>OY728140.1:1104955210-1106155210 GCA_963277665.1 Viscum album
CTCACATGTCACTCTCCTGCTGATGCCTGAGTGCCACCTGTATCGATGTAGATTTATCCTCTATTATAACCACATCACTTTATTTTATCATTTAGTGATCTTCATATTTTGAGGTGATAATTTCATCTAATATTTCATTATATAGAGAAAATAGGTTCAAGAGAGAGGAGGCTCTAGTGATTTTCGCCTCCACATCACCTCTTTTGTTATTCTAACCTCGTTAGAGAGCTCACATACCACGAGATCTATTTGAATGGAATTACTCCAAGAGTCCGTCCCAAGTAGTGCCAATGAAATTCTTTGATGAGAATCTTCTTGAATTCTTGGTGTAGGCTTGGGGATGTAAGATTCTTGACTTTTATTTCTATTGTTTTGGTGCTTTACTGTGACATATGAACCCAGATTCCATTACCTTATTCCCCGATTTGGTGGGCCACATGGTCTCAAGTGGGCCTCCCCATATGCCAGAGGATACTAACTAACAATGAGGATACAAGGTGGTACAGTGCGAATACTATACCCTCATGGATATGATAGAACAATATTGAATGAATAGATAAATAAAGGAAGCATAATATTAATTGATAACTGGAAGTGGAAGGTAAAACATCCATATGTAATAAAAAACCAATATAAACCATATCCATCATCACAGTTATGATGATGTGATGTCATGTTTCTAACAGAAATGAACAGAAAAGAATTCTATAAAATACATGTATCAAAAGAACAAAAAGACCTAAATTCTATCTATAATTGCATCATGAGCCATATATTCGTCCTATTCTTCCCCGCTCCAATGCTATAAGAAAATAAAATATCGACCACTAGGAGCTTGCCCCTACCCATATGGTAGAGGCAACTGACTAACAACGAGGGTACATGGCGGTATAGTGGGGAGACTATACACTCATGACTATAATAACACAATAATGAATGAATAGATAAATAGAGGAAGAATAATATCAATTGATAACTGGAAGTGGAATGTAAAACATCTATATGTAATAAATAACCAATATCAACCATATCCATAATCACAGAAACGATGATGTAATATCATGTTTCCAACAGAAATGATTAAGAAATCATGCTATACAATACATGTATCAAAAGAATAAAAAGACCAAAATTCTATCTCCAATTGCATCACAATCCATTTATTAGTCTTATGCTTCCTCACTCCCATTCTATAAGAAAATCAAGTATCATCCACTAGAAGATTTCCCCTAACCCTATTTGCATCCACAAAATCTTCCTGGGTACCATCAGCGGACCAAATAGGGTTTGAGATAAACTCATTAGGACACCGCCAACGATATTCATAAATATAAAATAATTTAATATACTATGATAATGTTCAGCTATAATAAATGGTAAGGAATAATAGGAACTATAAATGGGGTCGACTCTGGCTCCCAAAATAGACTAAAATGAAAGTACACGCTTCAACCCGTGCCAGATAATTTCTGAATAAGTAACCATGTGTAAATCTATATATAGAATATATACGTAGTGACATCTATATCCATATATGTTTCTACTACTATTAGCCTAGAACTGAGGCCTAACCTAGGCATCCATAAGTTGTAGCACAAGTCTCATGCGTATCAAGGGATGTCATGCCCTGTATCACGATAGTACGGCCACCATGCCCAAATCATAATAATAAGGGTTCTATGCTTTTATATAATATTCATAAAGGTTTCTATGCCTAATTTTATAGCAATAGGGTCTTTATTCCTAATATCCTATTAATAAGGGTCTTCATGCCTATATATCATATCAATAGGGTCACCATGCCTAATATCATATCAACAAGGGTCATCATTCCTGTATATCACATCAATAGGGTCACCAAGCCTAGTATCATGTCATTAGGGTCTCCGTGCTCATATAATAGTTATAGGGTCTCCATCCCCATATCATATTCATAGGTTCATCATGTCCATATCATATTAGTGAGGTTTCCATCCTATATATCATTATTAATTAGGGTCTTCATGCCCATATACTACATTAGAAGATGGGAAACCATGCCCATTTATAACAATAGTATAAGGGACTCCATGCCCATATAACATTATTCATAGGGGCCACCATTCCCATTTATCATAACAGTGATAAGTATTCAAGTATTTAATATGATCCAATGAACAATTCATAATCCAATAACATTTCTATTTAGACATGGGCATAACTGTTGTCCTATTTAATCAAGTGATGTGGTCCTACCACTCACTTCCATTGTAACACCCCAAGATTTCATAGTGCGTTATTTCTCCAAAATAATTCAATAACTTGCACTACAAACCACACCAAGTTCAATCACACTGTGACTTACCAAACACGCCGTTCAAAAGAGGTTATGAATATTATTAACTAAATTTTAAACTTTATATAATCCTTATAAATTTATAATCCATATTATGAGTTTCTTAGACATAATATGAGAACCAATTCATTTTCAGTATTTCACTTTTACCAACTTTTAATAGTGAACCCTTTTTAACTCAAATATTTTAAACTTTTATATATTCAATTTGACTAAAAAATTTACTTTTTAGAATGGGGACATCAAAAATTTACAATGAAACATCCCAAGCTTCAACGGTACACTTTCCTTTGAATAATATAGTAGCGTGTGTTGTACGCAACTTCGAGTTCTAACACACACCACAACCAATCAAACTACCCGTTATGAATAGTAATACCTACTTTTTGAAATTATATATATTTTATATTTCAAAATGGACTTCATTTTTGGATTCAAAATATCTAATTTAGCCTAAGGTTAAATTTTGGTACTTTTTGGATAAATTTAATATTTTTATGAATAGTGAAAATTACTAAATTTTAATTTAAAACAACTTTTTTAATAGAAATAATTTATATTGATAAATTATGAATTTGAGTGGTTTTAAAGTATATTTAGAATATATTTTTACCATTTAATATAATTTTTTTCATTGTACATAATTTCGCAATTAAACCGAACATAAACAAGTATTAATCTTTTGATATTTATTATATCTTAAAAACACACTTTTTGTTTTGACAGCGGGAAATAATTTTAAATTAATTTCTGCCACTTCTGTGTTTTGAATTTGGAAAAATGGATTCCATATTTGGAATCAGGATGTTCATATTGTGTAAATGGATAAATTTTATTTTTAGACATTTTGAATAATTACTGCGGTAAATTTTTTATTTACCATGGTTAAGGGTAAATCCGGTAAATAAGGGTTAAAACAAATAATATTATAATAATACTAAATTACCCTAAAACGTGTCCTAACCTTATTGGTTGATATGTGTTCGACCATAGACATCTTTGGGTAGATTTTGGGACCCCATGGAGCCACTTGTAGGTGATAGGGACACTTTATTTTAATTAAGTTAAAATAAGTACAAAAATGACATAAGCATATATCTTTTCGAAAAACAATTTTTAAATGGGGTTATATATGTTGGATTTTCGAATAAAAATATTCATTAAAAGTTAAAAAGATTTCCTACATAATTATAGTTTATTTATAATTTTCAGACATAAAATAATTTAATTTATTTATGACACAATGATGATGCAGTAATTACCATAGTAGTGAAAAATTAAATATAATTGATATTATAAATACCTAAATAAACATAATTTGAGACTTTTAATGAATTAAACTAATTTTATAGGATAATATGACATATTAGGATTGATTTAATTGACTTTTTTCGATGTAATAACTCTGTTATGAGTTTCACAAAAATCAACTATTGAATAGTATCAAAATTGACATAAAAGAGTTTTTAAAACAAATATTATATTATTAAATTCCTAAAAATCTAAGGTTTGGCCAAGAGACTTATATCATGATAGGTGTATCATTAATGTACCACTTGAGGGTTGATTAGATTTATATAGTATGTTTATTAACTATATAATATAAAAATACAAAGTGACATGGTAAATGTCAAACTAATTAAGTAAGAGTTAAAACTAAAAGATAAGGTTAATATAATGACCCAAACCTGTCTAAATTATATTTTTTGAATGGTTTTCGACCTATCCCCACCTTATCATTTAAATAATCTAGTTTGGAGTGATTAAAAACCGAATATGAATTTATTATAAATTAATATTTCTAGCTTTTCCAAAGGTGCCCCTCACCCCTCTTATAAAAGGGTACTCCTCCATCTCATTTCTTAACACCTTTAAAGCCTTTTGGATCGGCAAAACTCTTCCAAAATACTCTCCCAACATCCCTCACTACAACCTAGAGGCCCTAGTTTGATCAGAAAGCCAACCTAAGGAGCCCTTTTGATCAAATCAAAAGGAAGAACCCGAAGAAGAGGTAATGATTTCACCACCCTTTTTCAAGTTCCTTTCTTCTTCCACTTTCTCTTCCTTTGTTGTTACCATTCTAAAATAATAAATCCAGTATCATATATATACTGTGATGTCATTATAAATATGGTACAACCATATTCATTATTCTATCCATCCTTTGAATAACATGTCACCATACGTGCGTATGTACGGCTTACCGTCTCCACGTCGTGGTGTAATTGTTATTCAATAAATTATTATTTGGATGGGTATAATAATGATGTGTAACTCATGTAAATAATAAATATAACATGATAATTATTCTTTATATATGATATAACATCCAAATATATATTATTTTAATATCAGAAAAATGATAATGTCGCTCGTGCGTACGTACGGACTACCGTCTCCACGAACGCGATGAGATTCATTCTCTATCAAATCCATTCAAGTATAATTATAATTTGAGGATTTAAAAATAATGTTTAAGGACTTGATATCATTCTGGATATGATTAAGATACATCGTATCCATTACAAACATGGCTTACGTAACAAATCATATAAAAGAAAACGAGTAAGTTAACACCCGAAACAACGATAATACTAAGAAATTATTAACAAAACAATGTTAAAATATCATATATGTTATCATATTAATATATATGATTCTTTTATAATTTAATAAAAATTATTTCACCATTTTACAGGATGTTATCCTACCCTCAAACAAGAAAAATTACAAGGTAAGGGTTTATTTAACAATCTCTTCATTATCCGAGGTTGTTTATATGCAATTATCTACTGGGATCTCTTTATCATCCACATCCATGTTCCTTAAAAATGTATTTAAAAACCTCTTTAATATTTACTAGACAATGGGTTAAAGTAATTTATACCCTTATGTGTTTTGAAAGGAATTTTTCAGTCATTTTCCAAACAAGGCACTTTTAACCTTTTCGACAAATTTAAGGTAAGAATGTCTTTTTTTAACTTATACGGCGGGTGCGGCTATTTACCGCCATTATAAAATCATCATAGCTTCCCTTACAAGATTATAAGAATATTTTAAAAGTAAATGTTTTATTTTATAATTATCTGACTTTTAAATGATTTAAAAATGAATATTTTATGAATTTTTGAAAGGTACTATTTATCAATATCATAATTTTAAATGTTTTAAAGATTTATCTTTCTAAATCTTTTAATTAATGTCCATGTTTTCAAAATGATTTTAAGGATTTATTTATATGGACATGAATATTTTGAAATGACATTTCTTTTAAAAAGTTTCAAAGTGGTATGGGATACTTTGATTCAAAAATCACTTTTATATTACTTCCTTTATAAATGTGTGACTTTTAAATGATTATGAGAAAAGAGATATTTCTCTCAAATAGTTTTGATTTCATCTATGTCAACATCCTTTGATGGATTTTAAGCTTATTGGAAGTTGATTTATTATGATACAAAACTTTTGTATTGTATTGAAGGTTTTGTGATATGTTTTACTGTGGATGTGTTATTTTTATACCATTCATTGTTTATGGAGAATGTATTGACATTTCGTATGATAGTTTTAATACGAATGTTTATGTTATGTTTAAACCTTTTCATATGGGAATGCATTGGACTTATTATGTGATGGGTGGAGCCCGCTATAGATCCTCGATGCATCGGTAGGTCTCATGAGACAAACTAGTGTCTTGACACAAGGTCATGGCAAAATCTTATTTGTAGTCTTGGCACGAGGCCTTGGCTATGTGGTTATGATAGTCTGGCATTATGCATTCCATCATTATGAAAGTGGTTATTGATATTTCATGTGATTATTTTATTAGTAGAATATCAATTTGAATAAGTAAATGGCTTTATTTAATTTTACTTTTTCCATACTATGTTGATGTTCAAGTTTAAAAGGCTTTCGTTTTAGTTATACATTGCCTTAAATGTTTATTCTTATTTATGAAGGTTTCCGCTATATTGTTATCCTTTCTGGGCATTTGAGCTCACCACTTTTCTATGTTTTATTTTTACCAGGATATGAATAAGTAAATTATGAATGACCTTCAGGGATATTATGTGGGGATATGGGTGTGGAATATGGAGACAATATGTTGTTGTAGTAGTTTTTCACTTTATAATGTAATGTAAGACTTATGAATATATCTAGTGTTTCCAAGGATACTAAATCAATCGGTCTTTCGAGATTTGATCTTTCTTGTGATCATGCCATTGTTATGTAATAATGCACCGACTCTAGGTAACTGGGGTCGAGGCGTTACAGTTGGTATCAGAGGAAGTTTAGTACAAACCTTGGAAGCTAGATTTAGATAAACTCTGATTAGAGAACATAGATTTAAGATGAAATTTGAGGATTAGTATAGAAGAACTTCCTAGAATTTTGGTATTGTAGATATTTTGTGAGTTTATTGAGTAATACATCCCTGTCTGGATACGAGCAGGTAGAGGCGGCTCTGGCACAGACGTACCTAGGGGAAAAACACGAAAACATCACTTTGAGCTAGACTCGAACGGGAACTAGTGCACGACAACGGGCCTTGCTGCACTCTTGGTTACGAAACTCCCGGGGGATATGCTTAGGATAATTCTCATTTTCTTTAAAAACCAATATTAATGGTTTATGAGTATATACTTCCTCAAAGGAGACATTTTTATGATTATGGATTATATCCATAAACTATTTAATTTATGTTATGTGTTTTACAAGTTTGGGATTAGGTATTGTTATTCATAAACTAATCTAGTGTATGCAATTGTTTAGAAATGGATCCCAGTAGAAGGAATGAGAACTCCAACAATGCACATGATACAAAGAGAGAGAAGGATCATATATTTCATGGTCTTAAGCCAGAATTTATAAGAGAAATAGTCTCGCATGTATTATCATCACATGAAGAAATAATATCATGTGTTGATAAGATAAGTAAAGAGTTTCCTGAGTCCTATGGCTTCGAAGGGAAGCAAGAGAAGAAAAGGATGGAAGAGAGAAAGATGGATAAAGGGAAGAGGGAAAAGAAGAATTTTCCCATATGTGATAACCGTGGAAAGAAACACCCTGGAACTTTCTTGAAAGTAATGGGAGTTTGTTATAAGTGTGGTGGAAAAGGGCACAAAGTATGTGACTGCAAGGGTAAGAAAATGGTTTCAAATGTACAATGATTCACTTTCAAGGAGTTTGGACACTACGTGAACCTATATCTTAGTCATCAGACTATACCGCAAATGATGCTATTGGATAATAATCAAGTTATGATACTACCACAGATGAGGAGAAATGATTAGATTTCTTATGCTGATTATGTCATTTGAGTGTTGTATCAACAATGTACTTGTTATAATAATTATGGAGTATATAAGGATTGTAATGTAGTACTATTTCATTATGGACTTGAGATTGTGTGGAAAAAATAAAAGTGACTCAATATCAGGTTATATTTTTTGAATATATATAGTTGAGAGAAAGATAAACCATAATATGGTTCTGATACCGAGGTAGTGATTTTAGAACAGTGCATGATTGTTTTGGATAAATTATATTGGATATTCTTGACTACCTTGAAACTGATTAATGATTTGTATATTCCATCATTTTTGGGGTTTATATCATTTTTGGATTGAAGGAGTATATCTATTATTCTATAAGGAATAATGGATCATGAATGTAATCAATGAGATTTTATGATAATTCAGGATGTTGCAGTGTTTTAAAAGAGTACATGATGATGGTGATCACATGTTATTACGTGAAAAAAGGGATCTTCATTGTGTTTACCTTCCTTATAAATTTTTTACTGAAGTATTTCGGATAGTTCTAGTTTGGATTATTTTGGATTTCCATAAAAGGACAACCCGAAGGTCGGGCGGCAACCCGTCGCATCCGGCAAGGCCACGAGACTTGAACCCACAACCGAAGGGCGACAAGGGTGTATCACCTACCACTGACCCACGTGATGTCCTGGTTTGAATAATGTCGTTTTTTTAATGGTTCTTCTAGATGAATTATAAATTCCCTTTTTTAACCCTATACGAATAGGATAAATAGAATATTATTTTTAAGTTCTATTATCTTTTAAAGTAAAATATGAGTTTGTGGTACAACATAGTAAATGGTTGAGACTCTACTTGTCAAGTATATATTTTTCTTCATCTATTATTCAATGAAGAAATTAATTCTTACACTTTAGTGAAGGGATCTTAAAAAAATGTATTATCTTAATACCATATGTTTTGCTGAACCGATGGTATTTTAAATCATCATAGATTGATGAATTTAAGGCCATAAATTTTACACTTGTTTGTGATTGATGACCTCAATCACTACCTATAAATATTTACGTTTTTCCTCCAATTATATGTCTCTAATTACCACAAATTTTCTCCAAATAGATATCATAATTTGGTGGTGACCCTTTCATTTCTCTTTTCCTCATATTAAGATTAATCTTTATCAACCCAATTTCCGATTTGGGTTTTCCCACAAAGATATTTTCTATATTAAACCTTTTATTTTTGAAGAACAATTTCAAATTGCGAGGACAAAATTTATTGAAGTAGGGGAGAATGTAACACCCCAATATTTCATAGTGTGTTATTTATCCAAAACAATTCAATAACTTGCACTACAAACCACACCGAGTTCAATCACACCGTGACCTACCAAACAAGCCATTCAAAAGAGGTTATGAATAGTATTAACTAAATTTTAAACTTTATATAATCCTTATAATTTTTGAATCCATATTATGAGTTTCTTAGACATAATATAAGAACAAATTCATTTTCAGTATTGCACTTTTACCCCCTTTTAATAGTGAACCCTTTTTAATTCCAATATTTTAAACTTTTATATATTAAATTTGACTAAAAAATTTAGTTTTTAGAATGGGGACATCAAAAATTTACAATGAAACATCCCAAGCTTCCACGGTAATCTTTCCATTGAATAATATAGTAGCGTGTGTTGTACGCAACTTCGAGTTCTAACACACACCACAACCAATCAAACTAGCCGTTATGAATAGTAATACCTAATTTTTGAAATTATATATATTTTATATTTCAAAATGGACTTAATTTTTGGATTCGGAATATCTAATTTAGCCTAAGGTGAAATTTTGGTACTTTCTGGATAACTTTAATATTTTGATGAATAGTGAATATTACTAAATTTTAATTAAAAACAACTTTTTTAATCGAAATAATTTATATTGATAAATTATGAATTTTAGTGGTTTCAAAGTATATTTAGAATATATTTTTACCATTTAATACAATTTTGGTCATTGTACATAATTTCACAATTAAACCGAACATAAACAAGTATCAATCTTTTGATAGTTATTATATCTTAAAAACACGCTTTTTGTTTTGACAGCGGGAATTAATTTTAAATTAATTTCTGCCACTTATGTGTTTTGAATTTGGAAAAATGGATTCCATATTTGGAATCAGGATTTTCATATTTTGTAAATGGATAACTTTTATTTTTAGACATTTTGAATAATTAACGCGGTAAATATTTTATTTACCATGGTTAAGGGTAAATCCGGTAAATAAGGGTTAAAGAAATAATATTATAATAATACTAAATTACCCTAAAACGTGTCCTAACCTTATTGGTTGATACATGTTCGACCATAGGCATCTTTGGGTCGATTTCGGGACCCCATGGAGCCACTTGTAGGTGATAGGGACACTTTATTTTAATTAAGTTAAAATAATTACAAAAATGACATAAGCATATATCTTTTAGAAAACCAATTTTTACATAGGGTTATATATGTTGGATTTTCGACTATAAATATTCATTAGAAATATAAAAGTATTTCATACATAATTATATTTTATTTATAATTTTTAGACATTAAATAGTTTAATTTATTTATGACACAACGATGATGCAGTAATTACCATAATAGTGAAAAATTAAAATAATTGATATTATAAATACCAAAATAAATATAATTTGAGACTTTTAATGAATTGCACTAATTTTCTAGGATAATATGACATATTATCATTGATTTAATTGACTTTTTTCGAAGTAATAACTCTTTTATGAGTTTCACAAAAATAAACTATTGAATAGTGTCAAAATTGACATAAAAGAGTTTTTAAAACAAATATTATATTATTAAATTCCTAAAAAACTAAGGTTCGGCCAAGAGACTTATATCATGATAGGTGTATCATTAATGTACCACATGAGGGTCGCTTGGATGTATATAGTAAGTTTATTAACTATATAATATAAAAATATAAAGTGACATGGTAAATGTCAAACTAATTAACTAAGAGTTAAAACTAAAAGATAAGGTTAATATAATGACCCAAACCTTTCTAAATTCTATTGGTTGAATATATTTCGACCTATCCCCACCTTAAAATTTAAATAATCCACTTTGGAGCCATTAAAAACCGAATATGAATTTATTATAAAGTAATATTTCTAGCTTTTCCAAAGGTGCCCCTCACCCCTCTTATAAAATGGTACGCCTCCTTCTCATTTCTTCACACCTTCAAAGCCTTTTGGTTCGGCCAAAATCTTCCAAAATACTCTCTCATATTATATCACTACAACCTATAGGCCTTAGTTTGATCATAATTCCAACCTAAGGATCCCTTTTGATCAAATCAAAAGGAAGAACCTGAAGAAGAGGTAATGATTTCACCACCCTTTTTCAAGTTCCTTTCTTCTTCCACTTCCTCTTCCTTTGTTGTTAGCATTCTAAAATAATAAATCCAGTATCATATATATAATTCGATTTCATTATAAATATGGTACAACCATATTCATTATTCTGTCCATCCCTTGAATAACATGTCACCATATGTGCGTATGTACGGCTTACCGTCTCCACGTCGTGGTGTAATTGTTATTCAATAAATTATTATTTAGATGGGTATAATAATGATGTGTAACTCATGTAAATAATAAATATAACATTATAATGATTCTGTGTATATGATATAACATCCAATTATATATTATATTAATATCAAAAGAATGATATTGTCGCTCGTGAGTACGTACGGACTACCGTCTCCACCAACGCGATGAGATTCATTCTCAATCATATCCATTCAAGTATAATTATAATTTTAAGATTTAAAAATAATGTTTAAGGACTTGATATCATTCTGGATATTATTAAGATACATCCTATCCATTACAAACATGTCTTACGTAACAAAACATATAAAAGAAAACGAGTAAGTTAACACCCAAAACAACGATAATACAAAGATATTATTAACAAAACAATGTTAAAAGATCATATATGTTATCATATTAATATATATGATTCTTGTATAATTTAATAACAATTATTTCACCATTATACAGGAGGTTATCCTACCCTCAAACAAGAAAAATTACAAGGTAAGGGTTTATTTCACAATCTCTTCCTTATCCGAGGTTGTTTATTCGCAATTATCTACTGGGATCTCTTTATCATCCACATCCATGTTCCTTAAAAATGTATTTAAAAACCTCTTTAATATTTACTAGAAATGGGTTAAAGTCATTTATACCCTTATGTGTTTTTAAAGGAATCTTTCCGTCGTTTTCCAAACAAGGCACTTTTAACCTTTTCGACAAATTTTAGGCAAGAATGTCTTTTTTTTAACTTATACGGCGGGTGCGGCTATTTACCGCCGTTATAAAATCATCAAAGCTTCCCTTACAAGATTATAAGAATATTTTCAAAGTAAATGTTTCATTTTATAATTATCTGACTTTTAAATTATTTCAAAATGAATATTTTATGAATTTTTGAACGGTACCCTTTATCAAGATCATAATTTTAAATGTTTTAAAGATTTATCTTTCTAAATATTTTAATTATTATCCATGTTTTCAAAATGATTTTAAGGATTTATTTATATAGACATGAATGTTTTGAAATGACATTTCTTTTCAAAGGTTTCAAAGTGGTATGGGACACTTTGATTCAAAAATCTCTTTTAAATTCCTTCCTTTATAAATGTGAGACTTTTAAATGATTTTGAGAAAAGGGATATTTATCTCAAATAGTTTTGATTTCATCTATGTCAACATCCTTTGATTGATTTTAAGCTTATTTGAAGTTGATTTATTATGATACAAAACTTTTGTATTGTATAGAAGTTTTTGTGATATATTTTAATGTGGATGTGTAATTTTTATACCATTCACAGTTTATGGAGAAAGTATTGACATTTCATATGATAGTTTTAATACGAATTTTTATGTTATGTTTAAACCTTTTCATATGGGAATGCATTGGACTTATTAAGTGATGGGTGGATCCTGCTATAGCTCCTCGATGCATCGGTAGGTCTCATGAGACAAACTAGTGTCTTGGCACAAGGCCTTGGCAAAATCTTATTTGTAGTCTTGGCATGAGGCCTTGGCTATGTGGTTATGATAGTCTGGCATTATGCATTCCATCATTATGAAAGTGGTTATTGATATTGCATGTGATTATTCTATTAGTAGAATATCCATGTGAATAAGTAAATGGAATTATTTCATTTTACTTTTGCCATACTATGTTGAAGTTCAAGTTTTAAAGGCTTTCATTTTAGTTATACATTGCCTTAAATGTTTATTCTTATTTATGAAAGTTTCTGCTATATTGTTATCCTTACTAGGCATTTGATCTCACCCATTTTCTATATTTTATTTTTCCCAGGAAGTGAAGAAGTAAATTATGAATGACCTGCAGGGATATTATGTGGGGATATGGGTGGGGAATATGGAGACAATATGTTGTTGTAGTAGTTTTTCACTTTATGATGTAATGTAAGACTTATGAATATATCTATTGTTTCCAAGGCTACTAAACCAATCGGTCTTTCGAGATTTGATCTTTCTTGTGATCATGCCAATGTTATGTAATAATGCACCGAATCTAGGTAACTGGGGTCAGGGCATTACATCCATTCATACAATTGTATATTTATAAGTGTTTTATACATGATACACTACAACAATTATCCATTTAATTTATGATAACATAATTTATAAATTAAACCAAACACAGAAATTGGTGTTTTGGGTATATAACCATGAAGTTCAATTAATCATTTAAAGGGAGCACCCAAAGGTGTGTTTAATGTTGATTTTGACTACCTCCAATGTATTGTAGTGTCTATAAGTGTCATTATGTTTCAAAATAGGGAAACCAATTTAAGAAAATTTCATTTTAGGGGAAACACAAGGTGAAACTAACTTGAAAAAAATGACACATAATATGAAGAAACTCAACTTTTAGGGATTAATACTAGACTACCAACTATATTCTTGTATAGGATCACTCATCCAATATTGGCCTTCGGTTTGGTCTAGATCAGGAAAAAATGAAAAAATAGATGAATGCCCTGAAAATAGGGCATAAGATCATATACCTAGATAACTATGTCGAGAGGAATACCAATGAAAAAAGCTAGAAAATAATAGAGTACATACCATCAAGAATCCAATGAGTTGATTAGAAGTCGAATCAGAGTCTAAAAGGGAGTTTTATCCATGAACCAAGGTTGATAGATTCTTGATCTCTAAGGGATGAATATTTATGTTGCTATCCATTAGAATGAGAAAATAAGAGGAAGGGTAAATATTGTAAACCATTAAGTGAGTTTTTGTAATTTTACCCAAAAAATATTGGGTCGCTTGGTTTGGCCACATGGTTGGACAAACCATGCACCAACCATGAACCATGAACTTCCCAATGATGGGAATCAGAAAGTTTGGCTGTATGGTTTGAGAAACCATGCAATAACCATTTCATTATACTTTGTAAAAAACTATAGATATTATGCACTGTCATGTGGCCCCAGGAGCATGGTTAGGGTAAACTGTGTTCCCTATTATACTCTCTGAAATTCCTCTCATGATTAAGAGAAACTATGTGTTCTGGGATGTATAGTTTCTACTAACCATGTAACCCAATCTTTCTTCTACCAGCCTGGGTTTCGTGCTCCAAACAAGCCCCATACACCACCATTTTCTCTATAGCATCACCAGGTTTACATATTAGGTAAAAAATGAATTATTATTAAAATGAAAGGATATGTACCTCATAAAAAACTAGGTTCATATAGTCTTTCCACCGTAAAGGAACTCGTCCATGAGTTTCCATTATATGGGTGGTAAAACACTGTCTGAGAATAACTCCAGCCATTGAGTATGTATGTCGGTCCCCTCACCCAAGTCTCATCCTATACATGGATGTACTACCAGAGCACCCATACTAAAGGGGAAAATCATCCTTATAGATCCTTCACGATCCAAACGATGATGCATATGGTGTGCTCCTCAAAAAAATCATTAACATCTAGCTTAAAAACCGTGAGATAAAAATGATGAGACTAGTCGACACGATAACAAAAGATCTATGAAACATGGAAGATTTCATGAATGGAATGGTACATATAAGGTAATAGAAACCAATAAGATACAAGACTAAATATCTAAAATATATCAAATGGACGGACATAACAAGGTGACAGATTCCCTTACCACTGTATCCTTATATGCCGAAGTATGGGTAATACATGCAAGAAAACATGATCGTTGACCTCAAACTCTAGAGGTCATCGATGGCGATCGACATATGATTTATTTCTAGAATAAGTTGTATAAATGTACTTCCTAATAATATGAACCTTTTTCAAGGTCTCTTTCATAAGAAGAGGAACCAACAGTGCTACCTCTCCTGCTTATAACCAGTATAGGGGAGAACGACACAACCTATCATATAATGCCTCATAAAGAGCCATCTGAATCATCACCGAATAGATATTATTGTAAGTGAACTATATGAGAGGCATATGATTCTACTAATAACTATGGAGATCAAGGACACATTCCTATATCATGTAATCTAGCACCTGTATATTCTATTCTAACTGGCCATTAGTCTATGGGTGAGAGGTTGACCTCGAAAGCACCTGTGTAACAAGTGTCCCTATCTGAAAAGATCGGGATCCCATGTAGTTGTATAATCTCATGAACATATAGTATTCCTATCACATCAACTAAGAAAGTATCCCAAATATAAATGATGTAGGACACTGTCATTCCACCTTCACCTACTGGTAGGTGGAATACCTAGTAAAAAAACCCACTATATGACACTTCATCTCTAGACACCAATACCATCATAACATATCATGATACATCTTGGAGATACCTCAGTGAACTACCCACTGAGAAGAATGTTACTCACACATCAGATTCTCTATAATTTCTTAAAGGACCCCGATATGTCCATTTATACACAGAATGTAATAAACATTGATCGAATAATCCAAATATGGGTCCTTTCTAGAAATACCTTCTTACAAGACCAAGCATTCGAGATCCGAAAACTGCCTCATCTTCACTCTCTCTAGAAGTTAATAGGTTACTAAAAAAGATGAAAGAAAATAATATCCATGATGGTCCTTCACATCCATGTACATCTCATAAAATAGGGAAATAAACATCCACTTTCTACTATACTCCTAAACTACATGTGTCTAAGTCCTTCTTAGAGCATCGATAACAACATTTTCCATTTCCAAGCATATAAGAAATCTCGATGTCAAAATAATGAATGTATTCAACCCACCCACTCTTCATAAATTTAAAGTCATGCTATATGAAAATATAAATGAGGATTTTTTGGTCTTTAAACACCACAAAACACTATCATATTATGTAATTCCTCTAACAACGTAGGGCATGAACAATAATAGCGAACTTGATATCATGCGTTTGGTAATTCCGCACATGAAGCCTCAACTACCATGAACCATATGCAATGAATCGATCTTCCTACCTCAACACTTCTCCTAACCTGATACCTAGTGCATCAAAATACAAGATATATCTTCTTCATGGATTTTAACGAATTACGACTAATGCTAAATTCTATCTCCCTTTTTGATCCTAGAAGGCTCTCTCATAGGCGACTAATCATATGAACTTAAAAAACTTCTTATTCAAGCCTTTAATAGGTGATTTTAAGCATGATAAGTCATTTATGATGTTCCTGTAATATCCAGATATCCCCATGAAACTCAATATGTCATGTAAGTCCTTGGTTTGCTATGATGTAACTACATCTCTCACCTTATCCGAGTCAACTAATATTACTACCCCTGAGATGATATGACCCAGGAAGTGACACTTTTTGATCCATAGGTGGCATTTACCAAGATTATCATACAACTGGTTCTCTCTCAACGTATTCAAGACAATATTAAGATGTGTGGTATGATAGCTCCAAGTATGATAATACACCAAGATGTCAAATATGAATACCACCGCAAAGGAATCTATATAGGGATAGAAAATCCTATTCATAAAAGCCATGAAGACTGCTTCCAAATTCAAAATATTGAATGGCATAATGAGTTACTCATAAAAACCATACTGACTTAAGAAATATATACTTGATATATATAAAGTTCTAACACACAGTTGGTGATAACTTGATCTTAAATCTATTTTAAATAACACCCTCATTCCATGGAGCTAGTAAAAAAGATCATATATATTACGTAAGGGATATTGGTTCTTTAGAGTAAATTTATTGAAGTTTTTATCATCCAAAAAAATACTGAGGGTTCTATCAACCTTCTTAGTAAAAAGCACCAGTGAACCCCATAGAGAAGTAATTTTCCATATAAAACCCTTAGACTCTAAGTCCTCTATCTTCCACATTAGCTCCTAAAACATAGTAGAAGACATATTGTACAGAGGAATGGATACCAGTGAAACTCTAGACAATAGCTTGATAGTAAAATACCTCTCTCTCTCTTAGAAGGTAGTCTATAAATGTATTTTGGGAAAACATCCATGAAACAATCGACTAAAGGATGGAATTCAGCCTGATGTAATCTATGATCATTTATATAAAAGATAGAAATCTTCAAAGTCACTCCACATAGCCTAAGATTATGTGGTCCATCTATAGCTCCCTTGATATCCTACTCTCCCTTGTGAATATAAGTACTACCCACTGGTGATGTGAACAAAATACTACAATGATAAAAATCCACATAGAACTGATAGGGGACACACTAGTCCATACTGAGAATGAAATTAAATCACATTATTTCAAGGATGAATAGGTCCCAAAATAAAAATGGTTTCATACCTCGAAGGACAATTATTTTCACTAGAGAAGACTCTCTAAATTCACAACCAAAGGGGTTTCAAGTGTCACAACACCACAAGAGTACTCCACATCAAGCCTAAGGACATCAAGACTAAAGATTTATACAATATCCACATAGATAAATGATAATTATTCATATATATAAAATAAGGATTAATCTATACTAGAGGATAATATAATTATTTCATGAACAATAGATAGACCAATACCCTGATCTTATGGTATAGGCTGTGCTGAATAAATCTGGTCTAATCAACAACCCTATGCTACAACTTGACTACCCAGAGCATTTTCACTCTACTGGCACTATATATCTAAATCCTGGATACCCTGGCCAGGAAATCCTCCTCTACTAATATAGAAAACAATACTATAGCAACTTATTTGGTGAGGAGCTCCTAATCCTGCTCCTAAAGGAGAAGCTGATATGGATCCTCTCCCACTTGGCATAGATGGGAAGGACTTTGAAAAATTCTAAAGGTTCCACAATCCATTTCAGCCTTGATACTCAATGGGTTATCTAAGACACTAGGGATTCTTATTCATAGGATTCCCACACTAGTGAAAAACCATGTTACTATCAGTGGGTGTCAATTAGCTACCACTGCTCGCACATGCAGTCTCAAAGTACCACTTCCGACCACTAGTTGAACCACTGCCCTATCTTGGTTATGAACTACCATGGATCACATCATCTTCCTCCATTAGGTTTATATTGGTGATAAGATCCCGATTCACTATACCATACACAATGGTCAACCAGAAATAATTCACCTAAGAATGAATAAAATGACTAATCCCATCCTCAAATCATCTTTCTTTCACTGGATCATTAGTATTATAGATAGGCACAAATAACTAAATCTCTATAAAATGAGCTAATTCGTCCATTACTATGATAGAAAATTTTTAAATGTTCATGAAATCCCTAACACGATCATCCCTCATGGTCTTAAGAAACAAATAGTCATAAAAGCTAGATTATAAATCTCTCAAAATCACTTCTCGATACTGGCCTTCTTGGTTCCGTATATCCCACCAGCATTTGGTATGTCCACAAACCATATAAGTAGTGATCTTCACCCTTCTGTTATTAAGTGTATCTCAAAGATAGATATGATCATCTCAATCCATAAATTTTCATCCAAGGGGCCACCATCCCCTGAAAAAGTAGGTGGATACTACTGTTAGAACTCTATTGTAATATCTCCCATAGAAGGGTCATTTCACAGAGCTCCCTATAAGGTATTCATAAGCCATAAAAACCCCCCTAAAATTTTTACATCATCTTATGCATTTAGGATAATAGGAGGTTCCATAGGTGGGACTATTCGAGGTATCACAAGTGGCTCAAGTCCCACCACCTCTAAAGCATTGTTGTTACCAACCTCCCTGCAAATGACTAGAGTAATTTATGGTGGAATAGATCTTCATATGTAATAACAACACCCACTACCCACTTATAAAACCTGGTCTGGGTAATCTGATCAATTATATAGAACCTAAGAGATGGTACCTATTTCCCACTAATAAATTCAGGTCTAGTTCAAGCTATGTGATTCACTATATAGGACTCAGTATATAGAGTTTCAATATCAATTTATAGAGGGAAAACCCCTTTGAATTTAAAAGGGAATCCCAATTTAATGGAATCTATTTCATTTTAGAAGAAATTTAATTTAATTTCATTATCATTTATATAACAATTGTATTTAAAGGTTAAACTATATGGAACACCTATTCCAATTCATAAGGGCCAATAAAACATATATATTTTATTGTGAAATCCATTTAAGAATAACTACTCACTAATAATGTCCCTGCATGAAGTGTTAGCACAATTCATGGACATGTCAATATGAACCAAAACATATTGAATGAAATGAGAAAAATAAGTAAACATGTCATGGTATAATTAATAACATATAAATCATATAAGGTTCTTATAATGATGCATGATACAACATTTACTTACCATATTAGGCCAAGGATAAAATAAATTCCTCAATCATAATAGTAAACATCTCACATCATGTTCCATCCCAAGTAATTTTGAATTTCCCTATATGTGGGTTAGATACTACCCAGAAAAACTCATTACCAAATTATGATATATTAATAATGTCTTATATAATATTCCCAAATGATAAGACAAAAGAAAATAAATTTCTATGCTACCACTTTGTGACATCTCGACCCAGTTTTCACTAAACGGTGCCTTGAGTCAGTGAGGCAAATGGCCTCAAGCATGCCTCCCCATATGCCAGAGGCTGCCGACTAGAATTGAGAGTCCAATGTGGTGTAGTGGGGAGAATATAACCTCATGATCAGAGTAGCACAATGGTGAATGAATAGATAAATAATAGAATCATAATATGAATTGGAAAATAGAAGTGGAAGTTAAAACATCCAAAGGTAATAAATAACTAATAAAAACCATATACATAATGACATGTATAATGATGTAATGTCATGTTTATAAAAAAATGAACATGATAGAATTCTATAAAATACATGTATCAAAAGAAAAAGCCAGAAGTTTATATCCAATAGAATCATGAGCCGTAATTCAGTCATGTGATTACCCACTCCCATGCTATAAGAAAATCATGTATCAACCACTAGATGCTTTCCCTTGTCCCTACCTACATCCACATAATTATACCGAGTTCCATCGATAACTTGGATAGGGTGTGAGATGAACTTTATGTGCCACCACTAACAGTTTCTATAAATATCCAGTTAGTGTATATACTATGGTGGTGTGAAGATATAATAAAGGGGGTCATCTCTGGATCGTGAAAGAGACCAGGATGTCAGTACCTACTTTGACCCATTTTGGATAATTTCTAAATATGTAACCATGTTTATAAACATATATGGACTTTATAAATAGTGATGTATACAACCATATATTTGTCTAGTGCTACTTTCCTGGACTCGAGGAATAACTCAGGCATCTATAAGCTATAGCATGAGTCTCATGAGTATGAAGGGATGATGTGCCCAATATCATAGTAGTAAGGTCACCATGCTTGAATCATAACAGAAAGGACCGTCATGCCCATATATCATATTCATAAGAGTTACTATGCCCAGTATCATATCAATAGGGTTGGAATTTTCATTATCATTTCAATAAGGGCCTCCATGCTCATATAAAATATCCACAGGGTCTCCGAGTCCAGTATCATATTAATAAGGGTCTTCATGACGATATATCATATCAATAGACTTTCCATTACCAATATCATATCATTGGGGTATCCATACCTATATTGTATTAGTGGGGTTTCGATGCCTATATATCATAATTAATTAGGGCATCCATTCCCATATATCACATTAGAAGAAGGGAATACATGCATATATATAATAATAGAATAAAGTATTACCTTCCCATATAACATTATGCATAGGGGTCATTGTTCCCATTTATCATAATAGTGATTAGTTTTCAAGGATTTAATACGATCCAATGAACAATTACTAATTCAATAGAATTTATCATCAGACAAGTTTGTAACCATTGTCTTATTTAATAAATTGATGTGGTCATACCACTAACATTTATTTATTTAATTATAGACAGATAATTGTGTTATAGATGCTACACCACAACAACTATCCATTTCATTTATGACAAAAAAAATTAAAAGACAAACGAAAAACACTAATAGGTGTTTGGGTATACAAACATGAAGGTCATTTAATCATTTAAAAAGAACACCCAATGGGATGGATCACATTGAGGTTCAATGCTTCAAATGTCTCATAGGGTTTATGAGTGTAATTAGGTTCAAAAATAGGGAAACCAATTTAAAAGAATTTCACTTTATGGGAAACACATGGTGAAACTGTCATTCAACACAATGAAGCAAGATATAAAGCATCTTAACTTTGAGGGACAAATACTAAACCACCAAAAATATTCCTGTAAAGGTGAACTCATCCATTATCATCCTTTGGTTTTTTATATATTGGGAGAAAATGAAAAAACAAATGAACCCCCAAAAAATAGGGCATAAGATCCCACACCAAGATAACTCTATCGAGAGGAAGAAAAATGAGGAAAATTGCACGATGAATAAATTAATTACCGATATGCATACAACAAGATTATTGAATGTTAAATAATAGTTTTATGGGATTTATAATCATGAAATTAGGTTGATGGAGGATTGATCTCTAAGGGATAAATATTTAGGCTATCTTCCACTAGAATGGAATAAAATAAGAAGGGTAAATATTATGATCCATTATGGTAATTTTGGTAATTTTTCCCAAAAACTACTATATTTTATGGTTTGGAAGAATGATTTTCAAAAATGTGTGAAAATTTTGGTCCATGCACTTCACAAGATGGGGACTTACATGGTTTGACTGCACGATTTGAGAAACCTTTCACCAACCATGCCACTAGCCTCTATTAAAAACTGCAGAGATTATTCATGGGAATGTGGCCAAAGGTGAATGGTTAGGGAAAACCATGTACCCAATTTTTATATTTGAAATTCCCACATGATTATGAGAAACTGTGTGGGATGGGTGGCACAGTTTATAGTAGCTGTGCAACCTAGTGTTTTTTCCACCGACTTAGGTTTTGAGGTCCAAAAATTCCCTAGAAACACTTGTTTTCTCTATAGATTCACTAGAAATCTATATTTGGTAGAAAAATAATTAGACTATAAATTAAAGGATATGTACCTCATAGATATACTGATTTCTTAAATGAACTATATTTCCTTTCTTTTTCCATTTATGTCTGGGTTAGGGTTGTGTGAGTGAGTCCATATGGGATGCTTTTCTATATTGCATCTTTAACTTTATTTCATCTCAAGTCTTGGAGTAGCAAGAAATTGATCCCTTGATAACTTCTATAAACCATGTGAATTTTCTATATGTTTTATCTTCAATTTTTTATGATTGTTCTTATTATTTTTGAATAATACACTATAATCGTTTTTATATATTAAGGTGATTTTTTATAAGCGGTTTTACAAACTAATGGTAAATAAAGTTTTTTTTAACGTTTTGTTAAAACTGCTGCTAAATACTTCTAAAAATTCAAAATTAAATGCTTTCCTCCTTCCTACTCCCCTAATAATCCCCCATATTCTCCACCTCTATACCCCTACTCCAATTTCCACCCTCCACAACCCTCATACCCTACCTTTGTGTTGCTTTATTGACCCTCTTTTCCCCTCCCTTTATGCCGGTCATCCCCTTTCCCTCCCTCTGTTGTGCCTCTCAATCCCCTTTTACCTGCATATCCCTCTCCTCTACCATCACACCAATCCCTTTCCTTTTCCCATAGAATTGCTGATCATGCCACACCATTGGTGTTATGAGGTAATTATCTCTCCCATTTAAAATCATATATCATTAGTCTTTAGGATTTTATGTTTATGAATTGATGATTATATGAAGAAGATTTTTCTTAATTTTTATGAAAAACTAGTGATGGATTTTGGTTTATTGGAAGTATCACATATTAAGTGAATTAAAAATCTTCCCAGTATTTTTTGAACAAAGCATCTTGACTAATTTATTTTGGTATTTTGTTGTATGAAAATATGCTCAATTAATTCATCATATATGATAAATGTTACATGAATTTTACAATTAGTGTGAGTGTTATTTTTTCACTAAGAAACACTTAATAATTCAATTGACTTCCATTATATAATTTTTTTCACAGAGAAACATGAGTAATTTATTTTTGTATCAGTGGTGTTTTATGAAAAAATACAGAAATAACATATGTTATGTGATAAAGGAAATAATTATTTATCAATTAGTGATTGAATATTATGTTTACACAAATATATGCTTATTAAATAAATTAATAATTCCTTATTTTGGTATATATTAACATACAAATGTAATTTTTTTTATTGAATTTTATTTTATCAATTTTTTCAAAAGAAAACCTAGATAGAATTTATAATATTTTTCAATATTGGTATCTTCATTAATATTTATAATTTTTCATAAGATGAGATGGAATGATCATTATTTAAATGTGATGGAATTGAATGATATTGAATTCTAAATGAAGATAATTTATGTTTTAGAAAATTTTACATTAAAGAGCATGTTAGATAAGACTTCATGTATTTTTTTCATGATTGTGGCATCATAAGAATGGGAATATGATTCGATTAAAATTTATTTACCACTAAAGAATTATTTATTAAAGAGTCATATAGTAGTAATTATTACATAATGAATATAATTATTTCATTTTTTAGGTAGTTCTAAGAGATCCATGGGATTCATGGTCCTTAATTCCTTGATGGAAAACATAAAGGTGATTCTCACAAGATATGAGAATACAATGATCCATGGTTTATAACATTGATATAAATTTGAGATAAAATGTCAATTAAAACAATTTGTTGATTAAAATCACATGAAAATAACACAAAACACATCACAACTCTCTATCTTTAGAGGTACCCCTCTTGGGATGACAATGAAGTAAGAGAGGTAATGACGACGTCGAGTCTCACCTCAAGAAGGTCTTCGTTTGGGGAATATAACCAAGGGTATAAAATCTAAAAAATGTGTTGAGTTACCCTCTAGATAATATAATATCTGGAGATAGGATATTGAACCAATGAAAAAATATTTCACAAATATAAATATAAACCCAAACCATAGCACAATTTATGAATAATGTTAACAAGTAAAAATAAATGTCTCCATGTAAATACCAAAAGAATGTCCTATGGAAGAGACTCTAAAAAAACTCCAAAACCCAAGATATTAATGTCTGGATGGGTCTCCAAAGGCAGTCTAGAAAAATGAAAACGAATTTTTATATGTAGGGTGATCATACCTTGTTTAATCAATCGCATCATACCCAAGGTTTCAGGTGAACATGTGATTAAAGTATACTAATGCACCAGTGAACAAATAAAATAAGCAACATGAACCTAAAAAAGGCCCACTATCCAATCTCAGTATCACCATGTAATGATAACCAAATCATGCATCCAATATAATAGAAAATATCATGAACATAAAGAAAACGCTCCCCATAGCTATTTCCCAACTGATTTTACACACTCATGCCCAAACGTCAAACATTCTATGCTCTAATACCTTCCACACATATAACATCACATATCCAATCATCTATGATGTGGGTTGGGACAAATCCGTACCTACCCCACCCTCACAAGGTCTAGCATGAAATTCTATAATCAATCATCATCAAATCACATCCTTATCAAATCACATCGTAACCACATCACATAACTTGGGTTGTAGGGTATCATGAACTTGAAGGACATCAACCTCGTGGCCTCCTCCCACCATGAATGACACCAACCATATAACACATCCTTATGACTACTGGGTAATCTCTAGCCCCAACCTGTATCATATTGGGTAATATCCAACACTAACCCTTACCATCATTATTGTCAAAGTAAGAGTTGGGAAGTCTCATATATCCACTAACCTGGATATTGGTAAAATACCCAAAACCAAAAACATTTGGGTGTTGGTAAGGTTATCAAACTCAAAGAGTTGAGAATATAGAAATAAAATAAAATACATGACAAATATATAACACACAATACCAAACTTATAGGTTCACATCAGCTTCAATATCATGCACCAAAACACCACCATTGCACGAAATGATATTCTTCACAAAAGATACCACCACAATATACAAACACCGCACAAACCCCACACATAAACACACAATTACACTTCAAATTAAAGGTTGAAAATTTTAATTTTTTTGTTAGTTTCCACTAAATCCCATTTACTAAGACATTTACTCACATTTACACATCCATATCATTAATCATTCTATTCATTTAATACTATTATCACAAATAAATTCCAACCCATTCTTATTCATTTACTAACCAACGATTTTTCATTTTCATTAACAAAATTTATTCCATGGATAACCAAGAAACTAACAGAACCACACCACACATAAAAAATCATCCATCTCACATCATCCTTTTACAAAACACCACATAAACCAAGCCATCTCACTACAAAAAACACACATCTCAACCACCACACATCACCACCATTTCATGACACAACTACCAAACATCTCCACCAAAACATGTCATGACCACCACACATTACCACCATCATAGAACCACCCACATCATATCCCATTACAAACAACTGTCACATAACTATCCCACACTTTATACACCCAATCTAGTAACTACCATTATCTTACAACCACACGCCTCACACAAGAAAAAATAGCCATAACCACTGAAAAATCCATAACTCTACTTCCACAATTTTAGATTCAAAAGGTATAAATTTACATAACTTCATTACTTAGCATGGGAATTCTCATAAAAATTCCATATTTCCATGGGAAACCGATTCATTAGTTGTATTCATGTTATGATCTACATCATTTAGGATGGTATCAATAAATCCTAAAATAATGGGATCACAACCCTATCTACTACATCTCAATCGAGGCTCCAAATATCCGTGATTTACAGAAATGACAACAAGAATGTACAATCTCATTTGAATTAACATATAATGTAGTAAAACATGCGATTTATCCACATCACCATCAATTCAAGTTAAACTAATTCACTATATTCATTATGTTAGCCATGAATATTTACCTAATGGAAGGACAAATAATGAAATCACCATACATGAACATAAATAGGGACAGAAAAAGGATTTTGTACCTCAAAATATCATTCCGAATCACTGAAAAAAAACAAGGTGATGGAGAAACAATGGGAAGACAATAATTAAATATGTAAACCTTGAATCAAACTGATCTATACCACGTAATTGTAAAATATGTATCCTAAACACTCCCAAACCAGAAAAACCACCACTAATATTTTTTAAAGAGAAATCGAAGAAAACTAGAGAGAAAAGGGAATTTACACTACATTGATTTCCAAAGATCAAACTCTATAAGTCTAGGATGAAAGTAGGAGGAAAGGGAATGAATTAGCCTCTAAAAATTCCTAGGGTTTTCCTATGGTTCAAGGGAAACTAGATATAAATAAATAAAATCATGGAAGCCCTATAATTTATAGACAATATTGACCTTAGTACATTTACCGCATGAAACCCAAATCCACATCGTGAGTTTTTTAGGCTCTAAAATTCATGTTGTGAATCATATTCATGCTACAAATCCATCAAACTAAAAACCCAAAAAACATTCACTAATTTTTAAAGTTCTTATTCATGTCATGAATAAATCATTTATATCTTGAGTTCATTAATCATAAAACTCCCATCCAAAACTTCAAGTAATGAATATCTAGCCTGTATGCTATGAATGAAAGATCATGTTGTGAATACCTATTAATGTCATAAACAAACTAGTACAATATAATTTTACCTATAACCTCCTATAAACCCTCCCCGAGCTTCCTCCAAACACCTCCAAATCCCAAACCAACAAATTAATTCTCTAAGAAGGCATAAACTTTAAATTTTCTTCCTCTCGAATGATTATAATACTAAATAATGAAGACTAAACCTAAAATAAAAGATAAGGGGATGAAAAAATGTCCAGTGAGATAGCTCTCTGGGGTCTCATTTACCCCAAACACAACCACAATCCAAAAACACCAATCCCTGAAAAAAAATGTTTTCATAATTCCCCACACAACCTCATCACCATATCTCTAGCCACAAGCCACATCTCTTCCACTTAACCAATTTGAAAACCATTAAAAACTACAAATAGTCCAAACTAACAACCACTACAAATTGCACACAACACTATCCCAAGCACACAAGTCAAGTAAAACTTCCCTTTTTATCATGATATTGATCAATTTTGGTGACACTAAATCACACACACAATTTCAAAATGTGTTGTAAATATAATGTGTCTTGATTAGGAAGTGGTTTTCCCCTTCCTTGTGAACTTGAATCCATAACACACACCATTTTCAAGTGAAAAAGGAACATCTCATAAATAATAAATATTCAAACATAAAATCATCATGAAAAAACAAAATAAGGGAAAACAAAAAACAAACTGGGGTATTGTGAATGCATTTTAATCTCATGCTCCCATGTACTCTCCTACAAACCACCTTTACTCTAACACACACAAACCAAAGGGATTGTTCAACTATAAAAAATTTCTATTAATGATACCATATATCCAACGTATGATATATGAATTTAATTTTATCCTTGATATCCAACTCTATATATTCAATGAAATGAGAGTCATCATAAATATACTAATGAATATATGAAACATGGAAGACATTGTGATTCTTGTATGACCATGGTGGAAGTACCAACTGATATTCCAGTTCACTAACATGCACTAACACCTCAAATATCCTAATGGAACATAGATAAACATTACTCCTATAAAAAAACACATGCCACCTCATCAAAGAGAAACCCATGAGAGCACATGATCTTCAATATTAAACACTAGGGGCCTCTAATTATGATCAATATAGTACTTATGATGGTCCTAAACTTCCCTCATCCTCTATAATACTATCTAGATATTCTCAATTGTTCACAATTCTATATCATGACTAAAAACCATTGACTCCACAATCTTCATCCATCACAATGATGAATGAAATGGCCACCCATAAAATTCCTTAAATAGATCCATGGAAAAGGATGAATGGAATTTATTTATATAGGTAAAATCAACCAAAGGTAAGTGATTTTCACATGATCCACCAAAATCTAGGGCACAAGCTCATAACATATCATCTAACATATATATGGCATGATCCATCTTCCCATATATCTTAGTATGGAAAGTAGTGATAAGGAAAAACAGAGATCTAAAGGCATACTTAAATCCCCTCTAGACCCATGAGCTAATGAATATATCCAAATATGATATAATGGTCCTTGGTTCCCCAAAAAGCCTATCCCCATCATCTATATAAAACCTCACCAAAACATTGAAGACACTCAATTCATAGGATTCCATAAAATGAGAGGACTTCATCAGTCAATCCCCAATCACCCAAAATGCATCACATCCTCCCCAATCCTTGGTAACATAGAGATAAAATCCATTGGTATTTCCTAACATTTCTAGTTAGGAATATCCAAGTAATGAAACAATCCTTTTATAACATGGTGTTAATATTTTACCTATTGAAAAACTTGAAACATAAACTATGCCACAAAATTTTTTAACATAGGACACCAAATACCCCCCTTTGAGCTATATTTCTTTTTAGTCACACTGGGATACACAACTAAGGGTGAATTATGAATATCAGGGAGAAATCCATTTTGTATTTCTAAATTAATAAATAGAATCCCTGAGAACAAAATCCATATTTTGAACATCCTATGACCATACCTTCAGGGAATCACCATGGTTGAAACGACCACACATCACCTATTCCAATAAGTCTCCCCACTAAGAATCATACACCTAATTCATCAGTGGAAACTCCACACACATCTTATAATTAAAACCTATGTCTCTACTTTATCCAATGTCAAGATACATCACTAAAAGCTCCTCCTTACATTTCCAAACATATCTATATTCCCAAACAACATCTTCTTGAGACTTTTGAATCTAAAAAATGAAAATAATATTCTCTCTTCCTAGGGTTCAATATATCTAAAAAAATAATCCTAGTGAAAATTCATCCAAATACACTACTGTAGATTTATTAAATTTTGATAGAAAATTTATTTTAGGCACTTGTAGTCTGTGAAAAACACAAAGCGCTTGCTGATGAAAAAATTCCACCAAAATTAACCACAAGAACAATTTCCACTAAATCTAGATCATGAGTTTTGTAGTCACAATCATTTATATGTAACTTACTTAACCACTGGAAGGGGCTTGAGGTCAAAGCGCTTGGTGATGTTTGAGGATTTATATGACATGTCCCATCTAGGTTTTCAGTTTCCTTTGTCCGTCCGGGTTCCGGCGGTGCCGTCTTCATCCACGCACCTCGTCCCTTTGCTGCGCAGTTTTCTCCCTTCCCAAATCTGGTGCTTTGGCTCTCTTCTTCCTCTTGGTGTCGATTCCCGACTTCTGTGGTGTGGATATGTGTTCCTCGGTCCCCTCTCCTCCGCCGCCCTCAGTTCCGGACATCCGGGATCTGGAAGGCGTAGGTTCTCTTCTGATTCTCCTACTCGACTTCGACCTCAAGCATCGTATCGAGTCTCCCCCGGGATGTTGAAGCTTCTTCCATCACGGTTTCCCTCGTCGGAGTCAGATCTGCGAGTGGACGCAATTCCAGATCCCATTTCTCTTATTTTTCCGCACTACAGATCCATGGGATTCTCTTCTCGAGTCTCTTCCAGTGGTTGAAGAACTCCATTTCCTCACCACAACCCCCTTTCGTCTTTAGATCTGTGTGATATGAGTCTTGAGGCACACTCGGGATTGAGTTATTTCCCCCCTCTCTTTGTATGTCCCTCCCTGCTGCCGTGTTGTGGCATGGATTCTTTCCGGCCCCCATCACGTTAGTTCGCGAAGCTCTCGCTGTGCATTGGTTTTGTCTCGTGAAGTTCCTCCCGCGGTCATTCACCACGCTGTGATTCATAGGGGAAGGGGGTTGGTTTCGCTCAATCGGCATATTTTGCGGACTCTGCGTCCCCGCCTTCATGAAGACCCCCAGACGACGAACCCTCCTAGGGCATTCCAGATCTGCAGTTCGGAGGCGGTCCGAGAAGAGCACCGATTGAGTGTTCTGTGCAGACGCCGGCGCGAAGGGTACCCCGAATCTCGAAGGCAATAGATGCGAGTCCGACACATCTGCTCCGTGAAAAATGGAACGTCTGACCTCCTGTTCTGTGGGCGGTGCAGTGGTTTCCCGGGTCGCGGAGGGTGTGGACGCGAAGAAGAGTCCCTCGGCGCGCAAGATGGAGCGCCACACAGTTTGCCCATTCCAGAAGCGCGAGGGGACTTGCGCGAGATCCGACCATGTTACCCAGCGCGAAGGAATTAACCGCGCAGGGCTGGTTGTGGAAAGTGGCCTTTTCCAGCACGTTGCTTTTGGCTACGCAGGACTTGGCACGGAATGGGGTCTTTCCCAGCTTGAAGGATCTGGTCGTGCAGGTCTGGTCGCGGAAAGAAACAGTGGTACAGAGCTTCCGGGCCGCACCTGACTGGAGGACTTTTATCGGGCTGTGCCTTAACAGAGAAATCGGTGGGTTGGGCCTGGCCTGTGTGAATTACCACTCAAACCCGGTCTGTGAAACTAATTGTACATTCCTGGAGGTTTGGAAAAAACAGTGATCCTCTTGGTCGTGAATCTTTGGTTGCGAAACCACGGGTGCTCGCACTGGTTGTGAAGAACTAGCTTGTGCTTGCTCGGATTGGGCCGGAGTCCCTGGGTCGGGGACCCCTGTTGGGACGGACACCCCCTGGATAGGGGACCCCTGTTGGGCCAATCCCCCCCTAGGTGATTTCGTGGCTCTAAACATGGAGGCGGATCTGCTGAATCAATGGAAGAACATCACGTTGACAGACAAAGAAAAAGAGCCACTTGCAACCCGTAGAAATGAAGAGAACACTTTGACAAAACGTATGGCTTTATTGGTTATCGGAAGACTGGCGACCAAGGCACCAATTAATATAAAGGCCCTCCAGACCACCCTTCAAAATCTTTCGAAATTGGAAGCTGGAGTAGCCATCCGGGAAATTGAGAACAAACTCCTAGTTTTTGAATTCTTCTGTGATAAAGACAATGATAAAGTCCTCAGAGGACGACCTTGGTCCTTTGACAATCATCTCATCCTAATGGAGGAATTTAAAGGGGGAGACGAGATCCAGAATTGCACACTTACCCGATCCCCGTTCTGGGTAAGAATTAAAGGAATATCGTTTCATGGGAGATCAACACGTGTGATGAAAGAAATTGGAGACCGGATCAGTCACTTACTAGAGTGGGATTGCTCAGACCCAAACCAATGGGGCCCCTGGGTTCGAATAAAGGATGAAATCGATGTTTCAGAACCCCTAATGCGAGGTATGTTCCTGAAAATTGATGATTCCAACACCTGGATCTCGTTCGAATTCGAAAACTACCAATCTTATGCTTCCTTTGCGGACGTATCGGCCACATTGAGAAAGCGTGCGATTCAAAATTAGAGAATACCGCTTAAAATATTACCCTTCAATATGGTCCGTGGTTCCGGGCCAAAGCACATAGAGAGGCATATATCCCTGAGGCGGAGAGACAAATGGATAGGGACCATCTCATTGCAGCCCATCTAAGGCGACCGAAATCTGGACAACCTTCTGTTATAAGGATGGGACCACATGTTTTCCCTAAAGAATCTCCAGCTGAGCTTAGGGGAACTGGAAATGCCTCCCCAAATATTATCGTCAGATGCAATGATGGGGCTCGACAGGACAGTCACCCAATTCAGGGTAACACCAACTCCGACTTCGTTTCACCTGTACCGAATTTAACGATCTTTACTTCAACTGGGCCGCTACCCAAACCAAAAGAACCTCCAGAGAAATTTCTGAGGCAGAAACATGTTTCCTTGGATCTGCCTGAATCTGAGCCAACCCCAAATATGATCCCAACTGATTCCCTTCTGCAAGCTGATTCTGGGATGACTGAAGCCTCACCTTCAGGACATGTTACTCGCAGAACATGGAAAAGGGCACGCGACGATGGTAGAGGCGATTGCGCAGGGGATCCCAAGCCAGGAGATCTGAAATGGAAAAGCGAGTCCAGTGGTATGTACACCAGTCATCCCAAAAGGAGGAAAGTATCAGGTACGTCATTAACCCCACAAGAGTCAAAGGCGGAGGCGGGTCAGGCCCGACCCCGCCTAGAGCAATGATTTCATTATGCTGGAACTGCCGTGGGCTTGGAAACCCACGAATGGTTCGTATGTTTTAGCGCCATTGCGCTCAAAGTTTCCCTGATATGGTTTTCCTGTCCGAAACCATATTGGAAAACAAGGACATCACAAATCTTGCTCTAAAATGTGGTTTCCAGGGTTGTTTCCTGGTTCCCCGACAGGGTCATTCAGGGGGATTATGTCTCCTTTGGAAGGATAATGTTGATGTTAGAATCCTATCTTTTTTCCAGCGCCACGTGGCTGTAGCCATTTATGATTCCCACAACCCCCCTAGACTTTTGTGGGCTTCTATGGCTGGCCCTCCCAGTCGGAAAAGTGGAAATCTTGGGATCTCCTTTATAAACCCCTTCGCGATCTGCCAAGCCCCATTCTATTTGGAGGGGACTTTAACGAGATCCTTTTTAAGAAGGAGAAAAAAGGTGGAGCTGTGCGCTCCTCCACATCTATGTCTGATTTTAATGACACTATCCTTAAGGCATAGCTGATGGACCTGGGTTACACGGGTATTCCTTTCACATGGTTCCGAGGCAGTTCAAATGGGAACCGAATCGCTGAACGTCTGGATAGATTCCTTGGCTCAATGGATTGGATGAACCTATTCAAAATGTACCATATCAGACACCTCAAACTGAACTGCTCGAATCACTGCCCAATTGTCCTTAACTGCACCCATCATGAGTACGCTACTAGTTCCAGGAAACCATTCATATTTGAAAGCTTCCGGTCAAAAGATCCCGAGTGCGAGGAGGTTATCTGTTCAGGCTAGAAGAATGTGCAAGCTGATCTGAGAACCAACCTTTACCAAGTGGCGTCTGATCTAAAGACATGGAGCAACTATAAATTCTGTCACCCGGATCGGCACTGCAATGTTCTTTAAAGGAATCTTGGCTATCTTCTTAGCAAACCCCCTTCTAGCAGCATTCTCTCTAAAATTAGTGAAACCCAACGAGAGCTGGATGTTGCTCTACGCAATAAGGAAGGTTTCTGGGATATGTGAGCACGTGATATTCTTATAGAAGAAGGGGATGCTAATACCCGTTATTTCCACCAGAAGGCTTCAACAAGACGACGAAAAAACATTATTTCTGGCATTTTAAAATCAGATGGTAGTAAAGTGTCTGACACAGGGGGAATCCAAGAAGAATTCTTGAGTTATTTTCAGAAGCTCTTCTCTGCAGGCCAATCTAACATTTCTCCTGAGATTGAGGACTGCATCACACCCGTGATATCTGACGATATGAATAGACAGCTTTCTAAAGATGTCACGAATGTGAGACTCTCAAGGCCTTAAAGCAAGTCCACTCTACAAAGGCCCTGGGACCTGACGGATTACACGCCCTCTTTTTCAAGAATTACTGGCACATCATTGGTCTAGACATCTGCAATCTGATGAGGGATATATGGGCAGGGAAAACGGACCAGTCTTCTCTTAATGAAACTATTCTTACCCTCATTCCCAAGATGAAAAATCCGCAAGGGGTTTCGGACTTTCGACCTATCAATCTGTGCAATGTTTCGTATAAGATCTTTTCGAAGATCCTGGAGAATCAGTTGCATCCATGGTTACCCGATGTCATTTCAGAGAACCAATGTGATTTTGTGGCAAAAAGGTTAATCACTGATAATGCCATTATTGCTCATGAAATTTTTCATTCCATGAAAACACTAACACGAGAAAAGAGAGGGATCATGGCTTGGAAATTGGATATGGCTAAGGCCTATGATAGAGTGGAATGGAACTTCCTCGAATTTGTGATGCTCAAGATGGGTTTCTGCACCAAATGGATTGACATGATCATGCAATGCGTCTCGTCAGTGTCTTTCTATATTAATGTCAACGGGGTGCTCACCCAAGGCTTTTCCCCGTCTCGTGGGCTTCGCCAGGGAGATCCTCTTTCACCTTTCCTCTTTATTTTAGTGGCTGATGTGTTTTCCAACCTCCTTTCCAGGGCAGATTCATCTTTCAGAATTCATGGGGAAAAAGTGTGCCGCAAGGGCCCTCCGATCTCCCACCTCTTCTTCGCCGATGATTGCCTTCTATTTTCCCGAGCTACCCCTAATGAGTGTACTGCAATCTGTCAGGCGATTCAACAGTATGAACGGGCTTCAAGACAAATGATCAACCAGAGTAAATCGGAAATTTCTTTCAACTCTGGAGTCCCTCAGCCGAAAAGAGAAGAACTCTGCTCTTTAGCAAGCATCCCTGGGGTCGATAAGCACCAGAAGTATCTTGGGCTCCCGATAGTGGTTGGACGGTCAAAGAAAGAAATCTGTTCAGCTATTGTGGATCGAATTGAAAGAAAAATACAAGGTTGGACCCCTAAAAAAATCTCCAAGGCCGGGAAGGAAATCCTCATCAAGGCGACACTACAATATGTCCCCAGCTATTTGATGTCTATTTTAAAACATCCTGACGTGGTGCTTTCACAGATTCAATCAAGCACATCTAACTTCTGGTGGGGTCGAAAGGACGGCAAAAATAAAGCCCATTGGATCGCCTGGTCTGCTCTCTGCCAACCAAAATCTGAAGGCAGAATGGGCTTCCGAGACCTTTCTCTTTTTAATGATGCTTTTCTGGATAAACAAGGTTGGCGTATGATTAATAACCCATCATCCCTATGCACGCGAGTTCTTCGGGCTAAATATTTCCCACATAAGGATTTCTTGGATTCCCATCTTGGCTATCGACCCAGTTTTCTCTGGAGAAGCATTTGGGGTGTTCGCAATCTTCTGAGGAAAGGACTAGTCTGGAGGATTGGGAATGGTTTAACGGTCAAGATTTGGAATGATCCCTGGCTTTTTGATCAGGCAGGCGCGAAGGCGTCATCCCCTATTTATCCAGGCTCCGAACACGCCACGGTCTGTTGTCTCTTTGATAATCAAGGGGCAGTATGGTGTCTGGAAAAACTCTTTTCATGTTTTAATGAGAGGGATAGGAGAATTATTCTGAGTATCCCCTGTGTGCCAGACGCAGGGCCAGATTATCTCTATTGGACAAACAACACCTCCGGAGAGTACACAATGAAAACTGGCTACCGGCGAGCGCTCACTGCTCATTTTATAGAAGGAGATGCGAGGCCCTGGACATCAATTTGGAAGCTTAATGTCCCCCCTAAAGTCCGCTTTTTCTGGTGGCAGGTGTGCACCGGTATCCTTCTTACTAAGAGCCTCCTAGCCTATAGACACCTTTAAAACGACAACTCATGCCCCTTCTGCCCTACTGTGCCTGAATCCCCTCTCCATGCTCTCATTCAATGCCCCGGGGCTCAGGAGGTTTGTAATGGCTGGGGATCTACTACGGAGCTGTCACTGGACGTCGCCTCAGATCTTACCTCTCTCCTAATGCGATGGTGCTCCTACTTTTCACCAGCTAAAGCAGGCGCCCTGTGCATTCTGACTTGGATTATCTGGGATAGGCGGAACGAGGCCATTTTTAATCATTTTCGGAGGCCTCCCAAATTTTGGATTGACTGGGCATCATCATGGATTGCGGTTTGGCAGAACCACCCTGAGCAGCAAATACTTTTCACCCCCTCTCCTCATTCCCAACATTGGTGCCCCCCACCGGAAGGGATTATTAAGATCGATGTGGATGACTCTCTCCCTAAGGATGGCCCAGTTGGACTAGGTTTGTTGGCTCGAGACAACCAGGGAAATCTTATCGCAGCCAAATACGAAGCACGCTATGCACTTTGGGAGTCCTCAGTCGCGGAGGCCGCCACCATCCTTGCTGGGTTAAACTTCGAAAAAGACCGCGGTTGGGAGTCCATCCACATTGAATCTGATTGTCTCACCGTAATCAATGCCATCAATCTCACTGACGGCGGGCTTCAACCTTTCGGCTCCATTACTCGGTGTTTTCACTCTCTGAGACAAGTCTTCACATCCTGCAATTTCTCATTTATTAAAAGGGAAGCGAATGAATCCGCTCATAAGATGGTAGCCACTGGCCCTCCTTACGAGGATTTTCTCTGGTTTAATCATTTTCCATTGTGGTTATGTGACTGTATTTCTGCTGATCTCCATCATTAATGGATCAGTCTTATTTTGTCAAAAAAAAGTAACCAATATCCTTCTAGTACTAATCAATCAAAAATATACTATTTGTTCAGGGTTAATAGTGTAGTTGGGGACATAATTAAAGAGAAATTGGATTTAAACCTTTCATAATATCTTTCATTAACAAGAAAACTGTGAACCTATGCCACATTCTTGGGTGATACCCAAGAAACTATTTCCTCAACCTTTGACATGCATAAGAACACACCCTAAAGAGACAACACATGCCTAAGTAAATTCACCCATCATATCCAAAACATGAAATTTTATAGCTTTCCATAGTGTTGGTTTTGTCAAAGGAATTGAAAGAAAACTATGAGATGATTAACATACTCCTCATTTGACATTAAGTAGATCAAGATATGATTGATGAACACAATGACGAAGTGGTTTAGTAACTTATGCAATATGGATTTCATGAGCCCCATGGACATAAATGATATATTAATGACATTGAATGAAATGAATATGAATTTTAATTTTCAAAACCTTTACTTGAAGGTAGTATTTGGGATACCCTCATAATTTATACTCATTCTAGTGATATTCATTTCTCAAACTAGTCTTTTAAAACCAACTGGATCAATTTTTCTAGTCAAAAAAAATTTCAATCCTCTAGAGGGGGTAACAGTTCTTGATTATCACCTTATTAAACCTATAGTATTCTATGTACAACCATATAATACAACCCATATTCTTGGAGAACAACACTAGAGAAGCCCAAGGAGATAAACTAAGTTGGATAAAAACCATATTCATCAAATCATCACACTAAAACCTCAAATCTTGAAACTCAGTAGGAACTATTCAATATCGATACATCGAATTTATAGATATTACTAGTTTCAACTCTATTATAAACTCAACATTGCATCGAGGGGGTAGGGTCAAAACCTATTCTGAAAAATCATCCAAGAACTCTTCCACAACCCTGGGAACTACCTCTACATGATACTCCACTGATAGATCCATCAACCAAGTAAAACATTATCCACTTTCCTACCACCCATATGATAACTGTACTTTATATTGAATGCCACTCATTAGATCTCTACATCAGAAAATGAAACTCTCCTCTAGATATAGTTGATGATGACACATATGAAATACAACCAATATATTTCAAGTATAAAATCATAAGGTTGTATCAATAAAAAAAATTCTCTTACTAACTGGTGCTACCCCATTACCATCCTAAATCCTCAGAGAACATCAAATAAAGTATCTTGACATATATTCATCCTAGATAACAATATGGGTACTGGAATAATATCTATATCAATTCCAAAGGAATAAAAAAATTAAGATAAAAAATGGAGTGTGAGGATCTTTAATAAAATAGGGAAAAAGGAAGGGTATATGATAAATTGATTATACCTAAAACAACCACTATCCCAGATGGAACCACCACCTCAAACACAGGCATCTGAAAATCCCCAGCTCCCCTACATCTCTGCAATAAATATCTATAACCACAAACTAGCCTAGGTCCCTGAAGATGGGGACCATCACGAGGATAAATTCTTAAAACTCCATCCATACTCAGCTTCTGAACAAGTGATAGAGGTTCCCACTAGAAAAACTAACTCATAGAAAACTTCTACTATGACCAGAAAAGGGGTTTAACTTCTTGTTTGAAACTATACTCCTCGAGAAGTCAGACACTGATCCTTGTAGTGTCCATTTCCCCTACAGACAAAAAACAAAATATAAATCCCATAAAAAGTTATTAGAGACCACCCATCCTAGAAGGATGTAATGGCATATTCCATGGTTGTCTACCCACTAGTTGGAACCCCAGATGTCTATGTTTCAATGACCCACTACTTGAAGCTCTACAACTCAAGATTCCCTGTTGCCCAATCTCATGAGGCTCACCTCCTAGTGAAAGTATTTTCTCTATAACCTCATCCTTCTTATACACCTTTAGGTATATATAATTCATAAATGGGGTGACTTAATACTTGATTGTTGGGTAGAAAACCTCATCCAGGAACCACTCTTTAGACTCTTAATTTGGGAAAACATCAGGATAAAATTGTAGGAGGTCCTTGAATCTGATCCCAAGCTTCCGCACACTCAGGCTCTCCTACTGAAGAGAGATTATATTTTTCATATTTGTCACCTTCATCATTATCGATACTAATTCCAAATAGAACTCCTTAAATAATTTCGGCCACACCACATCTTCCTCTTTATAATCACCAAGATAAAACATCCACCCCTGATGTGTATCTCCCCATATCTGAATAACTATCAATAACACCCAAAACTCATCCTGATCATATATCAGACTAAAAATGTTATTGATCTCCTCTAAAAATCACTCCATCTCTAAATCCAATACACTCCCCTCATAATTTCCCAAACTCTATGCTAAAAGGAATTCAAGACCCTCTACCAAGACTCATCTTTCTTTATTGGGTCTATCTTCTAAAAATAAATCATATCACCACGCTGAACCTCTACCACCAGATCTTCCTATAGAATATGAGCATGATCCATTCCTAAAAATATAGGAGAAACCCTAAGCACGGTGTCTTAAAATTTTATCAAACTTTAATTAAATAATTAATTTTAATTATAAAAAAATCACCCAATTCAGACATGAATTTAGTCAATCACGATGCATGTACCTATCCTAGGTATCTATCTACTAAATAGTTCCACATCACTTTTCCTTTTAATAATCTTAGAGTTATTTCATTAGATCATGTGGGACATAAAATCTCACATCCTAGCTGGTCACCTGAGCCTATATTACACACCAAGATCAATTAGCACCATTTCCCTACTAACCCATGAAATCCTCACAATCAATAACTCCAAAATCTATCTTATATCTCAACCTATTTTTAATACCACTATTTCATAGCCCACTTCCTCTAGAGGTACCCCTCCTAAGATTATAATGAAGTAAGAGAGATAAATATGTTCGAGTCCCACCTCCAGTAGGTCCCGGGTTAGGGATTGGCACTAAGAGTATAAAATATCACATAGGGGAGGCATTTACCTCTATATAATATTGAAGTAGGATATAGGATAATCAACCACTAAGAAAATACAACACATAATATAATGATATACCCAAACTATCCCACAATTCTAGTGGAATTTTGTCAAATTAAAATAAAAGTTAGTAAGTAAATACCAAATGATTGTCCTATGGTAGGGAATCAGTAATAAATCAAAAATGTAATCCAGTACTGTATAGATCAGTCCTTTATGCCTTCATGGAAACCTAAAATATATTATATATATATAGGACGAGAATAAAATTTATACTCAGTAGGATCATACCCAAGGTCTCAAGTGCCCATGTGAAAACGAGCATAATATTGCACCAGTAAACTAACAAAAAAACCATCATTCACCTATACAGGTCAACTGACCAATCACAACCTCAAAATTGAATGATAAACAAATAATACATCCAATATAGAAACATAATACCAAGAAAATAAAGCAAAGTTTCCCCAAAGCCTCTTCCCTAATGTTTTATCACTATCACAACCCAACATAAAATGTCTCGTTCTCCCATACCTTAGATCCATATTAAATCACACATCGAGTCATCTTGGATGTGGGATGATATGAATCCCTACACACCACACCCTCTCAAGGTATAACATATGGTTATAAAATCATTTATCGTTACATTTCATCCTCATAACATCACATCACATCTAGAACTCATAATCTATGCAGTAGGGTATCATGAACGTGAATGACATCAACCTCTTGCCCTCCCCCACCACACATGACCCATAAAACATATTAAATACACATCACTACTTGGTAATATCCAACACAAACCCATATCATCATTGGGTAATCTCCAATACGAACCCATATAATCAATGGGTAATAAAAAATACATACCTTTATCACCACTAGGTAATCAAAAACACCAACCTGCATAATCACTACTGCCAAAGGAAGAGCAGGGAAAAAGGTGTAACTAGCCATCCGTATCACCACCATCTTGGATGTTGGGGAAAAAACCCATAACCCAAAATATCTAGTCATTATTAAGGTAATATAACTCAGGTGGGGAGTGTATATAAATAATATAAAATAACTGTTAGATAAATAGAATACAATAAACAAATTATGGGTTCCCATCAACTGCTATAAAATACACCACAACACCATAATTTCCATAGATGATATCTTTCACAATTTCCACCACCACTATATGAATCACACCACACAAACACCATAAAGAAACACACAATTACACTTCTAATTAAAGGTTTCACCATTTTATAGACCTTAAATAGTTTTCACTGAGTCCCACTTACTATGAAATTCATTCACATTTAAACAGACCTTTCATTAATTATTTAGTTCATTCAATCCAATTATCACAAATAAATTTTATCATATTCTTAATAATTTATTAACCCATGATTTTTAATTTTCAAAATTATAATTTATTCAATGGTTAACTGGAGAACTAACACAATCACATCAAACATTGAAAATCTCCCGTCTCACATCAACCATCACCACAACACCACATCAACCAATCCACCTCACTAGAATAACCGCATGTGTCGACCATCAAAATCACAAACAGTACATGATACAACTACCACACATCACCACCACTAAACATAATTACCACCACACATCCCCATAATTTAAAAACTACCCATAATGCATTCCATGCCAACTGACCATCCCATCGCTGCATCACACTTTCAACACCCAAGCTAGTCACTACCATCGTCACAAAATAACCCACTTCACACAAGGAAACATGACAAGAAAAATAGAACACCCCACCAAAAAATGAATTCCACAATTCTAGAATAAATATGATCTTTAATTTCTTTAATTCATTACTTCTCATGTGTATTCTCATAGTAATTTCAGATTTCCAAGGGAAATAAATTCATTGTCCAGATATAAATTATTATCCATTTCATTCAGGGTGATATCAAGAAATCACACAAAAATGATCTCACAACCATATAAAATAAAAAACAATAAAGGCTCCCAACATCCATCATTTTGAGAAATGGAAACAATCATGTATAATCTCATAGAAAATAACATAAAAATCACTAAAAAAGTGATTTCTCTCCATTCCCATCAACTTTAGTTATGAAAATTCATTATATTCATTAATCCAACCCTTAATATCTACCCAATGGAAGGTAGAGCATGAAATCCATACATATTAACATAAATAGCAAGAGAATGAGGATTCCATACCTTAAAGGAGATTTTCAAATTTTCAAACACAAAGTGTGGAGGAGAAACAACTGGAAGAATACAACAATATAATGAATACATGATTTAACATGAACCACACCATGGTATCATAAATAATCACCCAAACACTCCTAAAATAGATCAACATGACCACCATAAAACCCCAAATACAAAACAATTAAAATGAGGGCGAAAAGTTAATTTACTCCCAACAAATTTCCAAAGGTAAAATTTTGAAATGAAGTACTAAAGTAGGGGGAAAGGGAATAAAAGATCCTAAAAAATGCCCAGGGTTCACTAAAGGTTAAAGGTAAATGATTAATAAAAAAATAATTCAGGAAAGAAACATGATTTATAAAAAAGTTGGAATTCAGGACATTCATAGTGTGAATCCTAGTTTCATATAATGAGTTTTCATAAGGCCCTCCAATTCATGTCGTGAAACATATTCAGGTCATGAATCCCTCAAACTCCAATCCCAATGAAAATTTTCTAATTTCAAGGTGTTTATTTATATAGTGTATAGATATTTCACATCATGAGTTTATTAAGCATATAACTCACAACTGAATCTTTAAGTCATGAATCTCAAGTCTCCAATCCATGAATAACCAGTCATGTTGTGAATACCTATTCACATCATGCACAAGAAAATACAACAAAATTGCATATATATACTCTATCAAACCATCCTAGAACCTCCTATAAACACCTCCAACACCCAAATAATAAAATTAATGGTCCAAGAAAGAACAAAATGATACAAAGAAAATTTAATATTATTTAAATTCAGAAAAATTATATATATACATACCCAAAAATATCAGAAAACCATGGATTTATCATTCCATGAATAAAAAAATGTGTTGATCCCATGTGGATATACAATAATGTATCAAAAAATCACCCTAATGAATAAAATTTCCAATTATCATGATAGTATGTCTGGTGATATATGCAAGAAAAAAAGTATATTTCATCACCAACAGAGTTCTATAGATATTAGGGTTGTGATAAAGGAGTTATTGGTGTTGTTCTCCTGATGAGTCCCCATATAATTCTATACTTATCTCTCATTCTATCATGTTTTTAGAAATTTTTATAACAAATTTTTATGTTATGAGCTTGTTCACACCTATGAACTAGGTGGCTATGTCATATGAATTAGAATTTATTCTATTATTCAACACTAAACTAACATGAGTTTTTTTATATTATTGATTTTGAATAAATTAATAGTTACTCTATAAATGTAATAATATTTTTCAAGTGTCTTAATTTTTGTTAATGAGGTGAAATAAATTTTTGATATATAGATAGAATTCACATCACATTACTGAGGTACACAATTTAATATGGTAAGGGTCTGAAATAGATTTTAGAAATTTTAATTTCCAATAAATCCTTTGATGTAATAATATGATATCCACTCCCTAAATATAAATTTAGGGGATAGTTGAAGAGACATGAAATTTTGGAATACATGACATTGAAGAAATTCCATTCTCAATATGTGTGTCATATTTGGAATGGAGAATCGAACGCTATAGAAATTTTTATAACAAATTATAGTCAATAGAATGAGCTCCCAAAATTTTCAATAATGGAAAATAAAATTCATAACTTTATAAACAATGAAATTTATTTTTTAGGGAAACATCATGAGCATTAAAACATATCAGTACAAACAATTTTGGGGGATAAAAATATTAACATAAAAAATGATGTTTTTGGGACAAAATTAAATCATGTTGGACATGTTGATGATAGATTGACTTAATTTAAAAAACATGGGAAATGAAAAATCTTTCCTAGTATTAACCGTCCGGCTGAGAGGATCTCAAATATTACACAAAAAGAAATAGAATTATTACAATTATACTGATATGTACTACTGAATAATTAAATTTTAGATTCATTTATTGGAGATGAAATTTATCAATGTTTTTCCATGAAAGTATTTTAGATATACATAGTTATATTTTTGGATCCATGGGTTGAGACAACACGAGATTTTGAGGCCTCGTGAGCCCGATATTGATATTATAAAAATATTAAATATATTAATATCACACTCAAGTTGTTTTCCTATATAATGGAATAACTCTCCAACAGAGTCTTAGATCAGAATTTCAAGGCCTTCATTGACTTTATAACATGGGTTTTACCCAAAACGTGACATAATCTTTGTCAGTGTTGGGAATTTGTGAAAATGTTGCCACATGCGCAAATAATAAATAAGTAAATTTATTTATTTCATTGTGTGTTGATGTAGATACCTGTAAACCCTCTATAAATATACAGTTATAACACATTCATAATTGTAGTCTCATAACCTTGATTTTTTGAGAGGATCCATTGTGGGTGTACATGGAGAATGAAAATTGATTAAGATCTTGATCGAGGATCATTTCACCAATGGAGGTTAGGGATCTCCCCATCAACGTTGATGTGTGAAATTTCTTCATCAATGATTTATCCAACCTGAGGAAGGGAATTGAGTTCCATGGTTTATTATCCCCTTTTTATCACATGATGAACATGAATAAATTATTCTAACAGTCTGATTCATGGGTCAATCATGCTTGTGGGTTCAAATATATTCTACCTAGGATTTAGGGGAATTATTTTATTTATTGTTTTAATCTTTATTCATAATTCCAATAACAATGAATTGATTCCTACCTGAACATGGATGAGGTTCATTCGTCTTTGGTGTTTTATGGATTTATTGCACGTTTTTAACATATTTGTCACTAGTAATTCCATGGGTGGTGGTTCAATGAATACTTGATATTCTATCACTATGACACAATTCATCGATGTAATGGATCAATACCATGATTACAGTTTATTATAGAGGGTGTGGTTGTGGTTTAATGATGATGATGGATGAGTTGAGGTAGATCAGACTAGTTTGGAGGTTTCTCATTCTTCCTAGTTGATGCACATGATGAAGGTGCAATGTGGTGATGGTGTTTTTACGATCGGTTTCAATGAACATATTTCATTGAGTGGAAACTAAAAGGATTTTCAAAACCTAGATCTATAATACTGGGTCATAATTTACATTAGTATTGGAAGAATCAAATGATGCAAATAGAGATCTATATATTTCTGAAAATCTCTAATTAGAAAACATGTAATTCAGAGAAACACACCTTATGAGACCCCCAGGATATAGTGTTAGGGTTTCTGTAGTGAATAAAATATCACATTCCACGTTTCATATGCTATTGACCTAACCCAATGACTCTCTATGTACCCTTGGGTACACGAGCATGACCAGAGCACACGAGCTCATCTATGTACCTGGACTCAGCTAGGGCATGCATGATCATCTGTGTACTTGGAAATGACTACATGTACATGGGTATGGCTCGAAGTACATGGGAATATAAAAACGAAACAAAAATCATGTCTGGTGACCTCTACATGCTATGTAATAAAATAGGACACACTGTATATGTGCAGTACAACATTTCATTTGGGATGGAAAGACACGAGTTGACCAAGGGTTGGAAAAGAACTCCATATAACCTCAATACATGTTGTATACTCCCTCCATGGGTGTTTGGATCCCATCATTTATTTAGTATAGATGAGGTCCAGTTTTGTATATTTCCTTAGTTTTTCCCACCAAGGGTACAATGTGGAATTATGTTCTCAACACAGGATTGTGATAACCTCCATGTGTTAAAAAATGGATAATGTTTAATGTATCCCCTAGGGGAACATGGTGAGATCCTCTAAAATTACTAGGTGGAGTTCGTGGTATCAACCCAACCAACATGAATAAGGATGTTAGAACTAATGCGGGTTGTTGTTAATAATGGAGTTTGGTTTGTGTTTGTTGTCAATATAGACATGGATGACTAATGAGTTTGTAAGGAATGAGTTCATATGTTTGAGGTTGAAAGTAGTATTGAAGGTGCCATAGTTTTCCAATGTTTTCCAAATTTTTGGGCCTCAAAATTAGGAGTTTGGTGTTGTAAAATAAAGGGTTTTTAGATAGGAGTGAATGGTATGAAAAATGAAAAAAAATCAGAAAAATAAGTGAACCACATACATTGGAAAATGGATTGTGTACCATGTTCCGAGAATGGTTCACGACCGAATTTTAGGTAGCGGGAATGGTACATGGAGCCCATCATGGAACTGAGAATAGTTCGTAGCAACAGTATGTGGTAAAGGCATGAGTTACATAGAATTATGAAAGATGAAATGAAAAATGGTTCATAGCGATGGTACGTGGTGAAGGCATCCGGTACGCAGAGTGATGAAGGATGGAGGGATTGCCACTATTCATGAAATAAGAGCGGTACATGGTGGAGGATAACTATATGCATATGGAGTTCAGTTCACAATGAATATTGTCCCACATTGAAAATTTGGGTAAATTAGATTAGTGAAATTTGCAGAGTTATGTTCCAATTTAAGGGATAGTAATCCCCATTGCTAGGTGGTGAGATTGAAGAATAAAACATTTAGAAGAAATCCGGTGAAATTTGAAGTGTTAGGTGGAGGAAAAGACGGTACACAGAGAGAATCATCCGCGTAGGGAAAATAATCCGCGGAAGAGAGTGTGGTTCGTGCAGGAAGATCTTATAGTATACGGCTGAGAAAGGAAGTACCAGAGTAGGATGGTTTGCAGTGAAGTGGAGTAGTACATAAAGTAGGGTGGTACACAGATCAGGGTAGTATGCAGTAGAGTTTGGTGGTATGAAAAAACAACAGTGGTATGCGGAAAAAATAGCAGTATGCGAAACACTCAAGGAAGCCTAAAAATTGACCAAATCAGTTTGAAAAATTAATTTCCATAACATAATGGTGTACGGGAAAGTAAATTACATATATGGGTGATTAAAAGACTTCAACACAACATCCATTTACAATTGAGGATGAATGATTTCATGATGAACCATTGAAGTGACCTTCAATTTGTTAAACTGAGTGAATATTCTCTCAATGTAGTGAGCAAGGGGAGTCAGCGGAAGTGATCTGAGGGATGACGTGAGCGATCCTCGAAACCCTTTAAAGGCAATGTTCTTGGAATAGAGTGAATATTCTAAACACTTGTAATCCACAACTTTTGAAGATTAGTAGTTTTGGTACGAACAACACACTATTGGCGTATGCTCCTTGGACGTTGCCCTTAGTGGTGAACCAAGTAAAATTGTTGTGTCATTACTTTGCATGTGATTTATTATTTTATACACTTCCTATTTAGATAGATTTAATAGGTTCCTACCAATGTGGAAACAATATCCATCAGTTAAAAAGAAAAATTTGACACCCTGATTCACCCCTCCCCTCCCATGGTGTTCCGGCGTCCTTCAAGGGAATTGATCCTCTATCTACTAGGCTAATTTAGTAGGTTTTTCAGTTTCCTCTAATAGACATGGGTGAAATACCTTACTTGGATGATGAAATATTCATAGATCCAATGAGTACTTCTTAGGAAGACCCTATGATCATGACTTCATAGATTAAAATATTTTGTGATATCATGGATTGTGGAGTTATTTCTCATAGAATGAGAATTACCTTGAAACCTCAAACAGTATTGTACAAATGATAGTATTGGTTGAGACCACTTGATACAGATTGCCTATTATGAGTATAACTAGATGTTTATTATTACTCTGTATATTACACCTTTGAAATATATTTTGTTTAGATGACTACTCATCATGATTTATGCTTAGTGTTTTTTGGGTGTCGTAATAGGTATTGTTATACTCACCCTTTTATGGTTTTTTCCTGCACATGTCGTGTCTTCTGTAGAAGATTGAACTTTTGATAAAGTACTAGGAGGATCGGGAGAAAGAAATGAATATTATTGGGATAGATATACTGAGGTGTTTGTTGAGTGTTTCATTTAGAAGTAGTCACCTCATTCTAAGAAGTTTGGACTCTGTTGTAGTTTTTGGTTAGGCTTGTATTTGGAACAATTATTTCTTTCCAGTATTTATTGTCATACTCCAATGTGGGATAAATGTTGTTCATGAATTTATGGTATCAATTGTTTTACATTCTCAACATTATATGGACTTGAAGATGTGTTCATGTTTATAGGTACATTAGGATAATACATCCTATGTGTGTGATTTTAATACTAGACACTGGTTTAAAGGGCTTGGCCCATTGGAGGTGGGATTGGGGTAGTCACACTAAGCTTATCACCAGCCAGGTGGGCCCCTATGGGCCGAGTCAGGATAGCGTGGTATTAGAGGAGCCTTTTATACCTTTAGACTAGAGTATAGATTTTTTTTCTAGTTGTGGGGTTCTTTTGGTAATTTTGGAAATAATGCTAAAATGTATTGAGTTATATTTTTAGGCCAGGGACTCTAGTGTTCGTGCGGTGGATGATGTATCCATTCACTTGGACTCTCATAACCTAATTGTTGAATTGGTTTATATAGACATTGGTTGTAGGTAAAATCATTGGTACATGCATAATATAGTAATGGGCTATAGTTTCCAGGTCCATCTTGATTCAGCTCCCTAGATATACTCATTAATTATGGTGTATCTTTTCTATTTCAGGATTCCTCCATGAAGAAAACCATTTAAGATTCCACTATGTGATCATGAGGATGATCCTCTGAGTGATGAGGATTTAGTAAAGGGGACTATTAAAGAGGTGGTACCTCTTGGTGGTTTTCTAGTTATGATACCACCCATTGATTAACATATACTACCAGTAGTACCATCTGAGGATGTGCGTAGGTTGAGTTCACTCTATGAGCTTCAGATGAAATGATCTCCCATATTTCAAGGTGATCTGGACCCATAGGTACCCAAGGACTAGATTGAGGAAGTCACCTGAGTTTTCCACCTCATGAGGAAACCTACATGTCCGATGGAGGTTATAGTGGCGAGTCTTCTACAGGGATCCACTGGGCGCTGGTGGAGTTTGGTGACCCAGCCACATGATGAGACAAATCACTAATGGTTAGAATCTGAGAATATATTTAGGGAGGCTTTTTATCCAGAAAAACTGTGATAAGTGTTCGTTCAAGAGATTTGGCATTTTGGGGAGGGTAGTATGACTACAGAAGAGTACTTGATGTGGTTTATTGATCTCTCATGATGAACCCAAGAAATGGAATGAGATATATATTCATTAAAAACATATTTGAGTAGGGAGTATGACAATATATCAAGGATTTAGTGATGTATCTTTGCATTACCAACTATTATGTAGTGCTTGAGAGGGCCTTAATAGTGGAGAGCTTTCTAGACGAACATATACTGAATGTGGGTGCTGGTAGTTGGATCCTAGGAGTTGAGTTCTCACCAACAGTTATCCAATGATAGTAATAGGTATTTTTGAATTTTAGGATATTTAGGATATGATCATAGGATAGTGGATTGGTAGTTTATGGTTCCTGGGATGACTCATATCATACTAGGGAGAGGTGGTGTTTCTCCTACTATGGTTAGGGACATCTTGCATGAGATTGATTGATTCATCGTACAACTAATCGAGAGATAGTTTGGGGGGTTACCCAAGAAGAGAAAAAGTTAGGATAAATGATTTCTATAGGGGGTGGATGTGTTAAAGTATAAAATAAAGATGGAGGAGGTGGAAGGTGGTTTAACTCTTTTCCACCACCACCCTCGGCTGGTCTGCTCTAGGCTTAGGGAGCTGGTGGACATGGATGTGGAAAACTACAAGCAGGGGAGACCTTTGACCTTGAGGCTCTTGTAATTATTAGAGATATGATATATGTACTATATACATCAGATAACGTATTGATAGATATGGGTGATAGAAATTATTTTCTTTCCATTTCTCTAATTTGATACTTAGATATTTTGGTTGGGCCTTTGGCTTGAACTATGTGAATGGAGACTTTGAATAGAGGCGACTCAACAATAAAAAATTTCTTCCAATAGTGAGACCTGACACTTGGAGGAGAGATATTCATATGGGATCTATTTATAACATCTATGATGCCTTATGATGTTATATTAGATATATACTGGCTATCCATAATTCTTTCCCAAATTTATATTTTAGGAGGAGGATGCGGTATAACACTAGGGACAAATTGAGTTTTTTCTTTATGGGTGAGAAGGTAACCCAAATAGAGTATGAAAAACTCACATGTAGGAGAGTGTAAATGATCACTAACCAGGAGGATAAAATACCTATTAGATAATTGGATACTATGACCTATCAGTTTTTTATGGTGGTAGTGGAGTACGATGATGTATTTAATGAGGAAGTTCTAGGATTAAATCCATGTTGAGATATAGACATATATATTGACTTACACCCTGGGATAGACTTAATATCTGTGTCATCATATCTGATGGTTCCCATTGAGATTCTTCAACTAAGGATACAGTTGGAGGACTTAAAGAGGAAGGTCTTGGTGAGACCCAATGTTTCCCCCTAGTCAGCCCCTGTGTTGTTCGCCAAGAAGTATTATCGGAGATTGATATTGTGTGTGGAGTATCGAAACATGAACCAAGTGACAATGTGGAATAATTATCAACAAACAAGGATGAATAAACACTTAAATCAGTTGAGAGGGTCATAATGTTACTTAAATATTGAACTCAGATCAGGTTATCATGAGATTTGAGTATGGGATGGGGATATACTGAGGATGACATTCCAATGTCGTTATGCTCACTATGAGTACTTGGTGATGCCTTTCAACATGAATAAGACCCTATCAATTTTCATGTGACTCATGAACCAGATCTTTAATCCCTTTTTATAATATTTTGATGTGGTATTCACTAATGAAATCTTAGTATACCCAACATCTAAGGAGGAGCATACAAGACACTTGAGGATGGTCCTGGACACACTTTGAGAGTAAAAAATTTAGAGGAATCACTCTAAGTATCATTTCTAGATTTAGGAGGTATAATTTACGGGACATGTCATCTCATCTTATGTCATTATAGTGGGCCTGATTAAGGTCAATATAATGTTAGGTTGGGAGCCACCCTAGTTCATGACATAGGTTTGGACCTTCCTTGGGTTGATATGAAACTACAACAGATTTGGGACTAATTTCTCTAGAATATTAACACCTTTTAATTTATTTTACTTAGAAGGGGAAACTATTTTTTGAATGAATATGTGTCAGCAAGATTTTGAGGAGATAAAAAAGTGTTTTATGAGTGCCACCATCTTGAGATTTATTGATGAGGGTGTCTAGTACATAGTATTTTGAGATGACTCAAGGCCCAGACTTGGTTGTGTTATGATTCAGAGTTAGATTGTGATTTACTACTAGTCCTAGCCATTAAGACCACATGATAAGAACTTTGTGACCCATGATCTTGAGTTAGCAATAATTATCTTCTCTTAGAAGATGTTGCAACACTATCTTATGGGTGAGAGGTTTATTATCTACTTTTTCCAGGAGAATCTCAAGTATATCATATCTCTAAAGGATCTTAACTTTTAGAAAAAGGTTATGGATCATGTGTCTCAAATATTTTGACTTTGAGATAGTATATACTCTTGGGAAGGGAAATGTGTTAGAAGATCTTCTCACTAGGATATATTATCCTTAATTGTCATCTAGGGCTTCAAAGAAGTTATCCTCATTGTTGTTGGTGTCCAATGTAGACAATGATTGTGATTTATATCTATAGTCGATGGTTGTTACACCTCCACTTCTACAACATGTTATGGAGGCTTAGATTGGAGATACCAACTATAAGACCTTAAATACTTAGATATCCACTAGATATGTTACTGGTAGACTTTCTTAAGGTGGTAATCACATCATCCTTTTCAGAGGATGAAATTTGGTACAAGTGATGATACAGGAGGAGGTGATGTGGGAGTTTCATTAATTCCCTTTAGCGGTGCATATAGGTGTTTCAATTTTGTACTAGGACCCTTGAAATTAGATTTGGTGGATAGGAATGAAGTAGGGTATTTCCAAAATTTTATCTTGGTTCCTCAATTGTTTGTAGGTGAAGGATGAACACCATGTTCCAGTGAGTTTAGCTTAACCACTTAAGGCACCATAGTGGAAGTGGGCTAAAATATCTATGGACATTGTGATTGAATCACTACATAATCCTAGAGGACATGATTACATTTGGGTGATCATATACTGAATCACCATATTATCCCACTTTATTTCTATCTAACAGAAGAGTTAAATAGGGAGCATAGAATGCATTTATGCATGACATAGTATGGATCCATGATGTTTCCTTGAAGAACATTAGTGAAATTTTCATATAATAACAACTACCATTCCACTATTGGTATGGAAACATTTTTGGCCTTGTACGAGCAACCCTACAGGTCACCACTATGTTGGACTGATCCAAGAGACTCATCAATCATGGTCCCAGAGTTGGTTCAAGCTACGATAGATAATGTTCATGTCATGTAAGAGTATATAAAAATTGTATTGAACCATCATAATAACTATTGAAAACAATTATGGAGGGCTTTGTAGTTTTAGAATAGAGACCACATGTTCCTGAAAGTCTCAACTTGACATGGGTTGTAGAGATTTAGATGGGGTGGAAAGTTATCTCTGAGATTCATCATAACTTTCTTGATACAGTGTAGGGTCGGTGAGGTAGAATACCACCTAGACCAACCACCATATTTATATTGGGTATATAAACTCTTCTATGTTTCATATATTAGGAGGTATGTACATGACTTGTCACATGTTATCAATTGGGGAAAGCTGGATATAAAGGATGAATCTACCATTGCAGAGCACCTGATGGAGATCTAAGATTGTTAGGAGAGGATCTATAGTTGGTGAGAGATTCCCCTAGGGAATATACTATGGTGTCATGGTAGTATTCAAGACAGTGCCTAGGAGTGTTATTATAACGAATGAGACTTTATATATAAATATCACATTTTTTAAGTGAATATTCAATACATTTCATAAACACATGCCTAAGGACCATAATAGTTTAGTGAATTTAGAGAATAGAAACACAATCTTATTATTTAATGAAAGATATTAAACATCTATTACAAATATATTATCACATAGTAATCCTCTTAGGAATACCCTGTGAAAAAATTTATTCATAATCAAGGGAAGGAAACACAAGAAACGATAAGGTCTGATGCTACATAAGGGTAAATATAGAATATATCAATCCGTGATCATATGAAATAATATTATAAGAATAAGAGTATTTTATCATGAACATAACTTAGGAAGTGAATACTCAATACTTCATAGATCATAAACATGATACATGGAATAAAACAATATCATTTTAAAAAAAATTGTCCATAAGAGTGAGAAATCATCATAAATCAATCACTAACCATAAAAACATTTCTTAAAAGTGCAACATTATCATATATATGGAAAAACCATTTCATATGTAACATTTAACTACCTATACCATAAAAATAGTGGATTGGGACTTATCACCAATTTCCCATTATGGATCATGATAGACTTAATTCTATTGTGGATGAGGACACACCTGTTTCCCATAGTGAAAAAATCCCATAAACATGTTTTCCATTGTTATATCATGAGATATGAAGCTTTAAAGAATTAATTGTTGGGATATATAGGCCCTACCTATCTCATAACAAAAACCATACTTATATATGACACAGTATAAAAAAACATTCATAATATCATCACATCATAACCTATGTAAATAAAATGGATTTCATAAAAAATGTATCAGTTCAACATTGCATAACCCGTTAAAAAAATTGGTTACATATATTTTTTCTTCAACATAAACATTAACCATCCATATAAAGAATACAGATATTATCATTCAATCTTATCACTAGTAAAGTATAAGTAACATCAAAGTATGTGATCTTGGATGGGGATTTTTTAGAAAGATCACTTGGAAAACATCTTGAAAAATATATCCTTTCCAATTTTAATAACATTTTTTGAAACATAAAACATTTTCAAAATACCCTTATTTAAAAATAACCTTGGAAACATATAAATGAATCTTTAAAAATAATTTTAAAAAAATTATTAAGCAGTATAGTCATTCCACATTGAAAAAAACTTTTTAAAAACATAAAAAAACATCAATATTATTTTCATTGAAAATAATCTTGAAAACTTACAAAGTAAGATTCAAAGAAGATAATGGTCATGATGGTTGTAAATTTTTCTCATTCATTACATGTTAAAATAAAAATTCATTTCACAATTTCGGTAAAATAAAAATGGTAATTTTTTGGAAAACAAAATGAATATTCCTTTCAAAATTTTTTGTAAAAAAGTTAAAAATGTGTTAAAATATATTTAATTAATAATTTTAATAATTTTTAAAAAATAAGAAACCATTTTTTGAATACATGGTTTCAGAATAAAAGTGTTTTTGATAGAAGAGATAAATAAATATATTTTTTCTTAAAAACATTCTTGTGACCACTGGATTATATAAATAGAAGAAAATGAAGGTAAACCATGTATTATCATGATAAAACCAGAGGATAAGAAATTTCATGAGTTCTATAGAGATGGATCATAACATTTCATTATGAGAATTATAAAAATAAACAATCCTGATAAATGATGAGATTGTATCATAAAACCCTTACCACTTTGGTAAATTTTGTATCATAAACCCCATGTAATAGAGATACTCAAATGGATATGTAAATCAAAATAATTTTTAGGAGAAACATCATAAAATAAAGTCAAGGTTATTATAAACACCAAATAAATGAACTAAATTTTTAATAGGCATGTGTCTCAAAGAAAATAAAATTAATATAGAAATACCTTACCTTAAGTCTCGAATTTATTTGTGCACATTTAAAACTCCCATGTAATAAAAATAATTGTATTATATATCTAATATAAAGCTATACTTATTTATATTTATTGGTCCAAAAGGGGCCTAGATACCCTGAGGGGGGGGGGGGTGGGTGAATCCGGGTATGAATATTCTTTTTAAAAATCTTCCTTCCCCATTGGATCTTGAACTCTTTATTATAAGGGTGACTTTTTTATCTTTAGTGACTATATTAATATTATCATTAAAAACATTATATGATTATGAGGAATAGAAATTAAAGCAAGAAATAAAATACTAGAACATTGATTCTATTACTTGATTCACCCTCACTAGCCTGTCTTCATGGAGAATACAATGACAATATGTCGATGTACCAAACCCACTATGACTCATGGCCAAATTACAGGGTTTGGGATAGATCACTTAAAAGACCAGGATTACCACCTTTAAAAGTTTTAGGGTCATCTCATTACTTTCCCAAGGGTCACTACCTGAGTCTATTTCTCTTGTTCACAACTAGTGAAAAGGATCACCTTCTTCCCATTCCTTTTCTTACTTATTTGGAAAGTATCCAAACAATGTTTATGGACATGTAAGTACCCTCATTATCATTAATGAATTCATCCTCAACTATAGGTAGATGATATATTGAAGTATCTATTTTCTATATAATATTAGTGTGTATAAATTAGTTTGGAGAACTATTATGGTGCCTTTAAGAACTACCATTTATCCTCTATAAACGACCTTGTGTCCTCCAACTACATTGCACCGCGTTGCGTGAGTGCTTTGTGGAAAACCACTTCTTCTGCAGACCACCTATTCTTCCATGGATGCATTTTTATTCCATGTAATACATGTTCTTCATGGTACCTTTTAATTTGTAGGCTACAGAGACCCAAAAAGTCCTTTAGAAGTTTTTTTCCAATGGACTACTTCACCCTTTATAGAATCCTCCCCCACGAATTCGTCTCTTTCCCAGAATTCTCCCATCATGAACTACTTTAGACATCCCCGAATTATTCATGGAGAGATGATTCTTTATAATGAAGTTTTCTCTACCTAATTATATGATTAGGGGCAATTATATATTCAAATAGATCCAGAAAACCTACAAATCTGAATTACCAAAAACTTTGATGTAGTACTACCTTCACCTAAAATTGATATGATGTTTTCATAGTGACCTTTTTATTTTCATAAGATGATGTATTCTACAATAAAACCATTTTGGAATCCATAATATCTGACTCAATCCAAAAACGACATGCCTCCCATGAACTGATGATCCTCCCGCAAACTGGTGCCTTCCCTGAACTGTTTTCACTACGCAGTCTGTGTATCGTACTTCATTATCAGCAAAGCACTAATATAAGTAAATAATTCCATTAATGAATTTCCATCACAATTATGCATACCCCATTTGTGGTCTAAAAACTATAATTTATGATCAATTAAATACTTTTTCTAAAACCTTTCTTTTCAATAAAATAAACTCAGGATTTTGAGGCCCAAAAATTTGGAAAACACAAAGAAACTACACCACATTAAATATCTGATTCGGTTTCACTGACCATTCTGATTCAAAGTCATCAGGCTTTTTCAACAAATAAAATTACCCCAAAAACACCAATATGACACCTTGAGGGATTTTTACCAACATATATCAAACCATACATGAAAAACATATGACCTTTTATTTAAAATTTATTAGTTATTCCATGTTAATGTCACATTTCAGTAAATAACTACTTTTTTCGTGTATGTTTTGAATTGTTATTTTTTGGGTACTATTACATTGATCTTGGTTTCATAATCTCTATAAATATAAATAAGATATAAATAACATACATATTTAGTATATATATTTTTAGATGAATTTGTAAAAGTTAGATATAGAAAATGAAATACACTATTCCTGGAGATGGTAGGAAGTACATATGCATGAATCTTGTTTCCATTTTTTCAATGATTTGAAAGAAAAAAAGGTTAATAATATATTAAAATTATATAATAATTTTTATGTAATATATATCACATATGTTCATTAAACCCAAACTTATTAAATTCTATGTAAAACATGAACGAATCACATCGCTTCATGAGGTTGTAGTCCTTCGTACACACAAGCGACGTAATCGTATTCCCACATAATAGAAATCAAGATGGTATATGTTATATACTAATTAAATAATTATAATAATATCGTAAGAATAATATATAAACATTGAATCAATCATTATATTCATCCGTGAGAGGTGGTGATGTAAAACGAATAATATCGGTTCGCGAGGCGGTAGTCCTCCGTACATAAGAATAATGATTTCGTATCCCATTTGATGGAGGTGGAGATGGTTATAGGTCATGAGATTAACATAAAAAAATATTAGTATATGGAATAAAATAATGTATTTATTTCAATATGTTTTAATAATAATTTAAGTATGTGGAGGAGGAAATAAATTTAAAATGCTCGTTGAATTGCGTTACGCCTTCTTCAGATAACTTCTTTGAGTTTTCAACAAAAGGATTATTAGGAAGGATTTGTAAAAAAATAAGGTTTATAGGATGATTTGAAATTAAGGAAGTTATTTTTTAGGTATTTTATGTAGCAAATGGTTTTGGAAGTGTGAAGAGGATTAGAGAGGGAGTGTACTTTTATAAGCGAGGTGAGCAGTGCACTTGTATTTTTTGAAAACAAAAAACGATACCCACATTTTTCACATGCCACAAGAATCATAAATAGTAAATTATCAAAAATATAAGATATAAAGATGAAATATTTCTATAAAGAATGTTTTGGATAATTTTTTGTTCATTTTTAATCATTATCATTTTAGAATAACCCCATGATAAACCCATTTTTAACTTAACCACAATAAATGATCATTACTATTTTTACAATTCATTATAGTAAAAAAATAATTTTAACTTACTAGGAAAAATAAAATATTGTGATTAATTTTTTTTAATCCATTTATCCAAATTCCATTCATAAAAGTTGAGAAATTCAATTTTAAATTAATCTCAAATAACCGACGGGAAAGCAGTTTCCCAAAGAAAGAATTTTCGAAAGTTTGAAAAGTATTTATATAAAAATTCAATATAAAATCGATTATGAAGAACTAAATTGGGTTAATATATATATAATTAAACTAATTTTACCTTTAATATCATCTTGTGTTTTTTTAATGTTTTTAAAAGAAATGAAAATTCTTAATAAAAGCTAGTATTTTTCACTATTCATTGAAATAATTTATCTCCCAATAAAATCGTGAAAAATTCACCCATAGATAATTTTTACAAGATTATTTCAAATATTAATTTCATTTTTTCAAAAAACATTTTCAAAATTGGAGAAAATAATTTAAAATAATAGTATATAAGGAGATAAAATTGTTTTTTTAGAAAAAATATAGTTTTAAGAACAAAATTGGATTTATTATTATATATTGTCTAGAAAACACATAAGATAAATGTTAAAATTTTATTAAATATGTAATATATAAATATAATTAAAATAATTTATTTAAAAGTGATTTATTGAATTTATTGATATAAAAGATGGTTGTGTACATACAAATAGTTTTTCAGAAAAAGATTCCCTTTATTTTCAAATGGTTTATATTTTAATTTCTAATTAATTGGGCACTAAATAATTAATTATATATAAATTATTAAACCATGTGTTTTCATAATTTAGTTATTCATATTCATACCCACAATTATAATGACCTGATGATAGATATCATATTAAATAATAATATTTTAATAGTATGTCAAGCTTCGTTTAAACTCAGTGTTATGTGTAATGCATGCAAAAATTAGTGTGTCATGTTACACATGATAAACTAAGTGTTTTTTGTAACTCAAAATATCAAAAATATTAAATTTATAAAGAAAAAAATATTTTTCAAAATCTCTTGGTGTTAAATTCTATCCCACTTAAAATGATTTTCCCTAAAAATTCATCACTTTGGTTTTAAAAATTAAGGATAATTTAGACTCATCACATCCTATAGTTCCCACATGGATTCCTCAAGATGGTGGTTTTTCACAAAACATTTACCAGGTGAGTTGTCTTTTTTCATAGAAATATCTCAATTTGATTCAAAATCTCAACCGATTATTCCTTATAAAAAATAGTATGCTCCAATTTTATGAACTCTTATTATAGTACATGTGAAAGATATGGTATTTACATTTTTAAGAGGGGTACATAGAACACATTATGAAACTGAGATAGTTTTGGTGAAAGTTTCAATTGATAAGCTACTATCCCGATATGGTTAGTTATTTTAAAGGGACCGATATAAATAATGCTCATGTTTCTCTTATTTATTTCCACAATGAAACTTGTAGAAAAGACTTTTCACCAAATTTAAATTCTAGATCACATCAATGATTATCAGTATAACATTTCTATCAAATTTTCACTTTCCTTTCATGTTTCTGAATGACTCTAACCATCTCTTCCATTTCATCCTCTAGCTCAGTTCCCAATAGATTTCTTTTTATAACTTAATTCTAGTATGTTGTAGTTATACACTTCTTTCAAAAGAGGTATTTATAAAAATCCATAAGAATTCTCTAGTGAAATATATTACTATAAGAAAACCCGACTAGAAGAATATATTGATCCCAAACACCTTTAAAATCCCTTTAACAAGATCTTACGATATCTTATAGGGTTTGAATTTTTTTCTCAGACTGTCCATATGTATGAGGATGATATGAAGCTCGATAACTTAACCCTATATCAAGAGCCTATTTAAGAATTTAGAAAAAATTCAAGGTAAATTTTAGATATCGATTAGATAAAACTAAACATGGTACTCCATTAAACCTTACCACTTAATATATATTCTAGGAAGAGGATCCAAAGATAAATCTTATCTAATAGAAATAAAGTATGCTAAATTCATATAGTGATTGACTATAACCCATAATTACCTCAACATCAATAGTATGATAAACCATAAAGGTTACCAGTACCAATAATCATATGTCAAAAAAGTGTAAAGGCATTCCTCAAATAAATTTATCACTAAACCATTCCAAAATATAATGGTTAGTATTTCCATAAATGTCTCATAAAATATTCTCAATCTTGATAAAATCCGATGAAATAAGACCAAAAAAGGGGATTCAATTAATTTAAAATTATGGGAAATCATAAAATCATAAACCCGTGATGTTTTCCATAACTCTTATGTTAATCTTATATAGATACATACACACTAATAGAAGTCAATTATACCTTTATTCATTATATAAGATCTTATATTATAAAAAAATTACATTGAAATCTTGGGTACATCCTTTTTCTAATTCAAATTCAAATTTTATTTAATTATTCCAAAATCCATGTAGAGGGAGATATCCACAAGAAATTTTACTAGTGGACGAACAATAATATTTTTATAGGTCTCATTCATAAAAAATCATAAATAAAATTCCCAACCATGGATTTGAGGATAAGTGTTCCCTAAATATCATGATTCACTTCATCCATTATGATTTTAAAAGATTTTAGTTAGACTTTTTCTTCAAAGTTTGTTGTCTATTATCATCCACATTATCCCTTGAATTGGGGCATTTATTTTCAAAATTCCCAAAATCCTTACACTTAAAACATTGTAGTATGGGTGGTGCATTAGTTGGTGTCCTCTTCTCTTTGATTTCATTAAATGACCCATTAATTGCATTTCAATATTCACAGGCTTAATAAACCACCTTTACACATTTAAAGAACCTCATAGTTCTATCCAATTAATTCCATTAATACTTTTTCCTACATTCCTGGCATGCAGATGGTTGAAATATCTTTCCACCATTTGAGTTTTCATGAAACTCGATCTTCCTTTTCTTATTAAAACCATATGAATGGTGGGAATATACAATTTCTACTTTTATATTCCGTTCAAAAAAATTACTTCTTTATAAATACTAAAGTATCTTATTTCCAAGGCCCTTTAAAGACTTAGTTTTATTCCACCAAATAATTGATCAATTTTTCTTTTATGGATGATGTTTAAATGAGAAGCATACCTTGCAGGTCTTGTAAAACTATCTTCACTGGTACAAATATATTTATCATCATTTTTCTTAATATCAAGGAATTAATTCTCTATATTTGTTTTCATATAATACATGTGATGTACATTCTGATAAATATACCTTTAAACTCCTCACATTCCATATTTTCAATTTATTCTTGTCCCCTTATGTTTTTAATAATAATCCACCACTGATATGCTTCAACTTATAAATGATAAACCAAAAAAATGAAATTTTCATGCTCTAAACATTATTGAATGGAAAATAAATATTCATTAGTATTGATTCATTTATCAACATCTAGTGTATTATTATATCAACTAAAATAATGTGCATGTTTCCTCATGAAGGACTCAATAGAATGTTGTCAACTCCATTGCATGTTTGGATGTTCATCACGTTTTATATCTTGATAAATATGTGTGATCATAACAACAATATTCTATATTCTATATACTATAATATTTGGTTTCTCAGGAGGAAAATCATTCTATTATCCGTCTCACTCAATATTAATGCAGTTCCTTTGAATTCCAATCATTGACTAAAACCAAAAAGAAAATTTGATATACACTAATCATAGGAAAAAACCATATAATTATGAAAAATAATTTATAGGATGCCTAAATAATGACACCTTATTTTAAATCTCTGACAAATTATTCTTAATCCAAGACTTTTAAGGTCATTATTTAAATCCTTAATAATGGTTCATAATTTTTTTTTGAATTTCAAAAACATATCCCTTGGGGGTGTCAAACTTGGTGGGAAGTATGGACCATTTTTGTGAACCAGGTGGTGATTAAGTCTTTTTCATTGTCCGCTTATCAATGTTATTACCCCTAGGTACCTCTATACCAGATCCATATCCCCTTATAATATCTATATAGGGATAAATTTTTTTGGAAAACACTTTATCTATCCTTCACCATTATTATAGGATATTTCCTTTACTTATAATTATCCATTGACTTATCCTTAGATATATACCTTGATATATCCCTAGAAATATATTTAGAAACATAGCTTGGGATATCACTAATGTATTTCTAATACTAATATCTAAATATTTAATAAACCTTTAATCTAATACAAAATTTAACAACCAATGATTTTTTACATAAATATCACATCTTTTTAGATGAATATTAAATAAATTTCATAAACATATTCTCAAGGACTATAATAGTTTACTCTCTTTAGAGATTGGAAACAAAAATCATATTATTTCTAGAAATATATTTAACATATCCCGCAAATATCTTATCCCATATTAATACTATTAAGAATACCATACCTAAACCTTTCTTCATAACCTAGGGAAATAAAAATAAGAAAGGGTGTTCCCTGATACACAATAAGGGTAAAAATAGAATATATCAAACTACAATAATATGAAATCATTAGATTAACATAAGGGTATGTGATCATGAACAAATATTATGAAGTTCATACCCAACCTGTCATAGATTACAGACATTAGTAATGGAATAAAACATTATCATTTCCGAAAACATGGTCTATTAGTGTCAGATACAATCATAAATAAATAATTAACCATAAGAAAATTTCATAAAAGGTTTGAACCATTGTAAATATATTAAAACCATTACATATGTCAAGGTCCACTACTAAGACCATCAACACAGTGGATCAAGACTTATCACCTGTTTCCCATTGTTGATTAGGACCAATCTATTTCCCATAGTGGATCAAGACCATAAACATATTTACTATTGTTATCTCACGAGATATAAATAATTATCCAATGTATTGGAGGGAGATATGGGTCCCACCCATCTCATAATGAATACCAAACTTATGTGTTCCTGAATATCATAAAACATTCAACATATCACAACATTATAACTCATGTAAGGAAAAAACGTTTCATTAACATTTCATCAATTCAACATAGCATAACCCATGAAAAATAAATGGGTTTTATAAATATTTAATAAACATAAACATTAACCATACATAGAAAGAATTAGGATGATATCATTCACAATTATCCCTATTAAACCATAAGTGACATCAAAGGATGTCATATTTTATAAAAAAATATTTTGAAATATTTCATGGAATATTTATTGAAGAATATAGAATTTCCACTTTGAAAAATACTTTTTAAAGAAAAAAATTCCTAAAATACATTTCTTTAAAAGTAACCTTGGATACATATAAAGTAATCTTTAAAAACCATTTAGAACATTTTTTGAGGAATGTAGTTTTTCCATTTTGACTAAAACTTTTTAAAACATAATTTTTTTAAAATACTTTTATTTGAAAATAACCATAAAAACATATAAATTATGCTTCAAATAAATTAATGGTCATAAAGGTAAAAAATTATTTTCATGTTGTACATGTTAAAACAAAGATTCCTTTCTCATTTTCAGTAAATGAAAAATGGGAATTTTATTTGAAAATGTGATGAAGATTAATTTCAAATAATTTTATAAAAAAGGTCAAATAATGTGATAAATTTTCTTTAATAAATAATTTTAATAATTTTAAAACCATTTTTAAAAACATTTTTAGAAAAAATGGATTTGGGAAAAGGGTTTTCAATAGAAGAGTGAAATAAAGATAATTTTTCTCAAAAAACTTATTTTGAAACTTGAGTATATAAAGAGAGGAAAATGAATTAAAACCACACATTCTCATCAAATAAATAGAGTAGAATAAATTTTGTTATGTTCTAAATAGTTAGTTCATAATATCTTATCATCGAAATCATACACAAAAACAATCCCAATAAACGATGAGATTGTATCTTAGAACCCTTACCACTTTGGTAAATTTTGAACCATAAACCCCCTGAAAGATATATCATCAAATGGATATGTAAATATCAATATTTTTTTTAATAATAATCATAAAATTAATTCATGGGTATTATATACACAACATATAAGAAACACGTGGTGAATATGGCATGTGTCTTACATAAAATAAAAGTGAGTTGGAATTCCCTTACCTTAAGACTCGACTTCCTTCATACAAGTTCAAAACTCCTATATAATAAATATAAGTTTCTTTTTCATAAAATATGAAACCAAAATTATATATATCATACAATATATGATTTAATTATGACCTTTTATTTCCCGTTTAATTAACATTCCATGTTAAAGTAACGTTTCAGGAAATAACTACTTTGTTTTTTTATGCATGTTTGGATTTGTTATTTTTTGATCATATTAATTTTATCATTGTTAAATAATCTATATAATGTTTAAAATGATATAAATATGATATATATTCAGTATAAATGTAGTTATAATAATTTATAATATTTATATATAGAAAATGAAATTCCCCATTCATAGAGATGGTAAGTTATACGTATGCCTGAACATTATTTCCATTTTCTTGAAAGATTAGAAAAAATAAAGATAAATAATATATTACCTTATAATAATATTTAATATTTCATATATATCACATATTTTCATTTATTTTATCTTTATTACCTTCATTGTAAATCGTGAACAAATCACATCGCTTCACGAGGCAGTAGTCCTCTGTACACACACGCAACATTATCGTATTCCAACAGAATGAAATGTAAGAATGTATATATAATATAATAATTCAAGAAATAAAATTTTATCATAAATATAATATATAAAAATTTAATTCATAATTATATCTATCTTTTAATTTTGGTTATAGAGGATTAACAATATTGGTTCATGATGTGGTAGTCTATCGTACACGTGATTACTGATTTCATATCCCATTTTATCGAAGTTGAGATGGTTTTAGGTTATTAAATTAATAATAAATATATTTATATTTAATATAATAAGGTTATTATATTATTATTTTTTAAAAATAATTTATCTAGATGGAGGAAGAAATAAAATAAAAACACTTGTCGAAGAACATTTTCTCTTCTTCAAACAACTTCTTTTGGATTGCACCAAAATGAATCTTAGGAAAGATTTATGACTTACATAAGGATTATAGGATGATGATAGTGAATTAATTATTTTATTTGGGTAGGTTTTTTATGATCCAAATTGTTTTAGAAGTTCAAAGATGAGTGGATTTGGGGTGGCCTTTTATAAGGGATGCGAGTCGAACACTATTAATTTCTGAAAAAATGTGTACCCATATTTGTTACAAGAAAAAAGGATAAATAATTGTCTATTATAGATAATAGAATATATAATGTTGAAATATGTCCATTTAATCGGCTTTGGACTTGTTTTGTGTTATTTGTAACCCTTATCTTTTTAGTTTAACCCCCAATAAACACATTTCTACCTTAACCAAGGAAAATAATATATACTATCTTTACTATTCACTCAGGTCAAATTTTTTCTTTATTAGATAATATTAATTATTATGATTCCAAATATGTCATCCATTTTTACAAATTACACTCACAAAATTGGAAATATTTAATTTAAAATTAATCTTGTTGACTTGACGAGAAAACATTTTTCCAAAGAGAAAATGTTCAAAAGTTTAAAAAGTTTTTATTTCAAATTCCAATATTGAATTTATTAAAATTTAATAAATTGGAGTAATATATATATATAATTGATCATATTTTAAATTTTAAAATGTATTAAAACACTTTTTAATATTTTTAAATGGTTTAAATTAAATGAAAATTCTTAATAAAACAAGTATTTTTCAGTATTTATTGAAAAATTGTCTCCTTAGAAAATTATAAAAATTAATCCTAAGATAAATTTTACATGATTATTTAAATAATTAAATTCATATTTTCAAACATATTTTATAAAATTAAAAAATTTTAATTTAAAATAAGTACGCAAAGGTAAAAAAATAGCTTTTAAGAAAAAAAATTTAGTTTTAAGCATAAAATTATATTTATTCTTATCTATCTTATAGAAAAATAATATTATAATTTTTAATAGTTTTAATTAATATATTATATATAAATTTAATTTAAATAATTTACCAAAATTTAGTTATAAAATTTTCTGAGATAAAACATGTTTTTTCACAAAAAATAGTTTTTCAGAAAAGATTTCGTTTATTTTTCAAATGGTTTTAATTTTAATTTATACTTTATTAATAATTAAATAATTATATATATATATATATATTTAAAAAAAATATTTAAATATTTTAGTTAATCCTATTCATACCTTCCATTCCAACTAATTGAGGATAAATATCATATTAAATAATAATATTTTAATTGTATGCCACGTTTCGTTTTAACTTAGTGTTGCATGTTGCGATGGATAAACTTAGTATTACATGTAATGAAAGATAAAATCTATGTTTCATGTAACAGAAAATACAAACAAGATTAAATTTAATTGAAAAACTTATTTTTCAAAATCTCAAGCTGTTACAGGGATACCTAGATGAGAACTCTATACCCACATCTTTTTTTATTAGTCTATTTTGATTTTTGGGATGAAAAGACCTTAGTTTTGGATAATTTAACATCTCCATTTTTCCATGTAATGATTTGAAATATATATAGTAATATTATCATATCCAGGTGCTAAGATGGTGTGATATTTTGAGGCCCAATGAGCTTTGTGTTAATATTATAAAAATATTAAAAATATTAATATCACACATGAATGGTTTTCATAAAAAAGTGTAATAAATAAAAAATAGAGTCACAGATTGAAAATTTGAGGCCTCTATTGAGTTCAGAAGATTTTTTTTACCCTTGGTGTGATGTATATTTTTTTGGAATTTGGTGTTTGTGAAATTTTTTTGCGGGACAAAATAATAAATAAACAAATAAAATTAGTTAATTTTATTATCTGTTATTGCATAAAACTAGAAACAGTATATAAATTTATATTTATAACAGAATCTCAAGGTTATCGACTTAACAATAATATTTTTAGATGATATATTGTAGGAGGACTTGTTGATTGACAATGGATCAAGATCATGATCAAGGAACATTTCACCAACTTACGTTATGGACCTATCTAGTGATATTGTTGTGAGGCCATTCTTCATCAATGATTGATCCAACCTAAGGTAGGGCATTATATTTAGTGTATTATTTTCCTCCTTTTTTATCACATGATGAACATGAATCAATTATTATGATAGTTTTATTCATGGGTCGATCATGCTTGCAGGTTCATCTATATTCTTCTTGGGATTTAAGGGATTTTTTATTGACCAATTTAGTCTTTGTTCATCATTATTATAGAAAATATTTTCATCCGACCTAAACATGAAAAAGTTTTATTTATAATTGGTTTTTTATGGATTTCTCCCCCATTTCATCACACATTAATCTGTAGAATATTTTTAGCCAGTTGTTCAAATAATACCCAATATTTGATTTTTGTACGACTGTTCTTAGGGAAAACAGATCGATACCACAGGTATAGTTCATGATCAGTGGTGAGATCAAGGATTGATGACGACAGAGGATGAATGGTGGTATACTGGACCAGTTATTTGGTTTTTTATTCTTCTTATATTTTAAATATCGGGGTGTGATTGGGATCAATAGTGGTGGAATCAGAAGATGCAGATAAGTATCGAGATACATGCAGTGTTGGACTCCCTGGCTATAGTTATAGGTTTTCCAAGTAGAATAAAAAATCATATGTTATGTGAAATGTGTTACATATTGAATGACTTGAACAAAAAAATCACTATTTACCCCTGATTATACATGCATGGTCAGAGTACATTGGCTAAGCCATGTACATGGACTCGACAAGGGTACACGGGCTAATCCATGTACTCAAACACGACCACATGTATACGTGTAGGACCAAAAGTAAATAGACACATACATACGGTATGAGAAGAGTTAGAACTAATATCTCCAAACCATGTACTTATATAGGGAAAACCGTTTTTCTGGATAACTACATACCTTGTGATATGGAAAGACATAGATAGATCTTGGGCTGTAAAGGCATGTTGTGTACCCCCAATACACATTATGTACTCCCTTCAAAGGTTCTGGGAGCCCTTTGTTTCTTCTATATATACCAATCCTAGTTGAGTGAGGTTATTTAGTCTGTTACCATGAGGGTACATTGTGGTATTATGGGTTTAGTATTGGATTATGTTTGATGTATCCCCCTAAGGGACCACGATGTGATCCTCTGTCATTCCTATCTAGGTTTCATGGTATTGGCATGACCTCCATGAATGTGGATTCAATCCCCTTTATATAACGCTGATCCAGTAGGGTTTGTGATGTCCCCCAGTGGACTTAGGTGTGATACTTTACTTGTATGATTAAATATTTAGTGATTTAGTGAGTACTTATTAGGGATAACCAATGAATATGACTTCTCGGATGAGAACCTTTAGTGATAAGATGGATCATGTAGTGACTTCTCCCAGAATGAGTGTTACCTTGAAACCTCATAAACTATCCTATGGATGGAAGTATTGGTATATAACACTTGATACTGGTTGTCTATTATGAGTATATCTAGATGATTATTATTTCTATGTTTCTTATCTAGTAGACACATATTTTGCTGAGTTGACTACAATTTATTTTTTATTCTTTGTGATTTCGGTGTGTACTACAAGGTATTGTTATACTCACCCATACATGGAATTTTCTCACAAATGTCATATATCATGTAGTTGAATAACCTTTTGATGGAGTCCTGGAAGGACTAAGAGTGGGAAGAGACCAGTATTAGGCTAGAAAGACATAGGTGTTTACTAGATTTTTCATTTGGAAGTAGTCCCCTCCTTTTGAGCAGGTTGGACCCATGTACTATTTTTGGATTGGGATTTTATTTAGACCTTTATTGCAGTCCAATATTTATTTCCGTACTCTATGTGGGATATATCTTATTCATTCATTTATGGTATCGATTTTTTTATAATTGTTTTGGATTAGAGATGTGTTCTTGTGGACAAGTACATTAGGATAATTCCACCCATGTGGGTGATATAACTAATTAGTCTTGGTCTCCATGCCCTATCCTATTAGAGGTGGTCTTGGGGTATTCACACTCAGATTATCATCATCCAGACTGGCCTCAATTGATTGGTTCATGATATAATATATATTTATACAAACAAAAAGACACATGAGATGTCAAATATGAAATAAGAAATATATAACAAAATATATAAATAATGAGTATGTAGAATTTTTTTCACATAATGTAAGTCTATAAAAATTATAATTAACATGGATATTAGGTTTCCTTATTTATTTTTAAAATATAATAATATACATTACACTTTATATATCATGAATACCAATACTCTCGCTGATTTTTCATAAGATTTGAATATTCTAGCTCAAGGTACTATAAGGAAGGCTAGAAATTTAAATTATTATAATGTATATGGCATACAATATCATAATGATGATTAGGAATCGGGTTCATAAATAGATAATAGTGTTATAACTGTAGTTTTTAATTGGCATACTATAGAAAATTGACTGAAATTATCAAAATAAACTACCACAGTGATTTTTTAGTTATTTTATTTAGATGTAAGTGGGTAAATTTTACCAAGGGTATTAAAATTTATTATATAGAATTTACTAATTTAAACTTCTATTGCTTGATGAATGTCAGTGATAGTGAAGTACATGATCTATGTATATTTACATTGCAAGAAAAAATGGAATATTCTTTGAAAGATTCTGTGGATGAAGGGTGAAGTGTAACTATTCACATAAAACAAATAGACAAGTAGGATATGGGTGATGAAGTGGAATATTTGATCTTTTAAATTGAGACTCATCAATATTAAGAAATTAAATTATCTCCCATCATGATATTGTTAATATTAGTCTTTCAATGGTGGACAAAGTAGAATAAGTAATTATAGGGTAGGATAATGAAATGATTGAAGGATAAAAGGACTATAAGTGTAGTCATTGATTAAATTAAAACAATCAATGTTATATATTATTCATTTCAAGTATTATGGATATCTTATTATATTTAAATATATTTTTATTCAAGTTTTGTCAAATTTTGAAAAACTAAATGTTAGATTTGTTTGTATGTGTAGTCATTTATTAACATACACATGTATATTATGTTTATCTGTACTATGAATATGTTATCATGTATACATTTAATTTTATGTATGAATCTTTAAAAAATTGTTTCTTAGTTGTTTTTTTTTCTATAAAATATAAAAATTACAAATATTAAGAATTTCATTGATTGCAGTCGACTACTAATAGATGTTCCCTCAACCATTCAGATGTCTTCAATGTTGCATAATGGTCCCTTAGGATCCTTCCCTATAACATCTGGGACACACTCCATATCCGTCCCATGTTCTTCTAGAACACACAATATCCTTCCCATCAGTATCCATAACACTGCCTTTAGATTTAGCAGGTTCAACATGTGACCACCATACATCATGGGAATAAATTTTCACTTCTATTTCTTCATGTGTATGTTGTAGTGTAATGGTTATAGATAATTTTTTAATGCAATTAAATTTATTTTACTTATTTATACCAATATCTTATTTTTTTAAAAAAAATATCAAAGAAATGTTACTAATGAGACAAAAATTGAATTTTTAAATGCGTGAAAAATGAATGGATTGAAGATAGTTGTACCTTTTTATTGTTATGGGGTCCCCATAGATGATTTTTTGATAATAATTATCCATATTTTAGGCTAGTTGAAAGATGAGTTAGTGAACCTTCTGATTACATATTTTGATTAGAGTAATATGCCATAATCATGACAAAATGAGGTATTTGACTCATAGATAAAGGTAATTTTAAAAAATCATTCATAAATTGAATTTCATTATCCAATTGAATTATAATATTTTAGAAATGAATGTCTTTGTACAGAAGTTATTCAACTTTACTATCACTGATCTTATCACACAAAAGTGAATGTTAAAAATTTGGGTAAGAAATAGAAAGATTTAATATGGATATTATGGAATGAATTTAATGATACAACATGGAAAAAAAGTATATGTATGATAATGCACCTATAAGGGTTACAAAAGGGTAGCGAAAAGTATTTGTTGACAACCATCACCACAAAAATCACATGGTATTGAAGAATATATTATTATATTAACATCATTTTACATATATACAAGTATATGACAGGGATTTAAAATTTCATACATTACTATTAAATTACATTTAATTTATGTTAGGAATAATCAATAAAAAAATGCAACAATTCGAGTGAAACAAAATTACCCACCCCACTACCGTTTCTAAGAGTTTTTAATAAAATCGATCCAACATAGAAATATAGTCATGAGATCAAATATTTATATAATAATATTATATATTTCATTTAAAAAAATATTGATTTATCTATATTTAATACAGATAATGAATTTTGGTCACTAAGTCTCCCTGATAGAAATTTGTTTGGATGTTTATACGGAATATGATGGGTGTAATGTTAATTATCCTAGAAACAATATTGGGGTATGCATTACATTTTAATTTTAATGGTTAAAAAACATCTTAAATACCATAATAACAAAAGAAACCAAAGTTATAAATGAAAATGTTCCTTTATAGTTATCAAATTACAGCTAATGAAAAATAGCTATTATATTTATAAAAAAACTTCAGTTGTTAAAAATTTAGATATCAATGCTCATAGTAAACATAGTTTGATAAGTATTGTTTTCAGTAATATATTATATTGAAGTATGGTTCAAGTAATCAGGTAAATCACTAAATTTCAGAACAATTTAGCACACAAACTTTTATTAGTTTCAAATTGAAATTTAAACACACATCACTGTTTAATTTTTATGAAAATTTCCATACTAGTGCCTAGAGAAGTGGGTGGATATGGAGATAGAGATAGAGATGTATTTGATCATAGTTCCTATGGAAGTGATGAGTCTTGAATTTTTATTTAATTGTGATGTTATATGAAAAAACTAATTATCTGTATGGGTTTTTAATTAATTAGATACATATTTTTGTTATGTAAAATATATGTTGTTTCAATATTTATGTGTTCATTGTTACCTTTTCTATTTCTATTTATCATTTTTTTTTTCTCTATTTGGTTTTTTAGTTTTTGGGGAATAATAGATTCTATGTTTTTAATTTTTTTAGAAGTATAAATATAGTGCTATTTTAAACCACCACCACATTTTCAAAATATTTTGTAGCTTAAACAATCAAATAAAAAATTTAATAACTGCTACTAAAAATCAGTTAATGAAAGTTCCTAGAAACTAATTTTAAATTAATTGAAATTTTATGAGATTATTATTGACACCAATATTAGTGGCGGTTTATGAAAACCACCATGAAACAATTTAATGCCAGTTTAAATAACCACGAAATAAAAAATATCATCACTAGTTTCTTTATTTTCAAATGTGATAATAAATTTCATGCTGGTGTTCTTGTCGTCCATGTAGGATCAATGAGATACTAAACACGTTAGTCCCTTGTGTTATTTACTTTATAAACTTTATCTTGTTTTATGTTCATTTCTGTTAGCATGATTCTGTTTCTTGTTTACATTTTCTACTAAAAACATTTTCATTTATCAGTCTCTCTTTTTTCATTCATGTTAGTTATGGTCAATTAAATTTGGTCCAAACCCTCCAACCACAATAATAATGATAGTTTGTATTCTATATTGATGTTGAATATTCATTATTTTTTCTTGAATGTAACCTAAATTGATAAACTGAATTTTTTAGAACATGTGTATTTTCTCATTGAACATAATTTTTATTTATGTTTTCCCTCATTCCATATTTAAATATTGACATTAATGTCTTAGGTCTGTTAATGTGATCTTAGTATTTTTTTCGAAATTATGTATTTTGTTACGGATGGATTTGTTGCTAAGAAGTGATGAATCTATCAACTAGTCAATGATGAGATTTGAACCCCCACCCTACAAATTCTCATTAAGCAACCTAACCACTACCCCAAAAAAATTTATTTTATATATTTTGATATATTGATATATTGATATATATATATAGGTATATATTTTTTAATATACAATTAGTTTAATATATATATATATATAATATTTATTTACTTATATTAAAATTATGATACATAAAAATATAAATACATAAATATATATTAATTATATTGTTATAAGTGTGAATATATATATGCATATATATATATATATATATATTATAGATATTTATAAATATTTAAATAAATTTTCATTGGTTTATGTGTATATATGTATATATATATATTTGATTTTTTCTATATATTTAAATATAATTTTTATATGTAAATATTGTTATATATTTTTATGTTTAAATATTTAATCATATAATTAAATTTTCTAATGTTAATATATTGATATATATATATTCATAAGAAACACTTGTATATGACAAACCGTAAAATATCTACATCATCATATCAATTTGAATGTAAATATATATAATAAATTAAGAGTTCACCCAAATGGATAAGAAATCCCTCTTAAATAATATAGAAATTCTACTAAAAAACTTAAAATTAGGATAACGTAACATAAAAATTAATTTTGTTAGAATTAAAGGCCTCTTTTGAGTAATAAATATTGGGATGTGAGGTCCCCTCAAATTTTATGTCAGAGATCTATTCTCAATATTTGATTTTATAGCTCACAAAATCCACAATTTACAACCAGATCAAATGTTATTATCGTTTGAACACCTGTATGAATTAATTTTATAAATTTTTAATAACAAATTATTATTAAATAGAGAATAATCAATACTAATTAATTTATTTGTTTAACAATAACTATCATTTATTTTATAAATCATACTTAATTTAATATATTATATATTAAATGTAAATACATATTTAATAGTATATAAATCATATTTAAGTTAATATGTTAAATAATTATTAATATAAATATATTCATATATTAAAATATGATATTTAATATTATATATGAAGTTTTTTCAGAAGAAAACATTTTATTGGTGCTAAAAAATATCTAAAATATGATACACTAGGTTTTAGACCTAATAAAGGGGATATTCAACTATAAACATTAATAAATCTAAAAAAACAATAATAAAGGGCATACTTTGTGAGGCCTTTATTAGTTCTTTATAAAAATAATTGATAAAGACACACTATTATTAGCACTTTTCAAAAATCTCAGATAAAATAATACCTTCATTTGCATTTTTAAAAAGTTCTTTGAAAGTGACAATTCCTAATTATATTTTTAGGAGTGGATGATGATCATGCTATGAAAATAGTGTGGAAAGGATGCGATGAATTAATTTTGGAGCATGAATTGGATGAAAGGATAGAAATATTGAAAATTAGATATTAACTAATTTATTGAGATTGAATATATTCAATGATTAAGGGGATATATAACGTAAGGTATGTTGTGTTTCGATGGAAAATAAATGATTTATAAAATTTTGTCACTTTTAATATCAATTATAATTATTAAGACATATGTGTTAATTGTTTTAGAGGAAACATATCCTTTATATGACATTTTCATTGACGAAAATTTTACATGTGGAGTAAATATTAAAATTTTAGCAGTTTTTTTGGGGACTCGCCATTGTTATCTTATTGGAAAATAGTTCTAACATTGAAGTAGTTTATCTACAAAGGTGTGGATTTTATAGAGAGTTTGCAAAGATTTATTTTGAGATTTTATTTCTGGAAAGAATGTCTAAAATGACTATGTGGTTTTATATTTTCATGGTAAAAATTGAAAATATGTTTGAATAAAATAATTTATAGATATTATAGATATTAAATCAAAATAGAAGATGATAGGGAGAATACAATATATAAATATACTTAAAAATTAATACCATAGTTCAATCCAATGAAATATTTAGAATTTTACATAAACATCTATATTACTTCTACTAGTTCTTGTTTCGTTTTTCAATTACTATGATTCTATATTATTTTTGTGATTAAAAAAAATAATAAAAAATAGACAACTAAACTTATTTTGAATAATATATTGAATATCATGATACAACTATGAATCTCTTCAGAGATACACTTCAGAGAGACACATATTCTCTGGAGAAGATTCGATCATCTGTCAGTTATTAAATACAACTATGTGGTAAAATTTATTACAATTTGGATATCTATTCTATTTATATAGAACATTAATTTTTATTGATGATCCTAAATTGTGGAGTGATGAACATGAAATAGATTATGATATAAATTCAAAATCAATGAATGGTATCATCTATAGATTATGACCGCATGAGTAAATCAAGTTTCTTAATGTGAAACTAATTTTTATTTTTGGGATACAATTGTTGTTGTATGTGAAGGCATTGAGAGTGTAATAATATTGTGATACAATAATTATAAATTAATTTTAGAAACATTTAGAAATTCTGAGGGAGAAAGTATCACTTTGATGATTTGGATATCAACTGAGATAGTAAAGAATATTGCTACTTTGAGAATGGTAGTTTCAAAATCAGATAAAGCTTTGAACTTTTTTATAGTTCTAATTATAAGATGGAGTGAAATATCTTCAATGATATTAAGATATAAATCTATAAATAATCTATTAATGAAAAATAAAATTAGAAAATGAATGATTTATGAAATTGAAATTCAAGCTGAAGATGATGAACACAAGTTAGTCTAGAATGACTATACTTCTTTCAAACTCACAATATTAAATAATAAAAAAAGGGTAAAAAAACATTTTATGACTCATATAATGAAGGATAATAAATTTATTAAAATTATGTAGATACAATTTTCTCATGCATTAGGAAGATTTAATAAGATTTACAAGAGGAGAAAAGGTTTCATAAAATCCATTAATATGTTCAAGAACAATAATGAAAGTAAAAAGTAAGTATGATGATATAAATTCAAGGAAATTTGGTATATCAAACCTAACATTCCTTAGCTCAATAATAGAATGAAATTTGAAATGTAGTTTCATAGAAAATTAGATTACAATAATAAAATAAAACGATATATTAAGTCTCTATGGATCAATTCTGATTATTTTAGTGATGAATACAATTCATTCACTAAATCTGATCCATCAAAAAAATATGTATTTTGTGGCTCAGAATGAAGAAGTAAAATCATTTTTGTCACCTATTTTTTAATATGAAATTTTTATTTTAATTATATTAATTATAAATTTATATATACTTTATAATAAATATGAAACATTAAATAAAGGGAATAAAACTTTTATGAAATCATATGATTATGTTATTATTAAATAGATGTGTAAACTAATCAATATGTATAATTTATAACTAAATTTGATAAAGATTAAATTTCTAATGTTGTGCATGATAAAATAATTAATTATTTTTTAGATGAAGTTGAAAATTTGAAATTGATTCCTAGTAAGTTTACACATGGGGAGGAATACCTCAATAAAATTTATGGTAGTCACAGACATGTTAAGGGTAATAAAAGTAAAAGAATACATTTACCAAATCAAAAACATTATATATTTTTTTATACCTATATCAAATTGAAAAAACATGTCAACTGGTTTTTTCACTATAGTACTTCTAGACATTATAAAAATGATTTATTCATTAAATTTCATCAAATTTGTAGTGATAAGAGTGGAAATAATTATAGAAATTTATCAATAGTGATATCTGGAATTCCTTTTCATAGTAAAAAATATTTGTCCACATGTTTCCTTAATTCCTAACATTACTAAACCCTAAAAAATATCTCTAAAAAATGTCCATTTTTTTGATATTTTTGAAGTAAATGATCCTTCAAAACAAGAATTATAAATTTTATATAGAAATTGGCTACTTGTGAAATATGGGTGGTGAATTCTCAAATTCATAAATTTTTTTAAAAATTGATGTAGTTTATATCACTTTTAGAGATATTTATAGAGGAATGATTAATAGAGTTTGATCTGTTATAATTATAGAATCTATCCTCATATGTAAAATCTCCATCCCTAGTAGCCTAGAGTTGGTGATTACATTATTACATTGACACTAGGTATATTATATCACATCCCAAAGTACTAAATAGTTTAGTATCTTTATAAAAATAGATATAAACATTAGTATACATTACAAATTGAAAAGAAATACCACATATTAACTCTATTAGAAACACCCATATTCTCCAAGCTTATCCCTGCATGTCAATCTTAATATACATTCTATCATCCTTGGAAAAATAAAACATAATAACTATGTGATCTCAAATTACCATTAAGAGCATTAATAAAACAAAATCTATCATAAATAAAAATAAACAACAAGGAAAGGTGTATTCCATTAAAACATAATCTTGAGAATAATATTGAAGGAATAAAAGATGATCATATAATTCCACATAAACAATCATATGAGAATGAAACTTAACCAGGGATATTCTACTAATCGAATAATCACATGGATTATCAATAAGTAATCTGATAATTAGGGAATGCATAATGTGGGACATCATAATCATACAATTAAGGATTCAGCCTAGACACCATACATAATCGGGTAATACAAAAGCCAATACCCAAACTAGTTTTTCTCATGAGATAAACCGATGCATAGAGGGGATATATCAAGCTCTAGACATCACTTAATAAGTCTAATTCATTCCTCATATGAAAGGGGTGAATCATAATCAACATATACTATCCTGTTGAAACTAGCATATGAAATGTTAATAACATTCCCTGAACAATAAACATAATCATAATCATCTGGTGTAATATGATAAATCGTATCAAAATATCACATCACAGTCAAAATGATCATAAAAAATTCAATAAAATATTGTATATGGAATCATAATAGAACAAACTCAATTAATAATAAGACCCAAAAAGTGTGTTGACATAGATAAAAATACTCTAATAAAATCATTGATAAATTCTTGAGAGAAATACAATTTTACTTTGAAACAATTTACTTAAAAATCCACACAACTATAAAAGATAACAGTTACTATTAAAACAACCTTTTGAACAAGTAAAGTTTTCCTCAAGATATTAAGGAATTATAAAAGTGAGAAAATATTCTCATTCTATATATGTTAAAAAAACATTCCTTTTAAATTTTGAAAAGAATCATTTAAAAGAGTATTTTTAAAATAAAGTATTAGCATTAACGAAATAAATTGATTATGTGTTTCATCTATAAATCCACATAAAAAAGTGAAAATAAAACATAATATAGTCAAAATTTATTTCCCACATAATCAATGAGTCCGAATTTTAACCCAATGAATAGAAATTTTGTTAATAATTCCCTCACCACTTTGTAATCAGTCTAATCGTATTCCCCATAAAATTAATGATCATAAAAAAGAAAATTTATTTCTATGAATATAACAGATTCATGATATGAAATATTAAAGTTAGTATGTATAACACTCATAATAAATAATGTTTGAATAGGGAATATATCTCATAGAAGTAAAGGTGAGATGAGAAACCCTTACCATATGTATGAGATTGTTCTGCACTTATACTTAATGTTCTACATAACCAAATTAGATTAATTAATTACATAATTAATAACCTATTTAACATATAGTAGATTTATAACAATTTTATTAGGTTTATTTATGGACATTTTGATTTGTTAAGATGTTTAATTTAGTTGTTTCGGGGGCATTTCTTTTAGGGTTTTATGGCTGATTCCATTGAGTAAAAATATGAGAGTTCATTTAAAATGGTTATAAATTCTCCAAAAATGAAATTATTTAGTATTAATTAAATTAAATTAGTTAAAATGTTCTCATATATCATTTAATTATATGGAATTAGGATGATTCATTGGATATAATGTTGATTAAAATGTTTTAATTTATTTTGGTAGTTTTTACGACCATCACGAACATGTGTGATTTTATTTAATACTATGTTTATATATTGGTTACAGAAGTTTATTTAAATTATAATATTTATATTCAAATCTTATCTAACCATAATAATGGTTTTATAACCATCCTTGAAGTTGTTTATAAAAAATGAAAACTTGTCATCCATGAAGGTGGGGAATCGACACATCACATATGATGTTTTCATTTAAAAAAAGGAGAGGAGAAGGGATTTGATGATGGATAATATATTATAAAATTAATATTACATTATATATATGATATTGGAGTTACCATGCTACTTTTTATAGGGGAGGTTAGGAGAGGATAAGAAAATAAAATAAATTAAAAGAAAAATAATGAGGATTTTACCTCTTGAATATTGTCTCCTTTGGAACCTCCTTAGGACACTTGGATTTGGTCTTTTGGTAAGAACATAAGGCCGTGGATGTGATTAAGAGGCTTGGGAAGGAAATTTGCTGGTATTTATATATGTTTCACGGATTATAAGGTGTCAGGAGAAGGGGTGGTGAGAGGTGGTATTTATAGGGGAGGAGAGGGGTGTTATTTATTTATTTTATCCATTTACTTATTATTTTGGATCAAGAATATCAATTTAATTGTTTATTGTGACTAAGTATAGTAAATAGTGCATTTTATTTCAAACTCACAGGTTATTAAGTGAACAATTACTAAAAAATTCATGTAATTAACATATAATTTTAAATACACATGTTACTATATTTCACAATTCATAAAAAATTCAGCTATTTTAAAAAAATAAAAAAATCAATATAATTCTTTTCAATGATTTGATTTAAAAATGGAATCCATTTTATAAAATTCATTTTCTAAATGTGAAACTTATTATTTTTAAATAAAATCATCACTTATTTAAAAAATACCGATTTTATTATTTTAACTGATTTTAGGACACTGAAAAATCAATCATGGTCTCATAAAATTATATTATAATTATAATGAAACAAAATAATAATTAATGAATATATTTTATGAAAATATTTTTTTAATCACTATATTATTTATAAAATTGTTAATAAACATTTACTTTTTACAAAAAAATATTAGTATTTAATTTATCATTTTTAAAACATTCGTTAACTTATTCAATTATGTAATATATCATATTTTAATTTATTAGATACCTAAATTTTATATATAATTTAAAAGGTGTGGTTATTATTCTAATGGCTATATTAATATTCTTAATGGTCACATTACTATTCAAATTTCCATGTTAATATTTAATAGTATATCACAGTTCATTTAAGATCGATGTTGTGTGAAACATAAGCTATAGAAATGATTAAATTTTCAAAAGAGACATACCATAAAATCTTTGGGTGTTACATCATAAATAAATAAATTTATACTTAGGTTTTAAATCATAAACGGATAAGTATTTACCAACCTTTTGATGATTGTTATTTAGTTGATTTTGATAATAATGCATGTTATGTTTTTAATAGAAAATTACGTTGGTTTAATGTAACTAAAATTATAAATTTCGGATTATATATATATTTTATTTATCTTGACAAAAAATAAATTTATTTAATATTTAAATTAATGAACCATGGGTTTTTTAGAGAATAATTTGACATTATAATGTTTTTTTTTGAGAAAATTGATTAAGAAGAATTTGATTCCTGATTTTAATTACCTAATGTTATATGAAAAAAGGCTATATAAAGGATTTAAAATGGGAGATCAACACATATATTATTTTTAATAAATTAATTAGGTTGTTAAAGACAGAAAATTTGAACTTATACACATGTATTTGTTTGTACTATAATGAATAATAATCCTTAATAGAAAATATTTTGTTTTTGTTAATGATTTGTACTGATTAAGATGAGTTTATTTAGTGTGCCTTTAATGAAGTTCCCTAGGCCCACACTCTTAGAACCAGTGATAAAAACAATATTTAATTACTACTTTCAATACAAATTGAGATGAAACAAGATAAAAAAACATATGTTTCACTATTTTAATAATTGCATCTCAAAATAATAACACCGTTATAGAACCCAATGGTTTATTATCTTTGAAGATTGGATATATATATATAAAAATATAATGAATTTTTTTGAATAATCACACCATACTATATCCCCATATATATATATATATATCTTATGTGACACTACACTTTATAACCTATGGAAAATGGAAACCAAATAAGGTATGATCTCAAATGCTCGGTAAAGGAAAAACATATCAACATGTCATGAAGGGTTAGATCATTAGAATGTCAAAAATTGAGCATGAACAAAATATCCTATTAAAAGAATATATAATAATAAGTGTTTTTTATAAGTCATTATTGAAGTACACGTAATCTCAAATGAAAAAACATGTACCATGGAATAAAAATTTGAGATAATAAACAAGACTAATAGAGAATAGTCAATGAAATATGACATAAATATGTGGCATGTCATGGAAACATAAAATAACAAGGAATTATAGAAAAAAAACTAAATCATAATAAAAAATTAGATATTGGTTTAGGAATGAAAATACTATGACCAATTATATGTTGTGTCAGACATTACTGCATGTGATCCATTAATGACTTGAGCATCATGACTCTCTACCCAATAATGACTCGAGTATCATAACTCACGACCCATTTTTATCTCATGAGATATAAAAAATTAACCATTGAATTGGAGGGAGATATAAGACCCCATCCCTCAACATACATTCATTTATTTTAAATAAGATATCAATCATTCACGATTTCATGAAAACCCATGGGAATAAAATATTTTAAATACCATTTCTAAATAGTATCGAATAACATGATATCAAAAGTATATCAATTGATTCAAAAAGATTGATCAAATAAAAAGATAATTTTATAACGGAAATTAAAAGGTAATTTTTATAATATAATTTTAAATAATTAAGATATTTTATTTTTAAATGATAAATGGAAGAGAAATGTAAAAGAGCCTTTATAATATATTTCTGAACATTTTCATAAAAATAATAATTTATGACACACTTTGAAAAATATTATATTTTGGAAATTGAAATAATTACCTTTTCTATAACTATTTAGAATTAAATTTAAATAGTGGATCCCTAAAAATTCATAAATTTAGTCTAATGGAAATGTGGATTTGAAGATAAAATGTACGATTGAGAAAGGAAAATCATTTTCAATATTTTAAAAATATTTATATTTAAAAATACCATCGTAAAAATAGGAAATAGAACATTATTTTAAAAATATATAATGAAAAATATGATGGTATCATGATATGATACATATTTTGGTTTCCAAATAAAAAATTGAAATATATGTGTAAAGAAAGAATATAGGCATGTAGGAGAAATAGTTGTTAAAGATGATCTGAATTATTCTTAACAATTTTTTAATTTTTTGAGAAAAAAATTATCAATTGAGAGGATTATAATTAAAATTGTCACTATCCTTAGGGATATAATAGGTAATATTATATGAAATAGAAAATTTAGGAATATAGGTTTCTTAAAATAATGGGGTTCAAGAATAAACCATAAATCTCAAAGAAAAGAATTTGAGTTTCAAAACCCCCATATAAATTTTGTAACATTCAAATAAAAATACCTTGAAAGGTTAAAAATTAAATAAAATACTCAATGTAATTAATAAAAATATAATCATAATTTAATGATTCAAATATATAGTATATACACTATAGAAAATAAGGTATGTGCATAGTAAAAAAACATGTCCTAAAGTAGTAAATTATGAGTTGAGAAACCCTTACCTTAACTCTCAACATCCAAGAAAATGATTTAACCACCCATATAATAAACATAAAAATAATAATAACCTATTTAATAATATTTTTAAAATATATTAACCTATACAGTATTCATTTACAATTATCTATTATAAATTTATTGGTTAGTTATAATTTATTTTCATTATTAGATGTTAGCGATTTAAATTTTTTTGAACATGATTTTAAAAGTCAATTTGGATTCCTATTATTTGATACTAAGTTAATTATTCCTAAATTTTTTTTGGTATTTAAATAAATTCTTTATTATTCTTCACTAATTTATAATTTTCTTCCATGAAAAGTTTTGTCAGGATTCGTGAAAACTAAAATAGTGATGATCTTATATCGGTAATTTTTGACAAATAAAAGTTGGTATATTAAAAATGAATTAAATTTGAATTTAACCTTTAAAAGAACTTAATAATTTCATAAAAATAATTTAAATTCATAAAATACATTATCATAATCATCCAAATTGGTTGGTGATAAATAATGAAATACATCATTCCATGGAGGCGGTAGTCAACACTAACACAAACAACATTTTTGTTTTCCATAGAATTAAAAGAAGGTATAAATTGATTTATATATTTATAATATTAATAATATCATTAATATATTATTTATTAATTAAATAACCCTATCAAATAATCCATATAAAGATATGATAAAAAATAAAACATGTCTTTCATAGAAATGGTAGTCAACACATTACACGAAAAAAGTTTTAATTTTTATATGGAATCAGACAATGTAGATAATGGTTATTCCATTAATATAACAAAATTTAAGTATTATAATGGTACTAATGTCACTATAATATAATGGGATAAGTAAATATATTTATTGGTAGATGATTAAGAAATGTAAAATAATTATATAGGAGAAAATACTTATGTATAAAACTTTTATTTCTTCTTAGAAAAATTCTTATTTTTAAGCGATATGGGAAATCTATATGGACTATAAAATAAATAAATATAAATAGGATTATTTGGGAAGAAGATTTGGTATATTTTAGTGTGTAATTTTAAATTTTTGTTTTTTATTTGAATGGGTGGTGTAAGGATGCTTTTATAAGTGAAGGGAATGCTATTTTGGTAAATAATCATAACATAATGTTAAAGGAATTCCATTTTCAAAGGATTTTTATCCTAAAGTAGATAATAATAGAAATAATGTCGTTATTAGTTGAGAATACTCTAATTCAAAAGAAAATAAAGGATATTTTTAAGATATATAGGCATTTACCTATTAATTATATGTTTAGAAAATTTTCCTTCCACCATGGTAACTATTTTTTTAACCTCAGGAATTATAATTTAATTACTTTTATTACCTAATTTGGATATGATGATTGAAAATATGATTTTTTTTATAATATTTAATTTCTATAATTGTTAAAAATTTAGTTTTTAAATAATAAATAAATGACATATAAAAAATGTTTTGGAAAAAAATATTACCAAGGTTCCAAAATACCAATTAGAGGGTTCCTATTTTAACATATTATTTTTAATGTATAATTTTAATTATTAAATAATTTTTTTTAAGAATATGGTTTCATAAATTTTTAAGTCATGTTTATTTACTAACAAAATCATAAAATTTATAGTATTTTTATAAATTATATTTTATATAATTCACCTATAAATCAATAATTTTAGAAAAATACAAAAAAATTAACCTAAGTTAATTTTGATATTATGAATCTAAAAATTAAATTATTTTTTTCATATTCAAAATGTAAAATTTTGGAAATTTTTTTAAATGGAAGCATAAAATATAAAACAGTATTTTTTTTATAGGAAAATGAAATTTTAAAATATTAAATGTTTTTATTCATCTTTTCTATCAGTTTCTAATTAAACTAGTGTGAATATATTATTTATATCAATAATAATTATATGTACTAAACCATCAAGGCCCACTTGAATGACTATAAACTGAGTGTGAAAAAAAAATCTCACAACCAATAAGCATTGGATAATGACTCGCACCAAGTAGGCACATCACAAACATTGGAGGCCTTAGCCTAAGGTACTTGTATACACACCCACATATCCACACACAGATATAAAGTAGAAAAAAAGGAACAAATGATTCTATATTTTCATGAATACCACTAATTCAACATCAAAGAATGATAATATTGTGTAAAATGAAAGGGACAAATACTAGCCCACCATGACTGTATTGGCCTCCAACAGGATATAAATGAGGAGTCTTTTGTCAAGATGAAAATCCTAGAATATTTTATATTCCATATAGTTCAATTGAACTCCTCCATCTCTTGGTCCTCCTATATTTTTTTGAAAGGCCTTCCATATACACAGGAAACAACACATGAAAGATGATCCCATATAGGGGTGAGTATAAAAATACCCTATAGGACACCCTAAAATCACTAAAAAAAGCATGAAGAGAGATTCATCTCAAAATAATATTGGTGATTTAAATATAAAGAAAGACAATAAAAACCGAGTTATGCTCATAGAGAGACCCAAAATCTCAAAGTAAGTTCTTTTCCTTACTACCAGCCTTGGATTCTACCAGGGGCTCATAGGTTACAATTGACAGAGGGGACACTTCTCAAGTCTCACAGATACTAATGGTAATCATTTGATAAGCTGTATTCACCAGGACATTCCATTCACTCTAGGTATCAAAACTCATCCGATATTGATAAAAATTTAGAATATCACACCCAAGGATAGTGGGGGATACTGAAACCTATATGGGATGATCCACAAAGAAGGATTCACATACCCTAGATGTCAAAAATAGGATACCTGACCCAACCTGGGGAAAAGTGATAGAGTATCACACCCTGAGACACATAGAGGGACACATAAATATATCAACAACTAACCCATATATGGAATTTCTAATCCTATACTCAAGATGAGATACCACACTACACGCTCCTTGGGATGGATGAAGAGAACACACCCATGCTGATACTGTTACTAAATTAAGGGAAATAAGGGATGCACTATACCTTGAAAGGGGTACATGTCGTGTCCCACTATGTTTTGGCCTACCATGTTTGTGCCCATATAGTCCATTTCATTCTCATGTACTCTAGTCATACCCATGCCCATGTACCCATGGGTATACTCTAGGTGGACATATTTTGTTCACACTACAAGTGAATAGGTCACACAGTGTGTGATATTTATCTTTATATGTAAACCTTAGCCACCATAAAAGGGGATGCAAATTCAGTGTGTTATTATGAACTACATTCCATGTATTGTGGTATTCTTTTTAGAAATATAGTTTTCTCATGCATTTTCACTCAGAATGAAACCACCACCGATTTCTTCCACTAATTCTACCATTAGACACAGATTTGGGTTTAACCAAGTCTAATCAATTTCTTGTGGAAATATTTTGGTTACCTATTGAGTTGAAATCACTTCCTTTCACCTAAAATTAATGAAATATCCAATACCCAAAAAATGAACACCTTTGGTCCATCACCAATCTTAATTCATTAACATTAATCCTCTATCACACCTTCAACACTGAATCTAAACCTACAAGAATGACATTTGGTACTAATGATTTATTTTTCAATTATTGGATCCCATTTATAGTCGAACCATAAGTCAAGTGAATTACAGGACAAGTACAATTGATGAACGATTGGAGAAAAAAATAAAACATCGAAGTGAGAAACAGAAATTCCTTATTTTTCAGGTTATAATCATGTTTGAAAAATTAATAAACGAAAACTATAATCAACATATGATATATGAAATATTTTTTCTAAATAATTTATTTAAATTATTACAAAAAAAAATTAAGAGGGATCAATAAAAAAAACTAACATCCTATCTTATTATCAGATCCATTTCTGATGAATAACGATTAGGTATCATTATCATTTGTGAAACCCAAGAACTATATTGTTGTAGAAATTATTTCATAAGAGACTGTTGGTTAATTAATTGCATTGGTCATTGCCTCGACCAAAATCTAATATCACACCCAATGATTCTCTATATTGTAGCTCTCCTACAAAATCTTAGGGTTACGTATCCAAACCTATATTTTTCCATAAAGGGGGTTTAAATAGTTTTTTTCTAGGTTAAACATTTAATTTGACAATACATAGCTTATTAAATTAAATTAAATTATTTTTTATATTTCCCACTAATAACTGAAATCTACTGAAACACCAAATAACAATAAACATTATGTCATGCATAGGGTAAAACTCATGTTACTGATTAAATGGATGTCTCAGTCTTCCTATTTGATACACTTTTTAGTAGATTAACCATTATTTATAGAATAAAATTTGTGTGTGATATAATAAATTTAATATTTTTAATATATCAACACTCAGGCTCCCCAAGCCTCAGAATCCCAAGATGACTCTGCATCCTAATTTGAAAATATTCATTAATATGTTCAAAAGTGTTTCATGGAAAAAAGGAATCACATTCTTTCCACCTTATGGATGTTCACCCAGAAATGAAAAATCATACTAAAAAAGATAAGGGTGCTAAGATCGCATCTAGTTCTCCCATTCCTAGGTTCTCCAATAAATACAGGTGTTCTTTGAATAGAAACAAACTAAAGGTATCATTATCCCATGAAGAATATTCTCCTCTATATCCTCGATGATCAAAATGTAATTTAAGAAGAAAAATCCATCATCAATATCCATCTCATCCCAATTGATTACATTTGATAGGTTGAGCACATTTAACAATAGTGGTATGGTTAAGAGGTAAGCCAAATCACAAATGCTACTCTATATTTAGAAATGGAAAATGATTCAGTAAGATAACTTTCTTCATTGGTAAAATATAGATAATCTTCATCGAGGTGAAACCTTCAAGAAAAATGTCCCCTTGCTCAAACTAACACTTTCTTCATAATAAATCCATATTAGAGTTCTTATAACTCAAAGCAGTCCACATCCAATCCTAGATAGTTGAAACTTTCTTTTCCATCACTCAAAACAACTTTTCACCTATAAGCATTGCTCTCATATCTCTGTCTAGAATAATGGTGACCTAATGAGTCTCCCATACAAGGCCTCAAATTTTCCATACTAATTGTGGAGTAGTAGCTGCTATTATATGATAAATTTACAAAGGGAAGATGATCCTCCAACGATGACCAAAATCCAATATTCAAGCTTTAATCATGTACTATTGAACATGGATAGTTCTCTATGTCTGGTCATTTTTCTAGGTATGGAATACCATGATCAATTGTAACTCTGTCCCAAAGGCCTCATGTAATCATCCCTATAATCATGACATGACAATGCATCTTGGTATAAAGTGACCATCAACTTAACTCCATGAATCCTGACTATATCATGCATAGAAGGGCATCCAAAACTCTCTACTAAACCCTACTCTCGAATGGTTAATAAGTGGGCCAACGTGGTGAGTAATTCTGTGATCACCTTGATAGTTTCAAAACTTCTAGATGATCATAGAATTACAATAAAAAAATACATGTATATATCACCCTACATCAACTCTGGAACCTTAAGGGTTTCGGATAAACCCACTGGAATGTGGTGCATGACCTTCACCTATTGGAAGTGAGGCATCAAGATATAAACTCAGTGACACTCTTATTTATCCCTGGACACCAAAAATGACACCAATGGTCCTAGAACATCTTTGTCACTCCTAGATGTACCACTGAAGAGTATGTATGAAACTCCATTAGCACATCCTTTCATATAATGACTAGTAACATCATACATTCTAAAAAAATGTTGACATACTTCATAATCTCATAAAATATAGCAGAAGTATGTCTAATGGATATCTAGTCGTGCAAGACCATGAAATCGATATCCCCATTCTATGCCACCCAAACATGATGAAGATGTTGAGGGGTAACAACCATCAACTGGAGGTAATGTGTACCATCCTCATCTATAAGAGACAACTATATAGAGCCCAACTACTCTAATTCCTTGTGGAAAAACAATTAACGGTATCTTTTACTTAGTGAATCTATCACAATGTTCCCCTTCCCAAGAGTATAGAATATCTCAATGCCATAATCCTACATGAACTCCATCCATCACCTCTTCCCAAGGTTAAAATATTTCTATGAAATGATATACCTAAAACTATAATGGTTGGTATAGATGGTGAATCACTCACCCATAAGATAATGTCACAATGAGTTTAGGTTAAACACCACTATTTCTAGCTCTATATTGTGTGTCATATAGTTCTTCTCATACGATATCAACTATCACAACCCATAAGTAATCAACACCTACCATTAAATTAGAAAATATCTAATCCCAACTCTATATGCAACAAAGAACACCACTTACTAAACACCCTCATCTGGAAGCCTCATGTTTGGCGTGATCGTCAACATCTGTTGTAGATCCAAAAAATACTTCTGAAATTTACTTGTCCAAATGAAAGGATTACCATTTTGAGTCAAATCAGTTAGCGTCTCCACAATCCTATATAAATTGATCAATAATCATCAGTAATATCCTACCAATATAAGGAAGCTTCGCACACCGGTCACCCACATGGGTGGATCCCAAGATAGAACAACCACGATCTTGGAATGGTGTGCTAATACTCCCCCTTATGAGATGACATTTCATAGGTATTGGAGTTCTTTAATCCAAAACAAAAACTTTTAGATCTTCCCATAAAACTGGTTCTCTCAAAAAATGTCCAAAAACATCATAAATTTCTTATATGCTCCTCCTCCAAAGTTTAATACTTGAGGATTTCATTAATGAATACCACCACAAAATGATACATGAAGGTATAAAATATTCGGTTCATGAGTCCCACAAAAATATCTTGGGAGTTATTTATGCTAATGGGAATCACCAAGTACTCATAGTGACCGTTGTGGCGTTGTAATTCCATCTTTGATATATCCTCCTCATGAACCCAGATTTCATGATAAATCAACCTGATGTTAATATTTGAAAACCACCTCACCTTTTTTCGATGGTCGAAGAGGTCATTGATTCTTAGAATTGGATACTTATTATTTATAGTCACATAGTTCAAGAAATTATTATCCATACATAACCTAATTCTCTCATCCACCTTCTTGAAAAATAACATCGGGGCTTCCTAGGGGGACACACTGGCTCTAAAAAATCCCTTAATCTATAAATTCTCAAATTTCACCCTTGTATATAAAAGCTCTATAAGGGATATCTGATATGTTGGTGTAGATAATAAGTCAATCTTTGGTTATAGGTCTATATTGAAGTTGATATCATAGTGGATTGGTAGGTATGTAACATCATTAGGAAAGACATCCTCATACTCTACCATAGTAGGAAATTGAATGCCCAAAGCATCTGTAGTTCAAAGGATCATACCATCCAACTGATAATTAGTCTGCTATAACCTCCTTTACATGAGCCTATCCTACTCTTGTTGTGATTATTTCTCATTAGTGAAGTACAATTTCATCCTATCATCATGGATACATCATATCCTCCACCAAAAATATTAAATATATGCATGAACCACATAGATCTAGTTAAAACCTTGAATTGTGTCATAAGGTGTCATAATAACTATGAATAGATCCCATATAAAGATATCTCCTCCATGAGTTGGGTCATATTGTGGGAAAAGTGTGTGATCACTGAATTTTACCAAATAGGAGTCTCTTAATGAAAAGGTCAAACCAAAAACTCTAATGGATTCTCCAAATCTCGAACAAGTGATGTGATTAAGAAATATAAGCTTATGCATATGTCTAAAAATACTAAATCTAAGTAGAGAAGACATAGATCATACCTCAGATCATGCCAAAAGGCTCCATGCCATATGCCTATAATTTCAACAGCTACCCACGATCCTGACTACCAGCTCCCTGAGCCTGTTGGGTTCCAAATAGAGGTGGTAGTTTTGGTGACATATCATAATGTTGGTCACCACCCACTTCCCTCCCAACTCCATTTCCATGTCCACTACCTTGCAGATCTCTCTTTTCAATCCACTGCCTCTTCCTAGGGGATCCATTGAATATCTATTTGTCTTATGCATGATGGGTTTGGAAATCCTATGTGATATGACCTCACCCATTATATTTTAAACACCACATCCCCTTTTCTAATGATAACCACCTTGGTATCCTTGAGAGGTCGATCCATTATCCTCAGACTTCCCCTAAATCCAACTCATGTGCCTAAACCCCAATATGTGAAATCTAATACCAGCTCCTAATGTCTCTGCTCCATTGATCCCACTACTAGAGAAAACTATTATTAACCACTCAAATATAAATCTTTCAACGACCAAGGAATACCCCAACACTCTTGTGTAATAAGTTATATAAAGAGAGACCACCCCATATTAGATATCATGAAAATTCCCTTGATCAAAGGACTATACTAAAAATTATCCATAATAAACCATCTATGTAGTACCATGAGATGTTATTAAACCTAGATGTATACTCTGCAATTGACATGCACCTTTTTGGAGCTCCATAAGCTCTTGGATATGAAATGACCACAATTTCACTAGCTAAAACTCATTTTTTAAGATGTGATCAAACTCTTTATCAGTGAGATTCACCTTGTTCTGCATCTACATCAAAAATATCCACCATTGTCATATAGGTACATGGAGAAGGATCACTATTTGGACAAACATCTGATCAAGAGGGGTCCAAACAAGGTAGTAAACTCATCTATCTATCCCGATTCAGTCCTATTCTTCCTAGGGGTGTGGATTTCTCTAAAACCATGGGGTTATCTGCCTCTGGACTCATGATGTGTGCTCAACCTAAGAATGTCATCTACCGATATTTCCAAGACAACCGACTTCTCAACTAGTGGAGGTAATATTATCAAATAACCAAATGGAATCACCTTCTATAAAGGTCCCAAAAATAAAGCCTCATATCTAATAAGATCATCATCGTGATACTTATATGGTATGCTAGTTGGATATCATCATAGAGGTATCTTTTAATAATCAAGAAGCACCACAATCAAAGAGAATATTTTGGGAGATGTCTCTAGAAGGACATAGAAACCATAACCCATTCATATATGATACATGTATTGATGATTTCCCAATGACCATTTCAAAATTTTGATGAGTAGAAAATATGGTTATTAGAGTCTTGGTGAATTGATACATTGACCATTGCACCATCACTGGGTTCCCTAAACTGAGAGACGAACTTGAGACACTTTAACACTGTCTCCCTAGTTCCCAAACCAATCCTCAAAACTAGACTATATTTAAACTCCGTTATTATTATAACATTATCAATACCATTATATTAAAACCTGGCCCATCAGGTCCAACCTAGATAACAGTAAGCCAAGTGTGACATCCCAAGCCCACATCTAATATGCTAGGGTAGAAAGACAAAGATTTAGTATTCATTTCACCCACAGGATAGGATTATCCTATGGCATCTATACACACAAACACACAGACATCTCCATACACCAATATAAAGAGGAATGAAATGGAAAAATTGATACCATATATGCATGCATAAAACTAATCCCATATTAGAGTATGAAATATGTATGGAAAATAAAAGGGACAAATACAGGCCCACCATAACTGTAATTGAGTCCAACATACTACTAAGAAGTGGTCTACTATCATGATGTAACTTCTATAAAAATATACAGTCTATCTAGTGGTACTAATATCAACCTTCTTCTAGTCCTCATAAGAATCCATCAAAAGGCCTGTCATATGTAAAAGACATAACATATGTGGGAGTAGCCCGTAAATAGGGGAGTATATAAAATACCTAGTACGAAACCTCAAAATCACCAAAAAACTAAGAATAAAGAGAGTGTTATCTCAATATCATAGTGGTGAATCAAATATAACAAAATAAAATAACAAACCAATTATACTCATATATAGAAAAATGCTCAAAATGATGACTCATCCTACTAAAAGACTATGATTCTGCCAAAGACTCATTGGTCATGGTCATCCAATGGGACACTTCTCACGTTTCACTGATATTAAAGGAACTCATTTTATAGGTCACACTCATTTGGCCTTTCCATTATTATTAGGTACTGGGACTCACAGGTTATCAATACAGAGGTAGGGGATCATTCCCAAGGCCTATGGGGGATAAATAACCCTATACGGTATATGAAAATAAGAAGTGGATCACACACCATGGATATAAAAAATGGGATACCTAACATCTCCTAGGGAATAATGATAGAGGAAAAAATTTAAGGCCACAAAAAGGGATATCTAACTCTATCCAGAAATAACATGTAGAGGGGATTGATCATCCTATTCTTGGGATGGGAAGACATATTCTAACCTCTTATGGATTGTCCAGGGGAATGAACCATTTTTGACAACAGTTATGGGTTGAGGGAAACAAGTGATAGTTTTACCTTAAGGAGAAGATGAAGTGTTCATGGAGAACCTAGAATGTACCACTAAGTCTAGACCTGACATGTCTGTGTCCACGCACACTTGATTGTGCCCATGTACTCTGAACATACCCTTGTACTCTAGTAATTCTCGTGTACTCTATTCGTTCCTGGGTACCCTGGTTATTCATGTGTACTTTGTTCATGCCTGTGGTCATGTACTACTAATTCCCATGTACCCTGGTCATACTCATTCCTATGTACCAAGGTGTACATGCATAGTTGTCAGATTTATTTCACACAACATGTGAAGAGGTCACACAATGTGTGATATTCATATTTATGCAAATGTCCTAGCTGATGTGGAAGGGGATCCACAGAACATGTGTTCTTCTGAACAACGTGATGTGTATATCACCATTAAAACATATTTATCACATGTATTCACCCACTACAGCACCACTAATTTTTTCTGCCATTAATTCCATCATAAAAATTAGATATGGGCATGACTAAGCCTGCTATATCATAGGTGGAAATATTATTATCACCCATTGAATGAAAATCATCTCAGGTTTCATCAAATCACCCAAAACACCAATACCCACAAAAAAATTTAGACCAACATTAATATCTAGTCATTGATATCAAGACTTTTTCATGCCTTCAATACTGAATCTAAACCTTTGGTAATGATCCATTATGCCAAAGATTGATTGTAATATGATCGGTTCTCAGGTATTGTTGAAGCATCACTCAAAATAAATATTGATGATGAGTTTTAAAAGAGTGAGAGGAGAAAATTACAAAAAAATAGGGATTAATGTCTTATATTGTTTGGGTTAGACTTTGTACTTTCATGGATAAATTGATGTGTGGGGTGGATAATCTAGTTTAAAAATTTGTAAAATTAAACTATAATAAAAAAATGACACATGAATTAAATTTATAAATAATTAATTGATGTTCACTAAGAAGAAACCATGAAAAGGGATCAATCAAAAGAAATAAACAAAATACTATAATATTAGTTTGATTTCTTTTGAAAAATGATTATACATCATTTGTGTTGGAAAAAATCTAGGAATTACATTTAATAATATGTTCTTGGATTAAAGACTCTTAACAAATTTTTTGTGTTCATTTTTTCCTCCACCAAACATTAAGATCGCACATGAATATTCTATTTGAGGTAGATCTCCTTGAAAATCATTGGTTTATGATGATAACCCTACAGTTTTCCATAATGGGGTTATAATTTTTTCTTCTAAGATAAAAATTAAAATTTGATAATAAATAAATTTAATTTATTTATTTTTCTAAATTACTACTAGCAATAGCACTCTTATTAAATGCCAAATACAGACTAAGATTAAGTCCCATATAGGGGAAAAGACACATTCCAGATTTAATTCCAGTCTCAGTTTTCCCATATGAGACTCTGTATAGGAGATAATTGTTTTTCATAAAAACTATACGCATGTGAAATAATAAATTTAGTATTTATAATATATCAACATTAAGGCTCCACAGGCCCTAGAATCCAACACAGACTCTGAGCCCAACTCAAAAAAATTCTTTAAAACATTATGTATTATTAAATGGAAAAAATTGTGTCATTGAAAATATATTTTATTATCATCTTACCATATTTGATTTAGTTTCATGTATTAAAATTTCATAGCTCATATATTTTTTCATTAGAAATATATGTTTAAAGAATAAAATGAATTTTTTATAATTACATTCCAATTAATAAATATTAGATTAATATTAATTTATTTTATTGTAAATATTATAATTTTTTTTAAAATAATACTTTAGTAAGGAGTTGTTAAAAATAAATGACACTTTTTAAAAAAACTGTTATTTTAAAAATTTTACTATTATATTAAATAATCATCACTAAATACTATGAATTTCTTATATTCTAAAAAATTTGACTTTACTAATCAATTTTTATTAAAATAATTAATTTTATTTTATAAAAAAACATATAATTCTAATATTTAACACATAATTGTGTATTTTTTATAATAAAACATCTCAATTTATTATTTACTTTTTGCTTCATTATTTCATTCTCATAATGTATTAATGTTTATATTTCATAAAAATATTTTATCTTAATAAAAGTTATTGTTAGTTTTTCCATTGTGTATGAAAAAATATATTAAATCAATTTTTATTTATGAAAAAATATATACTAAAATCTTGGGGTGTTGCATTAAAAGTAAATCATGTGTTATATTCATGAATTTATACTTGTTTAGAATTAAAGATATGCTAAAATTATTTTCTTGAGAAGTCACCACAGAGAATAATTTAAAATAAATTATTTTAATTCAATTTTTTAAATCATTATATTAAACCTAAACTCCATGAACTAAAAAAACCTAAAAGAATAGAGTTGTTGAAAGAAGAAATAAGACCTTGTAATAAATTTCTAGAAACAAGTTATGCACATATATTTTATCAAATCATTTTTAGTCTGAAGCTGTTATCAGAAAGTTCTATGTCATTAATTGAGTTATAATAATAAATATTTTAAATAATACACCTTTTGGGTCATGTAATAATAGATATAAAAAAGTATGTTATTTTAATGTTTTGGACAAATGGGTTATATCTTAAACAGTAACAATATCATTGTAAATTTGATCCAAATGTTGATGAAGTAATCTTCATTGGTTATTCTAAATTTGTTAAAGATTATATAGTTTTCAATACAAAAATGGAAAATATATTTTTTGTGCTTGAAAAATTCCAACAAATTTAAAAACCATTACAAGATGTCCCATTTATTATTTATTTTGGGGTAGATTGACAATCTATTGTAAAATATTTTTTTAGGTTTGTGCACATTATGATCCACCAAAAAATATTTCTAATAGATTGGAAAAAATATCTAAAAATTACTAATTGTTGTAAATCTATGTAGGACCGTGCAAACACTGAGTGGGGGATCAAGTGTCCCATTTTACCATGTTTTCTTTGTAATTTATATTATCCCCTATTATAATTGAAACTATATATCATTTAAGAGATATATATCTATTAATTCCTTTGGTTCCTTTATTTAAGTATACCGAATAAGCCAATAAAAACACATAAGGATTTTTAAAGGTTTTTCCTTGATGTGAGATCTTACTCGTTTCTATGTTAAACTTTTATCATGTACATGGATTTTCTTGTCACTATATATTTTCAATGATTACAAGTGTTTTATAGGTCACACACAAGTGTCAGAGGTATCAACCTGTAATGGCCCAGACCTCTCCAGTCCATTACTTAGTAAACATTTGGGTTATGAAGATGTCGTGTGAGTTTCGTGGGAGAAATATTTTTTTGATGGGATAGGGGGAGTAATTAAAAGATAATAATGGGTGTTAATAATAATAATAATAATTAATGATAATTATGGTGACCCGTTGGTGAAATTGAAAGAGGATTTATTACTATTAAATAATAATTGTAATGGTGGATTTTAGTGTGCGATTAATTAAATGGAATGGTTTTAATTTAATATGAGAATAACCATGGTCAACTCATTTAATGGGATTAAATTAGAACATTAATGATGGGTGTTATTATTATAAATTTTATTAATAATAAATTTGAAGTGTGAAAGGAGTTAGGGCATGAGGGCATAGAGTAATGGCCAAGGGGAGGTGCCAGTTTTGGTGGAGTGGGAGAAGAAATCTTGAATAGAAAAGTTAGATTAGAGAGATAATGTGAGAATTAAATTGGGATGTAATAAAAGAAAATGAAAATGAAATGAATTAAGGTGAAAGGGAGTCAGGCTCACCAAATTGGAGATCGTGGTGTGTGACTTTGGGTATTTGAAATAAATCAATTAAAATAATAATAATATAATAATCATATAATTGTTTTTGTTGATAAAACAATTTTTCGACCGTAACTTCTTCGTGCGAACTCGGTTTTACGAACCGTCCGCGGTAGTGCGACCCTGACTTCAAGACAGAAATTATGACTCCAATATTGGGTGTCTTTTTCGGGTTTTTGTATCGGGTACCCAAAGCGCTCGGAAAATAATAGATGTAATATTATTATTAAATCTTCGACCTGCCATAACTCCTGCATGCTACGTCTGATTGACTTCTCGTCAGTGGAAATGTGATCCTGTCATTAATAAAACTGATTCAAGAATAATGTGGAATATTAAATTATGGTTTGTGGCTCGGGCCTACGAAACACCCAATAATAATAATAATAATAATAATAATAATATTACGGGATCTTGCATCCAACATATCTCCCTTATACGGTGTTGGAATGGAAAATTGTTTGTGACATTGCAACCCTGAAATTAAGATGGATGATTCAATGACCATAAATTATATATTAATTATTCCTATGGCTTAGGATGTTTTTACTAAGTCAAACCACGTGGGTTAATGCGATCCTCTTTTAATAAGGGATTAAGCGTATCTTAAACTGTCTCCCCATTAAATCTTCAAAAGGGACAAGATATCATCCTCCCTTGCCCTTCCTTTTTGTTCTTGGCAATGAGATGCTTGAAACTTTCAATCCTTCCCGTAGGAGTTGCACAATCAAACTTTACTCCTCGGATTGGTTCCGCTCTATTTTGATGCAACTGAGCTGTATCGATCAATGCTTGAAATAAGGTATGTTTTATCATCATTCCTTTGGGATAATCTTCTCCTATTTCTGCCTCCCATATTAAATCACGTAATCTTTATGATTTTAATGAGTTTTTTCTTGGGGTTTTTCTGGTGTGGTTGTTCCATGGAATCCTCAGGCGGATGCAGTTGGCGCAAGAGGAGGATCGTGACCCGTTGTGTGGATAAAGATCTTCATGAACTCTTCGAGGTAGGGGATTCATTGCTTCTCTTTTCTTTTATGTGCAATTGTATTGTTATCATGTTTAATCCCACTAGATGTCAATGGAAGTGAAATAATAAATATTTCATCTGGATAAATAAATTGATATCGATTGTATGTTATTGCCTCATGTTTTTCTAGATACTGTGATATCTATGCTTGCTTTGATTTTATGTTCATTATTGATGGAAACTGGTAAAGAATGTAAATTGGGATTAATTGATAATTTTTTGGCTAAAGATAAAGAGACATGTAAATGAATTTTGTTCTTGTTATAATTTGATATTAATGAAATTAGTGTAGTAAGCATGTTTATTTATTTAAGATAACTTACTGGATAGGTTTCTCGAATTTGGAACTTACAAATAATAAATCGGTTAACCCAAGATGGATTAAATAACTGATTGTTTGATAATTATTTAAAGGGTTCTGAGTTACCCTCTTGATTGTTAAAGGCCCAAGTGCCCAATTAAATGTGGTGTTTTTTTTCCTACTTTCTGTGATGTGATGTGAACCTGGATGGCTATTGTGATATGTGGAGGCATGGAGGTTTTTGGTTGTGGCAGCAAATGTAGCATAGAGTGGCGAGATGCATCGGTTTATTCATATGGGTGTTTGGGAGGACACCATGGATGGTGGAATGGAGTGGATGTGATTGTTGGATGCTTGATAATTTTGATTGGTTTTTTATCTACTTTTCTATTCCCTACTGCTCAAGGCAGCTAGTCTTGCTTACCCTTCTCCCAAAAAAGGCGAAGACATGCGGGGTATGCCACGTTCTTTATGTGTTTAGATTCTCAATGGGGAATGGGTATATGCTCTTGCTATAGGCAGAAAAGACTCGACGGGTAGTACATCTACTCACTGGGTGGAGCCCCCTTGTGTTTAGTAGCATAGAATGCTTTTATAGAATTCCTGGGTATATGGGAAAGTAATTCTCTAATGAATATTTTAATAAATTGTGTTAACCTATGGGGATGGAGATGCTGGAACATAATGATGAGGTTGTAATTTTTTTTAAGGAACAATTGACTTTGGGTGTGATGATAATGAAATTTAATGTGTAATTGTTCATGTTTAATTAATTTTTAAAGAATTAATTAACGTACAGTGGAACTAAAAAAAGTGAATAATGTAATCTAATAAATCTCTTTAAAATGTTGTGTGATTATAGGATACCTAGTCTTAGAAGTAGCAGACCAGAGTCTGAGAGACGTCAGCTGCAGTTGTGTCTAAGACTAGGTAATGCCCATAGTGTGGTTGTGATATATAATATATCTTGTAATTTTTGTGTTTCTATATGCTACTCCACCCAGTTAGTAAGGGAAACAGACACCCCGAGGATTCAGAGCCCAGGGGGTGTTTTCCCCAACATTGCAGTGGGAAGATGAATGGATGACTACCCCCTTTGGCCCCACTCTCTTCTCTTGGTAGTTACTTGTGTTGATAGGAACATTGGTTAGTCTTTCCCATATATGTGTGTAGAGGGCTGTAATGGCTTGTGGTTATTCACACACATATATTCTGGATATAGTTTTCTTTGTACTACTATAGGTGTAACCTGTGTAGGCTATGATGGCTTGAGGATCCTTACTCGGTGTATGGGCTGTAATGGCTTGAGGTATAATACCCGACATATGATACACGTTATGTCAGCTGTGGTGGCTCCCAAAAACTACTTGGTTACTTTTGGTGGTGAGGATGGTGTGGTGCTTCACCCAGGTGTCTATGGGCATGCCTTTGTGGAGCACGAGGTGCATATTTTGGTGCTTCGCCTAGGTGTATGCGAGCAAGCCTTTTTGGAGAGAGATGATTAGGACGTGCGGCATTGGGGAAAAGCAGAAAACCAGTGGGGAATTAGTAGTGGGGTACACATTATATTCTTTATTATATGATATATTCTTGTATGTGTTACTTTGTGAGAGTAGCCATCATGAGGTTGGGAACTTAGTATACCTGTTAAGGTGACGAGTTAATTTCACTTGTTGGTCACTGTGCTTTAACATGCTCTCCTTACTTTTTCATGAGAGGATTTTGGGAGGATCCTACTAACTATACTGTTATACTCCCCATATGTATATATAAACTGTTATTTAGGTCACTTGGAGTAGGTTGGAGATCAAGCTAGTTTCTACTAGCTTGGAGTTGTAGGAGCTGTTCAGGCTTGTGGTTGCTGCAGTTTTTACTCTCATTAGGGTACTAGTAGTTTTTTCCTTCCAGTTGTAGTACTTTTGCATCACATTTCATATATGAACATGGGTTTCTTTTATATTCTAATTCTTAGTTGGATTTGATTGGTGTTTATCTTATCTCTCTCTTTCGCATGTGTTATCTTAGAGGTAAATGCCTCCCATTTGTGGGTTTATTATAACCTCGGTGCTAGTCGCCAACCCGGGGCCTACTGGAGGTGGGACTCAGGGGTTATTATCTCCCTTCTCACATTGCCGACCCAGGAGGGGTACACTTTGTGGGGCGAGGGTTGTGACACAACCACATCCAAAATATGAATTTATTTATACTAGACCCACTAGTTCTTAAATGGAATTTCTTAGACAGGTAACACCTTTCCATCAAGACTCATTATAGAATCACTAAATATAACTTCACCAACTATGATTTGGGAAATTGAACTTCACACATATTGTTCGTTTTCTTCAATATGTATCACTAAGATTTGGAAACATAGTGTATCTCAATTTGAAAGAGTCTAAATGAAATTTGATATATAATAGCAACATCATCGATCTATTCTCCTTCTTCATCTTCTTATTCTTTTGGAACACTTAGGAACTTTTGAATACGTATAATCTCAAATTATTTGATGTATTTTTTCTTCAAAAAAATTAGTGTTTAAAGGATCACAATTTCTATCACACATTCATCATCACTATAAATACCAAACCAACACAAAATATGAGATCTCATTTTTTTTATTTCTTTTCTTATAGAATGTGCACCAGATATGACATAGTCGAACTACTATTTTTCTATACCATGATACTTCTTGTATCTGTCTCTTAGATTATCTTGTAATTTTCATAGGAGTTATCCATTCATTATATTTTTCTATGATACCCTTAAACTATTTATAAATATTAAAATATTTATGAATATAACTCAAAAAAAATATTATATAAAATATTTCTATATTGTAATTATGGAAACCCTGTGATCTTTGGCAATATGACATTTTCATTCAAGTAGATCTATAGTTTATATATTTATTAATCATTTGAATTCCCATTCATGTATTAATTTAAATTTCATGAGGAATCCTACTAATTTTATCTTAATATCCATGTTCTAACCTTCTAATTTTAATTCCCAAAAGACCGAGGTCTTGGATATTCAAATATAACATTCTCAGTATCCAAAAAATCCACTTCATTTATACCCATTAAAAATATCAATGTTCTTGGAATTAATAACAATTTCAATGATGACCTACTTATCATGGATTGGATATATAATTTATTAGGGTTTCATATATGGTTTTGAGGAACCATCTTCTACAATGTGATTATTTTATCTCATACACATTAGCTTCTCTCTTGGTCGATTCTCCTTAGATCTCAGCTTGGTGTGATTCACATTTTCTTACAGAATTACTCTTGTGCTTTCAAAAATATTAGGAACCAAATAACACAATTTGAATCCATATTTCACCTCCCACAATGTTCTTATTTAACACATATGTTGTCATTTATTGACGGCCTCTCTTTACATTCATGATATTCTTGCGGAATTTTCACTTATCCTTTAGAAAAAGTTTTTTATTATTTATTCTCAAACTATTTTCCTTTTCTAAATAAGATTCAAAAGAAATAAAAATAACTTTTGGGACTAATTCAGATTGTTTGAAATCTACACAAGGCCTCTTTTCAACCTTATATTTTCCTCCTTTTGGTAACAACTACACCTATTCCTTGGGAATGTCTTCAAACACTATACCAATCCTACATTATCTTTCTTAGATTGATTCTATCCTTAAAAACATTTTATTTCTTCTTATATTGTTATCCTTGTATTATTTTTAGTAATCTATGATGTGTCCTATAATACCATAGAATAATTACTTTCATCCTTTAGGGACATATTCTTCGATCATAATATTGGATGTTGTGTGATCTATTTTCTCCTTTTTTTTGAACACCAATATTTTATTGCTTATTACCAATGACAGGACCATCATTATTAATTTTATTTTCCATCACCTACTAAGGTTTTATTATCGTATCAAAATTTGAGTTTTGATATGATAAACCACACTAATACTCCACATAATAATGATCATATACGTTTCAAAAATCAAAGAAAATTTTCAAGGATTTTTATAAATTTTTTATAAGATAGATTCTTTATTTCATATGAAATTAGATTTTTTGAAACAATATGACTTCTATTATTAGGTATTATTCACCCAGAAAAGGGAATCTTATAATATTTTTATGTTGGTGTATTTTTCTAAAAATCAATTTCCTTATGCCTGAACTTACAAAATCACTAAAAATAGCCAACATGTCCAATTTTTTTCAATATTCCAAGTTATTACCCCATTCTTTTCTTCCATTTTATGGGAAAAACACATCCACTTTCATTATTTTTTCAGAAATACTATTCCTCAATTTACCAGAATGATCTCTTGATGATTTAGTGGGTTTCAGGTCATTTTTATCAACCTACATTTTTCTAGTTTTAGATAAATGATCTGCAGTAGCATATGAGACTGTAGTAGTGAAAAGAATGACCAGAATAATGGGGTATGTTTTTTAAAAATCATGATGTAAATACATCTATAGATAATATAAATCTTATTTTGACACTTGTATTATTTTTTAGAGACATTAATCTCATCATATGATTTTATAAAAATATTCATCTTCTCAGAATCTTGGAATATCTTGACTTCTGAATCTCTCAAAATGTTCAATTTGAATTCTAATTCAATAAATTAGATGATTAGAGAAATAATATCACTTTTAAATAATTTTAAAATACCCTCCCATGAACTCATTTAATTTTCAATCTGATCTTCATGCCGATTCCTAATTTCATTCCAATAATTAACTAACAAATTTTTCAATAAATTTTAATAAACATGCCTCTGTATTCTTAGACAATAAATGAGATAATTTTATTAAAAAGTGTCATAGATTCTATATTTTTTCAATTTCACTTCAGGTTCACAATTCTTCATATTGAGTTAATTCTTTCCCTCCTCAATTAATCTCAACCTTTCTTCCCAATATTCCATATTCATTTTAATGAACTCTTCATGACATATTTTATCTTCTAATAGTGACCTATCTAGGTACTTTATCTTATTATATTTGATTTTGAGTTGTGAATCCTTGACATTAAAAGACATTTTTTGTAGCTTTTCAATTGCATGGATAGATTCTTTAAGCCCAACATCTATTATTTCTTTCTAACAAATGTTAAATTGAAATTTTTATTCAATAAATGAAACATTTTCATTAGAACTATTAACTGATTATTTCTTTTCCTCTAAGAGTTCTTTTATATAATTTTATATTTTTAATTTATATCCAAGTGAATACTCTATTTTTTGGCTCTATTCTATAGCTCATCTTTTTCTTCAAGAAGTTCCTCAAAAATCCATGTATATTGAGTGGCTCAGTGAACTAATTTTTATTTTGAAAATTATAATGTTTTTTTATTTCCATTAAATTTCATATTAATTTTAATTGTTTATTGATTAAAGTATTCATAATGTTTATCATATCATAATATTTATTTACTTAAAATATCATTATATTTTATTTTATTTTCAAAACATGTTATAAAAGTTTTATATCGAGTTCCCAAGAAAAATTAGTAATTTGTGACCACAAAATATGATTTGTACTGTGTTTTTATTATTAATAAATATCCAATTCACATAGACTTTTTTTCTATGTAGAAAATTCAGATAGATAAATCTCACACATAACTAATTTATATTCACTACATAACTGAATTTATAGAATCAGTTACCCTCTGTATTTTTACCATATCATAGGTTACAAAACTCAAAAATTGATTTATTATTTTTTTACGAATATAATAAGTTTATATATTTTTAATAATAATAAATAAACTTTTTAATTAATTTATATATTGATATAAATCTTTTTAGAAGTCAATACATGTTTTGATTCTAAATTCTATAGTTTTTCTGAACTATTTTGCTACTATTTTTAATGATAAGTTGAGAAATAAACATCTAATTAAGTTGATTCTTGATTATTTAGAAATATAATTAATTTACATAAATTTAATTAAACTATTCTAAAATTTTATTTTACCATTTAGCATGAATTTTAAAGGTCTGAAACTTGATAATTCTAATTATTTATTGATTTCATAAATTTGGTTATGTAATTCCCTTACGTGATTCCCTTATGTGAATTTCATGCACAATTATGTTATGTAATCCACATACAGAATTTCTTCTACATGGTCAATTATCTTATGTAGGTAAAAATTCCTATGTGTGAAACCATAGGTTAATCTACCTATGTAGTTTAGTGAAATTCTACTTGGTTTTCTAAAATCTAGAAGTTCTCTATATTTTATGTAATATTTCATATCTCAATTTGATGAATTGTTTTCATATATTTAAAATTTTATAATTAATTAATAAATTTATATTAATTATTTAGAACAAATTTAAATATTTTTCATTATTTTAAAGAGGGTGATGACATGAATTGGTTTCCCAATCCATGCCCCCTAGGGAATTTATTAAAAAATAAAAGGTTACAATACAGGCATGAGGTGTAATGCACTTACACCAAAAGGGAATTAAATATTACAAGATAAATATTTAAGCATACCAATATCAAAGAGGGAAAAAGTCAACATGAGATCGCCAGCATATAGCAGTGCCTAATGATCTTCCAAATCCATCCATCTCAAATATTAATCTTTAACTTCTAGTTATTGAACCAAACATGGGAAGAAGTTCTCCGCATCTGGTATCTTATTAAGCTGCATCAACATCTAGAAACGCCACATTATAAGACATCAACACCATGAACCGAAGAAGCTTAGAAGCAGCAATCATTGGGATCTCTTCAAAACCAGGATTCACCTTCGAGAATTCTAAAACCCATCAATCTTCATCCAAACAATTGCTAGTAAATGTTTCTAACATCTGGACAAAAAGGGAAACCCAACTAGTGACATAAAATTTCATGTAAAAGCGTCATAAGCTCCAAAGTCTCATTCGCAAATAAATAGACTGTAAGAGATGTCAAAAGATTCTGCAAGAGAGTTCCAGCGGTAAACCAGGTTTCCAGAGAGAAAATTAAAAATTATCCTAAGATCAGACAGATGTCAAAGCAGGATCGATAGGAAAATAATGATATAATGCATAATCAGAATAGTCAAAACTAGAAAAACCTCAAAGAACCAGGATCCAACAATCATTGCCAAGGTATGCCCTTAAAATTGATGTTTGGGTCTTTTTTAAATTCCCTATCCACTCTAATAAACATCCTTTTTCTAATTTCAAGATAATCATCGGCAGTCATTTCACCATTTTTATATTTTTGAAAGGCAGCTTTTTCATTTTCTTCAAACCAGGAATCCAGTTCATTTGAGAAATCCAATTGCGCATCATATTGATAGGCATCCCTATAGGAAGGATCATTTTCATCATCCTCACTTGAAAAAGCTTCTGAGTCATAACAATTAGAAGATTGTGAGGATTCAGGTAAGGTTTCAAGAGGTACAGGTTGTGGAGGGACTTCATTATCAATAATCATGGCAGCTAATGATCTTGTGATAATAGTCCACTCCCTAATGGCATTGTCCCTATATTTTCGAGTTTTCCTAGATTTCGGGGTGATGAAGCCATCAGAGTCATCTATAGATTTTTTCCATTTTGATCCTTCAAATGAAAGTACTCCTCCACTTGAGAGATCTTATCAACATGTTCCTGTAAAGGCTCATCATAATCCACCTGTAAAGCTTCATTATTCTTATGACCCTCTTCATTAGTCTCATGACCCTCAGGTAAGGTATGAGGGATAACATTTTCATAGGGATTGGCCAATTGAGGATTTAAATCATCCTTGGAGTTTAAGGTGTTACTGTTATTCTTAGGGATGCAAATCTGGTCAGCAGTCATCACTTCTGGAGATATCTTTTCAACCCAAATTGACATGAAATGGGGCAGGGGTGAGGGGGATGTCTTTCAATACCACATCCTTTTGTGGAATGGCCAATTCTAAAGCATGTCTTACAAAATTATGGGGCATTCTCAAAAAACACATCCTGTATAAATCCATTTTCCCCATTTTGAATCCAAAATCTCGAAGGCAATTCTTGAGAAATATCAATTTATGTGCATATCCTCCCAACTGAGGGGCGTGTCAGGTTCTGTGTAGCATTATCATATTTGAGAGGCTGACCGAATAGTCGAGTAATAGATATTAAAGAATTCTGTTTTAATAGGTGAAGAGGCAGACCCGAAAAACCAAGCCAAATAGGAACAATGAGGGGCTCAACATCAAAATTAAAATTAGGCAACCATTTAAAAACATTCATGAAAGAACCCCCAAAAGACCACGAACCACGAGTCCAGAATCTATAGAATAATTCTATTGTTTGAATTTGAATTTTTTTACTCAATTAAGGATTTTTTTGTTAAAATTTAAATATAATATTTTATTTATTATGGATTCTATCAAAGGATTGACACAGATATATGAGTTATGATAATAAGATCTGTTTTTAGAACCAAATATTAGCTCGACTGTACAAATCAGTGTCTGTCCAAACATTTATTCTTGTTATGAAAAATCTATCAAGGACTGTACCTAATATTCTATGACTACTAATAACTTAACAAGATGAAATTATACCTTAATAAATAACAATAACCTATTATTTTTTATCTTCTACTTTCTCCTAGTTTCTTGTGTCTGTAACTCTTCTTCTCATCTTTCAAGTAATATCTTTTTTTATGATTTTACATATAAATAATTCTTCTTTTATATTACTGGGTTATGACTCCTAGATTATAATTTCAATACCATTTGGGTTATAATACTATTTTATAAAGTCATTTTTAATTGGGTTGGGAAACCACATACAAAATTCAGTGTGTTAGTGTGGTTATTCATCTAGTTTGAAGAAAAATATTCTATAGTCAGGTTATGATTTTGATTCCAAAATCAGACTACTGTATAATGTTTATCTCACCAAGTAGAGAGGATAAGTATAGAATAGGTCCAATTTGGACTGAACTGCTATAAAAAACATCATTGTGTTGGGTTTATTTATTTTATTTTCCCTGCTAATTAGCTCTGTTAATTAAGTTTGACAATTATTTAAAATAATTAACATATTTATTTAAATTTTATAATATAGTCTATCCACCCCACCTTATTCCATTACCCTGTGAGACATATGAATTGGTATTTTTGGTTGGATATATTAGGAATTTATTATTTTATATTTTATTTTTCAAACTAATTCCTAGACCTTACAATGTAAGGGAAAGATCATTAAGATTTTCAGAGTAAATATAAATGATGCAGGGAATCCTCAGAATCCACCTTAGTTTCATGGAAAAATCTATGGTTATCGGTGATCTATAATGGTGGCATACCATAAGTAGTTATTTATATAACACTGAGACATCATGTAAAATAATACACATAATAAGAAGCTGACCAGGACACTCTTATAGGGAACGATGTTACTAAATTTGTTTTAAATTAAGAATTTGTGAATATTATACATTGTTCTGTTAATAAAAGTGTGTTAAGTCATGTGTCTCTATATTAAACAGCTCATGAGATTTTTAAGATTCAATAATTTAGTCACCTTGGCTTAGGAAAATTGATATGAACCAAACTTGGAATGATACAAACCGAGTACCAGTTCTTTAAGATGGGTGAAGAAGAAACCATAAACCAAATTTTACACAGACTAATAATCATTTTCAATGGAAGGAATTACATTTAAGAATATTGGGAGAAACCTATACTTGTTATAAGAGTCTAATGTTCTCTAAAAAATAAATATCATGAAAAGATGGTGCACATTTATAAAAGGAATAACTTAAAATATTAAACACAATATTAATTGATTGGATCACTACTTTATCATGAAAGAAAACTATAGAACATCTATGAAGAGGAAAAAAATGAAAAGGCATAGCCTTTAAATATGTGAATTTTATTTCTACTAACTCTTCTGATTTTTAACACTAGGACAATAAACAAGAAGATATGGATAAATTTTTTAGTGTAGTCTACAAACAAATGAAAAATAAAGGATTCGAAAGCTGATTTAGATGAAAGCCTTTAAATGTAAAAACAAGATGATGATAAGAAAAGTAGTAATAATTATAATACATAGGATGTTACCTGTTTTGAGTATATAAAAAATGCCATATAAATCTTGAATGCCAAAAAACTAAATAATAAATAAAAACTATTAAATATGTAAAAGATAAATTAATATCGAGTTTGAGTTGTATCAAGGAACTTGATTCTAGTGAGAAATATGTAAATGAGAAATAATATATTAAATTTTACTTTAGAGATTCTATAAAAGATGTTAGTGATTCTATATTTTATTCCTTATGTTTTAATTATGATTATGATTCAAAAAATCTGAATGTATTTGGGTTTAATGATGAAATTTATAGATTGAGAAAATATTATTTCAAAGATATTGATTCATATAACAATATGAAAGAACATAATGAAAAAATTTGTTATGAAAATAAATTAATTTTGTAGGATAATGAAAAACTAAGGAATATTGCTTCATATTCTCATTCTACAGTTTACAATGATTTGAAATATTCTAATGATATGAATGGAAAACTAAAAAGGAAAACTGATAGTCTTAAATATTTTTATTAATTTATTCAATGTAATGAAAAATATCATAAGATAATGACTTTGAATAAAATAAATAAAAATAATGATGTTATTTAATATGATAAGAGGTTACCTCAAATGTATCGAAATCATTTTGTTAAAAGTAAAAAATGGTTGTACATATCATATTACATATTTTCAATGTGTCATGAAAGGTTACTTTGGAAATTATTTTTCTCTTAGATTCAAATATTATTTTGGATTTATAAAGACATACATTTCTAAATCATTATCATCTAGAGTACCATAGAATAATTTTTTAAATTCTATATGGGTACCAATTTTTTACTAATTTAATTAGACCCCAAGTAACTTGGGTACTAAAAATGTCAAGTAATTTGCTTTATTAAGAAAAATGTGTTATATTTCCCAAAAATTTAATATGGTACATGGGTAGTGGATAATATAGGAATGTGATTCATTACCTATCAAGTTTTATTTCAAAAAACAAATGTGATAGAGAAACTATTACATTTCGAGACAATTCCAAAGGAAAAGTGAAAGGTTTTAGTAAGGTTGGTATTTATAATTCTAATTTTAAATATAATGTTTTTTATGCTAAAGTATTAAAACATAATATAATTAGTATATATGAAATATGTTGATGATATAGTTTTTGGTTATGCTAGTGAATTTCACTGTAACAATTTTTCTACTTTGATGACATCTGAGTTGGACATGAGTTTAATGAGAGAATAAAGGATCTCTATCAAACATAAAATTTCTAAAAGAAATGATGACATCTTTCCCAATAAATCTAAGTAGTATAAATAGTTGGTTAAAATTTTTGGTCTTGATTCATGTAAGTCTATGAAAATGTCTTTGAGTACTAGATGTAAATTCGATGTTGATGCATCTTGTAATTGTTTCGATATTAATGATTATAGAGCTATGATAGGTTTCATTCTATATTTAAATATATCTAGACATTATATTATGTATATTATATATTTATGTGTAATATTTCACATTGACCCTAAAGAGAGTAATATTAAATCTATGACAAAAATAATTATACATGTTAAAGTAACTGTTAACTCCGGTTTGTTTTATCCTAAATTTAACTATTTTTATTTAATATATTATTATGAATATGGTATGGGGGGATATAGAATTGATAAAAAAATCACATATAGTCTTATAATTTTTCTTTGAAAATTTAAATTTCTTAGTCTTCTAAAAAGAAATTATCTATTTCTATATGTACTATAGAGGTTGATTAAATTTCTACTACTAGAAGTTGTGCTCAATGTTTATGTATTAAGTAAACCATATATTATTTTAGTATCTCTCTTGATAAAATTCTTATTTATTGTTAAAAAATATCGGAAATTTCTATTAAGTAAACCATATTTTATTTTAGTATCTCTCACAAAAAAGGTAGTGTTCCATTATAGTTATCCCTCCATTTTGTAAAAATGGATTTTGTAATCTCGTTATGATTCCCCTTTAAAAAGAAGATTAGTGAACAATATATCTCGCATTGAGTAGAGTATTATAAGTTTATACAATGTCAAATTTGGACCAAACTACTATAAAAACATCCTTGTTTTATTTATCTCTTATTTTATTTATGTTTATAATTAATAATATTAATTTACTTTCAAAATTAATTTAAATAATTAATCAATTTCTTTGAAAAATTTAATATGTCCTATTTACTCTCTCTAGACCTTCTACTATTACCCCGTGGGACCTAAAAAAGTTTATATTTGATAAATTCAAAATAAAATTCTCCACATACTTTCAAATTGAGAGTGTCAGCCTTAAACTATTTAAATTTTTTCATCTTCCTCCCACTTCGTATAACTTGAGCATGTGTAACCAAAAGGATCATTGATAATAGATTTGATAGACTAACATCTTCCATTTTGATTATCTTTAAGCAGTGATAGTTATTTATTTATAAAATTTCTCAATTTCATTGCCTCATTATTCATCTTGTTCTTTAATGTTTTGGATGAGAATTTTATGATGGTTACTTCTTCAAATAATCAATTCATATATTTTTTTAAAAAAATAGGAAAAATTAGATCCAATAATAGACTCATAATTTCTCTTATTCCATTTTTAGATCCGAGTAGGATTGCACAAACACTAGAGGGGGGGGGGGTCAATCAGGTGCCCCCTTTACCATGTTTTCTTTTATTTTCAATTTATTACGTATTATAATTGAACCTATATCATGGTTAAGAGGTATATATATATTATTTCATGTGAGATCCTTACTTTGTATATAAAATTAACAAGTTAACATAAAACAAGGGTTTTTATAAGGTTTAGACTCAATGTGAGGGCCCAATACGTTTTGTGTTTGAATTTTTTCAAGTACAAAAGTTTTATTATCTCTATAAATTTACATTTATTACAAGTGTGGTATAAGTTACATAGAAGTATTGAGTGGGTATCATCAACTTCCCAAATATGAAGTTGTTTACACTGGAACCACCAGTTCTTCAATGTAAATATTTAGATAGGTAGGACTTATTCTTCAAGAATAATTCTTGAACCACTAAACATGAATTGAACTGCTAGGATCTGAGTAATTTAACTTCACACATTCTAGACTTGGTCTTCACTTTGTCTCACCATTAGTTGGAAACATAGTGACTCTCAATTTGAAAGAGTATTGATTAATGTGTATAGAAAACAATAGTAGTATTCGTCTCTTCTCCTTCACTATCTTCTTATTCTTCTTCTATACACAAGAACTCCTAAATGTGTTTGATTTCATCTTCTTCAAAAAAATATTCTTTTAAACCTCTAGTTTTAAAGGGTTCAAAATTTCTCTCAAACTTTTAGGTTCATATAAAATAAAAAATTATTTTCAAAGCTAAGAGATATAACTTTTTTTATTTATTGACTCGGAGAATGTCCACCATATATCAAAAATTCAAACTCTTTTATCTTTTACCATGATACTAGATACATCAGTCTGTCAAATTTTCTTGTAATGTGCACACGACTTATTTATTAATTATATTTTTCTCTAATTCCTGCAACATATTTTTATTCACAAAATATTCATGAATATATTTTTAAAATAATATCATAGATATTATTTTCTTATTAGTTTTATAAAAACCCCATGATATATAAATATCTGCATACCCACATCATCATTTAAATTATTATTGTATTTATGTATTTATTCCCCTTATGATATTCAAACATTATATTCCCAGCATCCAAAAAATACAATTTGTTTATAATCATTTGAAAAATATATGTTCTTTGAAACAAACACCATTTCGACATGGACCACCTTCTAATTGTGTGGAAATATCCTTCATCATGTTAAAATATGCTGTAATGTGGAACCATCTCCTATGATGCGACGATTTCATCTCAGAAACATTGTCTTTTATCTTGGATTATTATCATTTGACCATAGTTTGAATCATGATCACATTATTGATCATAATATTTATTACATGAAGATCATGAAAGAAACTCTGTTTGATTTGTTTTTCTCTTCATAATAATCATATTTTGGAAAAGTGTAAATTTTTAGTCTGTATATAGCCAAAAATATCTCAAGTGGGTGACTGATAAAAATTGGTTAAATGAAAATATACATGCCATAGAATCCAATGCATTGTATTAAATCTCTTATATGGTTTACTTCATCTATATCGCAACAATCAACTTCATGGTTCACATCAACTACGTGGTTTATATTGGCTATGTTGCATCATCGTCTTATGTCATCCCAAGAAACCTGCACGAATCTTCAATTCGTATATGTGCTATTATTCAGACACACAGTTTTTTCTTACATGTTAAAAAATAGATACGTGGATCTTGAAAATTCTTGTTGTCACTAGAATAAAATCACATTTTCTTCATCCAACCAATAGTCCTTATTAAATACCTAAAATAATTATCAATGATATCATTAAAAATTCTTCGTTATTGACCATCATATGTATTTGATTCCTTTTAATATTAACATAAAAATCCTCACACTAAAACATGTTGGATAGTCTTGTCAAATTCCATGTTTTATCACATCAGCCCAATATTAGTCTTCAAGCTACAACCACAATTTTCTTAATCAACTTTTGGAGTTACATGGATTCTTTATCAAGCATGACATCCAATACCTTCTCATGAGTCCATAAAAACTCTCTAAGTATCATAATCAACTACACAAAAAATATATTGAACCATTGTTATCAAATTCAATACTTAAGCTATTCAATGAAAATATTACTATCGATTTTTTTGGTAGTGATTTTATAGAAAGGAAAAATCCATCTTAAAATGTTTTAATAAAAGAGAGAAAAAAATTTACAGTTGTGAAAATTTGTGATAGATTAGAAGAAATTAAACATAAAAAATGTTATTTATGACATGTCTATATAAAAAGTATGTTGGTAGAGATTTTACAATTTATATAGTCCATAGAGAATAGTTTTCATAAAAGTAAGAAAATTTATTTGCGATGAAGGTTATTTTCCACAGATTGAAGAAATTATACAATAAAAAACATTCTTTGTGATGTATATATCACAAATAATAGGTTGGTAGTGGATTATTTACCAAAGATTCATCCTTTATAATTGTACTTCATAAAAAATGAAAATATTATAAATGCAGTGCTCCCACTCTCCCCTTATAACATCATTTCACCCAATCTGTTATTATTTCTATTAGTTCATTTTAGAAAAAGTTTCTACAATCCATATTTTATACTTAAGATCATAATTCTGGGATTTTCTCTTCGATTAAAAGGTATTTTTTTTTAAATTTCACTATTTTGTAATATTTTTATTATCTGATAAAAATTAAAAATATTTTTATTTATCTACTCACTGATTAATAGGTTAGTTTATTACGATTAATGTAAAAATATTAACAAAATAATATAATGATTAAAATATAATAAAATACTAATATTATAAATAACAGACGTTCCTTCCATTAGAGATTATAAATCATATTTTAAATCAAAAAATAATGATTACATAAATATATTAAAAATAAAACAACTAATAACTACTAACTTATAGAAAAATTAAAAATGAGTAAAAATTATATAATTATAATGATTATATAAAAATTCGTTTAATTGGAATACTAAAAAATATAAAATTAAAAAGTATTAAAACTTGAATATTAATAATAAATAAATAAAAAATATAAATAAAAACAATAACTTTTAAAAAATTATATAATTAGTATTTTTTTGAATAAAGGTAAAACCATAGTACAATTTTTTAAATTTTTTTGCATATTTCTATAAATTAATTTCATATAAAATTAATAAAATATACTATATTCCATTAAAAATAAAATAACTAAAAAATTAAATGTTATAAAAATTTCTAATAAATATGCAACTAATTTTCAAATTATTTATATTTTTGTATTAAATTATAAATTTATTTTAAAATTAATGAAAAATACAATATTATATTTTATATACAATATTAATATTAATTAATTTAAAAATAGATATAAATATATTCTATTAATAATAAATAAATAGAAAAATTAATTAAAAATAAGAATGCTTTCAAAATAAAATACATAATAAAAAATATATATATAAAGATAAAAGTTAGCAATTTTTTTGAGATTATTTAAATGTTAATAAAAATAAAAAATTATAATAAAATTAATCAAATAATTTATAATATATTCAATATAAAATAGATAATAAATAGAATATTATAAATAATGCTAAAAAATTATTACTTTTTAAAAATTATTCATATTTGTCTATAGAATATTAAAAGTTTAATAACATTAATTAAAATTAAAATATTTTATTAGAAATAAAAAATTAAAAAATATTAATTTTTTTAAAAATATATAATGCTACTTTAGAATTATAAGATAAAAAAAATTAAAAACAAAATGTATTAAAATAAAACAATTAGTGAAAAAAATTTATAAGGAACGATATAAATTAGTATTTTTAAAAAAATTATTTTCATTTTTAGAATAATAAATAATTTATATAAAATTTAAAAAATATATTATATAGTAATAAAAGATAGTTAATCAATAAATTATTGTAAATATTGCTAAAAAATTAGTAAATATTAAAAGATTATATATTTTTATTTAAAATGATGAATTTTTATAATATTAATTTAAATTAGTAAAATATATTAAAAATAAAAAATTCTTAATATTTTATAAAAAATTAAACAAAATATAATTCTATTATAATTAAATCATTATAAAGATGAAAATATTATTATAAATTAAATATCTAACATTATATATAAAAATTACTAAATTTATAAAAAAATATCCTACAAAAACTAAAAAATGTATTTTATAGTTATAACCATTTATAATTAAAAATAAAGTAGAAAAAATACTTAAAATCCGTGACATGATTTATTATAATATCATTTCTATTATATTTTTTAGAAAAATATAGACATATAAAAGTGAAAACAATTCTTGTAATGAGATCGATGTAGGATATGTTAATCAAAAGATTCACACAGTTTTGATATTAATCATGAAAACATTGAGAGTGTGAAAAATTTATTGTATTTGTGTTGTTTAATTAAAAATTTCATTAACAAGGGATAATTATGTATCCTTGCATGTAAAGTAGTATCTAGTGATTTTAATTGTTTGACACTGTTAGAGTTCAACTATTATGTTTCAGATTTTGGGAGGATTATATTTTTTGGGTATCAATAGGGTAAATGAAATTCTAAGGTAAATATAATTTTTCATATTCTCAATCTACCACTGTTTAAAAATTTATTATGCTAGATTGCTTTTCTATTTTCTAAGAAATAAAAAATTCATAATGATAACACAATTTTTGAATCAGTTCTATCCTAATTTTATGAATTCGTAAAATTTTCTCAAGAATACTTATATTATTGATTCAATATGTAATAATTAAAAGTTGAAACATGATTTATGTTAATTAAGTCTGATATTATAATGTCTAAAAACGTAATTGATTGAATATTATTACATCCCATTAAGAAATTTTAGGTACTTATTGACCTATGTTTTGATAATAATTGGTTTAGATCTTCTTCAAGGTCAAATCTGGGGACTTTTGAAAATTATTAGAATTTTTTGTGTTGTGAATAGTTGAATCATGGTTAGAATAAGCTGTGCGGTTTAGTTCGGAAAACCATGCAACTAGTTTAGTGTGTTTGGAAGATGAAACACAATTGTAACAAAATTATTCTATACTTTGTGATCACCGCTCCAAACCATCTGGCCTTGAACTGTGTGGGGTTTTAAAATTGGTGCACGGTTAGACTAACCATGTGACCAAACCCAACAAACCATGTTAATCTGGTTTTAACCCCTGGATATTCTATTTATAATTCCAAATCCCCCATTATAAATCCAAAATCACTATTTATCAATCATAATCAAATTCATCGAATTTTATAGGCCCTCAAGAGGACAGTTGGATCCTCCAACCTCTATTATTCTCCGATTAAAGCACGAGTGGATAAATTTGATATCCCTTAAGTAATTTATTTCTCCTTGATTCTGAATTATTTCTATCTATATCACTTATTCTTTTATTTTATATTGATGAATCCTTATGTTTTTAGGTATTATATCTTTGATTTTATCGATTGAAATTCTAGGTATTCCACTTTTATCTTCCTCACCTTTGATTCTCCATTGGAGTTTACCATTTTAGATGATTAATTGTTTGATTATGTGATTAAATATAGGTGGTTTCACAAGGGTTTTCACACTAATTGAAACATTGTTTTTCTTAATTTATTTGAAATTAAATTTGAATTGATTTTTTGAAATTGATTAGTTTTTTTTATTTTATTTTAAATTAATTGGGTTTTTTAAATCAAACCCATTTTCCAAGGATTGATTAATTGGTTCAATTTTTAGAAAATGTCTTAAAATAATAATATATGTATTAAGATTATTTGATATTGATTATTGAAAAAATATAATGAAATTAAAGATGATTTTTATGAAAACCTATGATTTGGTTTTGAAATTTAAATGGCACATTGAAACTTGGATATGGGAGTTTGAACAGTGATTAATGAATTAAATTGAAAAGGCTGAATGACCCATAAATGATCTATTTATTGAAATCACATGTGAGCATGAGTATTTAGTGGGATATTTGGATAAGAGTGCTAGGAATCAGACTCCCAAGTAATGAATTTATGAGGCGATCACTGACTAAACCATGTTTGACGTTATTTACCTGACAAGGTGTTGACTGATTAGTTCAATGGACTAATCCTTTGGGATGTGTGCACACATCATGAGATGTGTTGATTTGAGTAAGTAGTATAAGTATTTTTAATCCATAAAAAAACTAACCTTAGGTATTATGAACATATTTCATGGTTTTTAATTTATTACATTATATATATTATAAAAATATATTTATTTATGCCCTTGATTTATGAAATATTTTATTAAAGCCTATTTTTGAGATTTCTACCATCTTCTTGATTTGAAATCATATTTCTACAAATTAATGTGAAAGTTATTTTCCTTTCATTGTTTATTTATAATTGATTCATAAGGTGTTTATTTTTTTTTGTAATAACTTATTGAACATTTTGTGGAAACCTATTTGGTTGTAGAGCTCAAAACCTACCTTTTCCTTGGGGCGTTTGTAAATTATGTTATGCTGGGTTCGGGAAAACGAAAATATCCACTTGGTGGTGGTGTATGTGCCTATTAATGGGACCTTGTGGAATGGTAGTTATATGTTGAGCTATGGTTTAATCATTTAATGATGTTTTCAAGATTATTATTTATGCATGTTGTGTCATATTTTGGAATATGTTTTACTTTGGGATAAATATCTTATTAGGATACTTATTTCTATGAGGAGTGTTTGCGATACAGACTGTGTCATGATTTGTCTTCTGTTGTTTTCTATTGTTGGTATATTCTCAGGGAAAATCCATTCCCATTTGTCCCATTATTAGTGTTAGGTACTTGTCACCAACCTATAGAGATTGGGAACACTGTTCGAGATATGTTCAGACCAGCTCAGGTATTTTTGTACAAGGGTATTTTGGTTGGTTCATGACACATTGATAACAATGGGGGTTGAGTATCATTACTTGATGTCGGTTGGTAGTCTAATATTTCCTAGTATACAAGATCTATGATTTTTGGAACTTATAAGGTAGTTACAAGTGAGTACATGGAAAACTCTCATCATAATGATCCTTAAGTCACAATGGAAATTTGGGAAAATCATCTTTTGAAGAACATAATTGATATGATTCTATTCCTTTACCAAATTTGGTCTGAGTAATTTTTAAATCCAAAAAAATTTGAATTTTTTATTGAATTTTTATTCATGTATCTCTTGATTTATTTGATAATTTTAGTATCCTTGATGATGTTTCAAGGTTTCTTATTGATGTTGTGTTGTAAATTCCCCCCAAAATATATTTAAATAGACCTCATGAAGGATCTACTAATGAACCATGATAAGAGAACCATCCAGTTGATCCAAATATGGTTGATATTGTGGTGAATGTTGTCTAAGATATGGGAAAAACCCTTTCAGGTTCTCCCATTTAGGCTATGGTAGTGATACCTTAAAAAATGAAACTAGATGTCATGCCCATGTGATTCTTCACTATAATCCACTATCTTTCCATGGATCAATTGATCTTAAAGTGGGGGAATATTAGTTGAAAAATATTGAATTTATTTTTTTGATCATTGAAATACCATATTTGATAAAGGTGAAACTTTATACCATTAATATTAAAGATCCTAAAAAGAGGTGAGAGGATTCGATGGTTATGATGAAGAATAATAAGTGCTTTGAGCATAAAATCATCAGATCTCTACTCATAGAATAGTTGAATCTATATTCGATTATTTTAGATTAGTATATGGAGTTCCTCAACGTTTAATAAGGTTATTGGAAAATGAATCTATATGAAAACCCCTTTACTGAGCTCGTTCATTTTTCTCCTGAGGTGATGATGAACAAGAAGATGAAGGCCCATAAATTTGATATGGGACTTTAATTTGATATCAATGCATAGGTTTTGATGCTGAATCTCACTTAATATTGGATGTTTTAGATAGGTAATTTAGGGCGGAGCCTTACTTGGATAGTAATTCAGGGTTTATGGGAGTTCCTATTACTTCTAGTGGTAGTTATGTTGGTTACTTTAAAATAAAGAAAAAGAGAGATGTGTCTTGTGGTGTTTTTATATAAAAGGCATCATACATACCTTTTATGGTGTGTGGAATAGACCATTTGATTTTTATTCAATGTTTTGAGGTAGGTAATTCCAATAATGTTTATACCAAGGCACCAAAGATATGTGGTTCATGCAGTCGTTCAAGTCACTTGATGAAACTATGTCATAAATTTTATTCCCTACATAGTAGAATATGATAGTAATAATGAATAGGTACTTCATTAAAATCAAATGATTCAATGACTAAGTGGTTCCAACCATATGAATATGGAATAATGCTACTTCACATAGGGAAAGAGTCTCCAGAGGAAGCTGATGTAGGTCCAAAAATGGTGTAGGGTACCATCACTATAGATTAATCTTTAGTGACTAATTTATTTTATACTAGTGTATCTAATTCATTTTTATCGACTCATGTTATTAATTTTATAAATCTTCCTATAGAATTTATATATTATGTGATGTATATTTACACGCCCCTTGCAACATATAGTGAGAAGGGCCTTCAATTGCCCTCTTGTGTCTTCTATTTATCAGAGAACAAGATCACCTATAACTTACTAGTTTTCAACATGCAAATTTAGATTTCATTCTTGGAATGAATTTTCATATTTCCTATAAAGGTCTAATTGACTATTATCCTTGGGAAGCTCATTTTACTATGTGTGATGGGGCATGTTGTGTTTTCTAGGGAGAACGAGACCTGAGGTTGACCATATCCAAAAGACCTTTTTAGGGAATGATAATTTCAATCTTGACTGTATATTTGGAGTGAGATTCCTTAAGTAGTTATCTTCCTATAGTATTCATTGAGTTTCTCTACATGTTTCCTTATAAATTTTCTAGTTTCCACTCAATAAGGGAAGAATAAATTTCCATTGATTTGTCACCAGGTATCCCGCAAAATTTATTCCCTTTATATATATAAAAACAGCTAAATCAGAATTGTTGAAGACTTAGTTGGATGGTTTTTTCGATAAAGGATTACTTAACCTAATTATGTCACCTTGTGTGTATCCTATTTTTTTTAAATGAAATATGATGGAACACTTATCCTTTTCATTGATTACGGAAAACTCATTCAAGTTAAAGTAAAGGAAAAATATTTTTTCCCTTGGATTTATGATCTATTTTATCATTTTAGCGGGTCAAACTGATTTTCAAAGTTTGATCTTATATCTAGTTACCACCAGTTGAGAATTCAAGAATATGATGTTCCAAATACTTTATTCATGGGTGGGTATGTCCATTTAGAGTACCTTGTGATTTCTTTTTGTATAACAAGTGCTCCTAAATTTTTTTTATGGAATTGATGGATAAGATATTCCACAAGTACCTCGACTATTTCTTGGTGATGTTTGTGGATAAAATATTTCTCTAATTTTAGACCGAGGAGGACCATATGCATCTTCTGATATAAGTATTAGAAATTTGGAGAGACCATCAAATTTATATAAAGATATCCAAATTTAACTTATGGATTTGTGAATTTGTTTTCTGGGGACATTTGGTCTTGAAACTTTGTACTTCAGTTGACCCTGAAAAGTTAATGGCTGTTATGGCATGTAAAAGACAATGGAATGTTTTTTGGGATGTAGTTATTCATGGTTTTAGTGGGGGTATTACCCCCATTTTGTCAAATATTTATCAAATTTGGCATCTCAGATGATTTTAATCACTTAGAAAGTTGTGAGGTACTTATGAGAATAGACAAGTATGTATTATTTTGATGAGTTAAAGACTCATTTGACTTTTTTTTCAATTTTAAATATTCTAAAGGATAAGTTGGGATATGTGGTCTTTTGTGATGCTTCACGTCTGGGTTGGGGATGTTTTCTCTTGTAGAGTGATCATGTAGTGTCCTATGGTTCCCGAAAAATTTAGATGAATGGGAAGAACACCCTACCCATGATCTCAAACATGCTGCTTTGATGGAAAATTCTTTAGGGATGGTGGTATTAATTTTTAGAGAAAGGATCACCATCTATTTAGATCATGAAATCAAGAATTATAAATTATCTCAAAATTTTTTGAACCTCCAACATAGATGATGGGTGGAGTACCTAAAATCATTTTATTTTGGCGTTTCATATACCCCCATTAAGGGGAAAGTCGTTATTGATTACTATAGTAGGAAACATCTAACTAAGGACATGAAATAATCATTAGAAGAGTGGAACTTGATGAAATCTCTTTGATCATATTCATTTGGGAGTTTAGGAGGATGAGACAGAGATTATCTTGACTAGTATTCAGTTTAGTTTTTCTCTTGTCAAGTTGATTCTTCATGATAAGTAACACGATGAAATGTTCGATGGAATTAGGAAAACTCATTATGATGGGGGGACCATCGGTGAGTGGTCATTGTCTCAGGGGGGTATCATGTGTTTCTGAAACTGGTACACTATACCTTTAACTATGAGAAAATTTATGATATGGGATTTTTGTAATTCTTAGTGGATAGTGCACCATGGCACCTGAAGATGTTTTATGATATGTCATGATAATTTTGCTGTGAATATATCAGATGATATATCAATGATTTTTTTCTCATTGTTATACCAGTCAGAAGGTCAAAGATAAGGATTATAATCCTTAAGGTTTTCTTAAACCCTTTCATATGCCAACATGGATGTGAGATGATATTTTGATGGATTTTTTGTTTGGGTATCCACATATCCCTTGAGGAAAAAATGGGATATGGATTGTGATCGATCCATGGACCAAATCTGCTAACATTATCACTATTTTTTATATAATTAAAATTGAGGACCTGCGAAACATGTATGTGTTGGATATTTTCAGATTACCCAGTGGCCCATATGTTATAATCTCTGATATGGGTCCCATTTTAAATTTTCATTTTTGTAGAGGCCTGTAGAAGGTAATGTGATATCATGTTATCCTGATATTGAAATATCATATGCATAAGGATGACCATATAGAACAAGATATATATATTCTTGAAGAGATACATTCTGATTGAATTATCAACTTTGGGGGAGCTTTGGATAGACACATGGGACTGGTTGTGTTCACATATAACAATAGTTACTAGTCTTTCATTAGGATGGTCCCCTTGGAGGCCTTGTATAACTACGCATGTAAATCTCTATTGAGTTAGTCTGATATTTGTGAAACTTCCCTAGTTGGACATAGTTTTGTATAAGAGAATACAAATATGATTCAATTTATTCTTTAAATAATAGGGATAGAACAAATCCATTATAAATCATTTTCTAATTGTATTTTGTATCCATTGGAGACTTTATGTGGTGACTAGGTGTTTTTAACATTTTCACCTCAGTTTTGTCCGCAATGATAGAAAATAGGGAAAAAATGATGTTCAACATGAATAATCCATGAATGAGTAACCATTTCATATTATTAATTATGAGATGAAGGTTATTCAAAGAAATTTTATACCATTGGACCGTGATATTTTAAAAACATGGTTATGATTCTCATGAGGCGCTGATAAGAAAGTAGTGGCATAAATTTTTTGGTATGGAGTCCTCTTGATAGTATTTATTGGGGAAGAATGTTTTTATGATAAAAGTGTCGTAACATCATATTATAATCCTTCAGGTACATCTTTACTGTTTTTATCATCCTTTGTTTGGATCATGTTTTGGGTTATTTTTGGGGGCTTATTAAAATTTTTGGACATTTTGAGCTTCGAACGATCAGTTCATAGTTAGGGAAAACCATCTAGTTTGTCCTAGAAAAATGTGTTCCCTATTTATAGGGTCAATAGTGTGGCATACTGTTGACACATGGTTAGACTAACCATGTGGTATAACCTATAAAACCATAAAAATGTGTTATTCAGCACCAAAAATTCTAATTAAAATCCCAAATACCACATTAAAAATACTAAATCACTTCTAATAAACCATGATATGATTCCTTGGCTTTTGGAGTCTCTCAAGAGGCTCTCAAGAGGCTAATTGTATCCTCTAACCTCTTTTATTCTCGGATCTTAGCACAAGTCGATATATTTGATCTATCTCTAATAAGTGATTTATCCTTGATTCACAATTCCTTCTATATCCTCTCTCATCCTTTGAGAGTGATGAATCCTCATGTTATCGATCTATTGGATATTTGATTTGATGGATTGTAATTCTATGGATTCCCCTTTTATTTTAATCACCCATGACTATCCATTGAAATTTACTATTTCAGGTGATTGATCATTTGATCATGTGATTAAAAGTAATCGGTTTTTAAAGGATTTCCATAAAACACAAATTGTGTTTTATTTTCTTGATTTTAAATGAAATCTTAGTTTATTTCTTTGAAATTTTTTAAATATTGATAATTAATTTTAAAGGCGTGATATTTTTGAGTCATTTGAATTTTAAAAAATGTGGTATAATATGATATTTGATATGATGAAATGATTTGATATTGATTGTTGAGAAAATGGATAGAAATTAAATATGATTTTTAAAGTCATTACTTTATTGAAAACCAAATATTTGGTTTTGAAATTGAACTGGCATGTTGAAACTTGAATTTTGGGAATTTTATATGTGATTGATAAATTGAATTGAATTTAATGAATTACCTATGATTGATTGATTTATTGAAAGAACATGTAAGTATGGGTAGTTAGTGGATGATTGTAATAATATATATAAGGAATTGGATCCATATAAATGGATTGGTGATGAAAAATATTTCTAGATCACATTTAGAATGATTTACCTAATGGGGTGTTGATTGATTATACCCATGGTCTATGCCTTAAGGATGTGTGAAGACATCTTGTCCCATATTAATTTGACTAAGTTTTGTGAGGATCCTTAATCCATAAATTAACTAACCTTAGGTCTTATGAATATGTTTCTTGGTTTTGAATTGATTATAACACTAATGATTATAGATATATTTTTATCCATGCCCTTGATTGAAGAAAATGTTCATTAAATAATTTTTTATATATATATTTCATATTCTTGATTTGAATTCAGGTTTTGACAGATAAATGTGAAAATTATTTTCTATTCATTTTTTTATTTTTAATTGGAGTATAAATTGTTTTTTTTCATTGGAATTTCTTATAGAACAATTCTTGGAATCCTATTTGAATATAGATCACACATCCTACCTTTTCCTTTAGGAATTTTTTCTTATTATATGCCAAGTCCAGGAATAGGGAAATTTCTACTTAGAGGTGACATATTTTCTCAAGCATGGCACCTTGTGTGATGAAGGTGATTGGTAGAGATTTTATACACTCATTATAAATAGTTTTGAAGTTTATCTTTGATGGATGTTGTGTCATATTTTGTATGATGTTTTGCATTGGGATATCTTTCTTCTTATGTTACTTCTCTCCTCAAGGAGTGTTTGGATTTCCAACCATGTAATGGTTTATATCCTATTGTTGTCTATTATTTGGGTCTTCTCATGTATAAACCATTTAAATTTGGCTTCTTATTGATTCTATGTGCTAGTCACCAACCCATAGGGACCGATAATTCCATTTGAGCTATGCTAGTACGGGATTCAGTAATAGTGTACAAGGGTATTCAGTTTTCTTCACTAATAATATTCTATTTACTCAAAAAAAATTTGACTAAGGGAAATAAATTATCGGTAAATTTATATCAAAGAAAAAGTTGGTCAATAATTTGGGACCTAATTTTTAGAAGATTCAAGTTTGTTCAAATTATTTTATCTTATATTGCAGTTATTATGAGTCCTAATTTAGTTTTCTAAAATGGGGAAAATCGAGGTAGAATATGATTCAACATGGAGAATCCACAATTTTTATTAAAAAATAATTTAGATATTTTTTATTACACCATGATTGATGTTTATGATATTATCTCAAAGAAAAAAATCATTCATGACATGGAATTGATCTAATATTTCCATAAATGAAATTATAAATCATACTTTTGTTGGTTATTCCTAGAAAAACATCAACTAAATCCACCTATTTCTTCAAAACCTCATAATTTATGGTTTCATATTTAAATTTATTTATTTTTTCATTTTGGTTCTTACTAATCACATGCGGTCATTGATTCTCATTTGAAAATTAATTATTTAAAAATTACTAACTACTTATAATGCGATTTGTAGGAGTTTTGTATCCATAATGAAGTAAAAAATACAAGTGAGAAAAAAAACAAAAAAAATGGCGAAATGATTTTGTGGTAGTGATTTTTAGATGATATAAATGATATAGAAAGAGTGGTAGATGAAAAAAAAAGTAGATAAATTTCAGGGAATCAAGAATTTCAAAATTGATTAAGAATGATTTTCCATGTTAAAATTAATTAATAACAGTTGTGATAGTGACTGTGAAGAAGGTGTGTTGAAACACCTAACTGTCATTATGTGATCTATAAATTATAGAGAACTATATTGAAAAATTATTGGTGAATTAGATTCTAGTAATAAAATTGATCATTGAAAGAGAAAAGAGACATCACACTTTTCTAACTTTTTGTACTTCAAATTATACTAAAAAGGAAAAATATTCACTATTATCTTCTATTGTTACTTAAAATAGTGAAAAAATAATTTTCATTAAAAAATAAGTTCACTGTAAAAAAATTTCAATGACACAATTATGAGAACCTAATCAACAGATTGAAAAATATCGATTCATATCAATCGAAAAAACATATGAAAATTAAGTATACTTCTGTTCAATAATGGAAATGAAAATATAATCAATTAAATAAATCTCTAAATAGAAATATAAGAAAATATGAAATAGAAAAGAAGATTCAATATCGTGGTATACTTATTCTTTGTGCTTCTGATTCTTTGATTCCTGATTTGAGAGTGTCCATACTTCTACTCGAGCTATCCACTCTAGAATATCCTCTCCATAAATCTTCTCCAATATCTCATCTTTATGGCTCACCCTTTCCAAAATGTACTTGGAGCCCCTTTTTATTTTTTTAATTTACCAACTTAACAATCAACACCTAAATACATGTAGAACTACAAAACTACTAACATAATAATTTTTTTGACATTACTCAACTAAAAATTTAATATTCTAGTTTCCATTTTGACCCAATTATACAAATAATATTACGAGAGTATCATATACTTATAAAAAAATAAATTACTTAAAAGAGATTCCAATCTAGATTAATGAACTTCAAAATCCAATTTATCAACTCCTCCAAATCTACTTCACTCATTAAGGTATAAAAAATCCAACAAACTAAATCCTTAAACATAGATTCACATGGCCAACTAATACCTACAGACATGAAACAATATTCTCTTTGGAGTCAGATGGAGCACTTGGTGCGCAAAAAATCATCTTGGAGACCAAGGAATTAGGATAACTCGTGATTCCATTCATAAAATTCGAATTGAAAACCAACAAAAAAACAACATGAATCAAATAATCATTTCACAATTTGAACTCATTTGACTCAGAAACACAGTGACACCCATTGAACAATAACACCATCTTCTTTAGAGATCCTGAATCCTCAGTCACGATACTTTGGTTCTTCCTCACTTTTGTCAAAAAAAATAATGAATAATAAATAATTTGGAATCATAGATCATTCTACAATTATAATTCTGAGTTTAACCATTGAACCAACTCCAATTTGAGAACTCTAAAAAAGAGAATCCAACATCATCAATATTAGCTTCATCAATTTTCATTTATAAACAAATCTGGAATGATGTTTGTTAAAATAAATCATTAGAAAAAGATTTATCTTAATCAGTAGACTTGTTTGGAATTATCACGGATCATTGAACTCCCATATTCATCATCAAATCCACTTTAGCTATGACTTTTATAAATACCAAGGTTTGATATATTCTCTTCTTTGAGAGAACTCAGTGAAAGATCAACCGTATTCAACCTTCGTTCATTCCTTTATTAGTGTAACAATAGTTTTAGATCCTGGTCAAAACTCATCTTGTCTTCTTTATGGGATCAAATATCAAATACTTCTTCAATTGAAGAGTTTCAGTTAGAACCCCTATGATCATAGGTGCTCAATTCTTGTTCCGGTTTTCTTAATACATTCTTCAATATCTTAGTCTTGATTTTTCTTTATCCATCAGATTCATCCTCAACCTTCATCTATTAAATCTTTGAATAATATCACAATATATCAAAGTTTGGTTATATGTGATTTTTTGATACATGAGGGGAATACATTATCTTTGGGGATATCGGTTAAAATATAAAATAAATCAGTGCTTCAGTAATTTGGATACATTGGTTCCCCTTTTTTAAATTTATCTACATAGCTGGTTGGAAATTTGGAATTCCCCAATATATCTATGTGAATGAGAAGATTTGCGGAATTACCTATATAGAAGGGAATAAATTGGCTATGTGGATCAACTTTCTAAAGTGGATACATGGGATATCTGGAAAACTCCTATGTAGCCATTTTTAAACTTCCAAAAAATGATACTACATCAAAAAACATCATATAATAACTAAATTAATAATTCATTAAAAATAAAATAAAATAAAATTTCATTTATTAAATAATTAATAACATAACTAGACATAAAATAAATTCATGCTCATTATTTTGTAAAATAAATAAAATATAAGAGATTAAAATCAATTTTATAAAAATTATTAAATGATTAATTAATTAAAAAAATATATAATTGATTATAATTATAAAATAAATTTAATTATAAATCTCACTAATTATTAAAAATATTAATATACCAGATATTAAATGGAAAACTATATTTAATTAATAAATTTATCAATATCAAAATAGATGAAAAATATTTAATACAAAAAACACAAAAAGAAAAATAAATCAAAGAATATAAAAATTAGTTGTCAAAATAAAACTGAAAAGGGAATAAATAAATAATTAAAAAATATAAAATTGGAAGATTAAATAATAAAACAAACATTATTATAAATAATTTCACTAATTTAAAAAATATACTACAAACTAACCTTAAAGACACAATTAACCAAACTAATGTCATATCAAGAACTAAAAACACATTTTAACAAAAAATAAAGTGATAAAGAAAAAAATCAATTAAAGGTCACATAAAATTACCCCACACTTAATACATTTTTATCCTCAAGTAATATTTATCACATTCAATTGTGGAAAATAAATCCAAAAATTCAAAAGTTGAAATTCCCCATACAATTGATTTTAAAAATGATTTTCCCTTGTGAATTCTTTCAAGTAGTAAAATACGAATGACATCTTGAATAAAATTAATTCAGTGAAAAATTGGTTACTATTATATAAAAATGATTTAAATTTAAAATTTTAAAGTAAATTTAATAGATGTTAATGTTTATGAAAATGAAATTACATAATTTTATTTACCTCAAGGAAAACAAAATCACATATTTTAAGAGTTCATAATAAATTGACACGCCATTGGCTATGGTGGAGTGAATTTTTTTTCATGTAATAAATATCCCATCCAATATTTGATGAATAAGGAATGAAAGAAATAAATAAATATGATGATAAACATTGATTAGGACTTTCAATTCATAATCCATTTTGTTTCATATCTTATGAGTTAAATTCAAATTAAAATGATTAAATTGAATGATTTTTGTATAAAATTGTACCAAAATATAACCGAGAAACATTTTTTCTATGATGGTATGAAAAATTATTTATTCAATTAAATATATAATGTAATAGAGATTAATCTCCTCAATGTTGAATCACAATATTCATCTTGATGAAAAAATTTGACGTGCTAAACAATTCATAAACGATGCTTAAAAACACACAATTTCAAAATAGTTTTAGGGTTTTTGATGGGTTAACATTTATGAATAGTAAATAACTTTAAAATACCTCTACCGTACACGTAAACTCAAAATTTCCCCAAATTTCTGAAATCAAGGTTGGAAGACATTTAAAATTGTAAAAGTTCAAAACGTTTTCCATCTTAGTAGTCAAAATTCATATATAGGGTCACAATAATTTTAAAAATGTTTTTCTTTACAAAATCAAAAATAAAAATATGCACAAGAATTATATTGTCCGAAACAAAGTAGTTTAATGAAAAAGAGGGAATTGAAGATGATGTATTATTTCACACATTAAATCCAAGAATTATTTTCAAATTGAGTACATAAAATTTCTAGAACATATAATGTTTTAGGACTTAAAAGATTTAAAAAAAATTGTAATGAATAATTGAGTTTGAAATAATTATAGCATGAAACACATAACTCAATGTTTTTTCAACAATTAAAATCATAAGCTAAAAGAAGAATTTAAAATAGAAGGGGAAGAATTAAAATGTTTGAAATTAAAATTATTACCTCCCATAGTATGAATTGGATTTTATCATCATTAATTATACTAGATACACCCTTATTTTCTTTATTATCAATCATACTGGCCAAAACAATAATGTTACTAGAAAATTAGAAATATAGAACATAAGTATCCAGAAATTATTGTTCAAGAAGGATTATATCAAGAGAAGAAGGAAAGGGAACATGAAGTAGGTTATTCAATCTTGTAGCTACATTGGCATTAAATATATATTCAATGATGTTTTCATGAAAATATTATCATTGGACTATGTAAAAGGGAGTTCGGTTGGATGTAGGGAAGAAATAGAACAAAGTATGATATATATTTATTTCTAAAAAAACAAAATCTATAATTGAATATCATGGGTTTCCTCCCATGATATATTAGATTTTAATTCCCCATCCAAAATTCCTCCCTAAAATGTATAATCATTCCCATTGAGTGGAAATGTTACATTGATGATTGAAACATAATTATTATTTAAATATACTTCACCACACTTTTATAATATCTAAAAAACAGAAACAGAAAACAAATACTTTGTATGTTGTATAAAATTCAAAGAACTAATTCTGTTGTCCAATTTTATCCCCATTTATAGATTTTTAAAAGTGGGTATAAAATTTTTAGAGAACATTCCAAACAATTCTCCATGGAAATCATTAGTGTTCTCAAGATTTCCCCCAAAACTCTGGGATTCCAAAAACTCAATAAAATGTAAAAAGCTTACTGAAACTAGATTTTTAATGTCAAGATTTAGTAATGTCTCACCTAAATGATTGAAATTCTATATAAAAAATATTTTTTATTTTCCAAAAAACTCTCAAAAAGATAATTTATCAAGAATAGATGGGAAATCATTATGGATAGCATCAAAAATAGATGGTATGAAATTTTATAGAAAAAATAAATTTTGAAGTTTAAAAACATAAAGTTTTTAAGTGGACTCAATATAAAATTTTCTCTAATTTTAGACACTTAAAAATCTCAAAATTATCAGAGAAAGCACTCATACTTAGGATCACAAAAATAAAAAATAAGGACTTGCATATTTGACTCCAGATTTAGTTCATGGGAAGTGGTTTCCACAAAAATAGGTGGTTGTTAATGGGTTATATCTTGAGTGATGATCTCTAAAATATATGTTTTTCAATATTAACCACCTCTGGGTTATTATAAATGATATTACAATGTTTATCTCAATCATTATTGTCCTTTCGATCTCTCTAGTGGATTCAGATTCAGTATAATTTACATGAAAATTTTTATTAACTGGTTATTTGATTAAATTATCATTAGGGTGATTAATTTAATTTCTAATTTAATGTCTAAAAACTTATTTAGCAACATATATTAGTTTTTAGCTTTAAAAAAATGGGGACTCTTTGAATACATGAAACTCTTCTTAATCCAACCCCACTTCAAGAGTCAATTTTCCCTTTGACACATGTATAATAGCACCACCCATGGCTAAAAATGGTATTCCAAGAATGAAAAAGGATATATTACCACTACCCATTTGAATAATTAGAAATTTATTTGGGATTTTGAGATTTCTTAAATAAACTAACAAGTCATCTACCCTTCCATAAGGGAGGGAAATTGACTTATTGGATAATTTTAGTAAAATTGTAGTTGATTTCAGCTCCCAAAGATTTTTTTTGAATAAAAAGTACTAAAAATATTAGTACTAGAACCTAAATCAAATAATAAACTACTCTCCTCACTATCACTAATTTCAAATTTAATGAAAAAGGAATGAGGGCCTTTCAATTTTAGTATATATTTTTTTGAAAAATGGAACTATAATCCTCATTCAGGTTAATAGTTGAACTCTCTCCCCAATACCTCTTATTAAATAAGAATATTTTTAGAAATTTAAACTAATATGTAAATTTATTTAAATCCTTATAAAATGGGATATTGACATTAAATATCATAATGAAATGAAGTAATTTCATGTAATCAGGGTCATTATTCTTTTTAATTTATAATGAAAAAGGTATAGAAGGAACATAATTCCTTAAGACTAGTCGATTAATCTCATCATTCTCAAGAATCAATGTTTTTAATTATTTATTTTATTAGTTCCCACTTCAATTTTATTAATTATTTGGTTTTTTCAAGTGAATATTTAGTATTATGTTGATTATGGACACTGCTTTCCTGATTTCCAAATTTCTATTTTTTTATGGTTTTTTAAGTTCATCTAAAACATCAAGTTCAAATTCTTTAGATTTTTATCTAACATGTTCTTGAGTTTCAAAAATAAACTTGTTACATCCAAGAAATTTTCCTTGGTATTCATCATTATTGTGCTATGTAAATTACCTTTATCTCTTCTTCCAATGTTCCTATGAATTTGGTCCATTTATAACTCAAGATTATCGATTCTAAATTTTTTTTTCAATCCTATCTAAATCAACTCTATTATTTTTGGAACATAACTGATCTTTCTGAGAATAAAATATTCATTTAAAATATTATTACTTTCCCCTATCATCCACTTGAGAATTTGAGGGTTTCAGATTGAATTGACTCTGAAATAAAGCTCGAGGCTATTTTGGAATAACATGAGCAATATATTGTGTCAACACGCATTATTATCTCTAACAATGATTAGGGTTTTTATTATATCTATAGTTATACTACTTATATAATGGATCATTAAACCCTTGATTACTATCAATATATTTAAAAATCTCAGAAATCTCTTCAAGTTGTACAGGGAAGTCAATATTGGGGAAACAAAACTGAGGATGATCAAACATCCCACAATGTGTGCTACTGCCTAAGTAAATTTTCATTAACTACAACAACATGGGTGTTAGTTTCACCCCAACATATAAATATTTTCCTTGTTATTTGTTTTGGAAATTTTGTGAATTTTTTTTAAAAACTTGTTTGATATCATCCACTTACATGTCTAAGAAATCACCACCACAATAATGAGCCACCAGAATTTTATTATAAGGAAAGAGTATATTATATAATGCATCCATCAAGAGATGAGGGGAAATATAATGATTAATATATTTTATAATAATTTCTCTATACTTATCCTATTTAATGTGGAAAAGTTTATCCACTTCTTGAGTGAAACTTGTGATTTTATTCCTCACTTCAGTGGTGGTGTTCCTTGGATAAAATTTCCCAATAAAAAAATTAAAGCATTGGTCCCAAGTATCAAATATCTCCTCATCTATGTTCTAGAACCAAATTATAGACTTAATCATTAAATAATAAATAAATACTCTCAACCCAATAAGCTCCTCATTTAACCAATGCAAAGGTAACTATTATACTGAAACATAAAAACCTCTAATGAAAACAATAAAATCCTCATTGGGTTGACCACTAAAAGTGGGTAACATAGAGTGGTATGATTGGTTCATGTCATAAGTTATAGACCTAGGGTATAAATATATACCAGATGGATTGATTGATAATTTTTAAAGATGAAAATCCCTAATCTTATGTCTCTCAGTATTCTCATTTCTAGGTTGATGTGCAACTAGATTTTCATTTTCAATCAAAGCTCTCTGAATTTAATAATTCAGATTTTATATTTTAGTTTTATTATTTTTGTAAAGGGAATAATTTTTTTTATTAATTTCAGAAATTATAATTTTATGTTTAGAATTATAACATTATAATGTGTGATGATAATTTCAATTTGAAACAGTATGAAAATAATAACAGAAAAATTTATATTTCATGCTTAATTTTTAGAATTATTTTGACAGGTTTTTTTAAGAATAGATTTAATGTTTCTTTTTTTGGTCACCAATGACTTCCCCAACAATGAAACAAAAATTTTATCTAGAACATTCATTGATTCCCATGTCAAATTTTATTATTGAAAACTAATTAACTACTTGTAATGTAATATTTAAAAGTATTTCATCAATAAAGAAGTAAAAATGAAATATGCTACCAAAAAAGGAAAAAAACAAAAGAAAAATGAAAATAGATGAAATTATATAGTTGTAGTGATTATAAGACAATAAAAATGACATAGGTAGAGATTTAAAGTAAATTAATTAATGGAATTTGATTGTCCATAATTGATTAAAAATAACTTCTCTAAAAAATTTCAATAAACATAATTGTTCATGTGACTGTAAAGAAGGTTTGTCGAAACTCCTAACTATAATTAAAAAATATTCATAGTATAGTGAAATATCATAAATGATGATTAATTAATTATAATATAGGAAAACAATCATTCATTTATGGATAAGAGAGACATCAAACTTTTCTAATTTTATGTAACTTGGATGATACTCACAAGTGAAAAAATTCTCTATCCTCTCATATAGATATATAAAATAGTAAAAACAATATTCTTATAAAGAATAAAAATAAGTTCACTATATAGAAAATTCACTGAAATTATTATGAAGACTAAATAAATAGATTGAAAAATGTCGATTCATCTCATTTTAAAATCCCTAATAAAATTATGTAAGGATGTTTACAAAAAAAATGAAAATATAATCAATAAAGTAAACTTATAAATTGAAACAAAGGAAACAGATAAATAAAAAATAAGATTATCAATCAAGATCACTTTCTTCCCAGATCATTAGCTCATTCGATTCCATAGTCGAGAGTGTTTCTTCTTCTGTTATATCTCTCTACTATAGAATCTCCACTCTAGAAATCTTCATTTCATCTCCCACACCATGGTTCAACCCTTCCAAAATGTCAAGGGAACCCCTTTTTATTTTCCCAAATTTTCAAACTGAACATTTACCACCTTAATAAATTTAAAATTACAAAACATACCATTTAATTATTGTTTCCACATTACCATATCGACAACTCAAAATTTTAGTTTCCTAGTTTACCCACTTATGTAAATAATTTTTCATGAGAAGATTCAGCCTCCCAAATAACTCAATCACTTGAAAGAGATTCTAATAAAGCATAAATAACTTCATAAACCAAAGTATCAACACCTCCAAGTTTATTTCTCTCAAACATGGATCGATATTCCAATGAATATGTACGGTCCCATGTTTTCAAACTATGGAAATTGTAATGGAATTTTGAAATTTTAATATGGTGATAGAAAAAAATGTTAAACTGAGATTTAGAATAACATTCAAAGTGTTGGAACACTTATGTGTTCTATATAGATGGGGTTTAAGGACCAGGAGGTGTATCTTGTGTAAAAATGAGTTTTGGGAGTATTAATATTTGAAAGTTGAATTTGAGGAGGTACAAAGAAGGGCACACGGTTGGCACATGATTAGTGATAACCATGTGGACCAAACCATGTGGATTATTTGTATAGGGGATTATTTATTTAAATTTTACACACTCTATGGGAAACCATGTGAAATTAAAAAGAGGGATTACATAAGCTGCACATGTTTTTCCAAAACCTTGCGCCAACCATACATGGCTACTTCCACTTAACCATTGGGTGTGCATGGTTGGCACACAGTTTGGCCAAACCATGAAGCCAAACCATTCACCTAATTCCATGGGCTCCTCCCTTTTTATTCCCTCAAACCACACAACCTCCTCCCATGTCTGAACTCTCCTCCTATCATCCTAGAAATGGTGAGGTCACCTTTATCCAATCTCAGAATCACTCACCGTCTATTGGGTTGGAATACCCTTAGTGAGTCTAAAATTCATACTTCATTATTCATTAGTTTCTTTACTTGTATATAATTCTAATTCAATTTGAGGTCATATTTCCTATTTTTAGTATGTTTGTATAGAATTCTATTTTCTCTTAATGTGACTCGAATCAAACATTGATAATGGATGAGTGAAGAATATTAATAATGATGTAGGTAGTCTATGACTTTTACCTTAAAGTAAAATAATTTTATAAAGTATGATGTTGTGACACATGTCATATTTTCCATGCCTTAACCTTAAAATGTGAAATTAATTATGTAGTGATTGATACCTTAAATTGGATTTCCATTTTGATTTTAATTCAACAATTTGATATTTTTCACCTAATCTCAAACCATCCCCTTTATTTGTGTTTCTTATATTTTATGACTTGTATGCATTTTCTAGGCAACTAGATCATACATTGTGTGTGTTAGTGTAAATTATCTCTACATGGGAATTGGCCAAGGCTCGAGTCCCACCAAACTCGAACACTATGCATATTATGCACAAGGTGACTCAAATCCATTTTCCTAGCTGGGGAATGTGGTGCACACGCTTTGGGCATGGCGGGGCCCCCCTCTGGGAGTCGAGCGTAAAACCGTACACACGTTTTTTCACATGGGGTGTTAGCCGAGTGGTACCCACTGGTTGTACCCCTCGCTCTTCGTGGGAACTGGTCCAAGATTTAGTCCCACCAGACTCAGACAATGTGCATATTATGCATAGGGCGATTCAAAACCATTTTCCTAGCTAGGGAACGTGTTGCACATGCTCTGGACATGGAGAGGCCCCCATGGGAGTCGAGCATAAAACCTTACTCACGTTTTGCCCATAAGTTTTAGCTGAGTGGTACCCACTGGTTGTACCCCTTTATCTCTGTGGGAAATGGCCCAGGATCGAGTCCCACCATACTCGGACACTGTGAATATTATGTACAGGGATATTCAAAGCCATTTTCCTAGCTGGGGAACGTGTTGCACGTGCTCTGGGCATGGAGGGGGCCACTTAGGGAGTTGAGCGTAAAACCTTACACATGTTTTTGCACATGTCCCTCAACCTAGTTGGTGAGGAATACTTAAGTGCATCCCGGAGACCCAGGATCAAATACAGGTGGAGTCTAATTTCTGGTACTATAGAAGCACTGTAGCATGTACTATAGTAGTACTGTAGCAGTTACTGCAACAGGAACTGTGAAAAAATGTAGCAGGTACTGTAGTAGGCACTGTTTGGCATTGTAGTAGCTGGTATTATTCCCCCATTTGGGCCTTCAGGCCACTGATTTGGTCCCCAAGTCCTTTAAGGCCTTCGTTCTACCTAGGCCTTCGGGTCAGTAAGTCATTCAGGCCACCTCAAGGCCTTTGGAAAACATTAAGTGCAGATGCAAACCAGAAAACCTATAAAGGAACAAACTTCAGAAAAAGGAGAAGCAATAAGATTTCACCATAGCAGAAGAGAAATGGATTGTATGAATGATAGTGTATGACACCTGCCATCGGGACAAGCCTGTGCATGCACAAGAAAGCCTAGATGAACATCAATGCGATGGTGGATAGCTGATTTCATGATGAAGATGCTAGGGAGGAGAAGTTCCAAGTAGTTAGTCTAGGTTGTATGTAATGTTTGAATCCTACGGGCAATGAATTTTTCTAATAACTACGGTCCATGTAATATTTACACCTATGGGCCTTGTAAGGGTTCCACCTCACCCCTTGGAAGGTGGATTACCAAAAATGAATAAAAATTAAGGCTTTCAGGCCATTGGATGTGTATTAGTGTAAATATTTGGGATTAAATTGCTCATAGTGCACTTCAATAACCTTTTATGGTATCTTGAATTTTTACCGATGAGTAAAATGATTCATCTATATTAATTGAATTTGGTATGATTATGATGCCCATGTTTTATAACTTTACCACATATGTGGTGAAACTTACTATATGGTAAAATGGGGAAATAAAATGGTGTTATTTGAAATAATAAATGACATGGACCATTCCATGTCCTTCGTAGCTAGCTATAAATAAAGTAGCTTAAATTATATACTTTAATTATGATATGGAATTCTTATATAAATTTATATCTTATTGTTCATACTTTATTTGTGATAGAAAATAATTACAATCATGTAATTTTTTATTATTTATATATGAATGGTTAGATAAATTATATCACACTTTGATCAAACCATGGTTTCCAAATTACGAATTACTAGGAGAGTCTCATTGGTTGTATGAATTATATTATACCTTGAGATAATATTGGTTTGTAAAGTAGGAATTCATTGGATGGAATCATTGGTTATATAAGTTATATTAAGTCTTGAGTGATACTTGTGTAATTTACATATATTTACTTGGATTGGCTCATAGTTTGAATGAATTATGTTTTCCTTGAGTAGTACTCAGGTTCTTTATGTGGAACACCTTAGAAGATATCATATTTTATATGAATTATGTTAAGTCATGGGAGATACATTGGGTCCTTTGATGGAATGCCTTGGATGATCTCATTGTTTAATGAATTTTAATAGAGCATGGAGTGATACTTGGGTTCCTTATATGGAACTCCTTGGTGGGGCTCCCTGGTTAAATGATTTACACTACTCCTTGGAAGATACATGGATTCCCATGTAGTAATTTCATGAATGAGATCATAGAAAAAATAAGGCTAATTAAAATCTTTATCCCCATTTTAAATGAATTTCATGGGTTTAACCTATGTCCTATATGACTGTTATACTTTTATGAACTTGGTTATATTCCTTATTTGGTATATTTTGGTTGATGTATTAGTTAAGTAAGTAAATCTAGGGATACTATTATGTGATTTCCTTGGTCTTACACCTTATTCAATCATTATTTCACATATATATATATATTCATATATATGTTTAAATATATGAATATATGTACATAATGGCATATCATAGTTATTATGGCTTATGTCGAAGTAGGTATGGTCAGCTAAGTGTCCTTTGATGAACCGAAGCCTGATTTATTTATATTAATTTATTTACTACCTTATTTATATACCTATAAACTTTTTTATTTTATACTCATATTCTGGGTAGAATTAGAAACAATTAGTGGTGTATTACTGATTATATTTCACACGCTATTCAAGGATCTGTTTCATACTCATACAGACATCATGGTTGCAGGATTGGGTTTTGTATTAAGTTTACTTGTTTTTATTAACATTGTGTGGTCACACATAGAACATGGGATTTTAGGATCATAGGATTGACATGATTCCTAGGATGCTAATGGAGATCACCTTTTGGGATTTGTTCTTATAAATATGAATTTTTTATTTCGATTACTATATGTCTACTACTTGTATATTGTGGCATCACATGGATGTCCATTGTTATATTATTTGTCATTGCCAAGTTATCTAATTTATTTGTGATACCTTTATTTTACACAACTTATGTTATTTATTTATTTATTATGTACCACTATGATACTCTAATCATTAGAGTATAATGTCTCGACAATACGATCATTGAACCCTCACTACTAGTTGGCATCCTATAGTGTATTGAGAGGTATGATTGAGGTCTTGTGGCTGACTAGATCGGGGAACCATTTTAGTGTCTCTTGGGTCGAGACATTAAAAACTGACATCATAGAATTATTTTCCTTTGTCTTACTATATGTGGATATTATATATTAGACTATTCATGTGTCCACACTTGGAAAATAGCCAGAGTCTGGGAGTGATCAACCCATTCATGGGGGGAGACCAAGTGGCCCGGAATGGTATGGTTATTCATGTTGTTTGTTGTTACATTTGATTATTATTTCACCTTGAGTGACCAATTTACTTTCCTCGGCTCACTGATTTATGTTCTTTATGGAATTTTACCCTTTTCCTAGAATAGAAAATAATTATTGTTACTTGAATCATTATATGAATGTAGAAATTCACATTCCATGAATATTTCATTCCATGTAGATTTCATTTCTTGATTTAATAATACATTTTGGATATGGATTTTGTGATTTAGAAGCTTGATTACTAGTACACCATTTTTAGGTGATTATTTAGCATGGTTTACCTATATACAATGCTTCGGTGGTTACCTATTTATTTTTCGGTATTTTTTATATCCATTTGATAGAATTAATTCTTATAATTATGATATATTATTGGTTATTAATGTTTTTTCATCTACCTAAATAGTATTTTCTCATATACAATGACGGTGGAACCTTAACTGACTAATCATGACATGTTTTATCCATAGACTATTAATAGCATTGGCTGAAACATTACGGATTTCAATCTATTAGGAGATACCTTTTCTATTTGTAAAGTGCTTGGGACATTATAAATTAGATAATGGTGATCTGTACAATTGAACCCTCATATATGAACTTGGAATATTCTCAGAAAAAAGATATAAACCTGGTTAAAGTTACATTAATGCCAATTGGAACTTATAAATGAATGTTCCGTTATAAATGGGGAATAGTAATTCATCTAACTGAACTGTGATTCTTATATATATATACTACATTGCAATTCATATGAAAAAGGCGTTTACTAAAAAATGGATCTTTTTTCACATATAAAGGCTAATATATATATATATATAACTTGGTCATGATGAACATAATGATTTAATCCCTAAATACATGAATGGACCCATTTAGATCATCTGGGGCCTGTTTATTATGAAATAAACCCATCAAGGTTGTTTGAAAAATCTTCAATGAAATAGTGGGACCCTCATGAGACACATCATTATTATTTTTCTTCGACACATAACCCCTTGGATTTATTTTTATGCAAATAGGATGGATATTTAACGTGTAATTAGCCACTTATATGATGTTATATATAGATTTTTGGGGGTATATAACTTAATATAACCCCTTAAAATTATTAATGAGTCATTATATTTCTTGGATATTTACTATTTTTCATTACTTTAGTAAATTAAAATACTAATAAAAACATAAAGGGTATTTTCTTCTAGAGCTTTGAATTGAATTTTTATTTAACAGATCCCAATTATGAACACTTTTTTGGATAGAAAAAATTATTAAACAATTAATTTATAATATAAATCCTTAAATTATGATAGTTTTACAACAACAAAAAATAATTTTTGAAAATAATTTTGATATAACTTTCCTATGTGGCTATCAGTGTTAGCTAAATGAAGTTCCAAATTTTTTTACCTTATAACCAGTATATGATGTTATTCAAATAGAGATTCATTATTTTTTGAAATAAATATTATTTAGTGTAATGACTTAAATGAAAGCTTAATGTTGAGTTCTTGGTTGCAACACTCGTGTAAGGGTAGTCTAAATTTATTCTTGAGAGATTCCTTGAATTAGAGCATGTGCATTTCATAGATATATCAATTGGATTAATTTCTACTTTTACAAGAATATAATAGATATACAATAGATCCTAGTGATGTTTTTATAGTTACTCTAGTTTAAAACTCGATACCCTTTCATAATGAAAGGTAAGATCGCTGTGGTAGTGCCCTCAGGTGTAAAATCATGATTATATGTTTATGAAAATATTTAGATGAGAGGTTTCATTTGGGTGTTGCTTATCCTGAGTAGGAAAATATGTGTTGAAATGAAACCCCAGGTGGATGGGTAGTTGTTTGTTAATTTGATCCTCATTAAGGACATGAGAATCATGCAATTCTCAGATTGAACGAGTTAGACATGCCTAGGGAATTTTCTACTTCTTAGTTGTTTGTGTGACCCAACTTCTTCTTTAGTGTTGGACAACCCAGAAGCTCAACAGCTATATTGAGGATTTTATGTTATGTTGATGAAATTTCAAGTTAGTTAACATCTATATAATATGTACCCCTCATGTTTTTAAAATTCTATAGCGATCTCTATGAGTTCAGTGTAAATATTTAATCCTTGTGATTTTATAGTATGCACTTGGGTCATCTATGGTGTTGAGTGACCTAGGTGTTAGGGGAATTTGAGTTTCCCCAGTACATATGATGATGTTGAAAAAGGAATGGGTGTTTTAACACTACTAATCAGTTTAGTTTTTGATTATATGTTTGATTCTAATGAAATACATGAGAAAGGCTTGAGAGAGAATCAAAAGTACCTCTAAGGTTAATCCATTCTATAACTCTAGTAAGTGACTAGTATCTATTTTACTTCTTGATGGAAATCGATATAGAATGTTTTCCATGCCCAGAAACTACTTTCGTTGGATGGATCATGTTCTATGGGATAGAGTTCCATTTTCTGTAAGATAAAGACAAGGACACCCATATAGTGGGGATCATTGTATAAGTCAAGAAATAAATATTCCCTTCATAGTATAGGGAAGATTATCATACAATATCATTTGTAAATGGTAAAAAAATACTTCTGAAATCCATGAGGATGGCAAGTTCGAGCCTTCTAGTCATTGATATTATGAAACCTGTAAAACTTGTATATTAGGTTTGAATGGAGTTTGGATTCTAGATTCAGGATCAGGGTGAGTGATAGACCCATTAATTTAACACTTTTTAGGTGTTTTAGTGCTTACAAGGAATCATGATTATAAAATGGATGGTTGTGTATGCAACATTTGAGGACACCGTGAGTTGATGTTAAACTATGATGAGTTTTTTAAAAAAAGTAATAGAATGCCTGATTAGTGGGGGCATCAGGGTTAGTTAATGATGATTCACTATTCAGTGTAGTTTATATTTTCATAGGAATTCATATAAAGGTTATTCGACTATTATTTCCTATGTGTAGTGGATATAGTTGGTTAGAAACCATGTTGGACACTTTATCATGGATATGGTAAGAGTGTAATGGTTCTTATTTGTGATTGTGATATCGCTTTATTTTACCCTTTTCTTAGTGATGATCATTACCCTTTTCTTAACATTTTCCATGCTACACTGAGAGATCATCAATTATACACTGAGCTAAAAAAAGAATTTAAATTCCTTGTCACCCAAGAAATAAACTCTTTGACAATGAAACTCTGAGATCATGCATGTTTTATAGAGGTGTGGACCATCCTATGTGATACTAGGTTTATAATTTTAGAACACCTTTGATAGAATCATGTGCACCAACCAATTCCTTGACATGACCATCAGGGTGATATAACAATACAGGGATCAATAATTTTTTCATACGTGGATGTTTCGACTATGTATCAACGTCTCACTTATAAGCTATGGATATATACTACCATAGATGAGCACCTTAGAATCCTTCAATAGATAGTGAGGATAAACTAGACCTATAGTTAGGCTCTTTTGATATGTTTAGTGGGTTATAATCCATGGGTGCTGGCTCAGGTATACACATATGCTCATGCTATGGCATAAAAATAGAGAAGATCAGTTCAGTATGATTCGACATCATAAACCAATTACAAGATTCAATGAGTGTTATCAGAGTAATCTTGTAGTGTGCCAAAGATTATATGCATTAGGATTAGGCTTCATATGCATCAGATGTGGAAGTTGATCATTTCAGAGATAGTCTTTCGGTAGTGGCTCGAAATTCCTTTCTATTTTTGGTTGCATTCAGTCGATGAGGAACCACATCAGGAACACCATCATGATGAGGTGCGTGTAGTGCAATAGTCATCTAGGATTTTTCATGGCTAGACCAATATCAATGAGGTTTATTTGTAATTGACTATTTTATTAATATCTGAAGGTGTGTTGAGTGCATCATTAGAATGCAAAGGGGATTTCTTGTTAGTGAAATTTTAATGGTGGGGAGTATCAAAGATTAGAATTGGTCATTCAAATTTAGAGCCTATAGTGAGGATTTTTATAGTCTATTTGGTAAAAGAGATTATGTTATGATCATTTTTCTAGTTAGGTGATCATGGGAAAGTGTCATGTTGATGTTAAAATTTTCGATATGGACATTGAATCAAGTTTTAACGGATTATATACCATATGTTTAGAAGATATTATTGAATAAAATTTTGGTTTTTAAAATCAAATAAAATAATTTGGGTATTAATTTGTGTCATATGCATGTTGGTTGATGTTTTGTTGTTCCCCAAGGCTTCTCAGGATTGAGAATTTCTAAGGCGGGGAGATTGTAAGATCCCGCAATTTTGAAATGTGGAAGTTCTAAATGAATTTTGAAATTTTTTTATTTGGTTGTTGTAAAAAATGATAAACTAATATTATAAATGGAATTATGAGAATTATAAAACATAAAAGTATTATTTTTAGAATGATTTTAAGGCTTGATAGGTGTCTTGGATGTTTGGATGAGTTTTGAGAGTATAAGGGTTTGAAAAACCAGTTTCAGGTGGAATAAAAAAGGGTGCATAGTAATCTCATTATTAGTGATAACCATGCATCCCAAACCATGAGTCTAGTTTTTATAAGTTTATAGTATTTTGAACCATGAAACACCCAAGTAGAAACCATGAAAAATACGAAAAGAGTCTACATAGGGGATACATTGTTTATGCATGGTTTTCCAAAATCATGTACTTTGTATGCATGAGTAGTCCCACAGAGGTCATAGGTGGGAAAATTTGGGTCATTGTTTGGCCAAAATATGTGGCCAAACTCGACACCTAAATTAAATGGGATGCAATTACTCTTTTTTCCCTTCCTTATTTGACTCTTCTCTATGTGTGGTTTTATCTTCCACTACTCACTGATATAGTGAGATCTCCTTGTCTAAGATTGGAATCACTCACCATCTATTAAATTGGAATCCCCTATGTCAGTCTAGGATTCCTACCCCAACTTTTAAATTTCTTTATCCATATTTACTATTATTTCATTTCAAGATCATATGCCCTATTTTTAGGGTGTTTTCTATTATTTTATTTTCTCTCGATATGGATCAAATACAAGCTCAATAATGGATGAGTAAAGAGTCATACGTATGAGGTATTTGGTTAATGATTTTTACATTATGCCTCATAATATTATTAAATATGTCACAATTTCTTGCACTGGATTAGTTTTTCCCACTTTTAAATATCTAATTAATTATATAGATTCTAATTCCATAAATTGGATAAACATTGTGAATTTTATTGAAACATTCGAGGTTGTTCATCTCAACTCAAACCATACCCTTGGGGTGTTTTGCTTATTCCTTAGGACTTTTATGCCTTTTCTAGGCAAATAGACCACCCTTCGGGTGTGTAAGTGTAAATAATAATTATTATAAATCTCTTACTGTGATTAAATTTTCTTTTGTGGTATGTTGAACTATCCCCACAAGGAAAATGATTAGTCTAAATTAAATGAATTATGTATGATAGCCATGATCATTTTTTATAATAAAACCACCTATGAGGTGTGTTTTTTATATAATATAATGGGTAAATCAAATTGAGTTATTTTAAATTATTAATGGCATGGAGATTTACTTGTATTTCTTAGTTACATTGAAATTAAATGGCCTAAATTGTACACATGAATTATTATAAGGCATGCTTATGGAAAAGGCCTCTTTATTATTCATACATTATTTGTGATAAAACATGATTAATAACATATCATTATTTAGTATTTAGATTTAAATTGTTAAATGAATTATATCACACTTCAGTGAACCTTGCTTTTCCATGTAGGAATTTCTTAGACGTGATAATTGGTGAGATGAATATATTATACATTGAGAAATCCTTAGTTTCAAAAGTAAGAATTCTTTGGATAGGATCATTGTTTAGGTGAATTATATCATGATTTGCAAGATAATTGAGTTTCTTCTATGGAATTCCTTGTGAGAGATTATAAGTGGAATGAAATATTTTTTCCCTTAACAATAGTTATGTTCCTTATGCTGAGCAGCTTGGATTGTCTTGGAGGTTACATCAATTATGTTAATCCATGGGTGATACATTGGTTCCTTATGTAGAATGCTTCAGATGGGCTCATTAGCTAATAAATTTTAATATATAATATAGTTATACCTATGTTCCTTATATGGAATGCCTTAGACATGCCCCTAAGTTAAATGATATACTCTACTCCTAAGGTGATACATGGATTCCCAAGTAGGAATGTCATACATGTAAAAATAGAATAAATGAGTCTTATTAAAAGATTTTCCACCATTATTAATGGATTTAGTTCGCTTACCTAAGGTCCTATATGATTATTATAGTTTTATGACCTTTTATACATTCATTGGTTGAGATGTATTGGCTGATTCTTTATTTAAGTAAGTGACTCTTATGATACTATTTAATGGATGCCTTGGTCTTAAACATCGGTTTCTCACCAGTTAATGTATATATATATATATATGTTTACATATATGAATATATATACATGATGTAATTTCAGAGATATTCTATCTTAGGATAAAGCATGTATAGTCAATCAAGTTTCCATTGAAGAAACCAAGAATGAAATATTTACATTTATTTATTCAATACATTAGTGATATAACTGAACACAATTGTATATTATTCTCACATACAGGATAGAATTAAACAACATTGGTGGCAGCCTATGGAGTTTATCCCACAACATGTTTGGGCTTCCGTTTGGTACCCCGAGAGGCCTCATGGTTGTAGGATGAAGTTATGTACCCAACTTGATTTTTGTTATTCATATTGTGTAGTTACCCTTGGAAATGATAGATTAAGAGCACATGACTAATATATTTCTTAGGATTATAATTGTGATATTCTTTGGTTCTTTTTAATTTTCATTATTCATTTGAGGTTTCACAAGTTGTATGTCTATTTCTTGTATATTGTGACAACACATGGACATGTATAGTCGAATTATTTAGAATTGTAAGGTTTTATAATTTTTTTATACTGCCTTTTTTTTATAATTCTTCTAATAATGATTTATTAATTATTTACTATTGTGATACTACAATCATGAGGTTATAGTCTCTCTATAATTCCATTTTTGGACCCACACTACTAGTCGAATGCCTTTTGTGTATGGGTAGTCGCGCTTGAGGCCATCAGACTGACTGAATCTGGTAGTCATTTTAGGGGATCTTAGCTCAAGACGTTACATAGTGGTATATTAGAATTATTTTACATTTTCTTACTATTTGGGGATGGTAGATATTATACAAGGAATGTGTCAATACATGATAAATAGCCAGTGTTTGGGAGAGATCAGGCCACACATGATGGAAAAGACCAAGTGTCTAGGGATGTGACTATTGTCCATGCTATTCCTTAGTTAACTAATTATTATTTTACCTTGAATGACTAATACACTTTCCATTTCTCTATAATTTATCATATTTAAGGAATATTACCCTTATCCCATTATGGTATAGAAGTATTGTTACATGAATCATTATAGACACAATGAGATTCACATTCCATGTATATTATATGTCAGGTAGATTTCATTACATGACTACCTGATACATGTTGGATGTAACATGTGTGATTTAGTAGCATTCTTACTTGAATACCACATTTAGGTGATTATTTAGCATGATTTTCCTATATACCATGTTCCTTTGGTCTCTTATTTATATGTATGTATTCCTTACTACTATACGATAACATGACTTATTAAAATTATGATATATGATTGGTTATTTAAATGTTTGCATCAACCAAATGGTGTTTTCCCATACATATTAATTGTGACACCTTAAGTAAAAAATCATGACATGTTTGAGCCATGTACCATTGGTTTTATTTTAAGAATCACTACTGATTAAAATTAAATGGGGGCTAATTTTTCAATTTATAAAGTTTATCTGTATTTATAAATAATAGAATGGTGAACCATATAATTGAACCACCACATATGAATTTGTTATATTCTGAGACTGAAGGTGAAAACTTGATTCCAGTTACATGAAAGAAAATTGTTACTTTTAAAGGAAAGTACTTTTATAAATTGAGAATGTATATTCACCTAAATAAACCATTATTATTATATATATATATATATATTAAAGTTTTATTAATATGAATAAAATGAGGTTGCCATAAAATTGAGTGTCTTTAACTTATAAAGGATAGAACCAATATAACATGGGCATTATGACCCAATATTTTTAAATCCCTAAATGCTTGACTAGACCTAAGAAGGGTTTTTAGGGTATGTTTTATATGAATTAAACCCATTAAGAGTGTTTTCAAAATCATAAATGGATTATTGGGACCCTCATGGGTCACCTTATTCATTTTTTTCTTTGGTACTTCAACTCACAGAGGTATGTTTATGCTAATGGGATGGTTATTTAAAGTGAACGTATCCACTTATATGATGTTATGTATCGATTTATGGGGGAGTCTTACATAACTGCCCCCCGTAATATTTATAAGGACATGTTATTTTATTTTGAGCTTCACTCTTATGAAAGGATTAACTTAATTCAAATTCTAACCACAACCTAATTGGTGTTTTCCTCTATATCTTGGAATTGAAATTTTTAAACAAAGCATAATTGTGAGAACTTTTTGGAAAAATAAATGGTTAAAAATAAATTTATAAGATAATTTCCAAAATTAAGATAGGTTTTCATAAATAAAAATAATTATTAAAAGGATGTTTGATAAAACATTTATATGTTCCTTGTTGTGTTTTCTAGATGAAATAAAAATCTTTTTCCATATAACCAGTTTTTGATGTTCTTTAAACCGATCCACATTCATTTTTAAAATAAATGTGATTTGGTGTAATGAATTAAATTAAACCTTAATGTGGTGTTCTTAGTTTCATCACTCATGTAAGGTCAATATAAAGGTTTATTGAGAGATGGATAGAATGGGTTCATGATCATTTTATATAGATCTATGTTAGATTCCTTTATGATTTTACATGAATATAATGGATAGGCGGTAGAGACTAGTGTACTTCTCGCATGAATCTAGTTTATAAGTCAATTGACTTTCTGAAAGAGGGGTTATCCCATTATGGTAGTTCCCTCAGGTGTAAATTATTTACTAATTGTATATGAAATGTTTTAGAAGAGATGTTTAATTCAGGGGTTGCTTGTCCCGATTCAGAATATATGTGTTGAAATGACAGTCTAGGTGGATGGGTGGTTGATCAGTTTGTTGAACCACATTAAAGATGTGAGAATCATGAAATTATTGGATTTAGTTGGTTATTATTTCCTAGGGTATGGTTGTATTTTTAGTAGGTTGTGTGACTGCGTTTATTCTTCAGTGATCACTAGTATAAATATTATTGACCCCTACACTTTTTTCACATTAATTATGGATAAATGATGTGAAAACATTATTTACCATGTAATTTATTAAATAAACGATGTTTCAAATATATAAGTGATTTTTTTCATGACTTTTATTCAATAAACAATTTGAAAATATTGATTTACTATGTCAATTTTTAGAAACCTGATGTACAAAGTAATACTCCAACATTTTTCACATCAGTTCTTCAATAACTGACACGAAAAATCACTATTTTATGTCATTTAGGTAATAAAATATGAGAAATGGTGTTTTTCACATCAATTATTAAATAAATTATATGGATAATCAATATAATTTTAATTGAGGGCCGAGAGAAATCATTTTTTTTCTTTCATTCATGCGATATCCTTCATTTGTTTTCTCATGGGGAAAACCCTAACCCTTCCTTAATTGATATGTGGCCTTAAATTCCTTAATTTTTCAATATTTGGCATAAAATATCCTCATTTTTTGATCCATGGCCTTGAATATGTTTCATTTGGAATCAACTACCAACAACCACCATCACCCTTCACTAGTCACACCTTGCGCCTTATTCCCATTAGTGTCATCTTCTCAATCATTTCAGTTATAATTTCAAATTATGATTTATATTAATTGTTTCAATTATTCATGTATCCAAGGTATTTTCAGTTTTATTTGTTTTCCCAATTTCCAAATGATGTTTCTTTATCTTTGATTTGGAATCCACTGTCACAATCCACTGTCACCCATCATCAGTCACCACTTGAATCTTCTTACAATTTGCGTCACCTTCCCAATCGTCCTAGTAATAATATCAATTTTTGGTTTGTTTTTATTATTTATATTTAATTTTCATCTACGTTATTTTAAGTCCTATTTATAGTTCCAATTTTCAATTGTTTTCACTTTATCTTTCAGTTGGAATCCACCACCGCTGTCAACCATCACCAGTCATTGAATTTCTCTCTCACCTTATTTTGGTTGGTGTCACCTTCTCAATCATCACAGTTACAATATAAATTTATGGTTTCTGTTTATTTATTTTAATTTCTATTCATCAAAGGTATTTTTATTTTTATTTGAGGTTCTAGTTTTCCAATGGTGCATCTTTATCTTCACTAACTATGTTTTCAATTACGATTATTCACACATCTTAGGTATTTTTTAATTAATGAATGTTTTTTATAATAAATTTTGTGATTTTATTATTAAAGAATGATAATTAATTATTTTTGAAGTTATAGTTTATAAAAAATATGTTTTTTTTGAAATATTTTATTTTAATTTATAAAAGTAAAATAGATATTAAGTTTGAAAATATAATATCTTATTTTTAATTTTATATATTTTTGAAAGATAATAATGGTTCAATGGTGGATTAAATTAATATGAACATCTGATGAATATGAGGACAATTTTCATTTTTTTCTAAATTTTAAACAAAATGATCAAATAAATGAAATTTTTTTCTTTCCATGCGAGAAACATTTAAATATGAAGAAGTTGAAAATCAAAAAGGTCCATGATCATTTAATTTCTCATTTTATTGATCCGAGTTGATGACCTTGGATTTGGAATGGTGAAAATGGGTAGAATGATAGATCTAATGATTATTATGATTTTCAATATGATAAGCTCGATCAAATTAAAGGAATGATTCATGATATTGAAAAAGAGGAAATTGATAATAAACCGAAAATTGGGCATCGATATGATGATGATGAAAACCCAATGTATCTAGGTTGTACATAATTTATGATATTATTTATGGTGTTAATATTGATTAACTTGAAAGAGAAAAATATATGGGGTGATAAGAGTTTTATTGAGTTTCTACATTTGTTAAAAGACATACTTCCTAAAGACAATGATATTACGTATTCACATTATAATGTAAAAAAATATTATGCTCAATGTGTTTGGGGAACATGAAAATACATGATAGTCTGAATAAAGATGTTCAATATAATATGGAATATGAATGTATTTTAGAGTGTCCTAAATGTGGAACATCATAGTATAAGTTAAAAAAACCATAGGTTGGTTTATCAATTACAGAGGCTCTTGCTAAGGTTATTTTATATCTTCCTATAATTACCCATTTAAAACATTTATTTGTAAATTCAAGTTATGATGTCATATAGACGAGAATATATGTGATGGAAAGTTATGTCATTCAGCTAATTTTCCACAATGGATGAAAATTGTTCAACAATTCCCTACATTAGGAAATGAAGTTAGAAATATTAGATGTAGGCTATACACCGATAGAATGAATCCATATTGAACCCCTAGTAGAAAACATAGCTTATGTCCTATTTTATTGGTCATTTACAATATATCTTCTGAATTTTTTATGAAGAAAACATATTTCATATTGAGTTTAATGATCTCTAGACCAAAATAGTCCAGAAATGATATTGATTTTTTGTGGTCCCCATTAATTGATGATTTGAAACTTTAATTGGTGGAAGGTATTAGAGTGTATGATTTTTTTTAAATGGAACAATTTTAACTTTAGTAAATCATTATGTTCACTATAAATGACTTCCCAGTATATGGAAATATGTTTGGATATAATGTTAAGAGGCATAAAACTTTTTCAATTTGTGAACAATAGACTTTATATTATAAACTTAAACATGGGAGAAAATTAGTATACATGTTTCATTAGATATTTTTGTATATAGACCAATATTATAAATGATTAAAAAGGAATTTGACAGCTCACAATAATTTTATATTTCACCAAAACCTTTTTCCATGGATTTGTACTTTGAGAGGGTGAAAAATTGATTTCACATTTAGAAAGACACAAAAATCATTTATGGATCGAAGTATTTGGAAGAAAATATCAATATTTTTTGAGCTACCATATTGGAGATATCATGAGGTAAAATATAACATTGATTTCATGCATTTAGAGAATAATATCTATGAAATTCTGATTGGAACCTTCTTAAATATTAAAGAAAATACTAATGATGGGTAAAATGAAATATTGGACATACTCTCAATGGGAATAGATTTTTGTTGTTAGCACTCAATCCTGATGTATGGAGAACAAAACAATCTCCATATTGTCAAACATTATCCAATTTGGAGAAAATTAGTTTTTTCCGCAATATTCATGGTATCAAAGTGTGGTAGGGTAAATCTTCAAATGCAAAAAATTTGTGACACTAAAATATTTGAAGTTAACATGCCTGAAATATCATGTTTTTTACATCATGACAAAAAATCTCTTACCTATTTAATTGCATGATATATTTACCATTCATTTCATAATGAATATCATGAAAGGTTTTCTATATGCTTAGTTTAAATTTTAACAAAGTGATTTATTTTAATTCGTTGAATAATTTGGAGAACAAAGTGGTTTGTATACTTTGTGAATTTGAAATGTATTTTCCTCAATATTTTTTGATATCATAGTGCATTTAATGGTTCACTAGGTGTGAGAAATAAATATTTTTGGATAGGTAAATCTATGTTTTAGGTATCCTAATGAAGGTTATATGATGATATTTAAGGGATGTATCAATAATCCATATCGACCATAAGCCTCCATTTTTTTAATTTATTTTTTAGGAGGTTTAAGAGTTTTGTACAAGCTACATATCTATACTAGAGACAAATAATTTGCCTATATCATACCATGAATGATTTAATTATGGGGGAAATAGGATTTGTGTCTTGAAATTAAACTCATTGAAAGTTAAACAGATAATGAAGTTATATTAATACATGATGAATAACATATATGATTCACAACCATATATTAAATTTTATTTTAATGTGTTAAAACAATGGTAACTAAGGAAAAAAGATATATGGATTTTGAAAGAGCAAAAAAGAATATTTTTCTAGGATTTAAAGAGACCATCCCTGGTAGATCAAATACATTAGAAACATTGATATGGTAAGAGGATGATATGAGTTGAAATTTGATAACGTGGTTGCGGCAGAACATTAATAGAAATAGATTTCATAATAAAGACAAGCATAATAGAATTGTGGATTAGAATAGTAGTGTATTAGTGTTTTTTTAAAACTTTTCATTTTTTGAGCGGTAAATATAAAACAAAATCATAGCATTTAGTGCATATTAAAAACTCATTGATGAAATATGGGGGGTTGAATACATTAAATTTTGTGTTCCAATGTTTAACTACTCATGGGATATCAGTAACAAATATTACAAACATTATGAATTTGGTACGACACAAGTTTATATGAATAGAATTGAATACACAGCTAATCCTTTTATCAAGGAAACACATGAATCATAAATTTTCTATATTCTTGATCTATCCAATATGAAGTCGTATATCATTTTAAAAATAAACAAACAGTATTTTCATGATGAAAAACTTGACGAAGATGTTGATTTATGTAAGATCCCTACTACCATGGAATGATTAACATATAACATTGATGAGTACATTATATACATGGTTTGTACCATACATAATGACCATGATGATGGAATTTGGGAAAATAATACTTTAGTAATTTCCTAATATTAAAGGTAGCATATGTTTATTTTTTATTTAATTTTTAAAATTTCATAAAATTCTATGTATATTAGTCTATTTTTTTTTATTAAAACACATATTATACCAAATTAATTATTTTTTTGATTTTATATAATTCCTTTTTAATCTAAAATTTTCAATAAAAATAAAAAATATATAAGAATATATTAAAGGAATATATTTTTTGGTTTTAAAATGGTGTAATACGTTGTAGCGTTTTTACTATTTACAACCCATTATTGGATTTGTTTTCACTTGATTATTCTATTTCATATCTCGTAATTTTTTAGCACATTAGTTAAATAAAGTGAAAAATATGTTAGTTCCACTACATAAAATACCCTGGGGGTGAATTAGGGTATGAAAGATTAAAACTACTGCCCCTTTGTATCTTGTTTCATTATTAAACAAAACACACATATCTCTTTCTCCCATAGTAATGTATTAACAAAAACTAAATCATTCTTAGGAAATGACAATTTTAATTTGATTACCCTCATTGGGATACGTCCAAGGAGAATAGAATGAAGATGTGCCGATGAATTAAATCCTCCAAAGCGCACTTCGAATTACAAGATTTGGGATAGATAACTTATATTCCAAGGTACACAAGCTTTACAATGTTTAGGGTCTACACCCTGCATTCTCAAGGGCCACTCTCTATTTCTCTTTCTTTGGCTCACTACTAGTGGAAAGAGTCACCATATTTCTCTTAATTTTCTCACTACTATTAGAAGGGATCAAATCATAATTTATGGACTTGTACGTTCTTTCATTATCTATAATGAATAAATCCTCTACTATATGTTGATTTTCTATTGAAGTCCCACTTTCATCCAATGATGAATACCTCTTTACTACAAATGTACTGGGAATCTTCAAACATCCATGAAACTGTTGGGTTTTCTGTATGCATATTTGATTCATTTCATGAAACTTGTGCCTTTTTCATGAAAAAACAGCTTTCACGCCACTTTCCTGTTGCACGCAACTCTAACTCACAAGTCAATACATGCACGCAACTCACTTCTTCTGTGAAACTCACTGCTTACACTAAACTGTATTGTTGCGTGCAACCTATTATGTTCATGAAAACGCACTACCTATACAATACTCACTATTTTCCTGATCCATATCTCAAATTCTCTCTAAGTGTTGAGATTTTAAAAATGAGTTGGGTAACTTTTTATTTATATGCATTTTTCTGACCTTGCACGCAACTCGCACTACTTTTCCCTGAGCATTCCACGCTGTATACAATATTTTTACACCACCCCCAAATCTCCCATTACATTTTAATGGTTATTTTTAAATATAGCATAAAAAAAAATTGGACTCCATAAAATACCTCAGAAACCTTTTTTTCAACAAACACAATAAACCCACAAATATTTCAATGATACTATAGGGGATTTTTTCCCAATGATCTCCACCTTTGGGTTTGTTGACAACTCTTCACACTTTTATACCTCATTAGATCTTCTTCCATCATATACATCCATTCGCTTCTTGTGATTTAGATAACACTCAATGATTTTCTTAACACACAATCTAATCCAACATGATCCTTGCTCGATGTGAGAAAAAGGGTATAATGAAATGTTCATCAATGAACCACTTCATTACATTCCAACACCACTCATATACTTCCATCACAATCCTCATCTCTCGTGATATATAATCATTGACTGATCAAAACTAGTGTCATCATATTTAAAACTCCCCCTATCTCAGTAATCCACCTATCAGCTTCTCCCTGTGTCTTGACTAAGAAATTTTCTCCCATCTATTGCAACAATTTATCCCCCTTTTTCAACAAACCCGAAGGTCACATCATCAATGAACCCAAAGGTCACCTCAGTGTGGTTTTCAAGAGGGTAAATAAAATAGATAAGTGTTTTAGAAAAAAAACCATGCCTCAAAGATAGGGTTCCCACATTCACACTTTTTCATGTTTAGGGAGTTGACTGAACTCCCAGAGCCAGTTTCTGTATCTCAAATGATTATTTGGCTAAGGCCTTTGTATGAATGTCTACAACTTGTAATTCTATTGGCACATACTCTAACCTCACAAGCCATTTCTATACCTTCTACATTATAAAATGATACATGATTTCAATGGTCTTTATCCTTGAGTGACGGATTATTTTTTTACTAAGATTTATAGCACATTAATTGTTGGAATAGATTTAGATCAGAGACATCACATCAACTCCCATATCATCAAACTGCAACTTCATCCATAATAACTGTGCACAAGATTGAGTGGCTAAAATATGTTCATCTTCAGTGGTACTCAATGGAATGAAATACTATTTCTTGATTAGCCATGAAATCCATAAAACACCAAATAGAATGCACCACATGATGTTTATTTTCTATCATCTACTGAACATGCCCATTATGCATCTGTATATCCCAATAACAACTTCTGAGATTTTTCATTGTACATCAAACAAAAATCCACCATGCCCTTGTTATACTGAAGTATCATTTTCAATGAAATCATGTGGATTTCATTTAGATATATTTGATACCACACTTCTTGACAAGATTAAAAAAATATCTGATCGTGTCATTATCATGTACAACAGGCTTCCAATGTTCTTCATGTATTCATTGACCTTAACCGCCTTTCCTTCATCATCCCATGACATTTTAATCTATAAAGCCATTGTAATTGTAATATAATTGTCAATATCCACTCTAAATATTCAAAAAATATCTTTGGAATATTTATATTGATAAATTAATGTTTCATTCTCTTGTTGTGTTACGTGTATACCAAGAAAAAATGCCAGTTCACCAATCATTGACATTTAGAACTCAATTTTCATGAATTCTAAAAACTATATACATTGTAATTCATATAATACTAACTATATTATATCATCGACATATACTGGATCCATAATCCTTTTATAACTATCATTATTTACATATATATTGTAATCAACTCCACCACATTGGAAACCGATATTCTTCAAAAAACTGATCTAGTCTTGAATACCATGATCTTGGTGCATGATTCAAACCATACAATGATTTCTTCAACCGACACACTCTATTCTCATCTTCATGAATGTGAAACCCATCTGGTTTCTCAATATACACTTATTCTTATATAACCCCATTCAGAAATGCTGATTTGACATCTATTTGGAAAACATTGAACCTTCTTTGAACTATTATGGATAAGAGTATTCTTATTGTCTCTAGCTTCACAATAGATGAAAATATATCATCAACATAGATACCTTATATTTGAGAGTAAATTTTTTAAACTAGTCATGATTTGATTCGAATCATAGCACCATTTTAATTTATCTTGTTAAGAAAGACCAATTTATTCTCGATGAAATTCTTATCTGTTGGTCTCGAAATAATCTCCCTTGTTTGATTTTTCTCAATTTGGTCAAGATCTTCATTATTATCATGCACAGAATTCTCATCTCCAGCTATTTCTTCAAAACATTTATGCTATACATATGATAAGTAGGATGCTTGTTGTAGAGTCGTCATCCTCTTTGTATGCACTAGTGTTAACTGATCACCAATTATGTTCAGTTTATCAATTTCACCTCTTCTCAATAGTTTCAGCATATATACTGATTTGTTATCATCCTTATCATTACTTGAGTCTTCTTTTGAATTAGACTCTAGAACTGAAACACCCCCTGATCTGCTTATCTCTTCATCACTATCTTCCTAAGTCTGATCAAGTATTTTTTGAAGATTATTCTCATACTCTATAATAGTTAAATTATTACTTTCAAAAACCTTTCACATGCTCTTATTCAATAATTTATTTTATTTTCTCTTCTTTTAGTAGCCACTAAATTTCCCTTCTTCTCCACAGGATACAAATTTCTTGTATTTCTCCTTATTGATAATGAAACACTTACTTTTGATGATTCAAAATTACTTCATAATTGGAATTTTTCAATAATAAATCTCATACTATGTCTTTTCCCCTTCTGGACATAATAACACTCTATTTGGTATGTAAACTGATTTCATGACTACTTCTTTCCAAAAATTCTATAGAAGGTCTTTCTCAATGAGAATTTTTCTAGCCATGTTTTTGATAATCTGATTTATTATCTCAATTACTCCATTATTCTTTGGCATTGTTATAGTTGAAACTTGGTGCCTTATCCCATATTTGTCGAGGTAATCCTCTGATTCTAAATTTTTGAACTCTATTCCATTATCTATTTAGATTTTTCAGATTTTTTGTCCCAACAACCTCTAAAATTCTCTTTGATTTGTTTTTACCTAACTGAACACCTCATATTTGTGGATGAGGATTGAAACCAATTCCATTAAACTAAAATCATTAATTAAGAGAACATAATATCTCTTTTATAAATATCTCTTGGTGAAATAGGTCCCCACACATCAATATGCACCTGCTCAAGAATCTTTTTTGGCCTTTTCTCTTTTTCCATATATATATTTTGAATGATCTAACATTTTTGACCATCATTGTATGTATGAGTACAATAATATGATAATCTCGGTAGGTCACGCAAAGCATCAAATTTCAATAGATATTCCAAGGAAGTTTGGATCAAGTGCCCAATACATTTATACTATAACTTATTTTATTCTTCCTTATAATTAAAGCACATATCTTCTTCTCCATTTACAAGGTAAATATTTCCAATTGTACGCTTTCCCTACAAAAAGAATGCACCATATTTTTCCATAATGATACATGTATTTTTTGAAAAATTCATGGCATGTCATGAGTAACATAGTTGACTTACACTTAGTTTGTTATGAATAATAGCTTCAAAAACCAAGACATTTTCATATCTCATGTCTTTTCTTAAAAACCTAGATTTCCTTGAGCCAAAATTCTTTAGGCCTTCATCATTACCAAATATTACCTTACATTACTTATTGTAACTAATTCTACTTATAAGATCTTTATTTTCTATAATATGAGAAGTTTATCTAATGTCAATAATCCAGATTCCAATGAATTATGATTCTTTAAAAGTAATCTCCACGACCACTTCCTTCTCATATAATTTATTATTGATCCATGTTTTTGACATACCCATTATTTATTGATAATATTTATCTTCCTTGGTGTATGATAGAAAAAATTCATCTTAAAACATTTCAAACTGATTTTTCATTATCATCTCTCTTGATGGTCCACTAAATTGATTCTTGTGACACATTTGGTTTCTCTTTAGAACATTTTTCTATACTGTTGATGTAAAGTTTTTGAACATGTGTCCAAATCCTCCACACCAAAAAATGACCCTAGAAATATATTCTTTATTATTGAAGTCTCTTTGGATGTTATTGTTGTTCTTGTTTTGTTTAGTATCTCATGGATATGGACCACAATTTGGTTTAGTGTCCCATCTTTCTACCACAATATAATCTTATGCAAGGCATATTCTTTTGGGTCACTTATGCACCAGAGGTTGTCTTTTGAGTTTTCTGAACATTATGAATCTTATTAATAATAAAATAAATCTTCACTTATGGAGAAGGTGATTATGGTTTGACATTAATAATCACACCTATTTGTTTTGGATCAACCCATATGTCAACCATATCGTTTTGATTGGACTATTTCTATTTATCCATTATAACATCATGCTCCATCTGTATCTTCATGGTTGGATGAATGCCCTTATTTCTTGATGTTGTAGCGATTGTCAACCATTTTTATTGATCCTTAACATTTCATTGTAGACCTATGAAATCCCCTTCAATTACTTCAATATGTTTGATTTCATATATTCCATTTTGGGTAAAACTATCAATTTCTCTTTTATTTTTTTCAATTTTGATCTTCTACTCAACAAAATTATCTAATCTATATAGAATTGGATACATTAATTTTTAAATTTCTTTATTCAGATCAGAATTTTTTAATTTTTTATAATACATATATAGTTCGGAATCACGAACCACCTTGTTGGATTTCTTCATTTTGGAACTCCAAAAAATCTATTTTTTCAAGGGATACTTCTAATTAAACTTGAAGATCAACCCCACCTCACCTTCTCCTTCTTCATTGTCACATTATTCCCACATGTTGGAATTTTCAATAACAATAACCATAACATTCACTTTATGATCCTTTCATTCTTCCAACTCTTCTTCCTCAAAATCATATAGACTATCAACTTATTTCGAAATGTAGACTCTTATTTTTGAAAAAATTTCCTCAGCAATTTTACTACCTTTCACATAGGCTGAATAATTATTTGAGAGAATTTAAAATTCGTGATTTTCATATTCATGAAACTTATTGGGGAACCTTACTAAAATATTTCCAAACCTTACACATTGAAATCATGAAAGTGTTAATTTTACTTTGAACATTCTTTATACAATTCAGAGATATGATGGATGGAATGACATTACCTCATCTGTCTCTTCATATTCCTGACCATATTAAATTGTTATCTTCTTTATGTCCCTAAAAGCCACTTCTTTTGACTTGATGTTTTTTGAAAATACTCGTTATAATCTGTTCATATTTCGTATTCAATAAGAGTACCATGAAAGGTATCCAGTGTCAAATCCTTCAGACATTTATCCTCTAAAACAGAAAATTTTGGATTAAACCATGGCGGTAGTTTTTTTAGGATGCGTTTAAAAATATTTATGTCTTCAATAATTACTTTGAGACCATTATTATCATCCAAAACAATATTTTCTTAGTCAAATAATATATCAATTGGCCCATTAAGATGCATTTTGAGATCCTCATATTTCTTCCCTAGAGCATGAAACTTTGCTTCTCTGACTTTCGAGTCACCCACATAAATATTCAATATATTTTACAACATATCATGTTATGAATAACATGAAATAACCTTTTTATATATTTAATTTTACAGTTCTCCCCATAAAGCATTGATTCCATTAGCATCAATATCCAATTCTATTCGTCCAACTTATGATAAACCACCACTATCAATATTAGCTAATATTCCTTTTATAGATGCTCTAAATACATCCATTCCTAATTATAGGAAGTAGTGCTGCATATAATTAATCCATAGTCAAAAAAAGGAAGCTTTCATCAAAGATCATAATTCCTTTGTGATTTACCTCCTCTATTTTCTACTACTAAGTGATGTTCACTTACTTTTAATATACCCCTCTAATACCAATGTTTAGGTCCACTAGGTCAAATACCTTGATGAGGGGGGGGGGGTTGAACTAGGGTATCACAGATTAAAAATACTACCCCATTGGATATTGTTTTTTTTATTAAACAAAAAAAAATTATCTCTTTATCCCGTAACAATGTATGAATATAAATTAAATCATGCACATGACAGAAAAATTATACCCGGATCACCCATACCGGGTTATGTCAAAGGGGCATAGAAAGGCAATGTGATGATGTGCTAAATACAGTAAATATCACTTCCAATTACAAGGTTCATCCTATATCACTTCTAAGCCCAAGATCACTGCCTTTGAAATGTTTAGGGTATGCTCACTAAATTCAAAGGGGTCACTCCCTATGTCTCTTTCGCCGGCTCACTCCCACTCCAATGGCCCTAAGGTCTTCATTTTGTTATTGATTTTTTGATAATCCACCTTTGAAGGGGTGAGGTGTAACCCTTACAATGCCCGTAGGCATAAGTATTACATGGCTCACTGCTAGTGAAAAGGATCACCATCTTCTTCTTATTTTTATCACTGCTCTTGAAAGGGTTCAAATCAAAGTTTTTGGAGCTTTAGGTCCTTTAATTATATTTAATGAATGTATCCTCCACTGTATGTAGATGCTCTGCTGAAGTCCCACTTTAATCCACTGATGATTACTACTTTACCAAAGATATAATGGGAAACATCAATTTTTTTTTAAAACTATGGGGTGTATTGCACACTAATTTAATTCCTTGCATGAAACATGTACATTTTTCGTAGAAAAAATGTTTGCACACCACTTTCCACTTGCACAGAACTCTTACAAGCAACTCAATACTTGCACACAACTCAATTATTGTGCACAACACAATGTTTTTGATTAACTTCCATCTTCAATGAAACTCCCTACTTGCAAGACAACTTACTACTTACACAACACAAACTATTTTCATGATATAGAGAATGAATTATCTCTAAGTGTCGAGATTTTAAAAATGAGGGGGGGGGGGGGGGGTAGACACCTATTTGTAAGAATTTTTTAAACCCTATGACCAACTCGCATAACTATTCCTTGATCGTGCCACTTTGTATACAATATTTTTGTACCACCTCCATAACATATATTCATTTTTCAAAGTTCTTTTTTCAACATAGTGTGTCAATAATATCTCTAGACTCCACAACATACCTCAGAGACATTCTTTTTCAACAATCAAAATCAACCAAAAAATGCAACAATGTTACCGTGAGGGATTTTTTCCCAATATATTTTGAATAAAAATGTGTTCATATTAGTTTAAATTTTTTTGGTTCATTTTTCATTTATATTTATATTAATTAGTTGTATATTTATATTTTATACTAATTTTTTGATATTAACACACCATTTTTTATTTTTTTATTCATTTATATCATTTCATCTCTCATTAATGTTATTAGCATTTTAGTTAACTATTTTAACAACTATAAATAATGATTCTCTTAGTTTAGTTTACCTTTTTTTATAATTTTTCATTTTTCATTTAATTTTTATGAAATCATTGGATTTTTAAATTTTTTTATTAGTTTTTTTGTTACATTGATTTTTTGGATATTGGTATATCATACATTTGATCCACCACAAAATTCTAGGTAGGTACATACCCATTATTATGTAGAGGACCATACACATACTATTGTTAATGAACCTCCTTATACTTATACAGAGGATCCATCTACTTTGATAGGGACAAAAAAGAGTTTGAGGGTTAGTAAATGTGGCTGCACATGTTAACCAAAATTAGTAGTTTTCTATATCCAGGACTCGAGGATTAGGTTTATTTTTATGATAATGATATTCTCAGGGATCTAAATGCAAAACAAATTTATAATTTTATTCTAGTAAAAGGTCAACGAAGAGATAATATTGTGATTTATGATTAGATAGGTTTTGAAAAGTTTCTATAGATCATTTACAATAGAAAATTTTTATAATGCTATTTGTTATTATTTTTCTTATCATTAAATGTTTTTACTAATATAGGTTTTACCCTTATTTAAAAATGACTTATGATATACCATATATTGGATGAACAAGAATGGAATTTTTAGTTTTGGATTCTAGGAGACATGGGGATTTTAAATCAACCCTCATAGTAGAATTCATTTTTTGGGATAGAAAACCTAAATATCCATGTGATATATCTCTATTTCTTAATGAAGATACATTAAATATGTTTTTTGAAATTAAATGAAAGGAATATGTTTTGTTATGTGATATATTTTCTTTTCATGGTATTTTGAATTAATGTTCATATTATTTCTTTCTGTATTTTTTTAATTTTTGGAAAATGAAGAGATCTCATCAAGTGATCCAATCCAAAAATGTATACCATCATACTTTATCTCATGGAGGATACATGTTATTGGGAGAAAAAATGATAGACAAATTTTTTTCGAAACATAGAGCCGAGTCTTTAGGATGCATTGATGGTAAATATCCCCCAGTTGGACATGAAAAATGGAAGAGGGCACAAATGATAAAAAAGGGACATTATATTATGGAAGATTCCAGGGTTGTATATGATTGGATTATAATATGACATTTAATTTATTTATATTTATGTTAAATTCAATATTTATCTAGTATGATTCACTATTTATTTTTTTCAAAATTTCTAAACTAGATTACCTTGAAGAGTAGAGAACAAAGGGGGGACTTTATGATTACGGGTAGAAAGATATTTTAGATATGCCTTTATGAAATCCCAAACTCCTAGGTCATTCATGTGGATACCTGATAGGTGCATCGTAAAAAAAAGTGTTTGGTCATTCTAAAACATCTTTAATAGAGTATTATTATTATGTACAAATAGAATCACTAGATGTAAAAGTTGAGGATATGGATGTGGAAATTGAGGATATTATTCGGTCTTTAGTATAGTTTAAGTTTGTTTAATTGAAATGATATCTTTAGGCTGAATACCCCGTTGCCCCACCTCTTCCTAGATATCCCACTCCTATACCTCTTCCATCTTGTCTAAATCCTATACCTCTCCCTATATAACATCCTATTTATTTCCAGTTATATTATTAGGATCCAAAATATCATAGTGTTTCTTTTGGGATGATATATTATTTTTGTGATAACATTCATCATAAATAGATAGAGATATAGAATATCACTGTCAATGTAAATGATATTATATATTGATCATAAGAATAACAATTATAATAGATGAGTTAAGTAATATTGGATAATGTATCATTAATTTTATAATTTCTATATAGAGACTTGTTCGAAAATTTACCATTGAGTTACGTGTTCATAATATATTTTATTTCATATTGGTGTTAAATTTTATTTTTCATTTTAATTTTTAAATATTTTATAATTTTTACATGAAATTTTTTATTTTAAGGAAATAATTTATAGATAAAAATAATATAGGATATTAAGAAATCAAATACAACTTCTTATGGTTTTGATATATTATCAACAATTTTTAATTTATTATTAGATATTCATGAAATTCCAATGGAAGAAGAAATTTGTGGGCATGCAATGAAACTAATGTTTTTTAAAAGAGATATCATGGATCTTGTAACTAGATTTGAGTTGGGAATCAACATGATGTATGTATTTTACATTAAGAAAATTATCATATATATTTCAGTTATTTTAATTTATTGAAACTTTATACCTATGTTTCTTTTGTATTAAATATCTTTATAAAATTTGTATTCATCTTGATATAACATCAGTATATGGATTTATGAACCTACAATTTATTTCACCTATAGAGATGCAAATGAGTGATGTAGAAAGAAAAATTTACATTGTTGAACGACATCAAAAGAATTAAATTATACATTGTTGGACGCTTACTTATCTTTAAGAGTATGAAACATATATTTCATAAAGTTAAATATCTATCAACTTAATAACCACTCAATTTATATATATATATATTATATTAGTTTCCATTGGATGTTTTATAGTGACCCACACTTTACATACATTGTTAATACTTCAAAATTGAAGCACACTTATTACAACATATGACTAAACCACAAAGGACCGTATAGGTATTGTAACACCCGAGACTTTTATGATATATAAATCATCAAAGGAATCTTTTTCTACACAACACTTGCTTGGCTTGCTTTACACGCAATCGCGACCTTCCTCGATAGCTTGCGTCGTACGCAATACCGAGTTTCACTAAACAACAATATGCTATTAAAACTAGCCGTTATGAATAGTAATAACCACTTTTTGAAATTTTATAAATTTTATTTTTCAAAATGGACTTCATTTTTGGACTCAGAATATCGAAATTAGCCTAGGGTGAAATTTTGGTATTTTTCTGAAAACTTTCAATTTTTGATGAATAGTGAAACCACTAAGTGGTAGGTTAAAAAACTGAATTTTGCATAAAACTTAATTTTACCGCTTCTGTGAATGGAATTTCGAAAATCCGAGAGACACGGTTAATATCAAGGACTAAAATGTGGTTCAATGAGATGAAAATAATTTTTTGGTGAATAGTAACTTTTACTTTTTTTTACCGCGGTTAATAGTAAATAGGGTAATTAAGGGTAAATATGATATTAATATTACCCTAACACATGTCCTAATTCTATTGGACAAGTGTAATTCGACCAAAAACAAACTTAGGAATAAAATATGACCATTTAGGCCCACTTGGATTAGATTAGGACATTTATTATTAATTTATTTAAAGAAGGGTTAAAATAGTTAAAATCAAAGTTTAATAAGTAAATCATTTTTAATATGGGGATATACATAAGATAAATTCAATTGTAAATATTCATTAGAAAGCTAAAACGATTTTCTACATTATGGTATTTTATTTGTAATTTTTAGACATCAAATAATTTAATTTATTTATGACACAAAGATGATGCAGTAATTATCTTATTAATGAAATATTGACAAAATTGATAAAATAAATACCAAAATAAATGTAATTTGAGACTTTTTATGAATTCCACTAATTTTCTAGGTTACTATGATATATTAGTATTGATTTAATCAACTTGGTTCGAACATATAATTCTGTTATGACTTTCACAAAAATCATATATCAAATAGTGTCAAAATTGACACAAAATAGTTTTTAAATCAAATATTATATTATTAATTGTTATTTTATTCCTAAAAATATAAGGTTCGGCCAAATTACTTAGATAAAGATATATATATTAATAATAAACAATTTGGGGTTCGTTTGGCATGTTATAGTAAGTGTATTAACCATATAGTGAAAGAAAACAAAAAGACACGGTAAAAGTTAAATTAATTAACTTAGAGTTAAATCTAATTGATAAGGTTAAAATAATACCCTAAACTTGTCTAAATCCTATTGGTTGATAGGATTTCGACCCATCCCCACTTTATCTTCGAAATAAGACCCTTTGGAACCATTATAAACCGATTTTGACTTTAATATAAAATAACATTTTGAGATATTCCTAAGGTGCCCCTCTCCTCCCTTATAAAAGGGCACCTCCTCCCCCTCCTCCTCACACCAATTTGAGCACTCAAGATCGGACAACCCCTGCCATTTTCCCTTCTCCACTTCCCTAGAATAATCCTAGAGGTCCTGGTCTTCTCCAAAGACCAATCTTAGTTCCTTAAGTGGAGGATTCAAAAAGGCGTTCCAAAGAAGAGGTAATATCCATTACCGATCTTTTCAATTTCTTTCTTCTTCAACTTCTTCTTCTTTAGTTGTTTCATGATAAAGTAATAACATCAGTATTACATACATACTGATATGTTATTATAAATATGAAACAACCCTAATTCACCTTCTATCCATCCTACAGAAAAATGAAATCACCGCGCGTGCGTACGTACGGAATACCGTCTCCACGCCGTGGTGTAATCTATTTTCCACCATCACCTTACAAGGATGGGTATAATGGTGTAATCAGTAACTATATATGATTATTATTAAGTAATATTGATACTGAAATAATATATATATATACTCCAATACAATTCCACGATCATAGGAACGATATCATCACTCGTACGTACGTACGGAATACCGTCTCCACGATGTGATGCGACTCGTTCTACATGATCTTCATTTCATAATGATTATATAAATGAATTGAATGAATGAATATGGTATATACTACACTAATACCATTCTGGAAATGAATTATCTATAACCTAAAGATAAGAATAAGAATTTATTCGACAAAACACGCATAAGAACAAAAAGTTATAAAGACCCGGGTAACAAGTAACAATGAAATATTACTAACAAGAAGCTAATAATATGACCATATATGATCTCATATCAATATGTATGATTCTTGAATAAGTCAATAACATTATTTAAACCATTATACAGGAGCTTCGGACACGAACAAAGCAAATCGGACCTAAGGTAAGGGAAATATCACAATCTCATTTTTATCCGAGATTGTTTATTCGTAAGTATTTACCGGGGTGTATTTTATCATCCACATCCATGTTCCCTCAATATGTAATATTGTTTCCATCCACTTGAAATAGTTTAAATCCAATTTTACCCTTAGGTGAGTTTTTAGTAACGAATATGAAAGGAATCTTTTGTCGTTTTTCCGTACGAGGTACTTTTTGACTTTTCCGACAAAAGTACGAAGAATGTTTTTTTTAACTTATACGGCATGAATGGATTTTTAAAACATTACTTCAAAGAAGCTTCTTTTACAAGTTTTCAAGTCAACTTCTTTTATTTTAAAGTTGTATGACATGTTATGAAAGGAAAAATGTTTTTGAAGAAGAAAGGATATTTTCCTCAAGAATTCAATTCAAGTGTTTTATCAAAATACACCCCAGTAAATACTTACGAATAAACAATCTCGGATAAAAATGAGATTGTGATATTTCCCTTACCATAGGTCCGATTTTCTTTGTTCATGTCCGAAGCTCCTGTATAATGGTTTAAATAATGTTATTGACTTATTCCAGAATCATACATATTGATATGAGATCATATATGGTCATATTATTAGCTTCTTGTTAGTAATATTTCATTGTTACTTGTTACTCGGGTCTTTATAACTTTTTGTTCTTATGCGTGTTTTGTCGAATAAATTCTTATTCTTATCTTTAGGTTATAGATAATTCATTTCCAGAATGGTATTAGTGTAGTATATACCATATTCATTCATTCAATTCATTTATATAATCATTATGAAATGAAGATCATGTAGAACGAGTCGCATCACATCGTGGAGACGGTATTCCGTACGTACGCACGAGTGATGATATCGTTCCTATGATCGTGGAATTGTATTGGAGTATATATATATATTATTTCAGTATCAATATTACTTAATAATAATCATATATAGTTACTTATTACACCATTATACCCATCCTTGTAAGGTGATGGTGGAAAATAGATTACACCACGGCGTGGAGACGGTATTCCGTACGTACGCACGCGCGGTGATTTCATTTTTTCGTAGGATGGATAGAAGGTGAATTAGGGTTGTTTCATATTTATAATAACATATCAGTATGTAAGTAATACTGATGTTATTACTTTATCATGAAACAACTAAAGAAGAAGAAGTTGAAGAAGAAAGAAATTGAAAAGATCGGTAATGGATATTACCTCTTCTTTGGAACGCCTTTTTGAATCCTCCACTTAAGGAACTAAGATTGCTCTTTGGAGAAGACCAGGACCTCTAGGATTATTCTAGGGAAGTGGAGAAGGGAAAATGTCAGGGGTTGGCCGAGATTGAGTGCTCAAATTGGTGTGAGGAGGAGGGGGAGGAGGTGCCCTTTTATAAGGGAGGAGAGGGGCACCTTAGGAATATCTCAAAATATTATTTTATATTAAAGTCAAAATCGGTTTATAATCCTTCCAAAGGGTCTTATTTCGAAGATAAAGTGGGGAAGGGTCGAAATCCTATCAACCAATAGGATTTAGACAAGTTTAGGGTATTATTTTAACCTTATCAATTAGATTTAACTCTAAGTTAATTAATTTAACTTTTACCGTGTCTTTTTGTTTTCTTTCACTATATGGTTAATACACTTACTATAACATGCCAAACGAACCCCAAATTGTTTATTATTAATATATATATCCTTATCTAAGTCATTTGGCCGAACCTTAGATTTTTAGGAATAAAATAACAATTAATAATATAATATTTGATTTAAAAACTATTTTGTGTCAATTTTGACACTATTTGATATATGATTTTTGTGAAAGTCATAACAGAATTATATGTTCGAACCAAGTTGATTAAATCAATACTAATATATCATAGTAACCTAGAAAATTAGTGGAATTCATAAAAAGTCTCAAATTACATTTATTTTGGTATTTATTTTATCAATTTTGTCAATATTTCATTAATAAGATAATTACTGCATCATATTTGTGTCATAAATAAATTAAATTATTTGATGTCTAAAAATTACAAATAAAATACCATCATGTAGGAAATCTTTTTAGATTTCTAATGAATATTTACAATTTAATTTATCTTATGTATAACCCCATATTAAAAATGATTTACTTATTAAACTTTGATTTTAACTATTTTAACCCTTCTTTAAATAAATTAATAATAAATGTCCTAATCTAATCCAAGTGGGCCTAAATGGTCATATTTTATTCCTAAGTTTGTTTTTGGTCGAATTACACTTGTCCAATAGAATTAGGACATGTGTTAGGGTAATATTAATATCATATTTACCCTTAGTTACCCTATTTACTATTAACCGCTGTAAAAAAAAGTAAAAAGTTACTATTCACCAAAAAATTATTTTCATCTCATTGAACCACATTTTAGTCCTTGATATTAACCGTGTCTCTCGGATTTTCGAAATTCCATTCACAGAAGCGGTAAAATTAAGTTTTATGCAAAATTCAGTTTTTTAACCTACCACTTAGTGGTTTCACTATTCATCAAAAATTGAAAGTTTTCAGAAAAATACCAAAATTTCACCCTAGGATAATTTCGATATTCTGAGTCCAAAAATGAAGTCCATTTTGAAAAATAAAATTTATAAAATTTCAAAAAATGGTTATTACTATTCATAACGGCTAGTTTTAATAGCATATTGTTGTTTAGTGAAACTCGGTATTGCGTACGACGCAAGCTATCGAGGAAGGTCGCGATTGCGTGCAAAGCAAGCCAAGAAAGTGTTGTGTAGAAAAAGATTCCTTTGATGATTTATATAACATAAAAGTCTCGGGTGTTACATGTTTGGTGTTTTTTTCCAAGAGGGGTGACACTTTACTGGCATACTCTATCCATAGTGAAGTGAGAAATAATTTTAATATTGCATTAATCACTTATATTTAAATATTTTAAAACTTGTATATAAAATATATTCATTTAAATTTATTTCCGACATGTTATTTTTAAATAACTAATGGGATTACTTTATAGAGACAACAAGAAAGAAGAGAGAAAATATGAAACATGTAAATAAATGGAACTTTTCATTTTAAATAACTACATTTTAGTTTTAAGTACTTAAAATGTTATTTTGAATTGAAAAAATATTTTTAAAATGAAGTTTAATCAACAAGGAGTAAAGGAATTTGGATATTATGATATAATATTTTTTTATGAAATAATATTAACCAAGACACTTACAAAATTTGTTATAAACATTTCCTTTAATTTTTCATTAATTTTATCCAGATTACATTTTAAATGATTTATTTTTAATTTTTATGGTTTAAGACCCTCTAAATAACACAATAAAATATCTAAGACACTTAAAAATTAATTCAGAAAATTATTTCATATGTCTAATTTGGTTTTAGTTTATTTGTAATATACATTGTAAAGTTTAAATTTCAAATTGTAAATGTTTGTGATGTAGTTATTTTTCAATTTTTTGTATTCTATTTTATTACTAGAAGTGATGATGATATGGACAACCTTAAGATGGGGAGTATAATTTTAGTAAGGAAATGATAATTACATTCCAATTATTGGGAACATAATAAAATAAGATCATTTGAAAATGGTCAGAACTGCTTCTGAAAGCTGTTAGGCTAGTAATTTACAGCTTTCTTTCCCATTATATGATTCTCACTATAAAACTTTTTTATTGGTTTGTATAAAATATAGATGCTAGATTCAGAATTAAAATTCATAATTGACCTATAAATTTAAAACTTTGAAGTAATTTTGGAGCTCTCAACGCATCATGATGATAAAATGGTTAGATATGTGTGAAACCATTGATTGAATCATGATTCAGGGTTATACTATGATGTTTTTTTTGAAACAATCATGAAATGACTCACTCTTAGGGGAATCACGGTTAGTTAATGACAATGCATTAGCTGGTGAAACATATCTCTCCATATAAAGTTACCCAGAGGATGTTCGATAGTTCTTTCCTTTATGTAGTGGATATGATTGGATGGAAACCATGTCGGGCACTATATCAATGACACAATGGGAGTTATAAAGTCTTATTTGTGATTATTACAACCTCTTGGGGGTACTCCTGGATTATTAATCATCATCCCACTAATCTTGACATCATTTAGGGTATACTAAGAGACAATTGGTTATACCCAAATTTTAATAAAGGGGTAAAATTCCATGTAGATCGAGAAATAGGCTCTTTGATAATGGAACTCTAGGAGCATGCATTTTTGTATAGAGGCATGGATTGTCCTATGTGATATTGGATTTAAAAAGTAGAAATTCCTTATATAGACTCATGGACACCAGTCAATTACTTAACTCGACTGCAAGACGATATAATTCTACCAGGACCAGTTATTGTTTTGATACCTAGAATTTTTGACTGTATGCTGATGTCTGACTTTTAAAATCTAGAGTTTGGACAACCTAGGATGATATCCATGGACTCTAGTAGTTTTTCTTTAGTAACCCTAGACGTAGGGTTAGGATTATTTGATATGTCTACACTGTGATGATCTAAGGGTGTTGGATCAGGTGTATACCAATGCTCTTGTTGTGGTGAGACAATAGATATGATCAGTTTAGTATGAGACAACACTAGAAACCAATTACAGGATTTAGTGAGTGTGTACGAAGTAATCCTAAAGTGTACCTAGAATTACAGGCATCTAGATTATGCTTTAGATTCATCATTCATGGAAAAAGATCATTTTAAAAATAATTGGTTGATAGTGGATCAACCTACCTTTATCATATTTTGTTGAATGTGGTCAATGATAAACCACATCAATCATGTCATATAGATGAGGAGAATGCAGTGCAAAGGTTGGAAGATGATTTTCATAGACCGAAAAGGATCAATGAGGTTGATTGGGTGTCGAACATTTGATTATGATTAGAATTCCCATACAGTGTGTCATGAGAACATTAAGGGAATTTCTTATTTGTGAAATTCCTATGGTGAGGATTACCATGACTCAAAATTCGCCATTCAATGTTATAACCTATGGTGGGTAGTTCCATAGTCTTGTTGGTAAAATATATGATGATGTGATTATGTCCCTATTTGGGCCGGATTGGGAAAGTTTCATCTAAATGTTTTAGTTTTGGATATGAGAATTCGATCCATTTTTTAGGCTTATATACGATACATATAGAATAGATACTTGGAGATTAATTGGGAATTTAAAATTAAGCAAATTAATTCCATCAGAACTCCAAGGCCTAGGTAGGTTGAGTATTGTTTTTTTGTTCCCCAAGGATTCTTGTGGATGATAATTTATAAGGTGAGGAGGTTATAAAGTCCTTTTTTTTGAATTTTGGGTATCCTAAATTAATTTTAAACCTTTCATTTTGTGTATAGTCCATAAGTTAAATCTAGATTTTGAATGGACTTATGAGTGTGGGAACACTTAAATGTGTTTTTCAGATGTTTTTTAAGGAACAGACAATGGAGCATGTTTGGAACATAGTTAAGGATAATAGTACGACCCAAAAAATGCATCCTATTTTTGTAGGGGAATAATTTGATTAAATATTTGAAACCCATGAAAAACCATTAAAAATATGAAGAGGTTTTATAGAAGGGTTTCATAGTCTAGGCACAATATTCTAATGTCGTGCTCCTATTATGCACATGTAGTGCAACTTAGAAAGTGGGTGTGTACGGTTGGTGCATGGTTTGACCAAACTATGAAAAAAAACAATGCACCTCATTTAAATGGTTAAAGTTACCATTTCCCCTACCTCTTTAACTATAATCCTTCCTTTTTCGATCAAACTCCACAAAATCCTCCGATGCATGGAACTTTCCATCCCTCCTCCCTTTCATTGTGAGATCTCCTCCATCTAATCTCAGAATCACTCATCATCTATCATGCTAGAATCCAATTAATGAATATATGATTCAAACTTCCTACTTTACTAGTTTCTTTTTCCATTTTTAATACTATTTCAATTCAATGTTACATGCCCTATTTTTAGGGTGTTTGTCTATTCATCCATTTTATCTTGATTCATATTGAATTAATCTTGGTTAAAGAAAAGTGAAGCATCCAAAGCATGAGGTAAATCGTATATGTAATTTCCCTTTAATGTTTTTTTTAATTTTATAAAGTATTCCATTGTGTTTCATCAAATATTTTACATGTTTCTACCTTAAAATGTGAAATTAAATATATAGTGATTAATGTGTTAATTTGGTTACCCTTTGTGCATTTAATTAAACCATTGGAATTTTTAACCACAATTAAAACCTTATCCTAGGGTTGTGTTGATTATATTCCATGACTTGTATGCCTTGTCCAAGAAACTAGACCGCCATTAAGGTGTGTTAGTGTCAATAATTCTGATTGAAAATATCATAGTGTTCTTAAATCACCTTTTTTATCATGTTGAACTATCCCACATGAGGTAAATGGGTATTCTAAATTAAATTAATTTTGTATGATATTAGTTCCCTAGTTTTATAATAAATCCACCTCTGAGTTGCACAATCTTATCTAATAAAAAATGGAAATCAAATGGGGTTATTTGAAATGATAAATGGCATAGACCATTCCATGGTTGTCTTATTTACTTATAAATGAAATGAACCAAACTGTATACTTGTATTATGGAATAGAATTATTTTTGACATGGACTCTTTATTATTCATACATGATATTTAATAGGACGTTCTTACTAACATGGCCTTCTTTATTACTTATATTTAAATATTTAGAAGAATTATAACGCATCTTAAGAAAACCTTGGTCTCCCTTGTAGGAATGACTTAAATGGGATCATTGGTTGGATGAATTATATTATAAATTGAATGAAATTTTGTTTTAGAAGTAGGAATTCATTGGATATACTCATTGGTTAAATGGATTATATTATGTCTTGAGTTATACATGGGTTCCTTCTATATAATTCCTTAGACGAGATCATAGGTTGAATGAATTATGTACTCCTTGAGAGAAACTCAATTTACTTACACGATTCACCCGGCACAGGATTAGAGGTCACATGAATGATGTTAAGAAATGGGTGATTTTTATGTTACTTATATGAAACTCCATGGATTGGATCATTGGTTAATTAATCATAACAGACTATAGAGTGATACATAGGTTCCTTATACCAAATGACTTGAGTTGGATCATTGGTTAAATTATTTACACTACTCTATGGGTGATAGATGGGATCCTATGTAGGAACTCCATGCAAAGGCTCGTAGAAAATATTATAATTATTACATGATTGATACATATTATACAAATATGTAAAGGGTTTACATTGGGTCTTATATGACTATTATAATTTTTTGAACTTGGTTATCTCCCCTGGTTGGAATGTTTTTGTTGATGCCTTATTTATGCAAGTGAGTCTTGTGCTACTATTATGTGTGTGTTGTAGTCTTATGCCTCGGGTCCTAACCAGTACATGTACATCTCTTTATATATAAGTTTACATATACGAATATATATATATATATATATATATATATATATGATTTCATGTTAGAGATATTTTGTCTTGGTTTGATGAAAGTATGGTCATCCATGTGTCCTTTGAGTAATCTAAGCCCAAATTAAATACATTTATTTATTTAATGCATTATTGATAGTCTTAAACAAAGATATATTTTATACTCATATACTGGACATAATTAGACATCACTGGTGGTGGCCTACTAATATTATCTAACACCTTATTAAATCTATCATTTGTTAATTAAACAGACCTCATGGTTTTAAGACCATGTTATCGATTCATCTTACTTTCTATTATTCACATTGTGCTGTTACACTTCGAAATGGGATATTAGTAGAATATGACCGAGTTAATGATCATGATTCTCTTGGAGAGAGGATTTGTGGCTTTGTTATTTTCATTATGCATTTTTTCACATGTTATATTTATACTTCTTTTATATTGTGGCATCACATGGAATAGTATAAATGTAATATTTAGCATTTCCATGTTAACTAATTTAATTATGATGCCTTTATTTTTTTAACCAATATCACTATTCATTTATTTATCATGTAATGATGTACTACTATAATCATGAGGGTATAATCTCCCCATTATACCATCATTGGACCGTTGCTGCTAGTTGATAGCCTCTAGCGAATGAGGAGGCGTGCTTGAGGCCATATGACCGGCTGGCTCAAGGCACCATTTTAGCAGCTCTCGAGTGAAGAAATTATAGAACCTAGAGCCTAAACCCATACATTCATGAAAAACCAACACCTAAAAATGTGCATCAATCTTTCTCTTGGACATTTGATTGAGAATATGGTGGGGAAAGAATTAATCTGTTTGATGGAAGTATTAAAAGAACATGACACCCCCTTTATAAACATTGAATTGAAAAAATAAAAACCAAAAATATATATAAAATCATCATAACCAAATCCCTACTCAATCAGGTCAGAAACACTTTGACATGAATCAGAAAATAAATCTATATTCTTTGCAGATCATGAATCCTTTGGCAGGCAGCTTCAGGATCTTCTACCTCATTTCAATCAAAAAATTAAAATGCAGTGAATCATTTGTGATCTTAAATCATGCTTCGATTGGGAATATGTGTTTAATATTGGAGATAAATATAGTTAGGGAAATCCAATAATAGAAACTATCATCATAAATCTTAGGTCCTTCTTAGACACTTTACTTCTATAAATTGGCCAAGAAGGGCATTGGTAGAACTCGATCATCAGAAAGAATGTCATTCTAATCAGAAGACTCTGTTGCAATTATATAGCATCATCCAACTCCCACATTATATATCAAAACCTATTCACCTATGGATTTTTTAAATATAATGTTTTGATATATTCACTAATTTGGGACAACGCAACGTGAGCTTGGTCATAATCAACCTTCAGTCATTCATTCATTGGTTCTACGACTGGTTCATATCCTAGTCAAAACCAAGTTAATCTTCTTTATTTTAAATATTGGTGTCAGAGATCAACATCATGTTATTATTTTATGTATAGTTTATAATTGGATCCCATATGCTCATAGGTGGGGGATCCATCTTTAGGTGTTCTTCAAAAATTCCTTGATAGGCGCATCTTAGTTCTTTATGAGCTCCCAAATTCATCCTCAACCATCATCTAGGAAAGCATCATACAACCTCACTCTATATCCCGGTTTGGATACATGGTATTTTTGGAAACAAGAGGGAAAAAAAATTGGGTTCATATATAATGGTTGAAAAATTGGATATGTTGGTGCTTCAGTAATTTGGATAAGTTGTTTCCCTTTTTTCAATTTGGTTACCTAGCTAGACGGAAACATGGAATTCCAAAAAATTTCTACATGAAAGTAAAAATTTGAGAAATCTCTAATAAAAATGGGAAGAAAATTGGCTACATGGACCATATTTTGAAGTTTAATATCTGGTCTATTTTGAAAACTCTTGTATACCCATTTTTGAAACATCATAACTAATGAATCTACGTCCAATAATATCATAAAATCACTACATAAATAATCCTTTGAATATAAATTAAAATCATGTTTAATAATTTATATAATTAATAACATAACTAACCATAAAATAAAATGATACTCATTATTTTGTTAAAAACATACAAGATTAAAAATTAAAATCCTTTTTCATAAAATAATTAACCAAATAATTAATTAACAAAATAAATAATAAATAATTATTACAATTTAATGTCAACAATTGTAAATTTATTGAAAATATGATCAATAGAAAGATTAAAGAAAGAAACTAACATTATAATTAATAATTTCATGAATTTACTAAATCTACTATAAATTGGCATTAAAGACACAATGATCTAAATTAATTTCATATCAAGAATTAAAAATACTATTTAATAATAAAATTTATTATGAAAAATCAACAATTAATGGCCACATCACTTACGAAAGTCACTATTACTTGTTGGTCTATTTTCACAAATCTAAAATTTACATAGACGTTGCTGAAGGAGAATATATATGTTTTAAATTATTAATTCTAAAAAATAAAATAAAGAACATTGATATTTATTTTAGACCATTTATTGAAGATTTAAATTTATTATGGGGTGTCGGTTTAACAATATATGATGTAGTTACATAATAGGGTTTTAAAATGAAAGGAAAATTAATGTAGAAAACCAATAAAATTCTAATATTTTTTATTTTATCTATAAAATTTTCACATAGACCTAAATCTTATCCATTTTGTATGGGTGATGTTAAAGTGTTTATACATTTTAATTGAGTAAACCCTTGTTTTTTGGGATATCATTGGTTATTTATTCCTTATTATCATCCTTTACAATTAAATAAATAAAAATTTATGAAATTTATAATTTAATGAGTTGGATATTTTATAGTGCCCTCAAGAATTTATGTGAAAAATATAACCTCTGAATTACATCCTATTAATTTTAGACCAACTATAAAATAATAAATGTTCTTTTAAAAGAGATCATAATTGTATAATTATTTTTTTGGGATCTTTCATATTGAATAAACTTTTTGGTTCATCAAACTCTAGATTTAATACATATTAAGATGAAATATTTTTAAAATATATTCTATACTATTTTAAACATACAATGTAAGTCTAAAGATACTATAATTTTAACACCCCAATATTTCATAGTACGTTATTTCTTTAAAGTAATTCAATAACTTTCACTTCACGCAACACCGAGTTCTAGTGTACCCTGACTTACCAAACTAGACATTCAAAAGCGGTTACAAATAGTATTAACTAAATTTTAAACTTTATATAATCCTAATAATTTTAGAATCCATATTATGAGTTTTGTAGACATAATTTAAGAACAACTACATTTTTTTCAGATAAAAGAAGTATTTTTCAAAAAATGAAATTTTACCGCCTTTTAATGGAGAAGTCTTTTTAAATCCAATATTTGAAACTTTTATATATTCAATTTGACAAAATAAAATTCTTCTTTAGAATCGGGACATAAGAATTTAGTTTCAATAAAGTTTTGGTGTTTTTATGATAACTTTCATATTTGGGTGAATAGTGAAAAATACTATATTTTAACTGAAAACTACTTTTTAATACAAAATAATTTATATTGTTAAATTATAAATTTTAACGGTTTTGAAGTATAAATATATTACATTTTTACCATTTAATCAAATTATGGTCATTATATGTAATTTCACTTTGAAACTGAACATAAACAAGTGTCAAACTTTTGATTGTTATTATTTCTTAAAAATACGCCTTTTGATTTTGACAGTGGGAATTAATTTTAAATTAATAAATGAAGCTTTATGTTTTTAATTTGGTAAAATATACTTCATTTTTTTGATTTGGAATATCTAAATTAACATCGGGTGAAATTTTGGTACTTTTCTGATAACTTTCATATTTTGATGAATAGTGAAAATTACTATATTTTAATTAAAAACAACTTTTTTAATCGAAATAATTAATAGTGATAAATTATGCATTTGAGTGATTTTAAAGTATAATTAGATTAAAATTTTACCATTAAATCCAATGTTGGTCATCAGACATAATTTCATATTTAAACTGGACATAAGAAAGTGTCAATCTTTTGATAGTTATTATTACTTAAAAAGAGGCTTTTTGTTTTGACAACGGAAATTAATTTTAAATTAATTTCTGCCACTTCTGTGATTTGAATTTATAAAAACTTTTCCCATATTTATAATCAAGAGGTCCAAATTTTGTAAATAGGTAACTTTTTTAGGCATTTTGAATAATTACTTCGGTAAATATTTTAATTACCATGGTTAAAGGATAAATCCAGTAAATAAGGGTAAAAAAATAATATTATAATAATACTAAATTACCATAAAACGTGTCTTATTCCTATTGGTTGATATATATCTGTCCATGGTCATCTTTGGGTCGATTTTGGGACCCCAAGGAGCCACTTTTATGTGATAATGACACTTTATAATAATTATGTTAAAGTAAATACAAAAATGACATAAGCTTATATCTTTTAGAAAAACAATTTTTACATAGGGTTTTGTATGTCATATTTTCGACTATAAATATTCATTAGAAATATAAAAATATTTCCAAAATCATGGTATTTTTTTATAATGTTTCGACATCTAATAAACTAAATTATTTATTACCCAATAATGATGTAGTGTTTACCTCATTAATAAATGATTTAAATAAATAAGATTACAAAGACTAAAATAATACCCAAAACCTTTCCAATTCATATTGGATGATTTCCTTTTGATCCCGAGTCATTAATTCTTCAACATTAATGAGTTTTGGACGTTTAGAAACCGAATATCATTATATAATAAAATAATATTTTCAATCTTCCCTAAAAAGCCCCTCCCCCCTTATAAAAGGAAACCACTTCTAACCAATTACTCAAACCTCTAAAGCCTTTTGGCTCATCTAACCTCTAACCAATTAATCTCCCTACATCCATCCTCTCCTCCTAGAAGACTTACCTTAGGAAGAAGCACTTCAAGATTACTTTTTGTTTCAAAACAAAGGGAGTTACCCAAATTAAAGGTACCGATTTCTCTTAGCTTCTCTTCTTTTATTTTACTCCTCCAACCCCTAAAACCTTATTATTGTTTTCTTTTTCACAAAACCAGTATTCTCAATATACTAGAATATTGTTTTGAGATGTATTGGAACTATAATTACACACAACTCCATCTAATGGGTGAAGAACATAATGTTTCTGTGGATGGAAACCAAACGCCTCACGAAACGATGAATGTTCAATTTTATCCTACCACCTCTCATGGTTGCCATTATGATGGAAATATAATTAAATATGATATTATTGACATTTATTTTATATATAAACTTCTGTAATTACATTTTATATCATAACATTATTCATTTCATGTTGTATATATATACGATAATTTCATTTGAGGAAGTGCGGACTACCGCCCCCTCAAAGTGATATGACTCGTTCATACCATACATGGAAAGTATAAAGGATGGTGTTAATGAAATTAAGTAAAATATAAAAGATATTATATTATATTGGAATAATAATATACCTATTTACCATTTAGTTTTTAATCCTTTTAAAATGAAAAATTAAATGGAAGTAGCGTTCGTGCGTACGTATGGACTACCGTGTCCACGAACGCCAGGAGATTCATTTCCCATCGTATCCATTCAAGACTAATTTCATTTGATGATTAAAAATAACGTTTAAGGACTTGATATCATTCTGGATATGAATAAGATACAACCTATGGATAACACACACGGCTTATGTAACAGAACATATAAAAGAAAATGAGTAACTGAACACCCGAAATGATGATAATACTAAAATATTATTAACAAATAAATATTAAAAGATCATATATGATATCATATTTATGTATATGATTCTTGTATAATTTAATAACAATGATTTAACTATTATACAAGAGGTTAACCTACCATCGACCAAGGAAAAGTACAAGGTAAGGGTTTATTTCACAATCTCCTCATTATAAGAGGTTGTTTATACGTAATTATCTATTGGGACCTCTTTATCATCCACATGCATGATTCTTAAAAATTTATTTCAAATAATTCTTAATATTTTACAGACTATGGGGTAAAGTTATTTATACCCTTGTTTGACCTTTTATAAGATGTTTATAAAGGAATATTTCCCTCGTTTTCCAAACAGGGTCCCTTTTTACCTTTTCGACAAAATTATGGTAAGAATGTCTTTTTTTAACCTATATGGCGGGGTGGTTGTTTTCCACCATTATAAAATTTTCAAATCATCCCTTACAATATTATAAGAATATTTTCAAAATAAATTTTTTATTTTATAATTATGTGACTCTAAAATGATTTCCAAAAAGAGATATTTCTTTCAAATAGTTTTGATTTCATCTATGTAAACATAATTTTAAATGTTTTAAAGATTTATTCTTCTAAAACATTTTCATTAATGTCCATGTTTTTAAAATGGTTTGAAGGATTTATTTATATGGACATTAATTTAATTCATATTAAAATTTCTTTTAAAAGTTTCAAAGTGGTATGGGATATTTTGATTCAAAAATGACTTTAAATGTATTTTTTTCTAAATTTTGTGACTTTTAAATGTTTTCATGAAAAGGGATATTTCAATAAAAGGTTTTAAAAATCATTTCCATCTATGTCAAATCATTTAATGGATTTTAAACTGTTTTTAAGTTGATTTATTATGATACAAAACTTCCATATTGTGTTGAAGGTTTTGTGATATGTTTAAATGTGGATGTGTTATTTATATACCATTCATGGTTTATGGTTAAAGTATTGGCATTTCGTATCCTAGTTCTTATACGAATGATTATGTTGTGTTTCAAAATTTTCATTTGAGGAATGTATTGGACATAGTAAGTGACGGGTGGTGCCCACTATAGCTCTTCGATGCATCAGTAGGTCTCATAAAACAACTAGACTCGGAATTGGCTGAGGCCTTTTCCTAATTTGATTTGTGGTTTTGGCCGAGGCCTTAATCATTTTTAGACAACTTGGCCGAGGCCTTGAAAAAATGTTTTGTAATTTCTGACATTATACATTCCCTCATTATGGAAATAATATTGATGGTTCATGTGGTCATTCGACTATTAGAATACCCATGATTATGTTTTTTTATGGAATTATTTACTCATCTCATATTATTGCCATAAAAGTATTCATGTTAATTATTGGTAAAGGCTTGCAGTTTCAATTATTCACCATGCTTATTATTTATGTTATTTTCTGCTGTATTTCTTACCCTTACTGAGCGTTTGAGCTCACCCCTTTCTATGTTTTATTTTCTACAAGATTCCAAGAAGTGTATTATGATTGATATGCAGTGTTAAACTAAGGGAATAATGGCATTCATAAAGGATAATTTATGTTGTTTTGTATGTTATAAAGTGTAATGTAACATTCATGTTTGTAATCTATTTTCCAAGACATCTAAACTAGTCAGTCCTTCGGGTCTTGATTCCCTGTAATCATGCCAATGTATTAAAACAATGCACCGACTCTGGGTAATTGGGGTTGGGGCGTTACAGTTGGTATCAGGGGAAGTTTAGCAATATCCTTGGAAACTAGATTTAGATAAATTCTGATTATATCACATAACCCTAAGATAATCTTTGTGGATTAGTATAGAACAACTCCCTAGAATTTTGGTATTGTAGAGATTTTGTGATTTTTCCAAGAAATACATCTCTGTCTGGATACGAGTAGGTAGAGGCAGCTCTGGCACAGATGTACCTAGGGGTAACACCTGAAAACCTTACTTTGAGCTACACTCTAACGGGAACTGGTTAATGACAACGGGCCTTGCTGCACTCTTGGTTACGACACTCCAGGGGGATATGCTTAGGATAATTCTCATTTTCATTACAAACCATTATGAAGGGCTTATGAGTATATACTTAATCAAAGAAAACATTTTTATAATTATGAATTATATCCATAAACTGTTCAATTTACATTAGGTATTTTACAAGTTTGGAGTTATTAATTGCAATTCATAAACTGACCTAGTTTATTCCATTGTAAAGAAATGGAATCCAGTAGAAGGAATGTGAACTCCAGCAATACATATGATCCAAAGAGTAAGAAGGATCATATCTTCCACGGTATTAAGCCAATATTTAGAAGGGAAATGGTCACTTATTTTTTCTCAGCATATGAAGAAATAATATCATGTGTTAACAAGATAAGTAAATAATTCTTTGAGTCCTATGACTTTGAAAGGAAGAAAGAGAAGAGAAGGATGGAAGAGAGAAAGATGGATAAAGGGAAGTGGGAAAAGAAGAATTTTCCCATGTGTCATAACTGATGGAAGAAACAACTTGGAACATGCCTGAAGGGAATGGGAGTTTGTTATAAGTGTGGAGAAAAAGGACACCAAGTACGTGACTGCAAGGGTAAGAAAAAGGTTTCAAATGTACAATGGTTCATCTGCAAGAAGTTGGGATAGTACACGAACCCATGTCCAAATCATCAGAGTATGCCCTAAATGATGCTACTAGTTAATAATCAAGTTATGATACTACCACAGATGAGGAGGAATGATTAGTGTTCTTATGTTGTTATTATAAAATTATGTTATTTGAGTGTTGTATCAACAATGTACTGGTTATAATAATTATGGAGTATATAAAGATTGTACTGCAGTACTATTTCATTAAGGACATGAGATTGTGTGCATCTAAGAAAAGTGACTCAACAGTAGGTTAAATTTTTGGAAAATATATGGTTTACAGAAAGATAAACCGTAATATGGTTCTAACACCGATGTAGTTATTTTCAAATAATACATGATTGATTTGGATAAATTATATTAGATATTCGTGACTACCTTGAAACTGATTAATGATTTGTATATTCCATCATTTTTGGAGTTTACAACATTTTTTGATAGAAGGAGTATATCCAGTATTCTATAAGGAATAAGGGATCATGAATGTAATAAATAAGGTTTTATGGTATTTCTGGATGTTTCAATGTTTAAAAAAATACATGATGAAGGTATTCATATGTTATTACATGGTAAAATGGATCTACATTATGTTTACCTTCCATATCAATTTTGGATTGAGAGTTTGGACAGAAGTATTTTGGATATGTATAATGCTTGGAATGGATTATATTTTACATTGGATACTATTGTTAAGTTGTTTTTGGATATTTATAAAAAGGACAACACACAGACTGTGTGACAACCCGTCGCATCGGACAAAGCTGTGGGAATCAAACCCACAACCATAGTGAGATTGGGATTTATTGCCGACCATTAGACTACGTGAATTCCCTGGCGTGTATAATGTAGTTTTTTAATGTTCTGATAGATGAATTATAAATGTATTTTTGGAACCCTATACGGTTAGGACAAATATAATATTTTTGTGTTCTATTACCTTTTGGGTAAAATATGGGTTTGTGGTAAAAATTTAGTAAAGAATGAATGTCTACATGACAAGTAAGTATATTTCCCTAAATTCTTAGTAAATATAATAAATAAATTCCTCAAATTTATGAAAGGTAACTTAAAACAAAAATGTTGTCGGTTAACTTTTCCTACTGGGGAATCAAAGATCGTTTAACCAATCATGAGTTTGTGATTTTCTTGTAGATAAATTTCTCCTAATCCTATTTTATACAACTCTCCATCAGACCTTGATGGTTTGTTTATCCTCCATATCCATGTTTTCATAGAATCCTAGTATGGGCTATCTCGGGTGACCATTGTACTTCTCTTTCTTTCATATAAAGTTATATTTTTATTAACCTAATTTCTGATGTGGGTTTTCACAAAGGTATTTTCTATTTTCAACCTTTTATTTTCAAAAAATAATTTCAAATTGTGAGGACACAATTTATTGAAGTAGGGAATAATGTAACACCCCAATATTTCATAGTACGTTATTTCTTCAAAGTAATTCAATAACTTGCACTACACACAACACCGAGTTCTAGCGCACCATGACTTACCAAACAAGCCGTTCAAAAGAGGTTATGAATAATATTAACTAAATTTTTAACTTTATATAATCCTTATAATTTTAGAATCCATATTTTTAGTTTCTTAGACATAATGTAAGAACAAATACATTTTTTTCAGATAAAAGAATTATTTTTCAAAAAATGAAATTTTACCGCCTTTTAATGGAGATGCCTTTTTAAATCCTATATTTGAAACTTTTATATATTCAATTTTAAAAAAATAGACTTCTTCTTTAGAATCAGGACATAATAATTTAGTTTCAATAATGTTTTGGTGTTATTCTGATAACTTTCATATTTAGGTGAATAGTAGAAAAACTATATTTTAATTGAAAACAACTTTTTCAATAAAAATAATTTATATTGTTAAATTATAAATTTTATTGGTTTTTAAGTATAAATATATTATATTTTTACAATTTAATCAAATTATGGTCATTTTATGTAATTTCACATTGAAACTAGACATAAACATGGGTCAAGCTTTTGATAGTCATTATTTCTTAAAAAACGCCTTTTTGTTTTGACAGCGGGAATTAATTTTAAATTAATAAATGAATTTTTTTTTGAGTTTCGTAAAATAGAATTCATTTTTGGATTTGGAATATCGAAATTAACATAGGGTGAAATTTTGGTACATTTCTAATAACTTTCATATTTTGATGAATAGTGAGAATTGCTAAATTTTAATTAAAAACAACTTTTTTAATATCAATAATTAATAGTGATTAATTATGAATTTGACTGATTTTAAATTATAATTAGATTAAAATTTTACCATTTAATCCAATTTTGGTCATTGGACGTATTTTCATATTTAAACTGGACATAAGAAAGTGTCAATCTTTTGATAGTTATTATTTTTTAAAAACACGCTTTTTGTTTTGACAACGGGAATTAATTTTAAATTAATTTCTGCCACTTCTGTGTTTTGAATTTAGAAAAATGGATTCCATATTTATAATCAGGAGGTCCAAATTGTGTAAATAGGTAACTTTTATTTTTAGAAATTTTGAATAATTATTTCGGTAAATATTTTATTTACCATGGTTAATGGATAAATCCAATAAATAAGGGTAAACAAATAATATAATATTATTACTAAATTATCCTAAAACGGGTCCTAACCCAATTGGTTGATACATTTTAAACCATGGGCATCTTTGGGTTGATTTTGGGACCCCATGAAGCCAGATGTATGTGATGATAATACTTTATATTAATTAAGTTAATGTAAATACAAAAATGACATAAGCATATATATTTTAGGAAAAAAAAATTTACATAGGGTTATTTATGTCATCTTTTCGACTATAAATATTAATTAGAAAAATAAAAATATTTCCTACATCATGGTATTTGTTTTATAATTTTTAGACATCTAATATACTAAATTATTTATGACACAATAATGATGTAGTGTTTACATCATTAATAAATGATTTAAAGAAATAAGATTATAAAGAAGAGAATAATACCCAAAACCTGCCAAATTCTTATTGGATGATTTCCCTTAGATCGTGAGTCATATTATATTCTTCCTTAATGAGTTTTGGACCTTTAGAAACCGAATATTATTATATAATAAAATAATATTTTCAATCTTTCCTAAAGAGCCCCTCCTCCCCCTTATAAAAGGACACCACTTCTAACCAATTCATAAAACCTATAAAGCCTTTTGGTTCATCCAAACTCTACCCAATTAATCTTACTACATACCTCTCCTCCTCCTCGAAGCATTACCTTAGGAAGAAGGCACTTCAAGAGTCCTCTTTGATTCAAACCAAAGGGAGTTATCCAAATTAAAGGAAACAATTTGTCTTAGCTTCTCTTCTTTTATTTTACTCCTCCAACCCCTAAAATATTCTTATTATTTTCTTTTGTAACAACACCAGTATAATTAATATACTATTATGTTTTTATGAGAAGTATTCGAACTACACTTACCCACACCTCCATGTAATGGGTGAAGAACATAATGTTTCTGTGGATCGCAACCAAACGACTCACGAAACGATGATTGTTCAATTATCTCCTACCACCTCTCATGGTGGCCATTATGATGGAACTATAATTAAATATGATATTAATGATATTTATTTTATATATAAGCTTCTTTAATTCCATTTTATAGCATACCATTATTCATTTCATATTGTATATATATACGATAATTTCATTTGAGGAAGTGCGGACTACCGCCCCCTCAAAGTGATATGACTCGTTCATACCATACATGGAATGTATAAAGGATGGTGTTAATGAACATAAGTAACATATATAAGATATTATATTGTAATGGAATAATAATATACCTATGTGTCATTTGGTTTCGATTCCCATTAAAATGAAAAATGAAATGGAAGTAGCATTCGTGCGTACGTACGGACTACCGTCTCCACGAACGTGATGAGATTCATTTCCCATCGTAACCATTCTAGACTAATGTAATTTGATGATTAAAAATAATGTTTAATGACTTGATATAATTCTGTATATGAATGATATAAATCCTATGGATTAAAAATAGGTCTTATGTAACTAAACATATAAAAGAAAATTATTAAGTGAACACCCAAAATGACGATAATATTAAAATATTATTAACAACGCAATATTAAAAGATCATATATGATATCATATTTATGTATATGATTCTTGTATAATTTAATAAATTTTTTAACTATTATACAGAAGGTTAACCTACCCTCGACCAAGGAAAATTACATGGTAATGGTTTATTTCACAATCTCTTCATTATCCTAGGTTGTTTATAAGTAATTATCTAATTGGACCTCTTTATCATCCACATGCATGATTCTTAAAAATGTATTTAAAATCATTCTTAATATTTTACAGACTATGGTTTAAAGTCTTTTATAACCTTGTTTTACCTTTTATATGATGTTTATAAAGGAATCATTCTGTCATTTTCCAAACAAGGTCCTTTTTAAACTTTTCGACAAAATTAAGGTAAGAATGTCTTTTTTTAACTTATACAGCGGGTGCGGCTATTTTTAGCTATTATTAAATTGTCAAAGCTTCCCTTAAAATATTATATGAATATTTTCAAATTAAATGTTTTTTTATAATTATGTCACTCTAAAATGATTTCCAAAAAGGGATATTTCTCTCAAATAGTTTTGATTTCATCTATGTCAAAATCATTTTAAAAGTTTTAAAGATTTATTCTTCTAAACCAGTCTCATTAATTTCCATTTTTGTTAAATGGTTTTGAGGATTTATTTATATAAAAATTAATCTTTTCAAATTTATATTTTTTTAAAAGTTGCAAAGTGGTATGGGACACTTTGATTCAAAAATGTTTAAATATGTATTTCTTTCTAAATTGTGTGACTTTTAAATGCTTTCATGAAAAGGGATATTTCACTAAAATATTTTTACAAATAATTTCCATCTATGTAAAATCCTTTAATGTATTTTAAAATTGTTTTGAATTTTATTTATAATGATACAAAACTTCCATATTGTGTTAAAGGTTTTGTGATATGTTTGACAGTGGATGTGTTATTTTTATACCATTCATGGTTTATGGTTTATTTATTGACATTTCGTATCCTAGTTCTTATATGAATGTTTATGTTATGTTTCAACCTTTTCATATGAGGAATGTATTGGACATAGTAAGTGACGGGTGGAGCCCGCTATAGCTCCTCGATGCATCAGTAGGTCTCATGAGACAACTAGACGTGGAATTGGTTGAGGACTTTTCCGAACTAGATTTATGGTTTTGGCTGAGGCCTTAATAATTTTTAGATGTCTTGGGAGAGGCCTTGATAATTTTTTTTTGAATACATGGCATTATACATTCCCTCATTATGGAAATAATATTGATGGTTCATGTGGTAATTTGACTAGTAGAATACCCACGATTATGTTTTCTTATGGCATTATTTACTCAGCTCATATTCTTTCCATAAAAGTAATCATGTTTATTATTGGTAAAGGCATGAGGTTTCAATTATTCACCATGCTTATTATTTATGTTATTTTCTCATGTATTGCTTACCCTTACTGAGTGTTTGAGCTCACCCCTTTCTATGTTTTATTTTTTCTATGATTCCAAGAAGTATATTGTGATTGATATGCAGGGTTAAACTAAGGGAATAATGGCATTCATAACGGATTATTTATTTTTTGTTGTATGTTATAAAGTGTAAGGTAAAATTCATGTTTGTAATCTATTTTCCATGACTGCTAAACCGATCGGTCATTTGGAACATGATTCCTTGTAATCATGCCAATGTATTAAAATAATGCACCGACTCTGGGTAACTAGGGTCGGGGCGTTACAATAATGGGATGGTTAGATCTTAACATAATTTTTAGGTGTCCTGAACATGAGTTATTTGAAGCTAAATGATCAAAAAATATTATCAATTGAAAATGATATTATGAAAATATTAGGGAACATTGTTTATTATCCTATTATTGGAACATAGATATGAGTTTACTATATAGAAATGTTTCTAATTTTACTAATTTTGTAAAAATGGTCATATTTATAGCTTTAAAAACCATTATTGTCAAATAATAATAGAAATACGATTACCTCAATTTATGAAAAGGTCATTGAAATCTTCAATTTGGGATACATTCATAAAGATATCATATTTTAAAAAAAATTACAACGAAAGTTTGATCTATGATAAATTTAATTTTATACATGATGAAATTTGTGTGTGTTTATGTAAAATGGAAGAATTTTTTGCACTGAATATCTTTTAATGAATGGATAAGTTAATGTCACATTGAATAATTGAAGAAAAATATGCATGGTAATGGTGATATTCCTTAAAGAATAAAGTATATACGTTTTATTTGGGGCTATATGGTTGAGCATGTCATATAATATGACTTGCATTAAATATAAGGAATATCATTTTCCTTGGTGTTGGTAATATCTTAAATCCAAACATGTAATGTTATAATGATACAACCTGAATGTAAAACATTTATATTTGGATAAAACTACTGTATGATCTATCACTAATAATGGACGTTTTATAATATGAAATTATTTGGAGGGTTTTAGGGTCAAGGGTTACAACTAATGTTTTCATATTAATTAACTCAAAAAATAAGAGTTAATACATATTCAATCCAGGATTATCCTCCTAGGATTTATGGAGTGGCAGTCCCCTTATGATGGGTTGTGCACTTTTAGGTAAAGAATTTTCCAAACAACTATCCCTCACAAATATCTATTTGTTCTTCGTCCTTTTCCTCTCAAGATACAAGTATATGGATATTTAATAAGTTATTAAAAATATGTGTTAAGAAATTAATGTACAACCCATTGATACACCCTATAGGGGGGAGTCCAATGGATTCCCTTGAGTGATATTTGTCAAGAATAATTAAAGAAGAATGAAATAGTGATTTATGAGGTATGCCACACATGTATATGTTCGTCATTTTTATACAACATGGTATTTAGTTTCATACATGGTGATATTGGGTTAATGGTTTCCTAATTTATTTACGTTTCTTAGTTTAATTACTAAAATATCTCATAAAACCCATTAGTAGTATTTGTGATTTACCACAAATTATGATTCTCCAAATCTTATTTTATTATGAAGAACATCTATATCATGTCGATATCATATTCTATATAAGGAAAAATGATTGGAATTTAGAAGTATCACATTTTATGTGATATGTTTTATTGTATATTATGAATGGAAAATATGAAAAGATATTATATATTGTAGATTGTGTCCCAATTCAAACCCTTGGATTTTGATATTCCATATTTTATAACATAGTGAGTCTTCAGGTATGATAGTGTTAAAATGTACCAGTTTATTAGATGAAAAAATATCATCATATAACTATTACAATATATATTATACCAAAACATAAAAATACAAGACACTAAAGGTTAATTCTACAAAAGACATACCGTAAGTTAATGTAAGATTACTCTTACAAAGCCACCTCACTATTTAGTTACTCTTATAATAGTTTTGGTTATAAACTACCATTGATATTCATACTCATTTATTCTTATTCAAGGAATGTGCACTAGTTTTAATGTTATATGGGTACCTTTCATGGAATTAATTTATTGAAGAATAGTTTTATTCTTACATGGTCCCTTACAAACCAAGTTACTCATACGAAAATCCATATCGGAAACTATGGTTGTGGAACCGAGCATATCTAAATATAAGCAACAACTTCTAATTTAGCATATGTATTATCTATCATAAGTAATGAAATATAATTATATCTTCACCATTCACTTGTCACAATCCACAAGTTTCCACTTATGATACGAGAAAGCCATTAAATATGGCTACGAAGGAAACAATGTGATTTTTCTATAACCCAATTATGAGTTGATATAAATTGATCATAAATTTTTAATAAATCATATAAAAAAGTGTTTTGGGATATTTATTAATTCATAATGGTTTATATAAATTACCTATTTATATATTTTTATAATTAATTAATTAAAATTTTGTGAATCATTTAATAAAAAAATTTACATAATATTAAAATCTAATATTGAAATATGTTTTTCAAATATTTACTACATTCCATATAATTTAGAAATAAAATGTTAATTTATAAAATAAATGGGTAATTTAAAAAGGGTTTATAAATTTAAAAATGTGGACTAAGTTTAAGTCATTATATTTGAATTATGAATTTCATATAATTACTTAATTTGTATATTTCAAATTAAAGACTTTATTTTAGAAATTATTTCAACTATATCAATCATCACTTAGATAATTGAATAGGGTTTAAATAATATTTTATAAATATATTATTTTTTATTATGTATTTTTTATAATAACGGAATTGAATATAAAATGATTATATTTAATTTATCTTTTAATATTCAAGTAATTTTTCATAAAATAATGAATTTGATAGAGTTCATATAGGATAAATAAATATAAAATAAATATGTTCATCTAATTATTTATTTTCAATAATATATGGCTAAATTATAAAATGTTTATAATTAGTTGTTAATTTATGAAAGCTTCATAAATTTCTTATCTCGTGATGAAATTTATGATTTGTTTATTTATTTATTTATTCCTTTAATCATAGATATTATTATTGTATTATGAATTATGATGTTTTAATTATTTAAAGGAGTTAAAATCTTTCTATGTTATTATAAGTTCATATATGGAGTTCCACGGTAGGTATGATAATGTATTTAGTTTTTTTATATATTGACTTTGGATTTTATTAGGTTATGAAATTTCATTTAATTGTTCATTATTGTTTATACCTATTTAGGGTTTAAATTACGATGTGATTGAGATATGGTTTGAGTAATGTATCATTGGGTGGAGGGACTTTGGTTTAGATTTTTAACTGGCATGGAGATTTATTTCTAGTCTATAAAAGTGTGGATTTTCTATCTGTATCTATATGAATAGTCTTATTGGGATTATTGATTTCATATAATTCTAATAATTTTTAGTAAATTGATTCATATTCATTATACATAGGATGCACTTGGATATACATGAATATAGTTAAATTTTGATTTTTGTTAGTAGCATGAGCTATGAGTTATGTTAAGCTTTATACATATATGGTTTGAACATATTTATTTGACTGAATGAATATGATTGAAAACTAAATCATTATTAGAATGAATAAAGTAAATGGAATACATGATATAAGATATTGATATTAAACCGCCTTTAAAAAAATTATTATATTGATTCCAATGTAAACACATATCAAAACCATGAATGTTCAACCGAGTAAGTTCATGATAAAGATCGGTGCCTATGGATTATCATCTGTATGAAATGGTGGAAATGGATAACCCTAATAGTTAAGTAACTAAATCCCACTGTGATATTTATGTTACACTTAGCTATGAAACTCTTATAAATGATAACCACATAATGGAGTTGATTATATTTATATGATTTATTGGGAAATTATTTGTATGATTAATAATACAAGATTCATATATGTAACAATTTAAATCAAATAAAAACTAAATAACTAATTCGTTATAGGATATATAAATTTGATGCACTACTTGGTGAAATATGGATCTTGGAACACTCATAGATGTGATAAAATTTAGAAAAGGGTCATGAATTTAGTGGTAGAACATTTAATAAAATCTAATATTAAATGAATGTAAAACATAACAATCACCTACTAAAATATTATATTATAGATAAATGTCATCATAATCATCATATGTAATGTAAAATCCAAATGTCACAATTGATTTATTTCTGTAAATCCCTATGGATTTCTAGGGAGTTATATTTTTATGGAATGTTTGAATTTTAATATAGTAGATGGAAATTATTTGAGAAAAGACTCAAACTTGAGTTATGAATGTTAAATTATTGTAAATTTTGTTTTTGGATGGGGATTGAGGTTTAGGGGATGCCTGATGTGTTCGAGAGATAGTTGGTGAATGTCTAGTTGGAAGGGCTACTACTGAATTGTAGTAGTGGCCCATTCATGACTTGAACCCCTACTTCACATCATGAATTTTTTAGATAGATGGAGAGGCCCTCTTCCTTATGGTTCAATGAATGACCAATAGGATCACGCCATGAAAATTATATTAAATGTATTTTTAAAATAAAATAGTTATTATTTAAAATTAAATGCGGCTTATCCCCCCTTTCTTTTTGGCTGATGAAGGGAATGTAGGGAGAGACATTGGCCGATGCCTCACCCTCGATTACTCCCATTGTTCTTAGGGTATTATAATTGATATTTCATAGTGATTCGATGTAAGATATTCTTCTCATTTTCCACTATTCTTGTTTATTTATATGATGATTGATTGTGGATGGTTTTGTTTAGGGTTTTTATTTTCATTCCATCACATCTTGAAGGAAATGACTGATTTGGATGGGGAATTCAAGTGTGGTGGCTATAAAATGACCCAAAGTGAGGTATATGTACCATATTTGAATTTTGTGGAGGTGTTAACCCATTTTAATAACTGTTTTCAGATTTTTTTTAATTCAATGAAATTGATGGTTTTACAGATGTTACGGGTAATGGATTTTTCTCAATAAGGTGTTAGAGTTGCATCATGGTCCTTCTCTGGGTATTTAGTCATGGTTTTGATGTAACAATGTTTCACTATGAGTTCATTATTAGTTATGTATCTTTTTTAATTTAATATAATTATTTATAATTGCTTATAATTATTTATTTCTATCATATGACATGAGGAATGAGACTTGGTGGTCGTACGATCTAGGATGAAGGTTGTACAGGCTTGGTTGAGTCTTGGTGGAGTTTTTCATGAGTGGCAACTCATTTAGTGAAGATGGTGGGCCCATTAATACGATATTATATGCATGATTATTCCTTGTTTCCTATTTTGTGAATGTATTATAGGTTTAGGTAGAGTATATAGGGATAAAAAGTGTCCAAAGAAAAGAAATATGAAAGCCTTATGCCTCTTATGATGAATATAAGTTCTCTTAAATACTTTAGGTAGTTGGAATCACCATATGAATATGACCCCAAGGGAAAATAGTGTTGTTTTTTATAAAGGGAGACCTTGGGTGGTCTTGGGATGTGATAAAGATGACAAGTAGCCTTTGATTGTTTTCCCAAGGAGCAATTTGATAGGAGAGCAAGGCTTGATGTTTTAAATGCACTTTAATCTCATGTTTGTGAATTATCCCCACTTGAGTGGATTTGATGATAGGTGGGAATTATCAGTAGAAGGGGTCCTCCATGAATGGACAAGGTATTTCAGTGAGGGGTTTCCTTTTAGGGATGGGTTGAGACATCTCCCATAGGATATATTAGTTGGGACCTATATTGAGGTCATTAGTATCATTTGGGATTTGGCTTGAGGATTTCAAGGTCCTTAGAGATTATTATCTTAGGATGGTACCTCAGTAGAGGATCATAGATGTTACGAGATTTTAAATGGGTTGCAGACTAGGACATAAAATTCATGTTTGGGTGACCCCATGGTCTACAGTGTCACTGTTGTGTTGTGCGAATGAGATAGTATCGACCAAAAGTGTAACATCCCTGTTTTTTTAAAAAATGAATTTAAATGAATAAAACTATGTTTTAATTATATATTTATATGTAGCCTTTAAAACATAGTTTTTCCACTTCTATGTTTTTAATTTCAATAAACTGTCTTCTACAATTGTGTTCAGTATGTTATTTGGAGTCTATAACAACTTGTTTTTTAGGTGAATAGTAACATAGCCTTATGAATAGTAATATTAATAGTAATATGACCATAATTAATAATTAATTTTATTATTATTTTATTTTCTTAATGCATTAAGATAATAACATCTTGGTTAATTTTTCATCATGATATAGAAGTAGTTATTGAATTAGATTTTTTAATTTTTGTATTAAGTATGCTTTTATATGAAAATTATATTAGTAATATTTAGAAAATTATTTTTGAAAAATAGAATTTATTTTTTAATTCTACATGTCTAAAAATGGTTATGGTAAATATTTGGGTTTTTTCTGAAATTCTTGATTTTTTGGTGAATAGTGAAATACGATAAAATACTGTATAATCAAATTATCAGAAAAATACACTATTTATGACATAATAAGTGATTCAAGGCCACTTGGTTCGACCTCACATTACATTATTACTATTTTAGGTCACATTAACTAAGACTATTCATAATCTTGGGAAAAAAATGTTATAATTATGATTAAAATAATGAAAAATACCCCCACTCCTCCACTATATATACCACCCTCACTCCCCTATTCTTACCACAACTCTCAAGCCTTGATACATGCCTATGTTCTGCCCAATACTCCTCCCAAGGGTCTTCCCTACGTCTTATAGGTTCTGGTATCACCAAAAGACAAAAACCAAATCCCTTAAGAAGGATCTCAAGGAGAAGAGATCATGAGGTAAACTTCCTCTTTTATTTTCTTTCTTTTCTTTCATTTTATGTTATTCTCATCCTTTCCCTTTGGATTATATTGGGATATTTCAATCCATATCCCCCCTTACTATTAATAATATGTATGAGTGATGAGATATTCCTTTTCTATCATCAATCTAGTTTTTTATGAAATTTTAAGAGACGTTGTTAGGATGACGAATTTTCGTAAGAAATTTCTCAAGTTTTCTTTTATTTCATGATTAATTTTTCTTCTTTCCTCACACCCTCTTATCCAAGAGGCATGAAATATCCATAATCATGAATATTATATATTTTATCATGTTCATGGAAAATTCATCATCATTGTTCTTCTCCTCACCCACTTATTCAAGGAATTAAAAACATTGTCATTGATGTGTCAAATTACTGACATCGTGGACAATGTGTTTTCATTTTTCATTAAATCCTTCAAGTCTGGTCATGAAACCATTTTTATGGTTGAAACAGATTATAATATATGTATTATGTCTCATAAATGGTTATATAATTCGTTTTAACACATGGTTTTAATTTATAAAACGAAATGAGATCATTTTTATCAAGGAACAACTAAAATGATCTAAACGAACATCATTAATGTTTATCTTATGAATCATCCTCATGAAAGAATTAAAAACGATAAATTGTATGATTTATGTTACTGGGTATATGTAAATACTATTCCATTCCAATTCTGGAGTTTCACTTCCTATCAACAAGAACATCCATCATGAACCAAACTTTGAATTCATGTAAAGAAGTCACCCAAAAACAGTGCAAGAGGCAAAATACTAACAATTAAAGGGTGAAATGATATTACAAAATGAACATATAAGATGTTATAAAAATGAACATGTTTTTTTAAAATATTAATAACACTCTTTTAATCATTATACAGGAGGTTTAAAAAAGTTGGAATTAAGACAAACCTGAGGTAAGGGAAATCTTAACCCGATTTCCATTCTTTGGGCTGACCTTCTACTTCATTATTTATGTGTTATTTAAATTGTTTTTGTGATGGGTTCTATTTGTATTATGTTTTATTATGTGTATTTACAGTATATATACATACTCCATCTACTCTATTAAGTCTCCATTAAATTTTATTATATTTTTTAGGGGATTTTCTTTAAAAATCATGTTTTTAAATTCGGTTTTACGAAATTCCAAAGTAATGTTTTTATGGAATTATTTATTTATTGATTGATTATTTTTTGGTTCTTGGGAATTATTTATGATTAAGGTTGGGAACTATATCTCCCTCCAATGCATTGGGTATGAGTAAGTTGGAGGTCGGTGGTATGGTTACTCCAAGTGTAACTGCAATGGTTACACAAAGTAAGGTAGCTGTGAGGGTTACAAATTATAAGGTAGCCAACAATGGTTAATAGATTATGTATGTAATGCCCCAAGATACCTTTATGATTATATTAATGTTATCATGTTTTCTTTGGATGTTGTTTAAATATTATGTTACTCAATGTAAGTATATATGGGTGATAAGAATGACTTTTGAAAATGCATTCATACGTTATGAGTATTCATGGACAAATGTGATCTTTCTTTCTTTCCCATCCCTTACTGAGCTTTTGTGATCATACCATGTTTTTAAATGATTTTCATAGGTTAATGGATGTGTAAGAAAAGTAATTAATCCATGTTAAATGTTTACGAATTGTCAAGGATACTTTTTAAAATTTTAATGTTTTTTATTTTGAAAAAAATGGAGACTGTTTTTATGGTATCCACTCTGTAATAATGTGTATTGTTATGAATGTATTGTCATAATTCACTAAAACTCTAAACATGAAAATATCCTCAATGTAAAAGGAATTGTTTTATTTTCTAAATTAAATATTATATATGTAATAATGTCGGGTAATTATATTTGGTATAAGAGGAAAGGTTTAGGCAACTTTAGGGATTAAGAGTTTTCGTTAAACATAAGGTTAGTCTATATGTCTATTATTTAAGTTAAATCATTGTTTTATAACTTTTCAGATTAAGTAAATTTAGTTAAAAATGGGAGGAGGAGTATCTCAAATGGAATTCCTATCTCTTCCTGATAACATGCTTGCAATAATTATTGCAAAGTCATATCAAAACGACTTTGAAACATTTTCTAACATACAACTCACATGCAAGCGATTTTTTGAGATACCAAACACCTCCATTACACCACAATACCATCATGGATCATGGTTTGTATTTAATCAAATCCTATTTTCTCAATATTCTCATATTTTCAAGAAAGGTATATATTATCATGCAATTTTTAAATATTTTACCTTTTCAAGAGATTTTGAAGCATATTCTGATTTTGAAAGAGGTGCTGAAGAAATAGACCCTTGCAGAACCTATTTATATTTGTTTTTACAATATACTCGTTCAGAACATACTTATGGTATTTTAAAAGGACCATTGATTGAATTTTTCAACTCAAACTTGGTCCGACGATTTTATAAAAATCATGTTTTATCAGAAGTTTTTAAATTATATGTCAGACATGATTATTTTTCAAAACTATTTTTCTGTGAACACCCCTATGACCCATGTTGTACAAGGTGTATTTGGATAAAGGAATCAAATGATTTTGAAGGATATCCAAATCATTTCGACTATTCATGGAATATTTATTTATGTGAGCATGATGACGATGAGACCAGGTGGACACCATGATCAAGGTACACTCACTTGTTTAATAAGTAAATAAAATTTGTGAGGACGTAATTTCCAAAAGGTGGGGATAATGTAACATAGTAGTTTAAAAAACATGATTTGAAATTAATGAAACTTTCTTTATGTATATATTTATAACTATCCTCCAAAACATAATTTTTCCACTTCTACGTTTTGAATTTCAAGAAACTGCCATCTAAAATTGTGTTCAGTATGTTATTTGAAGTCTATTGGAACCAACTTGTTTTTTGGTGAATAGTAACGTACCCTTATAAATAGTATTATGAATATTAATATGAACATAATGAATAGTAAATTTTATTATTATTTTATTTTATTAAGGAATTATGATAACAACATCTTGGTTAATTTTTCATCGTGATATAGAAGTAGTTATAGAATTATAGTTGTTAATTTTTCAATTAAGTATGATTTAATTTAAAAATTAAATTAATAATATTTAGAAAATTATTTCAAAAAAATTGACTTCATTTTTGAATTCTAAATTTTGAAGAATGGATAGGGTAATGTTTTGGGTTTTTTCTGAAACTGTTGAATTTTCAGTGAATAGTGAAATATGATAAAATACCCTATAATCAAATTATCAGTAAAATACACTATTTATGACATAATAAGTGATTCAAGGCCACTTGGTTCAAACTCACATTCCATTATTATTATTTGAGGTCACATGAACTAAGACTATTCATAATCTTGGGCAAAAATATTATAATAATGATTAAATCAATGAAAAATACCCCCTCTCCTCCACTATAAATACCACCCTCACTCCCCTCTTCTTCCCACACCTCTCAAGCCTTGATCCATGACTAAGTTCGGCCCAATACTCCTCCAATGGCTCTTCCCCATGACCTAGAGCTTCTGGTCTCACCAAAAGACCAAAACCAAATCTTTTAAGAAGGATATCAAGGAGAAGAGATCAAGAGGTAAACTTCCTCTTTTATTTTCTTTCTTTTCTTTCATTTTATGTTATTATCTTCTTTTACCTTTGGATTATGTTGGTATATTTAATTACATATCCCCAATTACTGTTCATATTATGTATGAGTGATTATATATTCCCTTTTTTCTCATCAAACTAGTTTTTATGAAATTTTAAGAGACGTCGTTAGTGCTGTCGAATTATCGTATGAAATTTCTCAAGTTTTCTTTTATTTCATGGTTCCTTTTTCTTCTTGACTCACCACCTCTTATCCCAGAGGCATGAGATCTCCAGAATCATTTATATTATGGATTTTCTCATGTACATGGAAAATTGAACATCATTGTTCTTCTCATCTCCCACTTATTCAAGGAATTAAAAACATTGTCCCTGATGTGTCGAATTACCGACATCGTGACAATGTGATTTCATTTTTCTTTAAATCATTAAATTATGGTCATGAAACCATTTTTATGGTTGAAACAGGTTATAATATATGTATTATGTATCATAAATGGTTCTGGAATTCATTTTAATAAATGTTTTTAATTTATAAAACGAAATGAGGTCGTTATTATCAAAGAACCACTAAAATGATCTAAATGAACATCATTAATGTTGTAACTTATGAATCATCCTCATGAAAGAATTCAAAATGATAAATGGAATATATTATGTTATTTTACATATGTAAATAATACTCCATTGAAATTATGGATTTTCACCTCCAATCAACAAGAACGTCCATCATGAACCAAACTTGGAAATCATGTAAAGAACTCACCCAAAAATAGTGCAAGAGGAAAAATACTAACAATCAAAGGGTGAAATGATGTTATGAAATGATAATATAAGATGTTATAAACCTGAATATGTTTCTGTAAAATATTAATACGACTCTTTTAACTATTCTACAGAAGTTTTAAACAATTTGGAAGTAAGAAAAACACGAGGTAGGGGAATTCTTATCCCGATTTCCATTCTTTGGGTTAACCATCTACTTCATTATTTATGTGTTATATAAATTGTTTTTTTGATGGTTTATGTCTATATTATTTTTTATGATGTTTATTTACAATATATATACATACTCCATCCACTCTATTAATTCTCTCTTCAATTGTATGATATTTATAATGGTGTTTCTTTAAAAATCCTCTTTTTAAATTCAGCTTTACGAAATTCCAAAGTAACATTTTTGTGGAATTATTCATTTTTTATGATTATGTTTTGATTCTTGTGAATTATTTATGATTAATGGTGGGACCTATTTATCCCTCCAATGCAATGGTTATGAGTAAGATGGAGATCGGCCGTATGGTTACTCCATGTGTAATTGCGATGGTTACACAAAGTAAGGTAGTCTTACAGGTTTCAAATTATAAGGTAGGCAAGAATGATTACAAGATTATGTAAGTAATACACCAATATACCTTTATGATTATATTTAGGTTCTCATGTTTTTTCGTATGTTTTTTAAATTTCATGTTACACAAAGTAAGTATATATGGGTGACAAGAATGACTTTTAAAAAAAATTTCATACGTTACGAGTATTCATGGACTAATGTGACCTTTCCTTATTTCCCATACCTTACTGAGATTTTGTTCTCATCCCAAGTCTTTAAATGATTTTCAAAGGTTAATGGATTTTTATGACAAGGAAGGAATACATGTTAAATGTTGAAGAATTATCAAGGAGTCGTGTTTAAGTTTTGATGTTTTATAATATAAAAAAATGAAAACTGTTTTTATGTTATCTAATATGTAATAATGTGTATTGTTATGAATGTATTGTCCTAATTCTCTAAATATATAAAATTGAAAATATCCTCAATGTAAAAGGAAGTGTTTTCAGGATTAAATTCAAGATTATGTATGTAATAAGGCCGGGTCCTTATAAAAAGATACCATGAATGGTTTAGGGGACCGAGTGTATGACTTGATGTGTGAGGTGAGACATGTTTAAATGAGGGGATATGTCTCTATAAAATAGCACCATGGGATCTTTTGGAGAGTTTCATTATGGGATGCATCCTTGTGTGCTTTATGTGACCTCCCCAGGGTCTATGGGGATGGGTTGGTGTACGATTGTCCTCCATTGAGTTTTTTGGGGATGTGGTAGTGTGCCTGTGTGACTTCCCTAAAGTTTGTGGGTATGGGTCTATGCTATTAATTTACATTTACATGGAAAGGTTTGGGTAAAGTAATTCATGAGGGGAAAGGTCATGTGTAAGAATTGTAAATTACTTTTTTTATTGGGTTGTGGACCACATGATTTGATGTGTCATGATATGTCACAATGCATGACTGATGAACCATATATCAAGTGATGAGGTAGAGGGTTGATTTACAAATGCAGGAATTTTCCCTATTACTTCAATAATTGGGTCATGTTTTGGATTATACCGTACCATTATTATTTATATATGGGATCAGAATTTGGCACAATGATAAGAGGTGATGACGAGATTCCTACATATGCTAAAGCAGGCATGGTCATGATTCAAAGTTTGCAGGATAGAAAATGATGACCTGACTAGTATATTATTGGAAAATATGAGGTTTATTTTTGTATAATGATTATGTTGGTATGATTCTGCACCATAGTTTTATGATCATCACATAGTGATCTAATGCGAAGGGTGTTAGGGTGACCTGGTTCACACCTGACATCCAAGGCTCTTGTGTGACATTTTTATTTTCTATTATTAATACAATTATATTATGGATCATACATGGGGAACATAGTGATAACCTATTGATATTTATTTCCCACACCCTTCATGGGAACTATAGAGTGCATTAAATACTTATGTTTACTTTTTGGGTAACCATATGATGTATAGTGGTTTGGGCTAGAGCAGCTCATGTATATTTTGAGACAAGGTGTGTGAGGCATGGGAATGGAATTAGGGACAATTTTCATGTGTCTTATTTTTATTATTCTATTTAAATTTATTTAAGATCATCCTGATGGGTGATAAATTGTTATCATATGACTATATGCTTCTTAATGGTAAATTCTGATAAAAAATTATGGTTTATTTATTTTTACATACACTTTATTTTATGAAATATATTTTAATTATTTATTATATGTCATATCACAATGATTCAAGGAAATAGTGTCCTTATTTTATATGTTAGTCCATCTCAACTAGTCGACAACCTCTAGTGCGTGGAGAGGTACACTTGAGGCCCTATGAAACCTCTGATCTAGGCACTATCGAGTGGTCTAGGGTGAGCTGTATTTTTTTAATGATTTATATATATGGTTGATAGGATATCTAGGAATGTGTTATATATTTTGGTAGAACTCATACAAATGATTTATGAACACAATTATGGTAGAAATTAAAGGTTACTAGGTATATGTGATTTTTGATATTTTTTTTAACTATTATGGTTGAGGAGCTTATTAAAAATGAGGTGTTTTCCAGAGATGTTATTTATACTTTTGTCTATTTTAACATTTCAAATAGGTCTATATTTATACATTATGTCAAGACTATAAAATTAACATGGCTTATTTTTTCTTATTTGTGGTTGTTTTCTGATGAGATGTTTAGTTGTTTAAAATTTCAATAAAGACGTATATTATGTTTCAAAATATATTTTTTAGTGGAATTAAAATAATCTAGACCATGATGCATTTACTTTTGATGGAATTTCATGTGGATACTATTGTAATTATTTCTTTTGTGATGGAAATATATTCACTTCATCAAATGATTCATAGGGACCCTCTTTCGGTTAGGGAAATAATTTTATACCTCAATAATGGATCCTTTGTGGGTTCGGATTAGACATTGTATGACTGAGGAATAATCAAAGGATAAGAATAGGTTTACCTGAGAATGAAGGACCCTTATGAGTTTTTTAGATTTTATTTTTTTATTTCAAGTGTCAAGAACAACCTACATGATTAATTACCATATATATTCTCCGTGGAATTCTACTTAATCAAACTAAGAAGTGGAGGAAAGGCATGTGAATACCTTGGGATTTAAAGTTGTGAAGAACATGTATTGTTTATAGTATCACGTTAGTATGATAGTGCATGGCCAATTAAATATTAGGACATGTGGTTATTAGGATACAATTTCTGGTAGCATAGTGGGAGAGTGTGTGAGATGTTCATAGTTTTGGGATGACACTCATGTGGTGGGTGGCCTTGTGAATAAATTTGGAATGAGTGAGTTTATGTGGGAAATTAAGAGATAACGACAGGGTTTAGGGAGAATTCAGTGGGTTGGGAGCATGAGCATAGGCTTTATAAGTTGGTACTCATGGTAGCATGACTCAAGTTATGCGATTTGGTTTTGTGGGAGTGTGCAACTATTGGGTTTCCGTGACATTGAGTATGATTTTGAGAGGGATCTAGTGATCAGATTCATAGTGGATCAATATACCATGGGTACTGAAGTTTGAGAATCAGGGAGGATTTTTTTAAATATCTCATTGTACAGGAGAATATATATGATGTGTATGAATTGAACTGGCCAAATTTCAGAACATTGAATTCGCAATGTATGATTTTGTTGAGAATTTTTCAATTTCTAGATGAACCGAGGTGATGATGTAAGGATTTATCATTAGACATATATGTGTTGGCATGGTGTCCCAAGGATCCATGATCTAGGGGATGTCCCTCTATGGTAATAGGTTACATCCGTGATGGATTGGGGTACCGTTGTACGGTCGACCAGAGTGAGGATTTGGTATGAATTGTCACGGAGGCATAATGTCAGAGGATAATGGGAGTTGAGCACATATCAAGAGGAGTGACATGTTTGTTGTGTTGGAAACCACTGGGGTCAATGGTTGAGGAGTTTTATAATGGAATTTATATGGTAAGGAATTCACCATTAGATATTTCAGGACCTGATCCATGCTAACAATCGATCATTTAACACAACAGATGTCATTCTTATTGGTATAGGGTTGAATAGTTAGGGTTTTAGTATAGGTCCTCATGTGAGAGAAAGATAGACACATCCAATATTTTCACTCGATTGTGGATAGTGCATGGGGAATGATGAATGGATTTTGTGTTTCTTTTTGTGGTGATATAGATAATCCAATGGTTGGTAGCATCATATCAGGCATAGGAGAAATAAACCTCTAGTTAGGCAGGTCATGGGTGAGGTGAGACTAGTTTGTGGATAGTGAAAATGACAATGGTGTTCTAGTTTTGGGTAATATCCACTGATATATTATTCCTTGGGTATTATTAGAACTAATGTTTGGATGCATTAATTTTAGAGTTGGTGTGTTAGAATTGGGCTTGAGGCAGTTTTGGTGTGAAATAAGGGAGATTCATGGGGTAAACCATGATTCATGGGGTGATTCAAGACTCTTGAAACTATTAGGGGGGTTAACTACAATTTTTGATTGGAATCAAGGGATGAATCATAGTTCATCATATGGATGAAATGGTAATCTATGATTCATGATTTGATTCAGGGGTGAATCGTGTTATGAATTAATGTGATGGTGGAAATTTGAATTAAAATTCTTGGGATGATAGAGAAGTTGATGTTGTGGTATGAGGCATGATCGGGGCCCAATGTGTGGGGATTTGAGTTAAAGGAATGTTTTTCCTTTGAGGACTTGACAGTGGGTGTGGCTATGTTTTTTTGGTTAATATTTCTTGGAAGAGTTATAATTGGTGTTTTATGTGATATTTTATGAGGGTGAGATAAGAACCACTTCAAGTCCGTCATTTAGGACATGCTTGAGGTAGTTAATGAATTAGACCAAGAGTTTAAGAGAAAAAATACTGGATCCAAGGTTGGTGTTGGATTTTCAAAGTGTAAGCACGTTAGTGTTAAAAAATTTAACATAACCATTTAGCGGTGGTTAAGGGGGTGAACCATGTCTGGTGAAATGATTTTTGTGGTGAACCAAATTTTCTGCCATGATCTGAGTGGTGAAGAAAAATTAAAAGCATGATTTGAGGGTCGAATATTGTTAAAAAATATAGTCCATAAAGTTCTCAGTGAGGTGATTACCATAATAGGTTTGCAGACATGGTTCGATTATTATAAAGGATTTTTGGGTATGAGAAGCATTATGGTGGTGAGTTTGTTATGCCTCATTGATTTATAGGTTGTTATGTTTTGGAGAATGTTTTAATTTTCATATGGTGTAAAATTTGGTTTGAGAACCGCAACTCAAAATGGGGTTACAATAATTATGGTCCCAAACGGTGGTTTTTGATGTGGATTAGGGTTCTATGGTTGCTTATAGTGTTTGAGTACAAGCCAACGAATGGTCGGGTGGCCGAGTAATTAAAAAATTACAGTAATGGCCCACTCATGGAATTAACCCCTATTTAAAACAATAAAATTTGATATTGAGGGGTACTTTCCTTATATATAATGGTTTATGTAGGGAATCATGGGTTTACACCATGAAATTTATCTTAGTAGATATTTTTTAAATAAGAAGGGGTATGTCTACAATTACTTTTTAACCGATCGATCACATATAGGGAGGGACTTATGGCCGGTACCTACCTTACACTTCCTTCCCTTTTTTCATGGGATGTTATGGGAGTGATTTCATAGTGATTATGTGAAATTTATTCCTCTCCTCTTAGTTCATTATTTATTATCCAATTGGCCTATAGTTTTGGATGATTTTTCTTAGGGTTTTAGTTTTGATTAAACTAGATCATGGTGGAATCAGATGATTCAGATGTGGTTTTTCTGTGAGGTGTCTAGAAGAGGAACTAAAGTTATATTATACACCATATGTCATATTTTTAGGAGTTAATCCCATGAAGTAATTTTAGTTTTTTATTACATAAATTATAAAAAAAATTTGTTTTATGAGTGTTGCATGATAGGTTTTCTCTCGTGATGGTTCTCGGGGTGCACCATCGTCCTTCTATGGGCAGTTGGTCACAGTTTCAGTGCCACCATTTTTCCGGGTGAGTTTTGCATGATTTATTCCTATTTGGTTTAAAATAAATAATAAATTATAATAGAATATAATGGATTATTTATATTTTATGAAATGAGTAAAGAGCTTGGGTGGTTGTACAAGCATTGATGAACCATGAATAGGCTTGGTCAGGGCTTGGTGTTGGTGGTTACTCCTAGATAAATGTAGGTAGTCCCTTTATTATATGATCATATATATGTTTAGGCATGATTTGATTCTATATGCATGTTATATGGATTTATGTTTGACAAATATGTATTGATAGTGGCCAAGGATAAGAGATAGGGTGATGTTGTATCTTTTATGCTCGACATAAGTACTCCCCAACACATTAAGTAGTTTGAATCTACAGAAAATATCTCTCCAAGGGGAAAGAGTGAAGTTTAGGATTATTCGTGATCTTGGTTGGTCTCATGATGTGAGATATAATGAGGGTAGCCTAATACAGGTTTACATAGGGCTATTTGGACAATAGAGTGACGCTTAGGCTATGTAATAATGGATGGGATGACTATTTTTCCCACACATGTGATTGAAATCCTCCTAAGGGTGGAATAAGGCTTGGAGAACATTATGAGTAGGAAAAACCATATGGTAATAGATGAGGTTGGTTAGATAGGGGTTACCTCTACATGATAGGTTGATAAAAATCCTTTAAGTGATGTGAGAGAAGACCCATATGTGGATATTGTGAATGGGTTGGGACTTGAAATTTTTATTTCAAGTTCTTTGACCTTAGTAGCTTGTGATGGTCTTTAGGTAGTGAGACTTGGAGTGTTGAGTGTTCATGATGGAGATGTGGGATGGGCCATGAGTCATGGGTTACATGATCATACAAGATTTAGTGTAATCATTAGGTGATCGAAATGAGATGTTATAAGTGTGGAAAAATATGAAAGATATAGAAGACTCGATGAATGTTAAGATGGGTGAGTAAAGACATGTTTTGATGATGGGATTGGTCCTGAGAGACTAACACCTTGAGATAAACTCAAGATGCATGTGATGTGATTTGGATTTGTTTTCTAGATGTGAACTCCCCAAGTCTGTGGGGAAATATCCATGTGTTGGAGATCTCCCCGAATTCTATGGTGATTGTTCGATGTACTTGTGTGATCTCCCCAGAGTATGTGGGTATGGGTCAGGGTAATTGATGGACCATTCTATGAGAATGATTTGGTCAAGGACTACCTAAGTTACTAGATCATGTGCATTAATTGGAACATTACTTGTATAGGTAGTAGTTGAGGACCGACCTATGGGATAGATCATGGTATGATGTGAGAAGTAATTGATGGACCCTACCTTGAGTTATGAGGTAGTAGGATGAGTTAGGAAAATATAAACATTCCCAATTACATTCTGTATTAATTCAAGGTATGGATAATGACATACAATGAGTCTTTGGATATGGGTTAGGAATCGAGTTCCACGACATGAATCAATGATAAGATTCAAACATAGGATAAAGAAAGTAGGTTCAATAATAAGGGTGTCTTTCCTGACACATGATGACTCAATGAGTATATGCATGTTGGTGACAATGTTAATTTCAATATGCAACCAAATTAGTTATGATCAAGTTCCTTAGTGGTATAGTTAGAACATAATGACCTAAAACTTTGAGAGTGGGGGTGGCATGGTTAGAACCTTACATCCAAGGTTCTAGTGTGACATTTTTTTCTATCATTCATATACGTATATAATGTATTATATAAGGGTATCTTGGTGAGAGACTAATAAGATATATTTCTCCCACCATACACTACCACCTCAACGTGTGTGTGTAGAACTTATTATTAGTTTTAGATTGTTCATAAAAAGTAAAGTGGGTTTGGTGGGAGAAGCTCATAGGTATTTAGAGACTAGGTGTGTGCGACTCAGGTATAGAAGTAGGGACAGTGTTCACATGTTGTATTTCTGGTCTTTTATTATTTTTAGAGATAAATAAATGTATACTATATGGTTGTATACTTCTGCATGGTACATTTTGATGTATCATTGTGATTTATTTACTTATTTATACTCCAGTGTGCATGATGCATGGTTTGGATATTTCCACTTTGTTATGTAATTCTGATTCAATGGAATAGTCCTCCCATTTTATGGATTATATGCTCACCACTAGTCAGTAACCTATAGAACATGAGGATAAGAAGCTAAGGTCTGGTGAAGTGTTTGATTTAGGAACAATCAAGTGGTATGGGGATGAAAATTATAATTTATTAATTGGTTTTTGATTATTTAATTTTTTCTAGGAGTTTTTGAGAAATTTTGCAATCTACTGAGGACAATTCCCTAATGAAAGGTGTTATGACATTGATATGGTAATGTGATGGATATAGCCACATAGAACCGGTGTTTTAGCATAGTTGTTTTGGGTTGGTGATGGTCCATGAAACAGTTCTACAAAGTAGTATTGTGGAAAGATTTTTTGGTAGTGGAAGACCCATTCAATTTATATCACCCCTATGTTATGTCTTGCATTCATCATCAAAATTTCATGGGAGTAAGGGATCAAGCCCCTTTAACATTTTGTGGGTCCCTATGATTTAGTCCATGGACCCTGCTATAATAGAGTCCTTAGAGGCCATTCTATGTAGTAGAGTATCGAGCTGTGCCTAAATTGGTACCACAATACTAGGGAGTTCAGGACCACACCACAACCCATCATATTAAGCATAAAAAGAAGATGAAAATTTTCACTTTTACCCTTTTCAAACTATAAAAATTTTACCATTATTCCTCTATCATTCTATTCAAATGTGAGGTATTTGATACCTGAGGAGTCTTACCTCCCTCTACTCTTCATTGTGAGATTCTATGTCTTTATTCCATCAAGATTACTCATGGTAATACCCTTGTTCCTCCTTATTCATATTCTCCATCCCCTCCCTCTTCCTTTTCCATTTTTTCTATTTTCACCCACAAACCCTAATACCATAAGAGATATATTTAGGAATTTTTGGGTCTTAATATGGGTATTTGGATGTATATACATCATGGTGGCCATTTTATTCCCTTGTTTTATGATCAATATTGATGGTGACATGTTTTGATTCATTATGGATTATGGACATGGGCTTACTCTTGTAAAGAGGTAGGTTATTTTGTAATATTTCATTAATTATAATTCCATTAGATTCTTGATATTTCTAAATGATTTATTTGTTATGTTATTCATATATGTGATAGTTTGAGGGAATTTAATTATTGTTAAATATTTGTTATTTAATTGGAATAAAGGTTATTTAAAGTAGTTTCAATTTATAAAATGATATTTTAATGAAAAGTGGTTGTAATAAGGTTTTAAATATTTTTATGTATTTTGGGGTTTTGGGAATATATTTGACCCCATTGAGGATATTCCATGTGTAAAGAATGATTTTAAAAAAATATTTTAATTTTGGGAATATGTTTTTGGCTTTTTCAATTGGTTTGAAATGATTTTAAATGGTTATAAAGGACATAGAATCCATATTTGGTTTTGAATATTTCTCATTTGGAAATTTGAAATAGTTTTATATGGTAAGTGTATGATACCCTCTTGAACCTCATATTTTTTAATGGATTTTCACCCCTAAGTATAATATAATTTTACTATAGTAATATGATGACATGGTTGGGGTTGTTTCTTGCGATGGAGTTAGAGGTGAGGTGACATTTATATTTTGTTTCTATATAGATAATATGACTTGTTTAATTACATACATCCTCTGGAAAATTTAATCAGTACACTAGGCATTGAGTTAGTGATATAGACTTATGATATACTAGTTCATAGCTCACATAGGCCAGTTTCTCCTCTAGTGTGAAATAGGAAAATAAAGGGAATTCCCTCTAGGATGTTAGTGTGGGTCAGTTAGGTGGATTATGTATTAGTTTAGGATGCAACATATGATGGTCGTTGGTCCAATTTATTTGTTAAATTCTAAGAACATCTTACCATTAGAAATAATTTTTTTTCCAATTCTAATAGATTAAATTCCATTAGAAACCCCCATTCCTTGTTTCTACTAGTTTGGTTGATGTATTTGGAACTGTGACTTATCGTTTTTTTATTAACATTAATTTATTTTGAATACGATTCTTTGGAATTTTAATTTATTATCTGTTAACTTGGGAATGTTATATATCAAAGTTTTAAAATGTTTTTTTTGACAACTTTACTTCTAATGTAGTTTTCAAATTGGATTTAAAGGGAGTTATTTTAGAAAATAATAAACTGGTCAATGAAATGTTTTCAATGTGATTATTTTCATTTAAATATGAAGAAATTAAAATTTTTAATATGGGAATTGATGTAGTGTGGGTTTCTATGTATTTATACATGCCAAATATATTTAACTTATTATATTTCAAACTATTATGAATGAAATGAATTTTGAATGAAATTTCACAAATTCCATGGTTGGTCGTACTAGGATTTTTTTCCTTACACCCTACATAAACAATTCAATATATGAATATCGTATGTTTCTTTTGTGGTGACCTGTCTTGGTTTACCTTTAGGATGTGGGTGTTTGAGTTGTTCATGGACCATCGACATAATATTTCATGTGTGACCATGGGTCACATGGAGGTAGTTGAGGTGATTTGGGTTTTTGTTATTTTTTTGGGATGTTGTTATGTTAGCCTTAGTGGGTTGGATCATTATTTTTAATTTTCATGTATCAAGTATGTTTATTGTTATTATAGTTTAGTTTGTGAGATGGTTATAATTATTTATATCACACAATTTATTTGTGAGTTTTATCATTATTGGTCTGTTTTTAATGCTTGTGAGTCTGATATGAAAATAAGTTATGCATATTTTTCATGATGGAATCCATTCATTGAATTTTTTATGAGGTTGAAATCATTTCTATTTATGTATTCTTAGAACATAATACTACTGTCTATAATAAGGTGATCAAGATAATCCTTCAATCCTTAAAATTTATTGGTTCTGGTGACTAATTCTGGGGTTACCCAAGTTGGATTGTCAAAATTTACTTTGAGACAAATCCTTGAAATGGGGAATCGTAATGTCCAAAACCCATAATACAAGTAACTCAAGAAAAGTTCTACTGTAGAATTTATTTTCAGTGAAACCCATTAATGAGTAACCAATTATTGAATAATATTAAAATAATAATAGAGATTATCAATAGAATCATAGATCAATTTACTAAAGGGTTAACAAATATCAAAGTAATTTTAGTCCCTACTAAAATATTCAATATGATTGAATATATTAATGACTTGGATATACTAAATGTTTTATTAATGCTAAATTTGACTATGAAATTCATTCTTGAATCATCATTGAAAATATCTCGATAATGTGATGGGTTCTATAATTATTTACAATATTTTCTCAATGTATTGAGACTAGATGATATGGGCATGTTATATCCAATTTAGGTACTATTTCGATAGTAAAAGTGGGTAAAATTTCATATCAGGAAAAGAAAATTCAGTAGGAAAGTCGAAAAATGTTTATTCAAGTATCTTGTCACGGTCAAACAAACATACAGGTGTTATCAAGAAGGAGAATTAATGATTCTATTGGATTGTATTGTAAGGAATTGCAGAAGGGTTTATTTTATAAAATCCATGGAATGTCCATGTTAGGTACCAATGTTATAAAAATGTAATACTTTGTTTTTATGGATATGTGATTCTGAATCTATGTTATATAAGAGTCCTAAATATACAAGAATTCATAAAAATGGGATTTATTGATGAATCTTCTACTTTTTATTCAAATAAGAGAGAAAATAGTTTCTATATTAAATAGTTCTGAATATAAAGGAATATATATAGCTCAGATGGATCTAAATAAATATGTTTATAGTTATCTCATTTCTGTTATACAACAAGGGAGATTATTTCTTAACAGGTAGTAGTTAATAAAAAATATTGGATGATGGTTTCAACACACAGGGTTTATATTTTATCAAATTATATATTATTTTTTTAGAATAAGATAAATATGAAAATATTTCATTTAGGTTACAATATTTTATCTGGATGTTTGTGGATATATAAAGGGCATTATCCCACATCCATCAGAGGAATTTTTTAAAAAATTGGCTTCTTTTTATTATATAATTCTATCACATAGAATACCATATATGATATGGATAATGTGGTCTATTTTTAAATATTCCCACTAAAGTAAATTAGATTTATTTTTTGGAATTAATTTTGTATCTTTGAAAGATATTGTGAAGAGTATATATTTTCATAGAGGAACGTTGGAGTATTCATTGATATAAAAAAAATCAAATGTTTAAAAATCAAAAGTCGGACCAGAAAAAATACAAAGTGATTTTTTATTGAATATCCCTAAAGATATAAGTAATTTTATTAAAATATTAATGTAAAGAGTTACCTTTGTTGCCAAAAGTATTTCAGTTAATTTTTTTGATGAAAAAGGTTTCAAGGATGATGTTGATGACCAACCTAGAAAGAGTTCTATGTAGTGAACAAAAGAAATTAACACTATAATATTTAATTTTATGATGATAAGAATGTAAGGACCCAAAATTTTATTAATGAAAACTCCTTTTGATCCAATAAATTGTCTTATTATGTGAAATGGTTATATAACATATTCATTTATTTGGTTTTATGTTTTTGGATTTCAAATTACATCTAAGAATTATGACCTTAGTTAATATATCCGTTGAAGAGTGATCACATGATTAATATGAATATAGGGCTTTAAAATATCCAATTTACTTAGACAAAGGAAGAGATGACCTCATCAAGTAAAATTGATCAATACGAACCCCGTTTGTCGGAGTTCATAAAGGAGGTGGCATCACTGGGCTTTACTTTTGACCAAGCACAATCCGAGCTTCAACACATTAAGCTAAAACAAAACAGTCTATGGGAGAAGTGGAAGTTGATAGAGATTACCACTTGAGCGATGTTATCCGAGCCACCCCAAGAGTCAATCACCATCACACAACTTACCCTTAGGTATTATGCTGGTGTTATTTAATGAGACCCTAGTACTATGATTATGTACATTATTTTTTATAGAGAATATACTTTCATTTTGTTATTTTTACTTTGTAAATAATTTTTAAAGAAAAATTATCATTTTTAGTTAATTAAGAAATATATTTTGACAAATTAATGGATTTTTGAATTAAATAATATTTTAATTAAATATTATTACTAAATTTATTTTTATATTATATAAATGACCATAAAATTATTATGAATATGATTGTGATTTTTATTAAGGTTTGAAAGCTACTTTTGTCAAAAACCATGAATTTTCGATAAATGTCAGGGTTTTTTCTAAAAGTAGCAATTTACATATTTAGAAAATTATTTAGATAAAATGAATATTATTTTTGGAATTATAATGTAAAAATTATCCAACGGTGTTTTTTTCTTAATTTTCTGAGACAATTAAATTTTTGGGTAAAAATTAAATATCGTTTAAATATATAATTCATTTTATGACATAATAATGACCCAATAGTGATGTAATAAATTACTATAAACAGTATTTTAGGCCAATATATTTTTTACCATTAAAATAATGTGATTTTAGGTTTTTTTGATTTATTTTACAAAGCCTTAGTGGACCCTCCAAGACTTATAAAAAAATTTAACTTTTTAAATTGATTTCTTTGAGAGTTTGACTCACCTCTACACAAGAAAACCTATTATTTTATGAATTTAAGCAATTATACTTATAAATTAATGTTTTACACTACCCTTTGGAAAAAACCATGGGCAAATACCATGGGTTGGTTTGTAGTTTTTATTATTTTAATATGTGGTTTCCCAAACCTAAATATTAAAGAATTCCCTCTCTTTTTCAATATAAACTAACCAAATTTCCTACTTCCTATTCACTCAAAGCCTTTTTAGTTCGTCCAACCTCTTCGCTCCTATCTATATAATACAACCAAGGCACCCCAATCTCCTAATAAGCCTCTCTCAAGCCCCTCCCAAGCCTTTGGGATCACACTTCCAAGTAAGGGATTCCTACCTTTATTTTTTTATCCAAGTTTCTTTATATTGTAATAACATTTTAATTTTAATTAAAAATGTTGATGTATGATTTCTAAACTCCCATATACTTACCTAATTGTGTTATAATGATGATATACCCTTTTATATCTCATTAATGCCTCCCAAGTACACCCATTAGCCTGATGAATTTCCGTAAGGGATTTCTTCCTTTCTCATTTTTGTCGAAGTATCTTTATTTTGATATACCATTGTACATTCAATTAAAATTGTTGGGTTATGATTTCACAACTCCTCCATACATACCTCCTTATGTTTTAATGACACGATACCCATTTATCTCTAATTAATTCCTCATATGTACACCTGTTACCACACCAAAATTTCATAAGGAATTTCTCTCTTCTCATTTACATTCAAGAAATTATTTTGTATTATGAATATAAATTCCATTAATTATTTTGGGAAATGTATATATATTACCCCTTAATATTAATTTCATGTAAATATGATGACACACCACTTTCTATATCATCAAACATTTTTATGAATTCTTATGTCATGCCATTTTGCTACCGAAGTTGCACCATGTTTTTCCAATCCAAAGTCATTGTGTCATGAATACCATGTCCATTTATCTATCAAGGGTATTAAACATTATACACATTTACATATTGATTATATATTTTCGTGTATGAATTAAAAATTCCTTTATCATGGAATAAATGATGATATTTAATGATTCCATGTTGTATGACCCATGTGGCACACTTATGGTTGAAATGAAATGTTTAAGAAGGGTGCGCCCTGATAGCACTCCAATGAATTTGGTAAAGATTAGTGTCTTGATAAATTAAGTGAAATGATGGTTTACTCTTTGTAATTCAACCTCAATTAGGATTTACTCATGATCCATGTTCAATGAGCCTTTTCTCATTCTAATACCATGTTATGTGTTGTCGGCTCATTTCCATGTTATGAAAATCTTGTTATATCATGCCTTTATGTTCGTGTTTCGTTTATGATCCATTGATACGACTGTTGCCTAAAATATATTATATTATCAATGTTATGACTTGTTTTATCCCTTATTGGGATTTTTAGATCACCCGTTCTTAAGCATTTCTTCAGGTTATCCCATGCAATTCTTAGTACAAGGGAATGCAGTGGTCATGTAAAGGATTTTTTCAATAAAGATGTTGGGTTTCATGTTTTATGTCAATATGTAATGTTCTTAATTTTACAAGACACTAGACCTCTCAATCCTTAGAGTTTTCTTAAGTGAATTATTATTTAATTAACCATGTTTAAGTGTGTAATAAAGAGAAGGGTTGTTATAGTTGGTATCAGAGGATAAGATTTGTTATTTTTGGGATTAGGATTAGAAAAACCTAGTGAAAGCCTTAGGGATAAGACTAAGTATAATAAAAACATTCTAAATTTGTGGAGAGTATTGATTAAGTGTTTTATCAAGAAAATAAATCCATGTCTATATACAAGCATGTAGAGGCAGCTCTGGCACAGATGTACCTAGGAGTGGAAACTCTAACAAAGAGTTTCAAGCTTATCCTGAGGTATCCTGGTACACGATAGCAGGCATTACAACACACTTGGTTACAAAACTCTCAGGGGGTATGAATTGGTAAATTCACAAGTATAGTATGAACCATTATTAAGGGAATAAAAAAATTCCCCTAATAATATATGTTATAATGTTGATCATTGATAACATAGATTAAAGCTTATAAATTCATAAGTTAAGGAATAAAAGTAATTTATAAGTCATCTGTTTTAGTCGTTGTATTACCATTTATGTGTTACCCCTAACTTTACTTTTATTCCAAACAATGGATTATAATATGAGTACTCAGGCTAACAACTGATTCGAAGATCAATGTGACGACTATTCTAATGAGATGCTCAATCTAATGGGAGTAGTAATCATGAAAGTTTTCACGATAGTATCTCTGTTAACTCAATATTTGAATAAAAACATGGGCCAAGAGGAACATTCAAACCCCCCTATGAAAGAACAAGTCACAATCGAGAGCTTCATCAGACAAAGACCTCCTAATTTTAATGGATCACCTGATCCCTCAATTGCCGAACAATGGATCAACTCCCTTGAAAATATACTCTCCATTTTTCAATATTCTAACCAAGGGAAGGTTATTTTGGGTTCTTATCATATGGAGGGCGAAGCTGATAAATGGTTTTCATTGATCAAAAATACAAAGCATGATGAGTAGATCGAGGTGTTGGAATGGAACGATTTCCAGAAGATATTTTTCCATAAATATTTTCCATGCACCCCCTAACTTCAGATGGAAAGGGACTTCCTTGCCCTCAGGAAAAAAGACGATTAATCCATTGGATCAAATGAGGTAAAATTAACAAGGATTTCATGATATGCCTCAGGATTTGTTGTTACCCCCAAATTCAAGGTTGACAGCTTCTTTGGTGGGCTGAAACGTAGCATACGAAAATCCCTAGTGATTTGTGACTTTAATAGCTATGAGGAAATTGTACGATGTGCCCTCGGGGTTGAAATGGAGATTGGAGAATCCTGGAAGTATCATGGGGATAAGAAGCGTAAGTTGGACTTCAATTTTTGTGGTCCAATGGATAAATCGAATGATGCTATGAAAAGATTGCACCTCACCCGCCAAAGGTGTGGAAAGAAGCACCTCGGAAATTGCCTAAAGTGGATGAGAAAATGCTTTAGGTGTGGAAGAGAAGGGAAACTAGCCATTAACTACCGACTAGAAAACCCCACCACTGTGACAGAGGAGATGAACAATTTATTTGACCCCCAACGCATTGTTCATTTCTTCAAATGTAAAGAACCATGGAACCTTGTAATCCAGTGCCATAAGCCAAGGGTTTTCGTAGGCAACCAACAACCTCCATGGTAGAAAGGTAGAGTTTTTTCAATCACTATCGTCGAAGTGAACCCCAAAAACGAAGCAGTGATAGGTAAAATAGTTATTCATTCATGAAGAGAGAAGATAATTTATTTTTATGGTTCTACACATTTTTTATATCCTCAAAGTTTGGTAGAACAATCCCAACATCACCAAAAATCATATAAGTAAAGATTTTAGTGAGTATGAAAAAAGGGTAAATCATTCCATCCCATTAATATAAATCCTCCCCTGTCGTAATTTGTGGATTTAACTTCCTGTAGAACCACATCATACTCCCTCCAGTGCAATGTGATGCAATTATCAGCATGGATTGGATTTCCTTATATAGAGCCAACATAAATTTCCGTGAGAGGGAAATCACTCTCTATATAGGGAATCGACCCTCGATTCTACACAAGTTCAAGGAGGAAGATGAATCTTATTTAGCCCCATCATCTAAAATGTGGATATTAATGCCATATGAGCATAATTATCCGGGTCAAATGATTGATTCCATTGAAGAAACCATCCTTTAAGACATTCATATTGTGAGGGAATTCAATGAAGTGTTTCCCAAGGAATTACTTGGTCTTCCTCCTAGAAGAGATGTTGAATTCTAAATTGATATTATTCTTGGGGAATTTACAATATCCAAGACTCCATATAGAATGGATGTTGTGGTGCTTGAGGAGGTGAATAAAAAACTACATGATAATCTAGATAATGGATTTATACACCCATGTGTTTCACCATGGGGTGCACCAGTCCTCTTCGTCAAGAAGAAGGATGGGTCAATATGCCTTTTCATTGAATATCGTGAGCTCAAAAAAATCACGATAAAGAACAAGTATCATTTTTCATGAATTTTTGACTTGTTCAACCAGCTATGTGGAGCACAATAGTTCTCTACGGTGAATTTTCGGTTAATATATTACCAAGTAAGGGTGAAGAAGGAGGATATACCCAAGACTACTTTTTGTACAAGATATGAGCACTATTAATTCATAGTAATTTCTTTTAGACTCACTAATGCTTCATCAATATTCATGGACTTGATTGAATTGAGCCTTTATATATTACCTTGAAAAAATTTTGGTTGTCTTTATAGATGATATTATAATATATTCCAAAACCAAGGTGGAGCATGAGGAGAATCTAGGAACTATACTAGAGACCATGAAAAGGTAGAAGCTCTATGCGAAGAAAAACAAGTGTGAGTTCTGGTTGAAGGAGGTATCATTATTGGGTCATATCATCAAATTAAATTGGATATATGTAGATCCCTCCAAGACAGCTGCAATTGAGGGATGGATGAGTCCAACATCGGTAAAGGATATCAGTAGCTTCTTAGGGTTAGCTGGAAATTATTGATGATTTATGATAAATTTCTCACAATTTTCAACCCCTCTTACCAATCTAACCCATATGGGAGTCAAGTTTTCCTGTAGTGATGAATGTCAAGAGAGCTTCAAGTAGTTGAAAAGGAGGCTTATCACTACACTGGTGCTGACAATACCCATAAGTTGATAACTTTTTGTAGTATTTAGTGATGCTTCTAAGAAGGACCTGGGTTGCATGTTGATGCAAAATGATAAATTCATTGCCTATGATTCAATGAAATTGAAGGTTCATGAGAATAACTATCCAACACATGATCAAGAGTTGGTTTTAGTGATCTTAGCTTTAAAAATTTGGTGGAATTATCTCTTTTGGGAGAAGTGTGAAATCCAAACATATCATAAAAGCCTGAAGTATATATTCACAAAGAAAGAGATGAATATATACCGATGAATATGGATAGATCTGATCAAAGACTATGACAACTCAATCCATTACCACCCTAGGAAAGAAAACAAGGTGACAAATTCTCTTTATAAAAAAGGACCCACTAATTCTATCATTAATGAGAATTGAAAAGGATCCAATATTCTTAGATTTGTTGAAGATTGAAATGGGAATAATAAATAAGGTAACATCATTAATCCTTTCACATATTATCTCTCAATCGTTTCTTTTGTAAAGGTTTAAGGGTACTCAAAACGATGATGTGGGAATTCAGAAAAAAGAGGAAAATATTGGAAATGGGAATTCCTTGGAGTTCAATGTCAATTAAGAAGGAATTTTGAGATTTTGAAGATGATTAAGTGTTCCATCAAGTTCAAAGCTGAAGAAGGAACTTTTGGATGATGCACATAGTTCAAATTTCTTCATTCACCAAATAAACACAAAGATGTATCGAGATATTCAAGAGAATTATTGGTGGGATAACATGAAGAAATATATCACTGAGTATAAATAGAAGTGCCTAGTGTGTCAGTAAGTGAATGAAAAAAGGCATAAGTCTAAGGGTATGATACAAATATTACCCATAGCAGCATTGAAATGGGAGACAACACCATGGACATTGTCACCGGACATCCAAAGACATCTAAAGGAAGCAATGATATCTGGGTTGTTGTGGATCATCTTCCAAAGACTGTATACTGTATTGCAATTTAAGAGGATTTATCATTGGATCAACATGCACGAATATACCTCAATGATGTGGTAACATTGCATGGAGTACCACTATATATTATATCAGATCGAGATCCTAGATTCACCCTTATGTTTTGGAAGAGTCTTAAACATGATCTTAATAATGAACTGAACTTCTATACATCTTATCATTCTCAAACCAATGGACAATATGCGTAGTCTATCCAAAAACTAGAGGCTATGTTGAGATCATGCTCAATGGACTTCCAAGGAGGATGGGATCAACATCTTCCACTAGTTGAGTTCTTTTACACCAACAGTTTCCACTCATGTATCCAAATGGATCCTTATGAAGTCCTATATGGGAAGAGGTGAATAACACTTGCATGTTGGGATGAAGTTGGGGAATAAAAACTAATAGGTCTAGAGATGGTCAATGAAATGGAGGAATAGTATAAGACCATCCAGCAGTACATTAAAGCTGATTAGAGTTGACAAAAGAGCTATGCAGATAATCGTCGACGAGACCTAGAGTTTGATGTCGGAGACATTGTATTCCTCCGCATATCTCTATGGAATAGAGATATAAGATTTGGGAAGAAGGGAAAGCTTATTCCAAGGTACATCGGACCTTTTGAGATCCTTGGTCGCATTGGAGCAGTGTCCTATCGACTAGAACTACCAAGGAATCTATATCATGTACATGATGCATTCCATGTATTACTCTTGAGGAAGTACATACCTGACCCATCACATGTACTCAATATAGAGGTAGTACCATTGGAGAATGACCACTCCTATGAAGAGAATCCCGTGAAGATATTAGATCATATGAAAAAATTTCTATGAAATAAGACAATGCCCCTCGTCAAGGAGTTTTGGGGAAACTACAAGTTTGAAGAAGAAATTTGGGAATCAGAAGAAGTGATGAATTAGAGTTACCCGCATCTTTTTTACAGTGGGAAAATGAAATTTTGTGGGAAATATTTCATAATGGGGGAACAATGTAATGACCCAAACCTTCATTAATGAAAACTATTTTTTATCCATTTAAATGTCTTATTATGCGAAATGGATATATAGAATTTCCACTTCTTTGGTTTTATGTTTTTGGATTTTAAAATACCTTTATGAATTATGACCATTTCTAATATAGTCATTGAACAGTGATCACATGATTAGTATAAATATAAGGCTTTAACAAATCCAATTTACTCTAAAAAAGGAAGTGATGGCCTCATCTAGTAGAATTTCTCCATTAGAAGCCCATTTGTTGGAGCTCGGAAAGGAGGTGGTGTCATTGGGCTTCAATCTTGACAAAGCCCAAGGCTAACTTCAACATGTTTAGCATGAACAAAACCTGTTATGGGAGAAGTGGAAGTTGATAGAGAATACCACCCTGGTGATGTTATCTGAGCCACCCCAAGAGTCGTTCACCATCGCACACCTTACCCTTTGGTCTTATGCGGGTGTTATAAGGTGTTATGTAACAAAACCCTAGTACTATGATTATATACATTAGTTTTTAATGGATAATATACATCCATTTTATTATTGTTACTTTATAAATAGTTTTTATAGTAAAAATACAATTTTTAGTTAATTAAGAAATCTATTTTGATGAATTAATGTATTTTTGAATTAAATAATATTTTAATTAAATATTATTACTAAATTACTTTTTATGTAATATAAATCTCCGTATAATTATTAAAAATACAATTCTGATTTTTTTTAATGTTTGAAAGCTGTTTTTGTCAAAATCCATGAATTTTCGATAAATGTCAGTTTTTATTTATAAAGTAAAAATTCACATATTTAGAATACTATTTATTTAAAATAAATATTATTTTTGGAATCAGGATCTTGAAATTATCAAATGGTGAGTTTTTCATAATTTTATAAGACAATAAATAGTTTGGGTAAAAATTAAATACTGTTTAAACATATAATGTGATTTATGACATCATAATGACCCCATAGTTATGTAATAAAATAATATAACCACTATTTTCTGCTAATATATGTTTTATAATTAAAATAATGTAAATTTAGGTTTTATTAATTTTACAAAGCCTTAGTGGACCCACGAAGACTTTTAAAACATTTTAACTTTTTAAATTGATTTCCTCGAGAGTATAACTCACCTCCACATAAGAAACCCTATTATTTTAAGAAGTTAGTCCATTAGACTTATAAAATAATGTTTTCCAATATTTTTTAAAAAAACCATGGGCCAAAACAATGGGTTAGATTGTGTTTTTTATTAGTTTAATGTGTGGTGTCCCAAACCTAAATAATAAATAATTCCCTGTCTTTTCCTATATATACCTACCCAAGATCCCAATTACTCTTCAGTAAAAGCCTTTTGATTTTGTCAAACCTCATCTATACTCTCTATATAATCCTCCAAAGGAGCCACAAGCTCCCAAAAAGCCTCTCTCAAGACCCTCCCAATCATTTCAGATCACACTTGCAAGTAAGGGATTCCTACCTTTCTTATTTTTATATATGTTTTTTATGTTTTAATATCCATTTAATTTCAATTAAAAATTTGGGGGTATGATTTTTAACCTCTCCTATACTTTCCTCTTTATTTTAGAATGATGATATAACTTTTTCACTATAATTAATGCCTCATATGTACACCCGTTACTATGCTAAATTTCTGTAAGGGATTTCATCCTTTCTCATTTTGGTCCTTGTTTATTTATGTTGATATACCTTTGTATTTTCCATTACAAATGTTAGGGTATGATTTCAAACCTCTCCCATACTTTCCTACCTATCTTTTAATGATGAGATATCCCTTTATCTCTCATTAATCCCTCCCATGTACACCTGTTACCATGCCGAAATTCTGTATAGAATTTCTCTCCTCTCATTTACATCCAAGCAATTATTTTGTATTATGAATCTAAATTACATTAATTATGATGGGACATATATATATGACCCCATTAATGTAAATTTCATGTAAACATGATGATATTACCCTTTCTCTCTCATCAAAAAGTTTTATGAATTCTTATGTCACGCCATTATTCTGCTGAAATTGCCCCGTGATTTTCGAAGACAAATTTATTATGTAGTGAATATCATTTACATTGCTCTACCAAGGGTATTCACCTATATGAATGTTTAATTATTTATTATATAAGTTCATGTATTAATTCAAAATTCATTTATCATTGAATAAATGATGATTTTTAATGATTCTATGTTGCATGATCCATGTGACACACTTATGCATGAAATGAAATGTTTAAGAAGGGTGCACCTTTATAGCACTCCAATGTATTGGGTAAAGATTAGTTTCATTATACGTCAAGTGAAATGAGGGTTTAATCATGATAAATCAAGTTCAATGAGGGTTTACTCATACTACATGTGCAATGATCCTTGGATCATGCTAATACCATGTTAAGTGTTATCTCCATATTTACAGGTTATGATACTCATGCGATATCATGCCTTTATGTTCATGCTTCTTTTATGATGCATTTAAATTCCAATTTCCTAACATATATTGTATTATTCATGTTATTCCTTTTTTTACTCACTTTCTAGTCCTTATATATCACCCTTTTCTTATGCATGTCCTCAGGGTATCCCATGCAATGCTAAGTATGATGGAATGAAGTGGTCATGTAAAGAAAGTCTTCAATAAACATGCTATGTTTCATAATTTAAGTCATTATTTAATGTTACTAATTTCCAAATACACTAGACGTATCTTCATTGGAGTTGTCTTATGTTAAATTTTATGTAATAAATCATGTTTAAGTGTGTAATAAAGAGCTGGGTTTTTATAAAGATGTTTGAATATTTGTTCAAAGTGTTGAATGTTTGAAACATGATTTATAAATATAACCATTATTGAAACATTATTTCTTTATAGAAGTTCCTCAGAAAAGAGTTTAATTAAAGAGTTATATCATATGATCAAACAGTGATATTTCATGGATTATTTGAAGATATAATCATTTAAAAAAACCCGTTAAGTTTATAAATCATAAGGATGGACTCAAAGTATATCATATGAGATATGTTATATTTGTTTTCATGCACTTTTTTTAAAATTATTATATGATTTTGAGAAGGTAAATGTATCATGTTTAATAAGTGGAAATCTAAACATTACCATTTTCTCATATTGGATATATATATTATGAAAAGAAATGCTAATTGAACACTCATTGTATAAATTTGTGTAACCCTAAATGATATTTATCATGAAGTATTATAGATTGTAATTAAATGTTAAGGTTGCTATCATTAGGATTATTGAATCAAGTTATGGAATATAATCATGAAGCATAAATTTGATTTTGTGCATTGAATTCCCCATTAAGTATATAAAACATTTAGTGTAATAGAAAATGTAATTAGTATTATAGGGGTTAATTTTTGATATTTATTTCTCCCCATACATGAGGTTTGGGCTATACCTTTCATTATAACCTTAATACTTTGTAACCATTCATAGACAAGGCATAAATATTAGTTAAGAAAGTGGTGGTTTAGTTTATTGGTGATCATGTAATCTGTTAGAGTTTAATCATGATGGGATTTTCCCTCTCAAATGCTTAGTATAGAATCAGAGACCTCAATTGAGATAGACTTAGGTTGTTTATAACCATACCTAGATAAGACATATGATATTGGTATATATTACGGTGAGGGTCATGTGATTTAATCATATATAATGATGAATTACATGTTATATATTCATTGACATGGTCAGTATATGCTTGAAGAATCAAGAATAACTGATGACCTATACGATGTTAATATGACCAGAGTCCCATGGTTACTCTATATCTAGGGAAAAAGGGATCATATGAAATTTCATGCTTAAAAATGATACTTTTTTTGAAAATTGGTATAGAGATACATGTGTTTGATAGAGATCCTGCCAGATCCCATCACTAATTGATTATACATGATTACATACTACATGCCTCTCTATTCATACATTTATGTATTCAGTAATTCATTTTTTTCAATTCTATAATTTCTTGTGTGTTCACAATTATTATTTTACTAAAATTGGATTGAGATATAATCAACGATATTATATAAAATTGTTTTAGATTTTATCCAATATTTTGAATTTTATAGGTTTTTATTATACATTTCCCAAGATGTGATACATTTGAAGTTGATGATAAATTTATTTATTTTTTAAGAGGTATCCAAATGGGGTTTTAGAAATAATTTAACTAGTTATTATATATGATAAAATATAAGGTAAAATGGCATGAAGTTTATGTAGATTTTATAAAATAGGAATATTGGTGTAGATATAACTTAAATCCTAAAGCATATTTGAGACATTTTTAGCTTTATTATTAATCATGTCATATCATTTTTCTCACTTGATATGCATGGAATAACATTTTCCTTAATGTTATAAATATTTTTTATCATTATATATGGCATTTTCTTCTAATAAATTAATGTTAAATGCTAACATTCGAATAAACATACCATAGAATGACTCTTTAATAATGTATATTTAATAGTATGAAACTATTGGTAGGTTGGAATGGATTTGTTTTGTGGAAAATTTTACCACATGAATTAGATCATAAAATATGAGTTAATTATTAATCACAAGAGGAAAAACCACAAATTATTTTTATAGAGGTAGTACACATAAGACAGATTGTGCTAGTTCACGTGAATCATTGGACAAACCTCTCTCCCTCTCCAAGATCAATTTTTTTCTTTAACATTTACCTCTTGAGATACTAGAATATAGTGGGTGAAGAATATATATCACCTTTTAGTCAAGAAATTTAGGTTTAACCGATGAATACACCATGGAGAGGAGAGTCTGATGGCTTCCATTGTGTGATCCTTAAAAAAATGATAAAACATGGATTCAATATTGATCCTGATGTATATTATACACATATAGGATATTCTTCTTTAAACAACATGGTTTTTTTCATGCATGATTCCATGGGTTTATATGGTTCTAATTTGTTTATTATTCTTATTTTATGTGTTAAACTATCTCATTATATCCATTGGGCATCCAACACTGTTCTGATTTATAAACATATTGGAGATATTTATATAGAATCTATAGAGGAATGTACATAAAAATGCATCCCTTGAAGGGTCAATTTTTGAAGTGTACATGTTGGAGGAAATATACAATCATTACACTTATTATTTTAAATCAAAATATTCCCCAAATAATAATTAGAGGGGTCATAATGAACTATGTTTTGATAATTAAATAAACAATAAATTACTTATGTGTAATCACTATAGGCTTGGTTTTGGTAGTGAATATGAATGATGAATCAAATAAGACGAACAATACAATGTTCATACATATGTTTTTGTCAATTATGAAGAAATATAATGATTTATATAGTATATTCTATTGTAAGAATTTATTTTTCTTATGTTAATGGAAATTAAATATTTCTTCATTTCTTATATAGATTATATGATAATTATATCAAAACAAATCACATAAATTACCCCATTTTCTCTTGTGGAGCATCACTAAAGTACTTTTTTGTTCTTGTTTCAAATACTTATAATTGAAATTTCATCATGACCACAAATATTAAATAAATTAAAAAATTAGTATTATATTAAATAATTTAAATTTTTTATCGTATCATAATTAGAAAATATAATTTAATATTGATTATATTAACTGTGTAAGTCACCATCATAATTGGTAAAATTTAAAAATTATTAGGTGATTAATGGATAATTATTTTATATATAAACATATAGAGAGTCCAAAAAAATAATGAAAAATGGTGTTTATTTAATTGGAACCCATCACCGAGAATGTGGTGTAGAGTTTTATAGAATAATGTATGAAATCATTAAGTTATGTTATCTGAGAAAATATTATGTAAAAATATTTTAATATAATTGGTTGGATTTTGATCAAGGGTCTAACATTTATCCATTTTATTGAATCATTGACATTTTTATAAAATACATCTTGTATGAAATGGAGAATTTATATTACAACATAAAAAATATAATATTTAATACCCAAATTATTATTCTTTAATTATATATTTAATTGATTGGTTGAGTGTAATAAAAACGAAATCCAGTGAAAATTATTTTATTAAAACTGAAAATGGTTTTTGGAGTTATAAATTATTTACAATTTTCAAGAGACATCATTAAGTATATATCTAACACCAAGAGATACAAGTAAAAATTATTATATGGTTAAATTAAGTGATGATGGTGTAAATAATATTGATAATGAAACCACCAATGATTTTAAAAATATGAGATATGTTGAAATTTATAATTTTTTCAAAATTGTTGATATAGTGGAAGATGTTAAAGTTGATGATTCTAATGAAGTTGAGGATGAATATGAAGATGAATATTGAGTTGTTTCATTATCCTTAAAATAATTATGAGTATATATTAAGTATTTCAAATGACTATTTATTAGTTTTAAACATTTATTTAATGTATAATTTATATTTTTTTAATAGTTATTATATGTTTTAGATGTATCAAGAAAAATTTGATGAGATGATGCATTTAATGTCTAAGGATGAGCTACTAGGTTATGTTCCTCCATTTTCTCTAGAAGTGGGTGATTCCTAAACACCACAATCATTGATGGGATGACTCCTAGTGCAATTGATGATTATAGATCCCAATTGCAAGCAGCGCCTATCTATTTATTTCAATCCCCATCTAAGGAAGTATGTTTAAATATGAATTTCATTTAATTTTCATTTAAATTATTATATTTATTTATTATGTAACTAAATATTCTTATTTTAAATGTTTTTTACATCTAGATTTTGGACTAGATGGTTCTATTATAAGAATGTTTTTTCATACTCCATGGGTGTTAATGTATAATGTTCATAGTGATATGAATGATTCAATTGTTGAACACCATGTGGTATACAAATAAAAAATATGTTTTATAATAGATTTATATAATTTGTAATTTACAATATTATTAAATATTTTTTCAAGATATATGGTCTCATATTTATTATAGCATGAGATGATCCATTTGGGAGGAATTAGAGGCTTTCATGGGTAACCATTTCAACCATTTTTTATATAAACTTCAGAAGAGAGGTTTAGAAAGAGATGGAGAGATAGAATATACTACTTTATTTGATGAATATTGTGTGCATCATCAACCTAATTACTTCCTCTCACCTGATTGGGAGGTATGATGAATTTTTAGGATAAGGGACACATTTTAGGGAGATCACCTTCTTTTTGATAGAATTAGGGGATAAAATATATCACATATAGATATTCGAGCCATACTTTTAGTTTAAATCATTAAAAATTGGTCTGTAATATTTTTTAATAATTTGTATATAAATGTTTATATATATAATACTAAATGAATATGATAAATTTAGGTAGTATTATGTTGATCCAACTCTTATGGAGTTTTTTTTATTATAAGTGGATATACACTTATCATAGTATTAGGATTATTTATAATGAGAGGTAGAAAGAGATTACGGTTATTATTATTTTTTATTAAAAAAAATATTTTTTTAACCTTTTAGAATTATTTTTATACATTTATATGAGACAGATAGGACAAAGTATTCTCAGATGAGTGAGAGTTAGGCCAAGATAGAAGGGATGGGATGATAAGTCATTGTAAAAGTCACATTTTGCTGAGATGGATTGGATGTAGTTGATGAAAAGTTGTATTGAAAATGGTTGGGTGATTTACATTGGTTTATGATCAATGCTAACTAGTTACCATGGTATTAAAGTAATTTCACCATTTCTATAAAAGGGATATTTTTCAATATCTCCATATTCAATTATTGAAGAGTATAAGGTGTGGTTAAATTATCAAGATGAGATGATATATATATTTAATGGAGAGCCAAAAGAGAAACAAAAAAAGATTGAGCAACAAATTTAGCATAAGGTGAAACATCCTGAGTCAATGAAAGAGTATGTATGGCGACATGAATGTGGTTTAGGGCTGGATTTATATTCTTTTAATTGAGCTAATCACCCACCCCCTTAGTGAAATTATTTTTTCATTGTATTTATAAAAATATTTTTTATTATATGTGTTATTAATTTTATTAAGATTGTTTCTTATAAGTTTTTATATTATATTTCATTTTAATTTTTTATTTTCCTATAAAAATAATGAAAATATTTATGATCATGGGTGATTTCACTAGTTTTATGTCTAATGACCATAACCATAGGATATTGCCCCATTCAGGTAGACCATGAGTACTATTTGTTGTGGATTTTTAAATCCATTGAAAATAATTTGGAAGGAAATTATTTATGATTGATTTCTTAGTCCATTGATAATATTTTTTTGATTGATATATATACCCATTAAAAATAATATAACCAAAAAATTTATTTCAATGGTTTTTCAAAAATAAAAGTAATTATTACTTGAATTTGAGGGACATGCAATTTGTGATGAATTCCCATCTCAAATATTTTTTTTCTACAAGAATCCATTACAAATGAATCATCAGAAAAATATCATTAATTTCATTGTGAATATTTTAGAGATAGTTGAAGAATCAATTCAGGTTAAATTCAATGAATCCTATCCCATTTCTTATAAGAAAACTCACTTTGATTTCCATGATGATTCTATGAATACCATGAGACTTGTCACTTTTATTAACACTAAAAAGGATAACGATGAGGAAAATTTTTATGAAAAAATAAATATAAAAATACTAGAAACTAAATAATACAAAATCATGCTACCTTGAAATACTAGAACCTTAAAATTCAATACCTTTGAAACTATTATTTTTAGGTTAGAGAATGTGTTAGAAGTAGGGTATGTGCTAAAAATAGTAGTAAATATTTAATATATCACATCATAAAAAAACTATAGATTAATCCTTAAATTATTAGAGTTAGGTTGTATCCATAAAAGAAGAATTAAATTTGTTTTAAAGAAATTATGTATAAAATTTAGTTGGTATACCATTTAATTATCATGTTATACATATAAAATATGTTAATAGAATGAAGAAATATAATCAAGGAGTGATATATTGAAATAATGACCGATTAGATGAAAAATGCTACAATCATGAAGAATATATAGATTTTAAAGAAACATTATCACATATATTAAAATTTGAATCTATTATAATTATCTTATAAAATGAATCTCATAATTTTTTTTGACATTTTCATATATATGTTAAAAATTATCATCTAAATGGTTTTATTTTTTAGGTAGGTTATATTGAATATCCTCTTGGTTTTCAAAGCACTATTATTAAAAATTATATTTCACAACTATCCAAATGTTTACATAGTCATAATAAAGAACCTAGATCTTGGTATGAGAGCCTTAGTTATTTTATTTTATCAAATTGTTTTTCTATATCCTTGGAAGATCTTACATTGTTTAAGAAAAATTCATCTAAATATATTTTTCTTGTTGTGAAGTTATTTTTAGTTTAAATATCAAACAATTATATAATGAATTATCTAAACTCATGAAATAATAATTTTAAATGATCATAAGGGATGAGTTTAACTTCTATCTTGTTTTTTAAATCATTCATAAGGACATTGGTACTATGATACATCAAATTACATATATACATAGCTTATATAGAATGTCTAGAATTCAAAACAGTAAACCGCACAAAACTCTTATGATTTGTAATATTAAACATGATATTAATGAATCTTATAAACTATTAAAAAAAATTTATATTGTGTAATAATAGTGATATTGTTATATATAACTTATAGCAGACCATAAATTTTTTTGTTGCATATATCTATTATAAATTTAAATTGATTCCCAATGAATCTCATCTTATTGTTGCATAAAGGATTTTAAGACATATAAAATGTACTATGTTTCTTTATTTAATATTTTAAAAAAGTATTATATGTGATTTAATTTTATATTTTAATACATAGTTTGGGTGTTTTCAAATATATAGGCAAAGTACTTCAAGAAAATAACACTACATGGGAAGATATTTTGTTTCTTGGTCATATTGACTTATCTACTACTGAAGATGAATATGTTATAGTTGGTAAATTTTTATAAAATTATTACAGATGATTCACACTAGAAATAATTTTCGTTTAAATTTTAAACATGTTTCAATCAAATATGATAACACAAGTATTATCAATATTTCAAAAAAAAACCAACAATTTATTCAAGGAATAAGAGTATTGATATAAACATCATCTCTTGAGCGATCATTCACAAAATATGAAGTTTCTCTAAAATTTATTGGTACTAAAAATCAATAAATGTACATATTTACTAATCTAGTTTTTGGTCATTTTGATTTAATTAATATAAAATTAAGTTTAATTAAATTTAAATGATTTTATTTTTAGTTTTTTACTTGTTTTATTATTATTTATGTATTTGTGTTTTTGTGTTTTTTGGGTTTATTATAATTTATTTATATTGATGAGTTTTATCTTATGTACTAATCACTATTTATTATGTATGAACTTGAAAATATTATGTAATATATCTTTATAATACATAATATAATTAATTTATACATTATATATATCTTCTAATACATAATATTTTTCTTTTGATATCAAATACTATCTTTGTGGTATATAATATAATTTTTGACTTGTATATTATTTTTATATTAATCTTGAAAAATACATTTTATTATATGAAAATTCCATTTCAAGTAATTATTGAATACCCCATATGAATATTTTGTTAACAAATTTGATCCTTTGGATTGGGAGAAACTAAAATCAATTTGAAACCTCTCTATTTATCTCCTATTTCTACACCCTAATCTGGGAACCAAATACCTATATTTGAACATGGTAAAATTAAAGATGGTTGTTACTAGAACTTCGTCATTGAGTAAGAGAGAAATAAATGATGCATTGGATAAATTATTTTAATCTCATAAAGCTATCAATGATTCTTAGCTTAATAAAAGTGAAATGATTCTTAAGATATTTTTCAGTTTTCAAGGATGGTAGTATGTTTTTTAATATGGAAAATATTGAAGTAGATATTGAAAAATATTCTAGAGAGATCTATATTAATTCATGGTTCTAGTTTTCAATGATAAAAGATTCAATTATAAAGAAATTAAAAAAGGATGATAGTTTTATTTTTATTGAAATTTATGAGAAATTTTACAATCAACATGAATGAAATTTTATGAGCACCTAAAATTTTGTTAATGATAATAAAATTAGTTATAGGGACACCATGTTTTTTCTATTTAGAAATTAAAATATAGAGAAGAAAAAAACAAAAGGATAGGAAACATGAAGATATGATTCTTTAAAAGTTTATTCAAATTAGTATAACTTAAAGGGAAGTATATATTGAAAAAAGTTATTTTCCAATATATATATATATATATATTATAGATTCTATTTAATGAGAGTAAAATAAATTTAATAAGGTACATGATCAGATATATGAACCATTATAATCAAAATAGGGAGAGAATGAATTTCAATACATGTAGTATAATGCATCCTATTTTGATTGATAAGAAGGAAATCGATTTGAAAGATAAGGAAACAATTAGGTGTTATGAACAGAATTCCATGTGAGTTGGAGTGTTGATGAGGATTAGATTTATTTAATGTGAAACCATGAGAAAAATATTTTCTATAAAAGATACCAACGTATTTTGACTGTATTTTTTTTTTAATAATTATGTTAATATGTGTGTTGGTTTTTGGAGGAGATAACAATGATTATAGAAGATAATTAGAACATGGAGAATGGTATGAAATATGTAATGACTCAGATATTATATAGTTTTATTTTTATAAATTAATTGAAAAAATTCCAGGACGAGGCACTGAGACAACGTGTGATTCTTAGGCTCAATTCTCCCAGAGCAAATCGATGAAAATTGTTCAATTTTTAATAAATCATGTGAGAGGTTTTCCTCTAAAACTAGAATAACTTCTATGTTATTTCTCCAATAAAAAATCTGAGGGAATCGTTGCATTCAAAATAGTGACATTACCTTAGGCAGGGTGTAACATTGACCAGTGTGGGTTGGCCGTGAAATTTAGTTTTTGGACACATCGGTAATAAAATATTTTATAATAATAGTTTATTTCTATGTATATACTCTTTTTATTTATATTAGTGTTTTTTAGAAATCCAGGGTGATCACCATAACCCTATAATTCCCCTAAGATCAAGAGAAGTAATTTCTATCGATGATGATGATAGATCAGAGATATAGACTGGGATCTAAGATCGATGGATTGAAAAATAAGGATGACGCAGCTTCACTTGTCATCAACAACGGATCCAAACTCCAGGCAGGGTGTAGTTTCTATGTAATTCATTCCCTATTTTTAAATTTGATGATTAACATGGTCTAACTCACAAATATTTTGATCTGTGGTTCGATCGCTTGTGGGATGGGTTCTATGCTTGTGGGAATTTTAATGGGAGATAGATTTGTGTTACTACTATCCTTCTTCGTTATTCCTTCTAATAAGAAAAAATCAAGGATGAAATGAACAATGGAAAAAATCCATTATTTAGGTGTTCTTGTGCATTTATTCTATCCCCTAAATCTCTTGTGTTCTTCATGCGTTATTAATGTTATCCTTGCCATTGAAACCCCTATGTTAATGATCAACCATTGTGCCCTGGATTCATGGCACAATGATCTGAGATTTAAGGATATGAACCCGCGGTGACACAATAGAGGAGTAACGAAAAGCACGTTGCAATTTGGATGGGACAATGAGAAATTAAATCTCATAGAGATGAATAGAGGCAGCAACTATGGTTGGTTTACGCAAGGCGGTATGGTTCTATGGGGGCCGGTCCAGGCGGAAGATGAGCCGACAGGGTGAGGCCACTAGCGGGGTGGACAATGGTAGTAGAAAATGGTAGGGGAGCAAGCCATGAAATGTGGTCACAGTGTTTACTGGGAGATTCAATGAGGCTAGGCTTCGTACATAGATGAAAGGTTGAATGAGTCTTCTCATCGCATTGGAGGAGCCCGTGATGGCAGTTTAGCCACAGGGAAGATAGGAGACACGCGGTCGGGGTAGACCACATGCAGCATGGAAAACCAACCAAAAGGGTGGGCTGAGCCTAGTAGGTCTGGCGGGTTCGGTCCAGAATGGACCAGATCAGTTTGATTCGGCCGACGGGTCGGGCTGGGTCTGGCAGGTCAAGTCAGACCCAAACCAGACCCTTGTCAAACCCTTTTTTGTAGTAATAGCTATAACATTAAAACCCTGTGTCCTTTTGGAGACCCATTTGTGGTGAGGGGACCCTTGAGACAATAAGGAACATTTGAGATAATATAATTGTGATTTTTGGAAGTTGGAACATAGAATAATTGGTAGAGTTGTAGTTTCTCTTGAAAGGATCACTCTACAAGAAGAATCATGTAGCTGGTTGTGGCTTCGAAGCTGTGTGACCAAGATGTTATTTGACCTAATGGATGTGTGTTTTATTTAGACACTGTGTGTCTCACCAAGTCTATGTGTCTTACTATTACTATGTGTCATATTGAGAATGTGTGTCTTGTGGAGACCGTGTGTCTTGCCGATGTTGTGTGTATTACTGAGACTGTGTGTCTAACTGAGAATGTTTGTCTTATTGAGACTATGTGTCTCAGTAAGGTAGTGTGCCTCATTGGATTGATCATATCTAGAATTTATTATAATTTATGCTATAGAAATATACCTTTGTGATATGAGTGTACTTCAATAATTTTCTTTGTCGTATACTTCATGTATTGTTTTGGCATACTTCATGTATTTATTATTGGAATTCCTTTTTGGTTTCAAGGTGTCCTACTGAGTACTGTTTTACTCACCCATGCATGGTCTTTCCCACATGTGTCATTTCTTGTAGAAATGATCGATTCTTTGATAGATTCCTAGGTGGAGCAGGTCTAGTTGGTTCTTAGAGATACCAGACAGTCAAGGTGTCCTCATACAGCTTCAAGAAAATATCCCTACACCTACCCTTCTGGTAGTGTTTTCTACGGATGAGTTTCAGGAACTTATACTTTAACTTTTCCAGCCACCTTTTTTTGTGGGCTCATATTATGGTCTTATTTACTTTCTATAATTCTACCATTTTACTATGTGGTTGGTATCATAATGACACTCATGTTTCTTTAGTTAGTGTTTTTTACATTTATGCATTTTGGGCTTATAGATTTGTGTGTGTGTGTGTAGGTACTTAAAAAAATGACTCCCGTTTGTGTGATATCCTACTTGGTGCTAGTCTCCATCCCCTGGACTATTGGATTTGGGATTGGGGTAGTCATCACACATTACCCTCTGGGATGGGTCATGACATATTGTTATCAGAGGTAGGTCAGTTCTAATTAAACGACCAGGATTCTGTGAGGTTGGTTTGTGGAAATAGTGTTGAGTGTTTCTTGTATGGATTTCATTCCAAGGAATCCAGTGTTGGTGTGGCGGCTGAAATATCCATACCCTAGGACTCTTGGAACCATCTTTTCGACTCATAACATGAAAACACTAGTTGTAGGGAAAACAATGATACCTTCATCATATAGGATTTTAGTGCCTTCTCATATCCATTTTGAGTCAACTCATTAGGTATAATCTACTGACCATGGTGCATCTTGTTTCATTTTAGGATTCCTTCACTCTGGAATCCAACCAAGATTCTATTGAATGATCATGAGGAAGATCCTCCTAGATACGAGACATAGATACAAGGGCCTATGTTGGAGATAATCTATATATAGAAGTTATCACCTTTAGGTAGTGTACAAGTGATACCACCACCTATCGAGTAGCAGTTACTTCTAGGTATATCAGTTGAAGATGAAACTAGGATGAGTATGTTTCATGGGTTCATGGGAAGTTACCTCATATGTTTGGGGGTGAGACAGACCCCATGTAGATGAGGATTGGCTAGAGGGAATCACATGTGTCTTCCTCCTTGCGAGGAATCCTTCCGACCAGACGGTAGTCCTAGATGAAAGTCATCTTTAGGGATCAGTGGGGTGATAATGGATATTTGTGACCTAGAAACATGATGAGGTGACACTCTCTTGGGTAGATTAGAGAATCTCTTCATGGAGGAGCTCTTTACAACTATGTTGAGATCAAGGTGTATCCAGGAGATCCTACATCTGTAGCAGGGCAGTCAGACTATGGCGGAGTACCCGGTGAGGTTCATTGATCTTTCTCGCTACTCCACAAATATGGTGTGAGACCCGTTTTTAGGGCTTAGATCTTCAAGAATGGGATATCTTAGGAGATTAGGGTATCTATGATATCCCTTATCATTCCTAAATATTCTAGCGTACTGGAGTAAATTCTTCTTTTTGAGATATTTCTAGCGGAGAAGACGCCGACAATGAGAGCTAAGAGCATCCACCAGGTAGCAGAGCCTTCAGCGGTGGGTACTCAACAGTAGTTTCAGATACCCAAGTGGGTTAGAAACTATAGGAGACAACCCTATGACATCAGATCAATGGTCTGGGGATCCTAGGGAAGAGGGAGTCAGATGAAGGACAAGTTGTGTTACTCATGCGTACGTTAGGGACATATGGAACGAGATTGCCTGAATCGACATACAGACAATCAAGAGATGGTCGAGGGACCACCAAGATGGAAGAGGAGGCGGGAGAGGGGTGGTCTGCTGAGTGAAGAACATGGAAAAGGAGTATGTTGAGAAACTTGAGGTGGGAGGTGGTTCATAGTATTACCACCACTACCCCCATGTGGTCCACATGAGGCTTAGGGAGTTAGTGGATAGGGACGAGGGAAACTATAAGAATGGAGGCTTGTGACCCTGTTTTTCTAGGTATGATTACAGTTACTATATATGTATTTTCCACCCAAGACATAGTTTTTATAGACACAAGTTCTAGTAATTCCATTCTTTTCTCGGACCTTATTTGGGGTTCAGAGATTCCGGTAGAACCGTTGACACGACCCTTACGCTTAGGGATTCTTAAGAGAGAGTATTTGATGATCACACACCGGTGCCGATAGTGTGAGATTTCTCTTAGAGGAAAGAGTTTTGGTTGAGATCTATTAGTAGTGGTGTCGAGGCCTTATGATTTCATTATTGATATGGACTAGTTATCCACAGTTCATGCTCATATTGAATGTTTTAGGCATAGAGTATGGTGTTTCTGTAGTGATGGGACTAGGTTTTTCTATCTTGGTGAAATGTAAATGCATGAAACGTTGGAGGGACATACTCATAGGAGGGTGTAGCTGATTACTCGCCATTTTTCTGGCATCACCCTTAATGAATTCGGTGATAGGATTCCTCAGTTTCCTATAGTGGTGGTAGAGTAAGAGGACTTATTTCTAGAATATTTTCATGGATTAAATTACCAAAGGGAGGTTTACTTATATATTAATCAATACCCCATGGAAGAACTGATATTTCCACCTACACATCGAATTCCACCTGAAAATCTTCATTAGATGAGGGTGTCGTTAGGGGAACTATAGAGGAATAGATTTATGAGACCTGATGTTTCACCCTGGGAAGCTACAATTTTGTTTTCCACGAACATAGATAGGAGCTTGAGGTTATGTGTGGACATTCAGTGCCTGAACCAGGTGACCGTGAAGAAAAATTATCCACCATAAAATATTTATTAAATCTTTGACCATCTGAAAAGAGAGAGGTGGTACCTGATGATTGACCTTAGATCAGGCTATCACCAGCTATAGGTACCGGATGAGGATGTACCAAGGATGACTTTAAGGTATCCGTACATCTACTATGATTACTTTGTGATTCCATTTGGCATGAAGAAAACCCTAAAAGTGTTCATGGAACTTATGAATATGATATTCCATTCTTACATAGACTGGTTCACGGTGGTCTTCATTGATGACATCCTAGTGTACTCAACATCTAGGGAGGAGTATGCAATACACTTGAGGATGGTCCTGGATACACTCTGAGAGAACCAATATTATGTGAAGCTATCAAAGTGTCAGTTCTAGGATACAGAGGTCCCTTTCATAAGACACATCATTTCAGAGGCCGAAGTTTCATTGGATCAAGTGAAGATTGAGGTGGTGATTTTTTGGGAACCACCCAAGAGTGTTACTGAGGTGCGGTGATTCTTTGGTCTAGCTGTATATTACTAGAGGTTTTTACCCAAATTTTCTGGAGTAGCATCACCCTTGAAAGATATGGCATGGAGGGGGTTGCATTTTTTGTGGATAAATATGTTCATGGAGGGTTTTCAGTAGATGGGCATAGATTGACGAGTACTCCAATCTTGAGATTTCTAGAGGAGGGTTACAATTATGTAATATTCTATGATGTATCAGGGATTGGGATTGGTGTTTTTCTAATTTAGAGGAAAGAGGTGATTGAATACGGTATTTAAAGGTTGATACAACATGAGAAGAACTATGCAACCCTTGATCTTGATTTAGTGGAAGTATTATTCACATTGAATGTATGGAGACAATGCCTGATGGGTGATCCATTTATCTTCTACTCTGAACACAATAGTATTATGTATATCTTCTGTCCGAAGGATCTAAACTTCAGATTGAGTCCATGGATATAGTTCCTCTAGGACTATGACATTTTTATTTTTTATGTTACTGTGAATTGACATGTGGTGGAAGATTCTTTCAGCAGAATATCTCATTTGAAGTTTTTGAGAAAGGTGTCAGAGTAGTTGGCCTCATTACGGATATCCTTTGTGGATTGAAATGAAACAACATACCTCCAGTTGATGATTTTTACCCCTCTACTCTTACAACAGGTAAGGGAGGAAAATCATGGGTATACCGACTCTGAGACTTTATGTTCTCAGATATCCACAAGGCATTCCTATGATGGATATTCAAATGGTGGGGTGAACATAATAATTTTTAAAGGACGTACAGTGGTTCCAGTGGCATAATAGGAGGATGTGTTGAGGGAGTTCCATATATCCACTTTGGTGGTACATCTGGGTGTGGAAAAGATGTACCAGAATATCTGATGTTAGTTTTGGTGGATGGGGATGAATAAGGTAGTGGAAGAGCTCATTTCTAGTTTCCTCACATGTCAAAAAGTGAAGGATGAGCACCAAGTTCCAGCGGGCTTAACCCAACCTCTTGAGGTGCCAAAGTAGAAGTGGGATGAGATATTGAAGGAATTCATGATGGGTTTACCATGAATGTCAAGGAGACATGATTCCATATTGGTGATCATTGACCAACTCACCAAGTTGACCCACTTCCGACCAACTTGGGACCATGGTTTAACAGAGATCTTGGGCCACCTCTACATGCAATATTAGTTTGACTCCATGGAGTACCATCAAAGTTTGTTTCAAATCATGATGCTCACTTCACATATCAAATGTGTAAGTGACTTCAGGAGGTAGTTGGGACTCATCTGTACTTGAGAACAACTTTTCACCCATAGACAAACGACTAGACCCAACGAACCATTTAGGTACTAGAGGACATGCTTCACGCGTTTATCATAGATTTTGGATACAATTGGGAGGATCACCCACCTTTGGTGGAGTTTTCATATAACAACATATATCACTAAAACATTATTATGGAAAATTTTGAGTCCTTGTACATGAAACCATGAAGGTTACCACATTACTGAATGAACCAAAGAGAGTCAGAACTCATGGGCCTAATGTTGGGGAAGTAAACTACAGAGAAGGTTCAAGTCATCCAGGAGCGAATGAAGACAGTAAAGAACCACCATAAATCTTATCCAGACTCGCAAAGAAGTCCTTTTGAGTTCTAGGAGGTAGAACACGTGTTTCTTCAGGAGTCTCCTCAATACAAGATATGAATATTTTTCTAGGGTGGAAATCTATCTCCAAGGTTTATCGAACCTTTTTAGATTATGCGTAGAGATAGCATGGTGGTGTACCACCAAGCTCTACCCCCATAGTTGCATTGGGTATATGATGTATTCCTTTTGTTGTAGCTGAGGAGGTATGTGAATGATCCATCATATGTCATCGACTGGGGAGAGCTGGACAATGATGATAGGGAGAATTTTGTGGAGTACCTAGTGGATATTGAGGATCAATAAGAGAGGACCGTTTGTGGGTGTTCGATTCATCTGGTGCACATTTGCTGGTGGATGAGAATCTCAAGGAGATCAGATGGGAGAGGGAGGCCAAATTTGTGATCAATACCCTCATCGTTTTGTTGAGTAGCCCTTATTTTTTTATCTCATGGAAATAAATCCCTATGGTGGGGAGAATTTAATGAATTGGATTTTTTCAAGTTTTATTTTTATAAATTAATTGAGAAAATTCTAAGACTAGGAACGAAGAATTCATGTGAATCAAATGCTGGGTGTGCCCGGAACAAATTGATAAAAAATATTTAGTTTTTAATAAATTGTAGGAGTGGTTTTCATTAAAACTATAATAACACCTAAAAAAGTGCTCAGATCAAGAAATCCAAGGGAACCATTGTGTTCTGAACAATGAATTTACCTTAGGCAAAATCAAACGATGATCGAAGTGGGTTGAAAATTAATGTTAGTTTTTGGATGTATCTACAATAAAATATTTTATAAAAATATTTTATTTCCATGCATCAAGAGTTTTTATTTATAATAGAGTTTTTCAAGAATATAGGATTATCACAATAACCAAAAAAATCCTCTAAGATAGGGATAAAAATTTTCTCTCAATAGTGATGATAGATCAGAGATCAAGACATAGATCGAATATCAACAGATTGACAAATGATAACGACGCAGCTTCACCCTTGGTCAACAACCAATCAAAACTACATGCAGGGTGTTGTTTCTCTGTAATTCATTCCCTATTATTAAATTTGATGAAGAAAATGGACCAAACCACTAATAGGTTGATCTGATGTTTGATTTCTTGTGGGATGTGTGCTATGCTTACAAGGATTTAAATGGGAGATAGATCTGTGTGAATGCTATCCTTCATTATTTTTGCTTCTAATAAGAATGAATCAAGACCCACATGAACAAGGGATATGATCCATTATTTAAGTGTTCATGTGAATTTATACTCTCCCATAAATCTCTCTCATTCGTCATGCATTAGTTTTCTACACCCTGCCTTTAAACCTCTTATGAAGACGATCGACCATTGCACCCCCGATTCCTGGTGCAATGTTCTGAGATTGGGGATCCAAACACACGAAAACACAATGAAGGATCGATGGAAGATACAACATGATTTCGTGGGGAAAGTGGTGCACGACAGTGTAAGGTGATGGTGTATGAAAATTTCTAGAGGTAGCGGCTCTGGCTAGTTCATGTGAGGTGGCGTGGGTCCAGGGGGGACGATCAAGGTTGATAGTGATCTGGCATGGCAAGGCCACCCGTGGGGTGACTGATGGTAGAAGGAATGGGGTACAGAGATAGGGTCGTGATAGGAGTTTATAGAATTGAATGGAGGATGCAGTGAGGGGAGTCCACATATGTGGAAGCTAGGTGGAATGTGGCACAATGCCATATTGGAGGATCCTATAATAGCGGTTTAGTCGCAACGTTGGTTCAGGTGCGGGGTAGACGGGAGGCACATGGTTGGGTCGTACCGTGTGTGGTGCATCAAATAAGGCCACAAAATGGGATAGAAAAAGGGGATATGGGCATCTATAGAAGCCTATCAGGATAGGCTGGTTCAGGCTGAACAGGGTCGGGTTCGCCGTTGATTCAGGTTGGGTCTGGCAGATTGGGTCGGAGTCAGACAACACATGGGTCAGAACCTTTTTTATAAAAATAGTCGTAACATTCAGACTGTGTGTTTTTTATGAGACACTTGTGAAGTTGAGACCCTTGTGATGAGACGATACTTTTTAGATACTCTATGTGGGTTTTTGTGCATGTTGGAATACATTCTAATGGCTCGAGGAGTAGGTTATCCTGGAATTAGCGTACTACGAGTGCAATCCTCTGGCTAGCTGTGACCTAGAAGCTGTGTGACCTCAAAGGTATGTGACCTAGTCCCTGTGTGTATTACATAGAGACCATGTGTCTCATGGATACATTGTGTCTTACCATGATTTTGTGTCTTTATGAGACTATGTTTCTTATAGAGACTGCGTGTTTTACTGAGACTGTGTGTCTAACCAAGACTGTGTGTCTTACTGAGACTATGTGTATTACTGAGATTGTGCGTCTTATTGAGAATATGTATCTTATAGAGAATGTGTGTCTCATCTATATAGTGTGCCTCATTTTATTGAGAATAATAGGACATTATTAGAATGTATTATATAGAAATATATATGTGTGAGCTGACTATACTTCACATATTTCCTTTGTGGTATACTTTGTGTATTTCTTTAATGACATACATTGTGTATTTCTTAGTGGTACTCCATTTTAGTTTCATGGTGTCATATCAAGTTTTGTTTTACTCACCCCGTGTAGGGATTTTTTCGCATGTGTTGTGTCTTGTGTAGACGATCGACACTTTGATGGAGTCCATGGTATACCCAGACTAGGTGGTTATTAGAGAGACTAGACAGTCAAGTTGTTCTCCTACAGCTTCAGATAGCTATCCATGAACCCACCCTTTAGGTAGGGGTTTCAATGAATGAGTTTCAAAAACCTTTACTTTCACTTTTCCAGACTCTTTTTTGGGTGGGCTTGTGTCTTGGCCCAGTTTGTTTTCCAGTATTCTACTGTCATATAGTATGGTTGGTATCATTGTGGTATGAATTCTTGTTTACTTAATGTTTTTACATTTCTGCATTTTGGGCATTGAGATCTATGTGTGTGTATATTTACTTAAGAAAATGCCTCCCATTAGTGGGATGTGCCTACTCCATGATAATCACATTCCCCTGGCCCATTGGAGGTGGGATTTGGGTAGTCATGACACATACCTCTCTAGGATGAGTTGTGACAGCATAAAGGAACATGGATGTAGTTATCATGATTTTCCTAACTAAAAAAACATTCCAAAATATCAAATAATTATAAATCATGATTTAAAATACATATATACTTGTTATGAAATAACTATCTCTAAAAGTTTATATTGGCGGATTAGAGAAGTTAGTTATTAAATAACTGACAAATATATGATTGGAATTGTAAAATATTCATGTTTTATTACCAAATTAATTCAAATTTTATTTAGATTGATGACTATCGAATACAATGAATAACATCACTCGGATAAAGGTCAGATTTGTATAAGATTGATGCATGAATTATAGGTGTAGTGAGACTATATGAAAACACTCAAAGAGAAGGGATTATATGATATAATTGACCTTTCTTTTTAAGTTGATGTCCTTGGAAATATTTTTTTATTTTAAATGCTATATATTATTCTTTTAGAGTGATTGGGAATTTCTTGAGTTAAATTAATGTGGTCCTGAGTATATTAGAATAATTTTTTTGTTACAGATTTGAGGATGAAAACCTGATAATTTTGGAGACACTCCCTATAAACGTTTTTGTTTTTATATAGAGGATAAAAAACATTAAAAAGTAAATTCATACATAATATATTTTTATAGATCCAAGCTAAAAAAATGATGAATTTTTTAGAGTTTCTTGCATACATATTTGTTTTGTTTTGAAATATGAAAAAATCATCAGATGAATATTATATTTCATAGAAGTAGAGATTTGGTAATTTCTTAATGCTACCCTATGAGACATAGGTGGTTTTATTTGAGAAACATGTATAAATTTCCAATGAAGTGATTCATATGATATTAAAATTCATGCATCAGTTTTTTTTAAGTGTAAATTTTTTTTTCAAAAGAATGTGATGTGTATCATATTTTTATGATACATGATATAGCTTATAAAGATGTAAATAAAATTATCAATGTTAGAGACCTCATGTGAGATACTCAAAAGTATTTATGATGATCGTTATGTTTTTAAGATCCAATTAAAATAGAGTAATTGGAAAAACCATAAAAACCATATAGATCATTCAAAAAAACTGTATGCAAAGGACATTACAGTGGATGAAACTATGATTCAGATAAGTACTACATGTTACACTGGAATGTAATATCTATTTTTCCATACATATGATATTGTCAAAAGGGAAAAATGAAACTAATTATAAATCCTTAAATGCATATGTATGATGTTTTTACAAAAAAAAATTGTATATAAGTTTTTATAAATCATTAATAAGGATCTCTAGAATGAACATAAGTTTTTTAAATAATGAAAAATAAAATTTTTCTGAAGAATGAAATATTTGATATTTTTAGAAAAAATATTCAAGGGAAAATAAATAAGGTGATATTGGGACATTTTTTAAAATATTTAAATATCAAATATGAAATTTTAGTTTATGAAATGTGATGAGAATTATAATCATAAAACTATAAAAAATAATATTAGGTAATAAATTATTCAAATAATTAGAATTAAAGAAGTCACTTATTTTGAAATCTCAGTGACAACCATGCCACACTAAGTAGTTCAATTCCATAACAACAGTGCGGTATGTTTTTAATAAAGTTGGTAAAACTAATTTATTATTGGTTTTTAAGGAAATACATTGAGAAGAATAAAACCAAGTCAAAATTAAATAGAGATTTAATTTGTGTGGCGGAATATGGTTTTAAATGAAAATAAGGTTATTCCCAGTATACCACTTGATACAAGATATTTCGAGAAGAAATTTTATTCATAGATCATTGGACTTATCCCAAATTATTATCTTTAAAAATAGTGTAGGACATTACACCACCAAAATTAAATAATTCTATATATTAATTATGTATGAAATATAATATGGTGATACAAAATACAATAAGTTATAAGATAAAAGAGAAATAAATTTTATGAGATGGTAATTGAGAATTATTGAGATCACAAAACTATATTCATAAAGAATAATTCTATATATATCAATGAAAAAGAATAGTAGGATGATATTTTGAGTATCCAATCCAGATCATTGAAGAATATTAAACTGAAATAAAGATGGACATGTTCAATAACCTATTTCTACAATACCCAATATTTTATATGTTGATGAAAGATAAAGAAGACTGAGAAATAAGTGTTTAGGAATGCTGATATGCATGTAGGGAAACTAATTTCATATTGGAGGTAGAGATCCTTTAAGATTAAGTTGATAAAATAATGTGATCAAATACTATTAAATCTTAGGTTAATTTTTAATATGAATATAATAATTTCCATAAAGTTATATTGATACTATTTTGGTAGTTTAAGACTTTGGTTGAGAAGAAGTAGATCCGATAACATTTAGGTACTCACATTTTTTTGGACTTGTGATCTTCTTCAAGAGGCTGTAAGGCTGTGTTGAAGACTTGTGGGAACCAATATCAACTTGCAATACCCATCGAGAGATAGAATAGTATTTTTGATATTGATATTGGTTTCAAGATGATACCTATACACTACAATTGTAATTGATAATTCATTATATTGGAAATTTGTTTTACTAAGTGATGAAAAAGAAGGATATAGTTACAGACATTGGGTTATAACTATGTAAATATACTGCATCTTATCCTTTAAATTCTTTTTTGAATTTCATATCAAATATGTGTTCTTGGTAAAAAAAAGTAAATCCAATATTTCCTTAATAAATAATAGGGGTTTGAATATTGTTAGGGGTTAATGATTAAAGGTTAAAAATGGGAATTGGATAAAATTGATCAACCTGTTTAACCCTCCTATCAAGTGATCACATGATCCATTGGGAATCTCATCTATTATTTAATGTTTTTCAATGGTTGAATAGGAACACAAAGATCATGAATATGGAAATATCATTGCTACAATTTTGGGGTTTCTTCAAGTTGGTATACATGAAGCTGAGTTTGAATATATCAAAATAGATTTTATTTCTACACTTGAAGATACATCAGTTTATGAAGGAGGAAATAAATATTTTTCAACAGGATAGTAACATAAAAAGTTTTAAGTGAATAAAATTTCAAATTTTGATCAAAGTTTTCTTTATGAACATAATATTTTAGTTGAGGTTCGTACTAAATTTAAACATATGGATAATATACATTCTAATGGAGATATGATTTCGGTAGATACTCATGTAGAAGATTATGGAGTGGATATAATTATTGGAGAGGTCTATGATAACATTATTGATTAAGATGCATCTCTTACAGAAGTGTTTTAACACGTTAAAGGAAATGAACATCTACAAGGTAAAAGATATGATATTTCTAAATTTTAGTTAGAGATTTTAATTTTCATAATAAATAATGTTGTGTAATATGATGAAATTCAACTATCAAATATAGAATATGATAACCATGAATTTTCTGAGAATCTAAATAACTTTATATGTGGTATTTTCTATAAATCTTACCAACTTAATGATTAAATTACTGATTTATATACTATCTCAATGAAATGTAGATAGAATTTAAAAATGTGTATAGCTAATAATATTTCAAAATAATATATCTATAATATCAAATAAAAATAAAAATAATAATATATTTTGAGGAGATAGAATAAATATTAAAAACTCAAACATAAATGATGAAAATTATGTCACTTTGATTCAACTGCTCTCTTAGGTGACTACACGGTCCATTATTTATCTTAATTTACATAAAAGATGATGTGATAATCTCTTGTTGTATTATTGTTTTGTCCTGGTGACTTTTTATCCTAAAAATATAAAGTGTATAGTTGAAGAGATTTTAGTAGAGCATAAAATGGAAAACTCCAGTTAAATCCACATTAAGTAATATACAGAGGCTTTGACCAAAACACTAAAAAATGAATAATAGAGTGGAAACTATATTGTTAAATTACTTATAAGAGAACCAAGATCAACCACATGATGAAGGAAATCTGATCGGTAACCATTCAGTTGCATATGTAGACAATAAACCCTCTATTGAATCTCGTTTAGGAAATGAAGTGGATATGAACATTGAACCAGTTAGGTATTTTTTTAGGTTAATTATCCTAATGTAATCCATATTAGTGTTATATATATATACTTTCATACATCAAGGGGATATATGATAAAAAACTATAGCTCAAGTTGGAAGCTGTTGAAATGAAATATTTCTTGGAAAAGAAGTTGAAAAAATGAAAGACCCTCACAAAAAATAACGAAGTTATATAATTAACATTATTAAATTTTCATTAAATGTTTTATATAGTTTAAGAATAATTGAAAATGAATTTTTAGATAATTGTTTTTAATAATTTTGTTGAATAATGTATTTGTACATAAACTGATGTTATGGATGTCAAAAATACTTAACTAGAAATTAATGTTGAAAGGGTGAAAGGGATTTATCATTATATAAAATATAATAATATGTGTTAGGAGTGAATGAGTAGGATGATTTACAGATAATGAAAATATAGGTTTAACATAGTTTAGGTTAATAAGAATACTCCCAGCTTATGTTTCCTCAAACTGGAAGTAATGTTAAGTAATATGGTGTCAACTTCGTTAGAATATTCTCAAACATTACATAGAAAAAAAAATTATGTGAATGTTTATTTTTAGATTATTTTTACTAAAATGATAATCGTTATGGGAAAAATCATCAGATTATATGGTAAACATTCTAATAAAAGATTTTTGAAAAAATAATCCCATTTTCGAGCTAAATAAATTTGTACTAATTATATTTTGAGGAATAATGCATGATTCAAATCATATTTGGGAAAATATGTGTGGTGAAAAATTAAAAGAAACCCTATAATGTTTCAAGGGTTTTTGGGAGTAATTTTATGAAGAATATATCCAAAATAAGAACCCAAAAAATAATGCTTCTAATTAAAAAATGAAATCAATTCACTTACTCTAAATTTAAACCAATGATAAGAAAATGACGTTCACTATATATTGATTGAACAGTAGGGGTTTTTTCCATAGGTACATTGAATTTTGATATGACATATCAATCTATTTAAATCATATGAGTATTAAATTAATGAGGTGAAGATAAAAAATCCGGAAAAATTCTATTTCAGAAAAAAACATGTTTAGAGAAGAAAGGGAACCTATCCACTGGAGATAGGTTATAATTATTTTAGTGCTTCTATGATTATTGTAATAAATATTCAAACAATTTTAATAGTTTTAGTATATGAAAATCAAGAAAAATTTATGAGGTGATCAGAGGATAAAACTGTAAAAAACTATTCATGTTAGAAAATATGATAGTTACACCATGTGTTGAAAATATTGAAATGATTTTGATCAATGAGCAGTGAAAAAGAATATTTAGATTTATGTCAATCCAAAAAGGAAGATTGGATTTTACTATGAAAAAATTAAAACTACATTAATAATTTTAAATTTTCTATTAAAATTAATATAACAAAGAGAGTTAGAATAAAAGTGAAAATAAATATAGGAATGGAATAACTGAATGGGATTGATGTTAAATAACACAAAATAAAAACTTGAATGTTTTTGAACAAATATAAAATTTAAGGATGGTAAAAATCCATGAGGAAGGTGTAAATTTTCTAGTCATATAACTATGAAATTTATGAAAATTTTACAAGAAAAAAATTATTATTTGAATATAATTTATAAATCAATAGTGTCTTATTTGTCTGTTTTTTACGAAAAATATTCTACATATAAAATTAATTTTCAACATGTGCCTAATGAATACTTTTTCATTTGACTGTCCTAGTGTAATTTGATAATAAAATGGAGGTAAAAGAAAAATTGTGAATACTAATTTCTATAATAGAGAAAAACATTCAATTCAATCAAATAAAAAAATATTGAAAAATAAATCCATGAATTCTAAAGAGGTTAAAGATGAGATTTGAATATTCAAGGCTGACACGAGAAAGGAGATTTATAGAAAAGGTAGACCTTCAAAAATAAGTTTTTTGGTTCATATCGAAGTCCTAACTCTATTTCATTCAATCAATATCTTTTTTCATCACAATTTATATTCATATTTTCTTATTTTTTACTTCTTTTACTGGGAATTAAAGGTGACATACAAAAAAGGCATAACTATTATTATACTTTTATTATTATACTAAAATACAATCCATTCATTGTGAAGATATCTATTTAATTTTTAGATAAATCCATTTATAAGGAACCAACCTGAACCATTACATAATATTGAGTTTTAATTCATGAATTAATTATCTTAAATCATAGGATCTTTTTAGGATTGTAGTTTTAGATAATTAGGGAATACATTATACATAAAAAAACCATATAATTCAAAGTGGACACTTCCAATATGTATCCATTTTTCTCAATATATAATTTTTTTAAAATAAAAAATTAATTGTTTTCATGAAAAATATTCATAACTTTCATCTTGATTTCGTCATTTCCCTTACCTATCCTTAAACTCTATGATTTTTTTAAAACATGGGATGATCATAAATGAACAATTAGGGATATAAAATTAATAAATCTATTAGTCTTGTAAATAACATGAAAACTCATGTAATGTTTACCTTTATCTTAATATTTTTTAGAGCATATGAAAAAAATTGTGCTATATGAAAATCACACCCTTTTCCCATAAATAATACCAATAAAACCCTTAACAATAAAATGGAAACCCTTTTTGGTAAAATGGAGCATCACATTAAGAACTTGTTTTTAAAATGTGTCAAAAATAACTAGATCCAAGATAAATATATTGGATAAACACTATGTTGACTCCCTCATTATTTTCCTTTAATACAAGGAACGTTACCAAATTTATTATAGTGCTATTTGGGCACACCCATCATATATTCTATATCAATATCACTCAGTATTATATGAGTGCACCTATCATATAAGCTATATCGGGCTCACTCAGAACTATTGGGGTGAACCCATTTATAATATAATGTTGAAGTACTATAGCATGCAATTTTATTATTATTGCACCTTTTTATCATCAATCACTTCAAAAGATACTTTTGAACCCATATAAAAAAACCTTTTCAGATACGAAAATAACCATTTCTTTTAAAAACATAGTTTCAATAATAAAATACCTTTAAAGAGGGAAAAATGGTTTATCATTGAGGAAAACATGAAATCTTTAAAATTAATCTAAAAATAAAATAAAGGTTACAATGTTTGGAAAAATCATCACCACCGTATATATTAAAATACAACATTCCTTGTTTATTTTTGTTCAAATGTTCTATATATTACACATAAAAACATTTATTTTAAAACCATTTGAATTAAAGTAAAAAGAGACAAAAAATGTCCTTTACAAATTTTTTATGTCCATAGAAAAACATTTATAAATCACATTAAAAACATTTAAATGAAAGATAAAGGGTTTTAATGGTACTTTAAAAGTTGTTTTTCTCACTATTGGAAAGACGACCAATACCCACAGTTCAAAACCGTGGGTATAGACCCTAAACCCGTGGGTATAACCTATACCCACGGTTTTGGGAACCATGGGGCTGAGAGGCATCGCAATAGGGGTCTAAGACTATACCCACGGTTTGAAAAACCATGGCTATAAGGGTTTCACACACACTGTACAGTGTGGTACGACACATTCCCCATGGTTTTTAAACCGTGGGGATTTATATTCAAAAATTAGAAGGCTGAGTTTCGATCACGAGACCACCATCAACAAGCCACCCTCTCTGACCAACCGAGCCAACTGCATATTCGATATATATATATATATATATATATATATATATATTAATAGTGTCAGATATCTAAAAATGATAATGGTGTGAATCGAACTTGGGACCAACTTTATCACTTTATGTCACCTAACAAACTACACTGTTGAAATTTTGTTATATATATCGATACATCTATTTACTTATATTAATTTTAACTCATTTATTAGAAAGAAAGGTCACTGAGATTCAAACAGTCGGCTAAATTTAACAATATTGACTGCCTGACCAACCAACCTACACATATTAGTTGTTTTTATATGTGTATCTTTCTTATTATATTAACCCAAACCATGTTCCCACCCAATATTTTTTTTCCTGTGTAATGTTTTTTCCGTCAGGAAAGCTATACCCACGGTTTGGCCAAACCGTGGGTACAGGTCTCCAAAAAAAACCCCAATACCCATGGTTTTGAAAAACTGTGGGTATAGGTCTTCCGAAAAACCCTATACCCATGGTTTGGGCCAAAACCGTGGGTATATGACTTGAAATAAATCCTATAGCAACCGTTTTGAAAAACTGTGAGTATAGTTCTTTAAAAAAAATATATAACCACAATTTTTCCCAAAACCATGTGTATATATGTCCTATACCTACGGTTTTGAAAAAAATTGTGTATAGGTCCCCATATTATTCCTATACCAATAGTTTTTTGAAAAACAATTGGTATAGGTCTATTTTTCGGTAGTGTTTAAAATAAAATCCATTACCACTTCAGAAAAATTTATAACGTATGACCCATGAAAGAGTAATATTAAATAAAATCCTTAAATATCACATGAATAAAGGAAATAATGATATAAAATTTAAAATGGGATCTATATGAACCTCATATAAGGATATGCGTGCATAACATAAATATAATCCTCAATGATAGGAAATTGAGATGAAGTCCCTTACCTTGAGTCCAACTCATCTCATAAGTTATTTATCTACTTATTCTTAAAAAAACTCTATATGTAAGCAAAAAAATAGTTATTAGGATGTATCTATTATTAGAATATGGTCTCTAGTTCATGTTGAGGGAATTTATGATTGTATTTGGGTAGGTCTTATGTGAGACAGAGTTCCTTGAAGGTGTGAAGTGAAGAGGACAGGGGATGGCCTTTTATAATTTTGGTGAGTGACACACATGTAATTATTGAAATGAAAAAAGTGTACCCACATTATTTAACATTACAAAAAGATCCAAAATATACCATTATCAATTCTTAGACTAGATAAAGTCACAATATGTCCTACCAGTAGAATTAAGATAGGCTTTTATGTCATTTTAATCATTATCTCTTTAGTTTAACCCCCCAATAAATCCATTTCTATCTTATTTTTTATAATTATTTTTTATAATTTCACTATTAATTATGGTAAAAAATAAGTTTACCTTAATATAAACTGTGAACTATTATTATTCAAAATACAAAATCTATTATACCAAATTCAATTCCTAGAAGTGGCGTTTTAAGAAGAATATTTACCCGAAAGAGATTGTTTGATATTAACTATACGACTAGTAATAATAATTATATGAATGTCAATTAATATTTATTAAAATATAATTTATACATTTCATTTAAAACATTCTTAATTAGGGATTATTTTAAATAATTAAAATCTAAAAATATTATGCACTTTAAAACAGATTTAAAAAAAATCACATTTTTATACCAAAAAACTAACTTATTCTAAAATACAGTATAAATTTCATTCAAAAGTAATTTAAGTGATTAAATATATATAAATAATAATTATGTTTCTTTAAATCATATTCCAAACCTAATGGTACTTTTAAATTAGTTTATTTATTAAATTAAATGAAAATTTTACAAAATAGATATTTTTCACTATTTACTGAAAGACGAATATTTTTATAAAAATCCCAAAATATCCCCGTATATTAATTTTTAAATGATGTTTTATAAAATTTTATTCATTTTTATTAATTAAAATTCTTAAATTTAGAATTTAATCATTTAAATAAATTTATTATATGAAAATAGTTTAGTTAAAACTATTTCCATTTTTATTAAATAATTACTTAATATTTTTATAATGAATATAAATATCTAAATAAGTTTAATAATCATGTAAATAATTTATTTTATCATTACCTATGATGTTACAATATTATACCATTTTTTAAAATGTGTCACAATTTTATTCACTACTTAAACAAGTGGGGATATCTTTCCCTCATAGCATTTCAGATTACCATGTTGCCTTTTCAACCATATGGTTTTTCCATAAACCTTAACCCGATAAATCAAATTATTCAAAAAAAATACATTCTATGTTCAAGAATATGACCAATATATTCCACATAAGAAATGTTCTCTTCCAACTGAACTACATCAAGTCTCAAAAACATCAGATGAATCCGACACATACTTCCTTAACATTCAAACATGAAAAATGTTGTGTACATTAGATAAACTCATAGGAAAGGCCACTCGATAATAAACTGTTCCAAATTTATCACGGACATCATATGGTCTAATGAACCACGGTCATAACTTCCCATTTTAAAAAAATGAACAACAGTTTTACATGGAGATATTTTAAGAAAATCATGGTCACCTACCTTGAAATAAAAATATTTCCTTGATTTATATGTATAAATTTACTACCCACTCTTGGTCATCCTAATATATTTCTGAATAAATTGAACATTATTAGCAATTTAATTACCAAATCTCGTTTGATCTACATCATTTATCTTAATTCATCACAAAAATCTTTCTTTTGACATTGAATTATATATAATGACTTAAATAGTTCCACCTATATAATAGAATGAAAAATGTTTTTATAAGAAAATTTTTCCAATAAAAGTCATTGATCCCAAATTCCCTGGTAATACATTGGAAATGAATGAAGAATATCGTCCAAGATATTAATTTTCTGCTCAGTCTATCCATCAAATTGAGGACTAAAAACTATAGTGAAATATAATTAATAACATATGAAATTAGGATTTCCATTCCAAAAATTATATTCGAACATAGGATTACGGTTTGATACAATAGAGAAGGGAACTCTATGAAACCAAACTATATCCTTTAGATATAGTCTCTAATTTTGATCTAGAGTCATAGTATCATAGAAGGGAAGAAAATTCATAGAATTACTTAAATGGTCAACATTAATCCAAATCGAATTATTACCTCGAGAACTATTTATAAATTCCACCATGAAATCCCTTGATATATTTTGACATTTACACTTCAAAACTGGAAAAGTTTGAATAATTCCCTTTAGTAATGTTCATTCTAACATAACTCATTAACAGTTCAAGCATTTCAAGATAATTTAATCAAAATCCATTTTCATTCCACCCCACCAGTAACACTTCGAAAGGTCTCTATACATCTTAGTACTACCCATGTGAATAGAAAATGAAGGATAATGAGCTTTACACAATATATCACTCTTAAAATAGGAATCACATGACACATATAATATTTTTATAGATATGATGCCATCAAATTTATCTAAATTAAACTCATAAAACATACCCTTTTTAACTGATTCTACCTTTTCTTACAAAGCATGATCCTCCTTAGGGACTTCCTTAATTCGTTTGGATAGAATCGATAGAACTAAATCCTAAAAAACCAAGGATATCCTAGCATCCAAAATTTCTAAACCAAAATTCATAAAATCTTTAACCAAAGGGTCATGTTAAAAATGTAACATGGTTAATGTTTCATTATTTTTCTAACTCATATCATCAAACACATTAATTTCTTTTCTGAGATGCTAATTAATCATTTAATCATAATCTTTAATTAGTTATCTTCATATTATCTGTCTCTTGATTAATTATTTTTTTAGTGAATATATACTTTAAAATTTATGGCCATTATATATTTCACACTTTACTCCATAAAAATGATACCACAAAATTTATAAATAAAAAACCACAATAGCTAATTCTGGATCATGTGTAAGGTAATTTGACTCATGATATTTCAATTGACTTGATGAATAAGTAATTACTTGATCATTATACATCCGGAAAAAAACAAGTCCTTTTAATGAAGCATAATTTTAGATGAAAAATTATCTATTTCTAGAAGGAAGGGACAAATATTGAGTATTAATCAATCATATTTTAGATCCTAAAAATAATCATTAAATTGTTTTTTATAGATTAATTTATCTGTTTTTAGAGTTACCAATACTAGAAATACAACCTATTCCCATAGTTTAAAATCATTGGAATATCCCCCAAAACCGTTGGTATAACCTATACCCAAGGTTTTGGGAACCGTGGGGCTGAGAGGCATTGAAATAGGGGTATGAGACTATACCCACGGTTTGGAAAACTGTGGGTATAGGGGTGCCACTCACACTGTACAGCATGACACATCACTTCCCCCTACAGTTTTTAAACCATGGAGATTTATATTCAAAAATTAGAAGGCCGAGTTTTGATCACGAGACCACCACCAACAAGCCGCCCTCTCTGACCAACCAATCCAACTGCATATTCGATATATATATATATATATATATATATTAATAGAGCCACATATCTAAAAATGATAACGGCTTGAATCTTATATAGGACCGACTTTATCACTTTATGTTTCCTGACCAACTGTGTTGTGGAACTTTTTTAATATATATCGATAGATCTATTTACTTATATTAATTTTAACTCATTGATTAGAAAAAAACTCCCTGATATTCGAACAGTCGACCGACATTAACAATATAGACTACATGACCAACCAACCTACACATATTACATGTTTTTTATATGTGTATCTTTCTTATTATATTAATCCAAACCGTGTTCCTGCCAAATATTTTTGTTGTCCCGCGTAATACTTTTGCCGCTGGGAAAGCTATACCCATGGTTTGGTCAAACCACGGGTTTAGGTCTTAAAAAAACCCTTAATACCCACAGTTTTGAAAAACCGTTGGTATTGGTCTTACGAAAAAACCCTATAGCCACGGGTTGGGCCAAAACAAGGGGTATATGACTTAAAAAAAGACATATACCCACGGTTTTGAAAAATTATGGGTATAAGTCTTTAAAAAAATCGATACCCACAGTTTTTCCAAAAACTGTGGGATATATGACTTATACTTATGGTTTTGAAAAACCGTGGGTATATGTCCCCATATTATCCCTATACCCATGGTTTTCTAAAACTGTGGGTATAGGGGTACCTTATACCCATGTTTTTTTAAAAACTATGGGTATAGGTCCATTTTCCAATAGTGTAACTCAGTAATTGGGCTAGACAACCGAGTAATGTTTTAAACAAACCATAAGTAGTAACCCACTAAACCAATAAAACTATGAATTTATGTGAAATTTATTAGTCATGACCAATAATTATCAAATTTAGATTTATTAGGGTCAATAGTAATAACTTCTTTAAAAAAATATTTCCATGGAAATAAATAAGTGGAAAAAAATTACAGTTACTAAATTTCTCATCATATTTTATTTTATTTTATTTTATAAAACATAATCCATATTTTTCTTTCATTTTCTTATTGTGTTTTAGAATACCGCAATATTTAATCAATAAATAAAACCCTAAACTAATCTAAGAGACCATAGAAAACTCTATTCATACTGTCTATAAACAGATATGTTTCCTTAAAAATTTGAAACATAATAACAGTAAATTTCTAGCAACAATATCTAACCTGAATTTTAGTCTTTGGAATGTCATCTTCATTCTCCTTTAGATAATGTTAACTTAAACTTATAAAAACCATAAAAAATACTATGTTCTCTATAGCCAATCAAAAAAATCATATATATGAGCGAAAACATATTTTCTCTTAAGAGTGATATTATTCAATACTCTATAATAAATGAAATGTCTCATAGAATCATTTTTTTTTTGACAATAAAATAATAATCACACCATGGTGAAGTGATAGGTTTAATTAAACAATTATCTAAAAACTCGGGCAATTGATTTGTGAATTATAGAAGTTCTAATTGATCCATTTTATTAGGTCTTTTAGAATAAATATTATAATTAATAACTAATTCACTAGTAAAATCATCCTCCTGATAAAAAAGAACACTAAGAAAATCATCAAGAAATACATCCACATTTTCACTCACTACTAGAACATCTCCAATTTGATATTTTTCTTTCCTTTCAATAATATGAGCTGGGTAACTTTTATTCCCATCTCTAGTCAATTTCTCAGATTCCTGGAAAGTTATAAAAGATTTAAATCATTGAATAAAACTTTCATAGATCCATTTTCTATCTTAGAAGGATAACATTAAATTCAATCCATATCCAAAAATAATATCTAATCCCACTATTGGAAGTTCAATAATATTTTCAAGAAAGGCAATCCCACTGACAACACCATAGAGAATATAATAAATCTTGGTTTCATTAAAATTCATATGATAGTTTTGACCAAAATTTATATCATTAATTCATGTGGTGATATTCTTATTTTACATGAAAATTTCTCATAAATGAATGAATTCAATGATCCGTAGTAAAATAAAGAAATGGTATAATTTTAATAAACAATTATCCTATATCTTACCACATTAAGTAACTATCCCTGTCACCCAAACTGATTGTAGGAGATTAATAAGTAATTGGGTTCATTGAAACCTCCTTCCATGGGACTGAAACTCATCATGGAAGGGTCATTCAACCAGGGAGTCACGCGTGTCAGAGGGATAATTTGTGATGCCAACAGTTTGGTTATCATAATGTTTACAGCTTTCTTGGGTTATGGATCCTCTCTCTTGGCAGAAGCTATGATGATTCTCACTGGCCTAAGCTTGTGTTTCCAGAGGAAGATAGACATCGAGGAAGCTAAAACTGTCTCTATGATACTACAAAATGATTTTCAGGGCATTATCTCTACCCCTTGGTTGATATACTTCACCATCATAAAATTTCACGGAAATCATAACAATAACATTAAAGTGTTCACAAATATGGTGGGTCGGTAACAAATTTGCGAACTAGCTGGCCTCAGTTTATGTCCTTGCTCCATAGAACTTATGTTTACATAACTTGAATATTTTTAAGCCTCAGGGGGTTAATATGATTATAGGGGATTCCCTTAGTCTCCACTATTTTTGGCCTCCTTAGTCCCATGTTCTCATAGCTTGTAGTGTCTTTCTGTGTCTTGTATTTTACCTTACACTTTCCTTGAATAAAAATTTACACGAGGATGAAGATGTAGAAGAAAATGAATTTTCTACACCTTTATGTTTCATATCATGATGATTTCCATCTTGTGGAAACAACATCAGAAACATGGTAGATTAATAACCCAACTCATTACAGATAAAATACCTCAATATTAGAAGGGTATAAGTTACCACATTATTTGGTTGTTTGAGACTCTTTTCATTAGATCCATGAGCCTTATGACCAGACTAACCACCTCAAATACACTCTCAAGATCCCATAAAACATTCCTTGAACAATATTTTACCAAACATGGAACCTTTTAGGGGATTACCTATATAATCCTTAGCTAGTTTCTTTTCTGTTTCCTACCACCTTGACATTTTTTATTCTCTTTTCATATCTGGGAACATATGTGTGAAACAATTGTAATTAAATTTTCATTGAACAATGAACAACTTTCTCATAAAATTTAAATTATCACACATCCAAATCTATTTGTAGACATGGTTTCAACCTTGATTCAAATATATTAATTTTAATATTATTGTCCTAAAATTAATATGGAAATACCTAGCCAATATTGTGTTGTTTTATTCATATATGGATACATAATATTCAATTTTAATCTCAATTCCTGGAATGTTTTCTCAACCCAATGTTGAACAACCTAATAGAAATATTTATCAAGAAAAATATTCTTAAATGTGTCCCATTCCATATCATCAGGATCTTATTTCCCTCTGGTATACTTAACAAAATACCATTATTGATCATCTTCAACTTCAAAACAATAAATGATAAGAGTTAACTTTTTCTTTTCTGAACATCCCATAACATCAAATATCTTATCTGGTTCATTGATCCATACTAAAACTACCATAGGTTCCAATAATTTACTAAATCATAGGAGATGTTTCATCATAAAATGATCCAAAATAGACATATCTCTTCATGATCATGATTTTGAAGTCAATAATTCAATATATTACATTTGAGGATCTTTTTAGGTTTCGAGTTTTAGAGAATTAGGTCACAACTCAAACATAAAAAACACTATAATAAATAGAGTATACATCTGATCAGTATCCATTTCTTCAACTATATAAAAATTTTAAAATAAAAAATAATTTGTTTTCTTGGAAAACCATAATGATTTTTATCATGAACTCTTTATTTTCTTTACACTTAAAACCTGGGATTTTTTAAAAAACAAGGGTAGAACACAAGAAGATCCGTAAAAGACCTAAAAGAAGAAAACTTTTATTCTAGTGAAATACTTGAAAACACTTATAATATTTAAATTTATCCTAAATGTTCTTCAGGTGTATTAATTAATATATTTCTATATTAAAAACACAGAAAATTGTTTCTCAAATAAAACCATTAACACCCATTACAATCAAATAAAAACTCTTTTTTGAAACATAGATCATCATATTCATAACCAATTTCAAAATCATGTTTTAAATAATAGGATCCCAGTTAAATCCATAAGATAACTGCATGGGTAACTCCATATATATTTCATGTTAATATAAGGAACATTATATAATTTATTGGAGAATTATCTCGACACACCCATTATATAAGCTATATCGGTATCACCTTGTGCTATCTGGGTGAATCCATCATATATGTTATATCGGGCTCACCCAACGCTATTTGTGTAATAACCCAGGTAATGATAGAAATTTTTTTTCACATTTATTGATGGTTATTAATTAGATATTAATTAAAATATAAAATATGTACAATAATTCTTATGATAAAATGAGTTTTATGGTGAAAAACATTATTTTTCTAAAAATTAGTTTTCCCGCCTTTTGAGGGCGCACTTGATTTAAATATAGTTTTTTCCACTATTATAAATAATATTTGAAAAAATAAGATCATTCTTTGAAATCATAATATTAAAATTTACTTTGGTTGATTTTGTTTTATTTTTATGATAAATTTCATATATTAATGGATAATGAAAAATATTGCATTTTAATTTAAAACTACTTTTCGATCTAGTTTATTTATATATATATATAGATTATCTTTTTATTTGGTTTTAAAGTATAATTAGACTATGTTTTTATCATTTAATGTAATTTTTGTCATTGGAATTAATTTAAAAATGAAATTGGATACAGAAACAATATCAATATCTTAACCGTTTTCTTTAAAAACCTGTTTTCTTACTCTATCAACGAGATTAATTTTAAATTAATTTTAGCCACTTATGTGTTTTGTATTAAAAAATGAACATACATGGTTGTAAACAGTATGAAATTTATAATCTAATAGGATCAAAATATTTTTTTGGAAATTATGAATAGTTACTTTAGTAATTATTTTTATTACTACAGTTAAGGGTAAATCGTGTAATTAAAGAAAAAAAATAATATTACAAATTTTATAAAATCACACTAAAACTTATACTAATTTAATTGGATGAGTCTCTTTTGAAAAAAATAATCATTAGCTCGATGTTATACACTTTGGAAGACACTTGGGTGTGAGAGAGACATTTATAATGTTATATTCAAAGAGAAAAAACAATTCTTTCACACCCTTTCTTTTAACTGGTAAAGTATTTTTAATATGAGTTTATACATGGGTTATCTTTAGCTACCTATTTTATTCAGAAATATAAAACATTTACCTACATAATGGAAATTTCTCTATTCTTGACACCTCAAAACCTATTTGGTTCAGCCAAGATCTTCCCAGGTACACTCATATAATCCCTCAACACATTCTTTAGGGCTTATTTTAGGCATAAAACCCTCCTTAAAGGTGTTAATGTGTTAATCAAAGGTGATTTTCTAAAGGAAAGGAATCATTTTAAGTGTTTTTATTTTTCCTATTGTTCCAATTACTTAAAATATTTTCAATGCATGATGAAATAATGACTCCATTATAGAAAATATACTAAAATGTTATTATTTTAATATCAACACCTAAATATATTTCAAATATCCTCAAATGGGAAATTAATTATTCATTCATTTGTACAAAAGACTACCACCTCGCGAACGAAAATAATTTGTTTTCCATCACCATCTATAAAAACTTGTTATAATGATGGAATTAATGTTTATAAAAGATATTAATGACATATTTATCATTATGAAATAATAATATATCGTAATGTTCATACCTTTCCATGAATATAAAAATGATAATGTTGTTCATGCGTACGTGTCAGTTATCCCCTCCACAAAGCGAGGTGATTTGTTTTTCATCACCACATCAAAAAGATGATATATATCGGTATAATTTAATTATTAATATGATATTAAATATATTATTATTATTCTGAAAAGATAACATAAATATTTCATTCATTACATAAATGATCAAGAAAAATGTAAATGTTACTCATTCGTACGTACGGCCTACCGACTCCATGATTATAACATTGTTCATTTTTCACCACCATAAATAAATGGTTTGATTTAAAAGTATAAATTATGTATAAAATTTATTATTATGACATGAATATTTTTCTTGAGATGATGGAATTTTGACCATTTTGACTATGATAATCATTTCAAAGTCATTTTTGACTCGAGTATCGAATATCGACAAAACGCCCGATGTGAAAATAAATAAATAAGTAATTGTTATAACATGATAATAAGTCATATAAAAGGAATAATAAAATCTACAATGGTTTTCATGAAATTCAATAATTAACCAATTTTTAATATTCATGAAGATATAAATTTTACGTGATGAGTCAGACTCAAGGTAGGATAATTTCTTTTAAAACCTTTTTAAATGTTACTCATTCAACTATTTTACCAAAATCCAAAAGGTTTTTTTTACCTTTTATGACATGAAAATATTTTCTTGATTTTATGAGATGTTAATGGTTTTTACTTCCTTTAAAAGTTTACCATTTTATTATCAAATAATGTGCTTTCATTTATGAGTGTGAAACTTTTTAAAAATTAAATTTGATTTCAAAGTAGAAATTTTATGTTTACTTTTATACCGGTTTTATGTGTTATAATTATATTATGATTATTGAGAGTTGTTTTTTATTATGGTGGATTCCATGATAAAACAAGGGTGGGTGGGCCTCTGATATCTCTCCAATTCATTGGGTAATAAGATGGAGATAAATAGATGGGTTTCTCCTTATAGTATAAGGGAATATACTTCGATGGGAATTCCAAATGTAACCATGAAGGTTACTCCTAGTGTAGCTATGAAAGATACAACGTAATAATGATATGGATTCCATAAATTATAATTATGATATTTTATTTCTATGGTGTTTTATATAAATCTTATGATTTATTGAGGTAAGCAAAATATTTTTTGTTTTATGAGTGAAAAGTATGATTTTGTTAAAATGATTTCATGAGTTTAAAATATTGATCGACTAATGGTTTCATTCCTTCTTTTATGTCCCTTAATGAGCTTTTTATACTCATTCCATGTTTTAAAATATTTTTCTCTAGGTATAAATATGGGTAAGAGAAATAAAGAAGTCACGTTTTATGTTATGAAGATATGTTATGAAAAATAATCCATATTTTATTTTAAAAGTCTTATGTTATAAAAGAAATGGATAATGTTTTGTAAGTATACTATTTGAAATAAAGTGTGATGTTATGTAATAATTATGACCTAATAATCTATACTCTAAACCATAAATGATCCAAAATATGAACGAATGTAATTTCATTATAGAAACTCAATATTATGTAATACTTAAGATGATAGCCTTATAATTGATATCAAAAAATGGTTAAAATAACATTAGGGGTTAGGAAATTATTAATAGAATATTAATAAAATATTTTGACATTATTTTTATATTGAAATGATATTTCTTTTTAATATTACCACATTTTTTCATCTTAGAAATTTCTGTTCAAAATGGGTTTACATAGAGAAAACATGGCAGCTATACTGGAAGGCGTCTAGAGTAAAACAACCTTATAAATCAACAACCTGGAATGGATTTAATCGTAAACGAATAACTTTTTTTAGCGATGGATCAATTGAGTCAATTTATAAATAGTATTGGTTTCAGTGCACAAGATCATGCATATCAAACACAAAGGAACGCTGTAAAATACCAAGGTTTAATAAATATACACTATCTTGAATAGTGTATGTGATACGCTACATTGAGATTAAAAAAACTAAATATTATTATTTAAATGTCAACTTTATATCCTATTAATTATAATGAAGGGAATGAAAAACATTAACTTCAAATTGAAAATATGGTTTACACATGTTTATAAAATGATTCATTATTTACCATGTTTTTTAAAAATATAAATAAAATCCAACTGAATATACTGGATGTGTTTTTATGAAAACCTATTTAAATGATAATAATTGTTTTTATCAAATAATATCACTATTATTGTATTATATTAATGAAATATAAACTCAATGTGATGTTTAAAATTCATATTATATGTTTTCTAGGAAAGATATAATAACAAAATAAATTATAATCATACGAGATGTATTTTTCAAAAAAATGCATTTTTAATCGCCTTTTGATGGTGAGAACATTTTAAATATATTTTTTTGACACTTTTATAAGTTATATTTTTTAAAAAATAAACAGATTATTTGAAATAAATGAATAAAAAATTACTTTGGTTGAAATTTTGGTAATTTTCTAATAAAACTCATATTTTAATGGATAGTGTAAAATGATGCATTTTAATTACAAACTAATTTTAATTCTAAGTTATATATAATGTTATCTTATATATTTAATTCTTTTTAAAATAAAATTAGATTAATTTTTATATATTTTTATACAATTTTTTTCATTTGAAGTAATTTCAAACTAAAATTCGATATATACACATAATAATATTTTGATGGGATCACATTTTAAAAATCTGTTTTCTTATTTTGACAACGTGGATTACTTTTATATTAATTAAAAAATATTATGTGTTTTGAATTTATAAAAATGGATTCCGTATTTGAAATCATAAGGTAAAAATTATTTAAATATGTCACTTTTATTTTTGGACATTATGAATAGTAACTTTAGTAATTATGTTTATTTAACACAGTTAAAGGATAAATCAACTAAATAAAGGTAAAAATTAATCCTCTTGGATAAGATATTGACAACCAATAAAAATATTGGGATGAAAATTAAGCCTTTGGAAGCCACTTGGGTGTGATTATGACACTTAAAACTTTTAATTTAATGTATAAAAAATATATTTCAAACATATATCCTCTAACAAAAACAATTTTAATATTAGATTATATAAGTGATCTCTTAGAATATAAATAGTAATTAGAAAAATAAAATGTTTTCTTACATCATGATATTTTATTTATGTTTTTTATACATTAAATGATTAAATTTAATGACGACATAATGAGGATGCAGTGATTTATTTATTAATGGTGGAATCAAATACATAATATTATTAATATTAAAATTAATATTATTTGAAATAATTTATGTCATAAATGATTTTTATATGTTATTATTACATGTTATAAGAATATTAATGGGTTTTATTAAAAGTTATCTCTCTGTTTACATTTTCGTTAAATTCAATAAATTGAATAGTAAAAAATTGACATAATAGATGTTTTATAAAAATAATAATTCACTATACTTTTTAAAAAACTAAAAATATCTTAAAATCACAAAGTGAAAAAGATATGTCCTAAAAGTTCATTAAGTGTCAAATTTTGGTAAATTTACCCCATATAAGTAAATTTAATATCCTATTAATAATTAAAATGTTGTTACCACAATTAAAATTAAAAGAGAATAATTATGGGTAAACCAAAAATATAAGGTTTAAAATAAGATCAGTACATGTATAAAAATTATTGAATTATAGGAGTTATAAATATCCTAATTTTATCTTCAACATATCTCATTTTTATCCACATGAATTAAAATATTAATTTATATTACTTAAATAATTTAAGAGTTTCAAAGGGTATATCATCCCTCTTCAATAAAAAGTACCCTTTATTCTCTAATACTCACACATCAAGAAACCTTTGTTTGGGAAAATCCATACCAAAAACTATTCGTAGAATCCCTCCACTAATCTTATATGTCTCCCTTACGTCATAAATATTACCAAGGAAGCCTTTTGGTATAAACCCAAAGAAGTTACTTGATTAAGTGGTAACATGTTATTTCATGCTTTTTAGTTTCATTCCTATTCTACACTCCCTAAAATATTATTATTCAATGATTAAACCAAAACACCAGTATTCTGTATATACTATAATGTTTTTTATTTTGTGGTTTTTATCTACACTTATACAAACCTCTATCTAATTGGTAACGAACATTTTATTTCTGTGTACGAAGATCTACTACTGTACAAAATGATGATTATTTAATTTTTTCCTACTACCTCTCATGGTGGCCATTATAATAGAACCTATTTTTACATATGATATATATTATATTTATATTTTCTACATAATTCTCTATGTTTTGTTTCTAATATACCTTTATGCTTTCCATGTTTTGAAAATATGATAATTTTGTTTATGGAAGCGTGGACTACATCCCCCTCAAAGCAATATGACTCATTCCCACAATACACGGAACATATAAAGGATGGGTTTATTAAAAATATGATACATATATGACATTAATATAATACTATTATTATAATATAAATTTATATCATTTCATTATTATTCTTTTAATATGGAAAAGAAATGAATGTACTGTTCATGCATACGTACGACATACCATCTCCACGAATGATGTGTTTTATTTATTATCTGTAAATATTATGGATTATTCTAAGTAAGTACATATTGGATATATATTATACTTAAATCATGATTACTAATCTATAAATGATGTAATCTTTACCACATGGATAATTTACATAAAAAAAATTAATTTTTCTCCACAGTCTTGAATATCAACAAAATATCCAATATCAACTAAAGTAGTTCTATAATTTTTATAACATGATAATAATCGATATAAAAAGAATAATAAACTTGAAAACTGTTCCTAGGAAATTATAAATTAACATAATTTTATTATTTAGGAAGACAAAAAATATATGAGACACATTGGACTCAACGTGATGGAAATATTAACTCAATCTCCATTCATTGAGTTAAGTATTCATGTCCTTGGTTTTGTTTTCCAAGAATATATGTGAATTACCTGTGATTTTTTTACACTAAATATACACTTATGTTGAGTGTATTTATAATTTTTACACATAATTATGTCATTGATTCATCCTCAATCTAATGGTATGATCTTTGTAAGGGACTTCATCTAAATATCCTTTAATGGAGGCATATTTTGATGCTATAGAAAATATTCTTTTATACGTTGTATAATTGAACCCTTCAACTATTAATTCCATTGAATGGATTTTAAAAGGAATATTATTCTATGAATCCTTTTAATAAATGAAAAAATTATTTTTTCTTAACGTACTCGACGAAAAAACTTTTCCACTAATATGACTATTATTTTGTATTTAACTTCTTCTACAAGCCAAAATGTTTTTAAAAGAAAATTAAATAAGATATTTCCATGGTATTGAAAATGGATTTATTATATCAATATCTTATCATGATTCCTTATGATTTAAAATTTTAAAATTGAAATGCAGATAATTATGATCTTTTATGTGTTATGATTATATAATAGTACTTGGACATTTGATGGGTGGTTTCAAGATAAACCAAAGATATGTGGTTATGTGATAAAACATATGGGTGGTTCCATGATAAAATAAGGATGGGTGGTTACGTTATGACTTCTAATTCATTGTGTATGGAAGTCGACTGTATGACTATTCCTTTCAGTGATATAAGTGGATGTTGACTGTATGGACATTTTATTTAAGTATGATTATGTCTTATGTTATGTTTATATGTTATATGTGATTTATATAGGTTTTATAATAATATTTTGATTAAAAAATGTCAATAAATGTGATTATATTCAGTGAATATTATTTACTACTTCTTTAAGGAGAAAAGTATTACATTATGATAAAGTGTTCATGGTTTACCTGATTTTTTAAGGCTTAAGATTTCCCTTATTTTTGTATTCTCTACTATTCTTTTTATGCTAATCTGAGATTTTTAAATGTTTTAATATGATTTAAAGAATAATAGAGTAATGGATGGGATCAATTAAATGTTCTGAAGTTTAAACATGAAACTAATCCATGTTTCTTTTAAATGTTTTTGATTAATGGAAAAATGGCTAGTGAATAGAGGTGTCTACTTTTAAATTTTTGAGTTGTTATGTATGAGTTAAGGCCGAATTATATAATTCTCTAAACCTGAAATGATCTTCAATGTGAATTAATGTCAAATTATTGACATAACTCATGATTAAGTAATTGTTTTTCAATTGGGGCCTTATAGTTGGTATCATAAGATTATTTATAAAACTTTAGTGATTTGGATATTTTTTTAAGTGTTAGGGATATAATCATGGGTTTATAAATTTATGGATGATCATATGTAAAATTTCTTAGAAACCCCTTTGGAGGATTTATGATCTGAACTATTATGGTGAATAAAGGTATTTTTGGAGACATTCACCTTTAAGGAAATTATAGGTTTTTAGTATTTAGGATGCAAAATGCAAGGTATGAAATGACCTTTTAGGTTATAACATGTTATGGTTATTATTGAGGTATTTATAATTTTTTTTAATATTATAATAATTATATATTTTTAGAAAAAGGACAACCTGCAGGATGGGTGACAACCCATCACATCTGACAAGTCTGTAGGAATCGAACCCACAACAGAATGGAAATAAGGGTGAATTATCTACCACTGGCCTATGTGAATTCCATATATAGTAATAATTTTCATTTTTCAGAAATATATTTTATTGAAAAAAATAAATTCATTTTTGAAACTTACATTTTACAAAATGGATATCTTTGGTATCAGAAAATGATATGGGAATTGAGTGATATACACTATTTTAGAAGATATTCAATATTTTTGGTAACCTATACACCTTAAAAAAATAAAATAATATGATATTTTATTGTACGAGTAATGGTTGAATTTTAATTTGGAAGAATATATGTTTTTATAGAGGATTTATAGCGATTTGGGTTATTTATGGAAGTAATTAACCTATCTTGGAGAAAATGTGGTTATGTTATTTACTTTTCGGTATGATACATTTAGAGTGTTTGATGTTATTTGGAGATAAATGTTAACATTTATATTATAAGACTATGTTATGAAATATTTATAATTTTTGAGTTTCAGTATTAGTTTGGTTTATTTTGATGAATTATAAGGAAAATTATTTATCAAATTGTCTTTGTTGATCTTTGGATATTACTGTTGAATTTTTGAGATTAAAAGTTGTTTTTATTCGTAAAATTCTTTATTCATTTGGATTAATTATCTGATTTTATCTTAACATTTTTTGTTTTGCTTTATATTAAAAGATAGTATGAATAGATAGTTAACATTATGTGGATTATGTGATTAACTAGAAGCTGATTCTAGTGCTTCAGATGTGACCAAGTCATCTTGAACACTCATAATTTTGAGAAAAGATGAGTTTGTGGTATAAATTTATTAAAGGATAAAATTCAACATGAAAATTATGTATGTTTATTTATGTTATTTATAAATCTCATAAATAAATTCCTCATCTTTATGAAAAGGATATTAAAAAAGCATTTTCCATTTGCTTTTCCAATTGAGAAATAATATACTATTTTACCCATCACAAGTTTGTGGTTTTCAGATTGTTAACTTTCTCCTGATCATGTTTTATACCACTATTCATCAAAATGTTATACTTATTTATTCTTTGATATCCATGTTTGTTTACATGGAATCATAGTATGTGTTATCTTGGATGACCTTTGTACTTATCTTTCTTTCTTTTAAAGTGATAGTTTTTTAACCCTTTTATTGATTTTGGATTTAAAATAAAGGTATTTTGAAAAGTCAAAAAATTGTTATAAACCACATATTAAAATTGGGAGAATGTGTTTTATTAAATAGTTGGAGGACGTAACATCCTGAGTTTCAAGAAAGAAAAACTATGTTCAATAGCGTACATGGAAAACTACATTGAGATTGAATGAATACATAAATATTATTATTTAAATGTTACCATTTTAGCCTATCCATTTTATAATAATTAATAATATTAATTTAATTATGAAAATATTGTGGAAACATGTTTAAATAATGATTTTTTGGTAATAAAATTCATTATAAATGGATATAAAAACCAATTGAATATAAAGGATGTGTTTTTGTGAAAATATATATAAATATGGATAACTGTGTTTATAAGATCATATCAATCTTGTTGGATTATATTAATTAAATATAAACTCAATTTGATCTTTAAAATTCATATTATAGGGTTTGTAGACAATTTAGAGGAAGAAAATGAATTTTAAGCATAAAAGAAGTATTTTTCAAAAAAAGAATTTTTTACCACCTTTTGATGGAGAACCCATTTTAAATGTAGTTTTTGGAACTTTTATAAGTTATATTTCAAAAAATAATATTTTTAATTGCAATTATGACATAAAAATTTACTTTGGATTTAATTTTGTATTTTTTTTTGATAAAATTCTTATTTTAAAGAATAGTAAAAAATACGACATTTTATTTCAAAACTGTCTTGTCATCTATGTTATATATATTGTTATGTTATCTATTTAATTTGTTTCAAAGTATAATTAGATTAATATTTTATCATTTAATTTTATTTTTTTCATTTTATGTAATTTCACTTTGAAATTAGATTTAAACGTATGTCAATATTTTGACGGTTTTATTTTATTAAAAACTCATTTTCTCATTTTGACAATGCAAATTAATTTTCAATTAACTATTGAAACTTCTGAATTTTGAATTCAAAAATATGGATTCCATTTTATTAATAATAAGGTAAAAATTATTTAAATTGGCCCCTTTTCATTTTAGACATTATGAATTTTATCTTTAGTAATTATTTTTACTTACCACTGTTAATGTGTAAATCCGGTAAATCATGATAAAAATTATATAATAATAATATAAAACTACCATAAAACTTGTCCAAATCCTGTTGAATGAGATATTTATGATCAATAAAAATCTTGGAATGGAAATTTGGCCTTCGGAATCCACTTTGGTGTGATTATGACACTTATAACTTTTAATTTAATGTAACAGAAAATATGTTATAAACAAATATCTTATCACTAAAACAATTTTAATGTTGGTTAAAATAAGTGATATCTTAGAATGTAAATATTAAATATAAAGATAAAAATATTTCCTATATCATGGTATTTTATTTATAATTTTTATACATTAAATAATTAAATTTAATTATGACACAATAATGATGCAGTGATTGCTTAATTAATGAAAGAATCAAATAAATGAAATTTTAAATTTTAAAATAAATACTATTTGAAATAATTTATGTAATACATGATTTTATTAGGGGAATATTATATTTTATAAAACTGTTAAAGGATTTTGATTCAAATTTATCTCTCTTTTTACATTTTATTTAAATTTAATAAAATAAATAGTATAAAAAATTAAAAAATTGATGTTTTAAAAAAATAGTAATTCATTTAATTATTTAAAAGTACTAAAAATATTTTTAAACCAAAATGTGATTGTGATAAAGACTAAAAGTTCATTAAGTGTCGAATAATGGAAAATTGACCCTATATAAGTACAATCCATATCCTCTTAATAATAAAAATGATGTTTCCACAATTAAAATTGAAAAAGAATAATTAGTGTTAAAATGAAAAGGTAAGGTTGAAAATAAAATAAATTGTTGTACAAAAATTATTGTATGATTGGATTTCAAAAAATCATAATCTTATCAGATACATATCTCATGTTTGTGAAATTTAAATTATATAATGAATTTATATTAATTTAATAATTTAAGAGTTGCCAAGGGTGCAACTTCCTTGTTTTATAAAAAGGTACCCTCTAATATCTAATACAGACACTTCATGAAACATTTGGTCTCAAAAATACCTACCCAAACCGTTTCCTAGATTCCATCCCCATATTCTATAATCCATCCTTTGGACAGAAATCCTTTTTTTATAAACCAAAAGAAGTTACCCAATTAAGAGGCAACTCATTCTCTCATGCTTTTTAGTTTCATTTCCATTTTACACTCCCTAAACTCTGCTTATTCGATGATTAAATATAAAAATGGTATCATAAATTTAATATGAATTTTTTATGATATGGTTTTTATCTACACTTATACACACCTCCATTTAATAGGTAACGAACATACTGATTCTATGTACTGTGAACTATTGCCTCACAAAAGGATGACCGTTCAATTTTCCCCTACAACATCTCATGGTGGACATTTTAATGGAAAATATTTTTACATATGATATATATTATATTTATGTTGTATCTATACTTCTGTAATTTGTATTTATAACATAACCTTACGCTTTTCATGTTATGTAAATACAATAATTTCGTCTGAGGTAGTGTGGACTACCACCCCCTAAAAGCGATATGACTCGTTTTGAGTATACATGCAATGTATAAATGATTATTTTATTACACCACTAAGAAATATTTGAAATTAATATTATTATGTTGTTATAATATAAATTTATATCTATTAATTATTATTTTTGTAATATGAAAAATAAATGAAATTATAGTTTATGCGTACTTACGACCTACCATTTTCATAAAAGGTGCATTTCATTTATTATCTCCAAATATTATAGATAATTATAAATAAATATATAATAGATATTTATGATATTTAAATCATCTAAAGTTTTATATAAATGATATAATTTTGACCACAAAGAAAATTTACATCAAAACAAGTTCATTTTGGACTCAAGTACCGAATAACGACAAAACATAAGATATAAACTAAAATGGTTATATAATTTTTTTAACATTATAATAGATGATATAAAATGGATAATAAACTTGAAGATTTTTCTCAAGAAAGAAGAAATTAACCTAAGATTATTTTTTACAAAAATAAATAACAGATGAAACAAGTCAGACTGAAGGTATTGGAAATATTAATTCAATCACCATTCATTGAGTTAAATATCCATGTCATTTTTTTGTTTTTCAAATAATATATGTGAATGAGCTATGATTGTTTTACACTGAATATATTTTTATATTGGGTGTATTTATAATTTTCAAACATACTTATTTAATTGATTTATCCTCAAAAAATGATGTGATCTTTGTTAGGGACTTTGTCTCTATATCCTTTCATTGAGGCATATTTTGATGTTATACACCACCATAATTTATAAGGTGTATAATTAACCCATTTGAATTTTAATTTCATTCAATGGTTTTCAAAAGAAATATTTTCCTTTGAAAAATTTAACTAAATGGAAAATGAATTTTTTTTAACATACACGGAGAAAACGATTTTTCCGCTGTCGTGACCATTATTTGGTATTTTCATTCTTGTACAAGATAAAATGTTTTTAAAAGAAAAATAAATACCATATTCCCTTTTGATGAAATTTGGTATTGAAAATGGTTTTAATAATCGTTTTATTATATCAATATCTTTTAATGATTCCTTGTGATTGAAAATTTTATAAGTGGAATCTCCAAAACTATAATCTTTTATGTGTTATGATTATATAATGGTACTTGGATATTTGATGGGTTGTTACATAATAAAACAAATAAAAGTGGTAACATGATAAACAAAAGACAAGTGGTTCTTTGAGAAACCAAGGATATATGGTTACGTTATAACCTCCAATGCATTGGGTATGGAAGTCAGCTGTATGGCTATTCCATTTAGTGATATGTGTTAAAGTTGACCGTATTGTTATTCCATTTTTGTTTAAATATGTACCCAGTTACCTTTATATGTTATATTTGATTTATTTGGGTTTTATGGCAATATTTTGATTTAAAAAGGAGTATGCAATGTTATTATTTTTAGTGAAGAGTATTTTATACTTATTAAGGTTGAAATGTATTACTTTATGATAAAGTATTCATGGTTTACATGTTTTAACAAGGCTAATAGTTTCCATTCTTTTTGAATTCCTTAATTATATTTTTATGCTCATCCCATGTTTTGAAATTTTTTCCATAGGATTTTAAAAAGAATATAGTCAAGTATGGGATCAAGGAAAAGTAATAAAGTTTAAAAATGAAATGAAACCATGTTTCTTTAAAAATTTTAATGAAAAAATGGTTAGTGGGTAGAGGGGTCTAATTTATAATTTTTGAGCTTTTATGTATGTGTTAAGGCCTAATTCTATAAAGCACTAAACCTAAAAATATCCTCCATGGTTATGAAATTAAAATTATTGACTTACTCATAATCAAGAAATGTTTAAGGCTAGTGACACATAAACATGTAAGTAGTAGAGCATTTTATGAGGAAACATCTGCCATCATTCAAAGTATCATCAGACCTCTTTCCAGCTATAGGGTGGATTAAATCCCTAGAAAATATTTTTCATGTCATGGGGTGTTTAGACAATCAAAAGTTAGAGTTTTTTATCATTTAAGTTGAATCCAATTAGTTGTGGTCTATAGTTATTAATATCAAGGGCAATAGGGAGATTGATTCTATTTAGTGGGATAAATTCAAAAATATTTTTCTTGAGAAATATTTTCCTACGGTGGTTCGACTTAGAATGAAAAAACAATTCTTGGAATTAAAGAAATAGGTGTTTTTTGTGGCTATATAAGAAGAAAAATTCACTCAGTTGGAAACAAACACTACAAATTTCATATGGGATATTTATTGTAAATTCAATCATATTTTCTCAGGATTAAAGAAAATGTATCAAATGGCATTGGCTTCCCCTGAGTTCAAAAGTTACGAAAAACTTATTCGATGTGGGAAGAAGGTGAAAATTGATTTTTTTTCAATGATCTTGTGTTCTTTAAAAACCAATAGAAAAAGTGGTCATGGTGGAAGAAGTGGGGGGGGGGGGATTCATCAAAAAATTCTTTTGGTAGAAAGTTAAATTTAGAGTTTGTGATAATTGTTGTAAAAACACAGTGAAGAATGCCTTTTGAATTCTGGTATGTTCTTTTGATGTGGTAAAATGGGACATATGTCTCATAATTGAAATGAAAAATATAATGCTAGTGGTAAGAAAAAAATATTATTTATAGTTATTAAAACGTTTCAAGTGAAATTAGATGGGTCATTATGTAAACGAGTGCCCGAAGAAGAACTCTATTGATGGGATGCTGCCTGATTATAAGTAGAAAAGTACTGTTAAATCCTTTGAAACCAATTTAGTAGATTTTGAGCCTTCAAATGAAGTGTTATCAATTACATTATTTGTTTATTCATGTTACTCCAATCGGTTGATTTATTTTAGGTCTACACATTCGCTTATTTTTTATAACTTTTCCAATAAATTGGTAAATTAACCTCAAGAAATGAATCCAAAACATACGGTGAAAACTCTTTTGGAAAAAATTAAGGAAAAAAGAAATTTTCAGAATCTCCATGTCTTTATATGTATAAGGAACTTACCTGCACACCTTGTTTTTACTCTTGTAGATTTTGATGTTATTCTGGATATGGATTGAATTTCTATTCACCATTATAAGGTAGACTATTGAGCTAATGAAGCTTATTTTAAGATGGATTTTCAGTTTTTATACAATCATGAACCTATGCCATTCATAACATATCAGGTTGCCGAGAATCAGTTAAAATATAGAAATGAGTGTTATTTTACACATATTGTTGAAAAAGTAACTATTCAGATTAATGATGTGCCGGTGGTAAATGAGTATCTCGATGTTTTTCTCGATGAGTTTTCTAGTATTATACCTAATCGGGATGTTGAATTTACCAATGAATTAGTTCCTAATGCTAAGCCAATTTCTAAACACCCTTATCTAATTTCTCAAATAGAACTTCTATAATTGAAAAAGAAATTGAAGGAGTTGTTAGATACAAGTTTCATTCAACTTCAGCACAGGGTTCTCTTATCTTGTTTATAAAAAAAATATGGTTCAATGATACTTTGAATTTATTATAGAACCTTGAATAACAATATTATTAAGAACAAGTTTCCTTTATCTCATACCGATGATTTTGTTTGATCCGCTCTAGGGAGAAAAATATTTTTCAAAGGTTGATCTGAGGTTAGCATAACATTAGTTGGAAGTAAAGGATGTTGATATTATGAAGACTATGTTTTAGACTAGATTTTGGAATTATAAATTTGTAGTTATATTGTATGGGTTAGCTAATGCACCAGTTTTTTTATGGAACTTATATATAGAATATTTCATGAGTTCTTGGATAATATTGTGGTTGTATTTATTGATGAAATTTTGATATATTCTAAAATTATATAGAAATATGAAAGACATATAACGGATGTTTTTCAAACCATAAAATAAAATAAACTACATTTTATATTCAGGAAGTGTGAATTTTGGTTTCAAAAAATTTCTTTCTTTGGTGAGATTGTTCCTAATGATGGTACAAAAATTGATTTAGCTAGAAAAAAAGTTATTAAGTAATGGTCAAGACCCACAAATATAACATTAACTAATAGTTTTCTTGATTTAGCATGATATTACTAGAGGTTTGTTGAAAAAATTTAACCGTTATCTTTCCCACTAACTAAGTTATATAAAAAAGGTGTTCAGTTCATCTGGAGAAAATAATGTGATGGTTTATTAGGAATTGAAAATATTATTATTGAATGCTCTAGGTCTGGATCTTCCTTTTAGAAATGGTGAATTTTTTATCTATAGTGATAATTCATTGAATGAAGTTGGTTGTGTCTTTATGTAGAATGACCAGGTGTTAGTGGAATTTTCATTATCAGATAGAATTAAGAAAGTACAAATGGAAGATAGTGAGTTATTGAAAAGGGTATAATTGGTTCAAAAGGGGAAGTTTCCTTAATTTAACATTGATAAAGATTGTGTTTTGTGATTTGGGAATATATTTTTTGTTCCCTATGATTCACAGTTTAAGAAATAGTTTTAAAGTTAAACTCATAGTACTATGTTTTCAGTTCATCCTGGAAACACTAAGATGTAGAGAGTTTTTCAAGAGTATTATTGGTGGGATGGAATGAAAATTGACATTTATGAAATTTCTATGAATTTTTTGACTTGTCAATAGTAAAAAGAAGAGAAAAAAATTTCAAAAGTTATTCTTAATCCTTTTCCATCTCCATATTAGAAATGGGAAAAAATCTCCACAGATTCATTAGTTGGATTACCGAACACTTCTTGAGGTAACAATGTAATCTATGATATTGTTGTTCCATTGAATAAATATTCTAATTTTATTCATATTTGAAACACTATATATCTATATAAACTTTCATGGTTGTTTCTTAAATATATTATCAAGTTATATAGATTTCCTCTCTCTCCATTGTATTAGATTGTGATCGTTGGTTTACTTATAACTTTTGGAAAGTCCTTCAGAAGTTGTTGGGTACTAAATTAAATTTCAGTACATATTTTCATCCCAAAATTTATGGGCATTCAGATTGTAAAATTAAAAACTTGGTTGAAAGGGTATGCAATTATTCAATTGATTACTAGGGATGTTTTGATCAACATATTTCTTTGGTTGAGTTTTCATAGAATAAGAAATTTCATTAACTTTTACAGACTGAACCATTTGAAGCATTATAAATAAAGTGGAGTCAAAACCCTAAATTTAGGGAGGAATTAGGTGAATAGAAGTTCATGGGACTATAATTAGAAGAAGAAATTGATGATAAAGTTTAGTTGATTTAGCCACATATGAGAACAAATCAGATTAGGCAGAAAAGTTATATGGATAACCCGATGAATGTTATTTTTTTCATGGTAAGTGCTTATGTCTCCCAAGTTTTCTCCACAAAAAAGTTCGATTTGTTATGGTAAGATGTGTAAGATGAGTCTACAGTTCATTGGAACCTATGAAATTCTGGAAGAAGTTTTTTTAGTTTCCTACCAAGTGGCATTGCCTCAAATTTTATTCTAGTCACACAATGTTTTTCATGTTTTTTTTAACGTTAAATTTTTTATTTTCAATCACTTTTAAGGGAAAAAGTGAGAACCGTCACACCTTTCCTGGTTTGGCATCAAAAGTCACAACTGAATTGTTAAAGAAAAGTTTAAGATGCTTCGAGTCAAGATCTCTAAATAATATCCAGGGAATAGAATTAAGCAGGATGTCAGGATCATCCTTTAGAACTCCTTCACAGAGATTTGCAAGTATGTACCAAGATTACAAGAGTTTCTTGACCATTTGGAACATATTTTGTGGAATAAGGTGATTCATCATGTTAATTATTTCCAAAAAAACTATATGGTTGAATATACAACATAAAAATCTAAAAAATTTACGAGGGAAAGATATCCCCACTTATTTAACATGTTAATAAAATTCTGAGGATGTAATTTACAAAATGGTAAAGAATGTAATAACAAATTTAATGATATAATACATATGAATCATATTTATTAATATTTATTAATTAGATATTAATTAAAATATACAATTTGTCAAATAACGTATATGATAAATCTAGTTTTATAGTTAAAAAATCATTTTTTTAAAAAGGAGTTTTATCATCTTTCAAGGGAACACTTTATTTAAATATATATTTTGTTTCTATTATAAATTATATTTGAAAAAATAAACTTAATCTTTGAATTCATAATTTCAAATTTACTTAGGTTGAATTTTTGGTATTATTTTTGATAAATTTCAAATTTTAATGAATACTGAAATGACAACATTTTAATTCAAAAATACATTTTTATTCTAGTTTATTTATATAGTTAGACTTTAATTTTCATTAGTTTTAAACTATAATTATATTTTTTTGGTATCATTTAATCCAATTTAGGTCATTGGAATCATTTTCACATTGAAATTGGATATAAAAACTTTTTGATCTTTTGAACATTTTACTTTAAAAACACGTTTTCTCATTTCGTCAATGCGTTTAATGTTCAATTAATTTAAGCCACATATATGTTTTGAATTTTGAAAGTGGATATACATGGTTTTAAACAGTTTTAAATTTATCATATAATAGGATGGAAATGTTTTTTTGGAAATTATGAATTGTTACATTAGTAATTATTTTTATTACCATGATTAAGGGTAAATCAGGTAATTAAAAATAAAAATAATATTATAAATGTCACACTCATCCTTTTTATATTATTTATTTTATTTTATTTATTTTTTTATCTTTTCTTTATTTTTTTTCTTTTCTCTCCCTCCCTTTCTCTCCATCCCCTTTGTCCCGTGCGGCCTCCCCCTAACCCTAAGTGTGTCGCGCCCTCCCTGTCTAGCCAACCAGCCTCCATCACGCCGGACCTCCCCTCCTACCCGGAGAAGCTCGTCGTGCCCCGTTGAAGGACTCCCCCCACCCCACTTCGGTTCAACTCGCACCGCTCCCCCGGCCGCACCACACCCCTTCCCTCTCATCCTCCCTTCCATCCACTGAACCAACCGAAACTCCTCACCCTTGGACACACCTGGACCGCACCTACCTGTCCGGCCCTCCCCGTCGCCCCCTCCATGGTTGGGCTCCAAACTCCCATTCACCTCCTCCACCCCTTTGCCATGCCCCTTTTTTTTGCCGCTCATCCTCTTGAAGCCGACCTCCTTTCATGGTCCAGCGAACCCCAACACCCTGTTGTCCAGTGAAACCCCAGCTCCCCCCAACTTTAGTTCGGCTCCACCCATAACTCTAGCCGGCACACCCTACAACTCCCAAATGGCCTCCCTCTCCTCCCCTTTTCCAGCGATGACCCCCTGGTTATGTCTTCCTCTACTTGTTTTTTTTTTCATTTTTTATGAGTTCGGTCTATTTTTTCCAGCGGTTATATGTTCTGATTTTGGGTTTTTATCTTGAATTTTTCGGTTTGAATTCATGTTTGCGGGTTCACATTAGGTTCTTGTGGTGCGAACGACAAGCGATTGAATTTTCACGCCATGTTTTGGGGTCTTAGACACCGGAGGTAGGTGGTTCCATGCCTTGACATCCTTTAGATAATTTTATTTGGTTGTTTAGTTAATTTAATATGTTTAATGATTTTGTTGCGAGATGCGATCTATGTTCAGGATGGTTTGGAAAGCTTGTTTGATGAAATCGAATTTCCGAAATAGTATGGTCTTGTTGTTTATTTGTTTTTTTATATAAATGATTGGTCATCCTTTATAGGTTGTGTGAAATTCCTGTTAAAAAATTATTTGACATGCATGCGTCATGAAAATTTCACTTTCTTTAGAAATGATCATGTTTTCCATTTTGACCTTATTGGGGTAAGTCCAAATCTTGTTTAATCAATTTTTTATATGGTGCAAATGTGGTTTTAGAATAGTTGAGTGTGAAATTGATTTTAAAGTCGTCTTTTCACGTAAAAATATGTGTTTTTTTGGTGTAATGTCTTCAAGTTGGGTTCTCGGTGATGTTTGGTTGGTGAAAACATAGATTTTAAGGGTAATTGAGTTGTGTATGTCTAAATGTGGATTTTTAATGTGTAGAAAATCATTTTAAGTGTGTTGTCTTGGTTTTGTTTTAAAACAAATGGTGTCTTGTAAACAACGGTGGCTTCTTCAAAGCATTTTTTGGTGTTTTATAAGAGGTGAAGATGGCCCAGATAATTGTGTAGTTGGTGTGAAACTAGTTTTAAGGATAATTTATCAAGAAAGTGGTTTGAATGACTCTCCGGTTTGCAATTGGGTGTGTTTATTTGTGTCGACCCTTGTTGTGTTCTTTAAATAATGCTTTCTAAGTTGTGAAAATTGTTTATGTTCTTTGAGTGTTGCCAAATGGGGATTTTGAGAAATGATTACGTAATGACAGATGTATTTTTGGAAAGGTATTTCGGTGTTTGTGAGTTTTTGAAATGTGGTTTGGGTATGAAAATGGTGACTTTTTCGTGTAATATCTTGTTTGGTCTTCGATATGAGAAAGAAATATACTATGTGAATGTGAAACTTGATTGAGCACAAAAGAAAACCTTGGGTATCTAGGTGGGCGGACTAGAACTAGTGCGATAGTGAACCGAATGGGTATCGTCCCTGTTTCACTTAGCTGGATTGACGATTACAACACTAACTAAACATATGATGACTAAGGGTCGTGGCCTTCTAAGCCACGTTTTCTGAGGGACGTGGTCTTCTAAGCCACGTTTCTGAGGGTCGTGGTTTCTCAGCTACGTTTCATCGAGACACGAGGTTTCTAGGGTCCCACTCGAGCTAGATGAACCTTTAGGGATTTACCCATAGTGCTCTACCATCAATGTCGTGGTGCCTTCCATCGGCATATGGAGGAACACTTGTGTGTGTGTGTTTGAGTATATGTGTGTGTGTGTGTGTGTGGGTGTGTGAGAGTATGTGTGAGTGTGCCCTTAAATGAATTTTTCTCTTCCTCTTTAAAATCGTATTTGTGAAATGAGTTATTTTTAGTGTTTTTATTTAGAATTTATCTTGTAAATGTTTTCTTCAAAATCATTTTGAAAGTATAATTTTGAATAAGCACTTTAAATTGTCTTTTTATGTTGTGGCATGGAACCTTTTCTCGGTGGCATCCTACTGGGCTTTTAGCTCACACCGTAAATACACCCTTGGGTGTATGTAGATTCTGTTTCTTCTGTATTCTAGGTTTTGACTTTGTGCTCAGCGATGGTGGTTCTTGTTGCTGTTGGTCGTCATGTACAGGTTGGTGTTGGTAGCTTGGGGATGCAACTTATCGTTCGCATGAGGTTGGTTTTGGAGTTTAGTTCTCTATTCTTGTTGTTGTTCATTTTGTTTTTTTAGCTGAATTGTAGACCTAAACCTATTTATAGTTTAGAAGTGTGTTTGGTAGACTGCTTCCAGTTAGTGTTTATTTATATTGTTTGTTGTTTTTTTGTCTTTTATTTCGGGTAAAATCTTTCTAACTTGTTACTTACGATACCCGGGCACTTGGGCCAGCCCGTGGGGATCGGGAACACCCTTCGGGTCTTGTTGTGGACCGGGTCGGGCGCCGGGTTGGATGGAGACCCGTCCTAGTTCGTGAAAAAATGGTATCAGAGGGAGGTTTGCTCTCTTGGGTCGTGTTCTTTTGGGATAGAGTCACAGTAGACTTGAGTTACGGTTGTTGGGACTTGACTGCCTGGCTACGAGTAAGGTGCATGGCCAACACACCTCATGGCGGGACTCAAGTTACCAAAGTATGTTGAGGTTTGTCTGTGTTTTTGGTCCTTGTGGTTAATCTTGTCTAATTGAAATGAAAAAGCAGGGATGTCAGTGGTCTTAGTGAGCTCGCAGGGTCTGGCAAGCCATCTGGAGCCGGGGGCACTATCCTAAAATACTCTCTGTGGCCAGTGGCGTGATCGGCGTATGGCCGCCAACCATATGTTCCAATCATCCGCTGACCCTATTTTCCTCCTGCTTTTCTTCTCGTCTCTTTGTTTTGGAATCGTGGAAATTTGGTTTTTAAGTAAAAATGTTTTGGTTCTGGAAAATGGAATGGTTTGTTTCTGACCCTTGGTGTTTTCGTGGGAAACCACATGCATGATTGTATATGGGAAAAAGAAATGGTTAATCGTATGAGTGGATGGGTGCCTGGATGGACATGAATTAGGTTCTGGTGCGGCACAAGAACATGCATGTGCGAGGCTCATGGGATGCCATTGGTGTTGTGAAACCCACTGGGTTTGCTTATTTTCAAAATGTTTTGTTAAAGGAAAATATAATAATATTTGGTGTTTTAGTAAACGGTGTTTGTGTGGCATGTCCTTGTGTTTTGGAAATGTTGGATGTGAGGCATTTTGAGCCGAGGATCCCTTCTAGCTAGTTCGTGTCTTGAGTTTGAATTTTTGTTGGCCAGTTGGTGTGAAAGCATTTGGTTAATGGTCTCTTTTGAAAAAGTACACCAGGGAGCCCTTGCAGTGGTTTCCCCTGCACGTTTGGTGTTCGCTTGTAGTATTTCTTGACCATCGGACCAGTTTGGTTGGGTCCATGGTTTTCCTTCTTGACTAGTGTATGCCCCCCATAAAGTTTTGACATGTGATTGAAGTAAGACTATGGGTAATTCTCCGTTGGCCGACACTCCAGTTGATTAAAGGACTCTCTTTTTGAATTCTATAATTGAACCCACCTCTCCTTTTTACAACAAAGTGGATCCTCTCGCAACAGGATGACATGGGTGGGGAGTTCAAAAGAGTTTTGGTTTCTTTGAGTTGTCTGATCCATCAGGTATGAAATTTGACGTCATTGCGTTTGAAGGTTTCCCCTAGAAATGGCGAAAAGAAATCCAGCAGGGAAGGGTGAAAGTGGTTCAGAGTTATTAGTGTTGACCAGTGTCTTGAAGGGCTTTGCGGTACTTTCATCGGGTGTAAGTGTCATTTTTTGTGACGCCTTGCAGTGTGAGTTATCTTTGATAGTCAAGGGTGAAGTTTGACCACTTTAATTTTAATGTTCTGTTTGGAAATGGTGAAGGAGATTCTAGTGGGGAGAGGTGGAAGCAGCCTAGAGTGGTCAGTTCATGCCACTATTCTAAATGACCTTTGGTCCTTTGTTGGTTTCGTTTAATAAAGGGTCTACGTTAGACCACTAGTGTGGCAGACCTAGTCACATGGGGATGCTACGATCAATTGCAGGAGTCATGTGTTGTTTCAGAATTATTTTGAAGTCCCTCTCCGTATAATGTTCCTCTCAACAGCTATGGTCATTTTCAGGTGACGATTTTTGGTGTCGTGTTCTCATCTAGTGTGACAAAGGGTGATGTGCATGCACCATTTCAACACTTGTGTTAGTGAATATTCCGTGTATGATCAGTTGGATGTCGTAATGTGTTGTGGCTGTTGGTGTTTCCTCGGTTGTAGTGTGGTTGCGTGTGACACCAAAAGGAGAAGCTTCGTTCGGGAGTCTTTAGTAACTGACTGCGAGCCAGGAGATGCTTCAAATGTCAGGACTCCAGCCATAGGCCTCGGAGTGATGCTGGCACATGGTCAGGAACCCCAGGATTGTGTGACACCCCAAATTTATTTCTGTCACCAATGTTAAAAGTAGAGGCAGTGTAAATTGTTTCCAAGGTTGTTCCGCTCCGAATGGGCCGTCCGTTTGCATATGGTTTTCACAAACATGTGGAGGCGTGTTTGCCTCGTTACCTTAAGGTCTTGGGGATTGCGTCCCATTGGAGGAAATCGTTTTAGTGGTCCTTCTGGGAGTTTGTTGAGTAAATATCTCTCAGATCTCAATAATGCTCATCTCGGGATGTGGATTTGTTGGTCGGGTCTTTGGTCATGGTTTTGACGCCCGGGTGGTCGGGCCCCACCCACCCCACCCCTTGTTGTGAGATGATTGGTCACCATCAGGAATTTTTCAAAGTTCTATATCCTTTGTTAGTTTTAGTGGCGGCGAGACCCACGATGGGTCTCGTACTAAGGTATCTGGAATAAATTGGTGTTGGATTTTCCTGAATGGTGGGGAGTCCGCCCGGACCTTCCCATGTTGGTTTTCTAGTATTGCCTTGGGCATTGGTAGGTTCTTAATGGTGGGGAGAACCACATTGGGTCTCACATGAATGTCTCTGGAATGAATCAGTGCGGGACGTTCCTTTAAGGGCGGGGAGTCCACTCGAACCTCTAAGTGTCGGTTTCCAGTCTCGTTTCGAGCGGTAGTGACTTCCTAATGGTGGGGAGCCCCTCGGGCCTCCCCATTTTGATCTTTGGCTTCTGTTTAAAAATACAGCTTGGTAATAAGTTAACGGAGTGATCCATGGACGTGGTTTTCATTTAATTGTGCTTGGGATGTTTGGGTTTTTGAAGTTGGATTCAGTGGGTGTGAGGGTTTTCCTTCCTTGATCAGTTAACTGGAGGTGTTTCAGCTCTTTGGGGTGGGAGACACTCTTCATAAAGTCTTTTTATGCGTTCTTGAGGTTGTCATTTGAGTCACTTTCTCTAAGCACGATACTTTTGCCTCTCTTTGCTTGGTATTTTTGGGGATCCCCTTTAAACCTCAAGGGGGTGTGGTTTTCTACTGTGGGGTTTGGTTCTGGTTGTGGATTTCTGGGGATGGAAAGCTTTATGGTGGGGAGAATTGTCACACTCGTCCTTTTTATATTATATATTTTATTGTTTTTATTTTTTTATCATTTTTTTATTGTTTTTTTCTTTTCTCTCCCTCCCTTTCTCTCCTTCCCCTTTGTCCTGCACGGCCTCCCCCTAACCCTAAGTGCCTCGCGCCCTCCCTGTCCAGCCAACCAGCCTCCACACACCAGACCTCCCCTCCTACCCGGTGAAGCCCGTCATGCCCTGTTGAAGGACTCCCCTCCCCACATCGGTTCTGCTCATGCCGCTCCCCCCATCACACTGCACCCCTTCCCTCTCATCCTCCCTTCCATCCACCGGACCAGCCGAAACTCCTCACCCTTGGACTCACCTGGACCGCACCTACCTGTCCGGCCCTCCCCTTCACCCCCTCTATGGCTGGCCTCCAAACTCCCATTCACCTCCTCCACCCCTTGGCCATGCCCCTTTTTTTGGCCGCTCAACCTCTCGGAGCCAACCTCCTTTCATGGTCCAGCGAACCCCAACACCCTGCTGTCTAGTGAAACCCCAGCGCCCCCCGACTTTAGTTCGGCGCCACCCATACCTCTAGTCGGCACACCCTGAAACTCCCAAATGGCCTCCCTCTACTCCCCTTTTTCGGCGATAACCCCCTGGTTATGTCTTCCTCTACTTGTTTTTTCTTATTTTTTTTATGAGTTTGGTCTATTTTTTTCTAGCGGTTATATGTTCTGATTTTGGGTTTTTATCTTGAATTTTTCTATTTGAATTCATGTTTGCAGGTTCGCATTATGTTCTTGTTGTGCGAAAGACAAGTGATTGAATTTTCACGCCATGTTATGGGGTCTTCGACACCGGAGGTAGGTGGTTCCATGCCTTGACATCCTTTAGATAATTTAATTTGGTTGTTTAGTTAATTTAATATGTTTTATGAATTAATTGCGAGATGTGATCTATGTTTAGGATGGTTTGGCAAGATCGTTTGATGAAATCGAATTTCTGAAATAGTATGGTCTTGTTGTTTATTTTTTTTGTATAAATGATTAGTCGTGCTTTATAGGTTGTGCGAAATTCCTTTTAAAAAATAATTTGACATGCATGCGTCATGAAAATTCCTCTTTCTTTAGAAATGATCATGTTTTTCATTTTGAACTTATTAGGGTAAGTCCTAATCTTGTTTAATCAATTGTTTACAAGGTGAAAATGTGGTTTTAGAATAGTTGAGTGTGAAATTGATTTTAAAGTGGTCTTTGCACATAAAAATATGCGTTGTTTTGGTGAAATGTCTTCATGTTGGGTTCTAGGTGATGTTTGGTCGGTGCGAACTTAGTTTTTAAGGGTAATTGAGTTGTGTATGTCTAAATGTGGATTTTTTATGTGTAGCGAATCATTTTAAGTGTGTTGTCATGATTTTGTTTTAAAAAAAATGGTGTCTTGTAAACAACGGTTGCTTCTTCAAAGCAGTTTTTAGTGTTTTATAAGAGGTACAGATGGCCCAGATAATTGTGTAGTTGGTGTGAAACTAGTTTTAAGGATAATTTATCAAGCAAGTGGTTTGAACGACTCTCCTGTTTTCAATTGGGTTTGTTTATTTGCGTCGACCCTTGTTGTGTTCTTTAAATAATGCTTTCTAAGTTGTGCGAATTGTTTATGTTATTTGAGTGTTTCCAAATGGGGATTTTTGAAATGATTACATAATGACAAATGTATTTTTGGAAAGGTATTTTGGTGTTCGTGAGTTTTTGAAATGTTTTTTGGGTATGCAAATGGTGACTTTTGCGTGTAATATCTTGTTTGGTCTTCGATATGAGAAAGAAATATACTATGTGAATGTGAAACTTGATTGAGCACAAGGGAATACCCTGGGTATCTAGGTGGGCGGACTAGAACTAGTGCACTAGTGAACCGGATGGGTATCGTCCCTGTTTCACTTAACTGGATTGATGATTGCAACACTTAATAAACATATGATGACTGAGGGTCGTGGCCTTATAAGCCACATTTTCTCAGGGTCGTGGTCTTCTAATCCACGTTTCTGAGGGTCGTGGTTTCTAAGCCACGTTTCACCAAGACACGAGGTTTATAGGGTCCCACTCGAGCTAGATGAACCTTCGGGGATTTACCCATAGTGCTCTACCATCAATGTCGTGGTGCCTTCCATCGGAATATGGAGGACCACTTGTGTGTGTGTTTTTTGAGTATATGTGCATGTGTGTGTGTGTGGGAGTGTGAGAGTATGTGTGAGTGTGCCCTTAAATGAATTTTTCTCTTCCTCTTTAAAATCGTATTTGTGAAATGAGTACTTTTTAGTGTTTTTATTTAGCATTTAGCTAGTAAATTATTTCTTTAAAAGAATTTTGAAAGTATAATTTTGAATAAGCACTTTAAATTGTATTTTGATCTTATGGCATGGAACCTTTTCTCAGTGGCATCCTACTGGGCTTTTAGATTACACCCTACATACACCCTTGGGTGTATGTAGATTCTATTTCTTCTGTATTCTAGGTTGTGACTTCGTGCTCAGCGATGGTGGTTCTGGTTGCTGTTGGTCGTCGTGTATAGGTTGGTGTTGGTAGCTTGGGGATGAAACATCTCGTGTCACATGAGGTTGGTTTTGGAGTTTAGTTCTCTATTCTTGTTGTTGTTCATTTTGGGTTTTTAGCAGAATTGTAGACCTAAACCTGTTTATATTTTAGAAGTGTGTTTGGTATCCTGTTTCCAGTTACAGTTTATTTATCTTGTTGGTTGTTTTTATGTCTTTTATTTCGGGTAAAATCGTTCCCACTTGTTACTTACGATACCCGGGCACTTCTTCCAGCCCTTGGGGATCGGGAACGCCCTTCAGGTCTTGCCGCGGACCGGGTCGGGCGCCGGGTTGGATGGCGACCCGTCTTGGTTCGTGACAATAAATATTATTAAATCACCCTAAAAATTTTATTAACTTCATTTTATTAGTGTTTTTGACCAAAATAATAATTTTATTAAAATTATACGCTTTGTAAGCCACTTGGGAGTGAGAAAGACATTAATAATGTTATACATGAAAAGAAGACAAATTTTGTCGCACCCTTATTTTTAACAAGTACAGTATTTTAAATATAGTGTTATACATGGAAAATATTTTAATATAAATAATATTTATAAATATTAATCTTTAAATACGTAATGGTAATTTATTTATAATATTTAGGAAATAAATAATTATATTAAATGGTGACACAATGATGATGTTGTAATTGACTTAGTAAAGAGAAGATCAAATAAATGATATTATAAATATTAAAATAAATATAATTTGATATAATTGATGTAATAAAATAATTTTATGGATGAATTAAGCATGTTATGGATGTTTTAATGGTGTTTTTCTAATATATAAAATTTTTATGACATTTTTAAAAAGTTATGTAAAGAATAGTGTCAAAATTGACTATAATGATATATTTTAAATATAACATATTTTATTAAATGATATAAAATTTATAAAAATATAATATGAGTACAAATAGTTTTTATAAATCTTATAATTTCATAAATTAATCCTTAATGGGACTTTTTTCAAATTATTGTAAATATATTTACCCTTAAAATGTAAATTACATGATATCATGGTTAGACTTATTAGTGGTTAAAAAAACGATAAGGATTACAAAATAATCCAAACTTGTTTAATTTTTATTATATGATTGTATTTTAAACCATACTCAAAATCAATTTTATTTAAACCTCTTTGGACCCATTTGGAAAAGAAAATTAATTTATTTTAATTTGATATTTTAAATATTTTTATGAGTGCCCCTCTCCTCTCCTATAAAAGGACACCCATTATTTTCTATTCTTCACATGTCAAAAAATATTTTTTTCAATCAATATCTGAAAAAGAACATTACTAGATTCTATCCCTACATTTTAGAGGCCTTATTTTAGGCATAACAACCTCATTATAGGTGTTAATAAAAGGGTATTGTTTGAAGGAAGGGTATAATTTTATGGGTTTTTATTTTTATTCTTCTTCCACTTCCTTAAAATCTTCTTTATACATGATGAAATAACAATTATAGTATAATCAATATACATAGATTATATTATGTTAATATAATGACATAAATACATCTCCAATTTCATTATATATAAAATGAATTATTTGTTTGTGTGTATGGCATACTACCACCTCACGAACCTAAATAATTCGTTTTCTTTCACTGTACCTCAAGACATGTTATAATGACGAAATTAATGTTTATATAAAATAGTAATGACATATTTATAATTATGAAATAATAATATATAAATTATGTTATTACCATTACATGCACATAAAAATTATAATGATGTTAATGCATACATTTAATACCCCAATCTTCCATAGTACACTTCTCTTTGAATGATACAATTGCGTGCGATGTACGCAACACCGAGTTCAAACTCACCATGACCTATCAAATTTGCCATTTAGAAAGCGGTTACAAATATTAATAACCACAATTTAAATTTTATACATATATCCCATATAATTTTTATATTCATCTTTTGTGTTTATTAGATATAATATAAAGACAAATTCAATTTTTCCGATAAAAGAAGTATTTTTCAAAAAATGCAGTTTTTTCATCTTTTAATGGAGAGCCCTTTATAAATCCAATATTTGAAACTTTTATTTATTTAATTTGATTAAATTAAATTCATATTTATAATTAGGACGTGAAAATTTAGTTTGGATAATTTTTTGTGTTTTTTGGATAACTTTCATATTTTTATGAATATGGAATGATACTAAATTTTAATTGAAAACAACGTTTAAAAAATAATTTATAGTGTTAAATTATAAATTTGAGTGGGTTTTAAGTATACTTAGATTATATTTTTTATCATTCAATACAATTTTGGTCATTGGATGTAATTTCACTTTTAAACCGGTCATAAACACATATCCATCTTTTGACAGTTTTTTACTTCTCAAAATCTTGCATTTTGGTTTTGAATATTAGAATAAATTATGAATTAATTAATGAAACTTCAATTATTTTAATTTTTGTAAAATAAACATCATTTGGGATAATTAATATCAAAATTATCTTAGGTTGAATTTTTGGTTTTTTTCTGAAAACATTCAATTTTTGAAGAATAGTGAAAAACACTCTGTTATTGTTTAAAAACCAACTTTTTATTTAAATAATTTTATATTTTATATTTATTTTAAGTGAAAATAGATACATTATACCTATATTAGTTCAATTTAATTCATTATAGTCATTTTATTATAAAATTAGATGTATAATATTTTATTGAATTTTTTAACGTCTTTTGCCAACATTCTAGGCATATTAGAAAATTTTCATAAAACGTAATTTAACCGCTTCATTGAATTGAATTTCAAAATTCTGAGAGACACGGTTGACATAAGTAAGTAAAATTTGGTTTAATAAGATGAAAATAATTTTTGTGAATAGTAACTTTTGAATTTTATTTACCACGGTTAAATGTAAATAGGCTAATTAACGGTAAAAATGTTATTATAATCACCCTAACACAAGTAATAATTCTATTGGATAAGTGGATTTCTATGAAAATAAACCTCATAAATAAAATATGATCCTTTTCGATCAACATGGTTTAGATTAGGACATTTATTATAATTTTATTTAAAGACGGGTTAAAAGTGTTAATTTTAAATTTTAATTACAAAAACATTTTTAATATAGGGTTTTACATGAGATAATTTCTACTATAAAAATTCATTCGAAATATAATAATATTTCCTGCATCATGATATTTTATTTAGAATATTTAGACATTAAATAAACAAATTTATTTTTGACACAATGATGATGCAATAATTACAGTATTAAGGAATGATTAAAATAATTGATATTATAAATATTAGAATAATTGTATATTTAGACTTCATATGCATTAAAAAAATTTCTAAGTTAATAATACATGTTATGATTGATTGAATTTTTTTTGAATAAATAATATTGTTATGAATTTCACAAAAACCAAACACTAAATCATGTCAAAATTGATATAAATGAGTTTTTACAAAAAATACAATATTATTAAATGATATAATAGCCCTAAAAATATAAGATTCAGCAAAAGGACTTATATAATAATAGATATTTTATTAATTGACCACTTGGAGTTCTCTTGTCATTTTATAGTAATTTTATTAACAATATAATATAAAAATAAATGGAGACCTCGTAAATATTAAACTATTTAACCAAGAGTTAAATAAAAATTATAAGGTTACTATGGTGACCTAAACTGATATAAAACCTATTGGTTGATATGTTTTAGACCCATACCCACCTTATCCTCAAAATAAACCCTATTGGATCCATTATAAACCAAATACGATTGTATAATAAAATAATATTTCATTATTTTTCTAAATGGACCCCCACATCCCTTATAAAAGGATACTTCCCCTTCTCTAAAAATCACACCTCCAAAACCATTTTCCTTGGCCAAATACTACACAAATATGCTTCCAACTACCATCAATTCAACCTAGAGGCCATACTTTGATCATAAAGACAACATGTGGATCCCTTTTGATCAAATCAAAAGGAAGCACCTGAAGAAGAGGTAATAATTTCACCATCTCTTTCGAAGTTATTTTCTTCTTCCACTTCCTCTTTCTTGATTGTTTCCATACAAAAATAATTATTACATTACCTTTTACATATTTTGATGTTCATATAAATAAGTTACAACTATATTCATTATTTAATCCATCATATGAATTACAAAGTCACCAAATGTGTGTACATTCGGTTTACCGTCTCCATGTCGTGGTGTAGTTTGTTATTCAATACTTCATTATTTGGATGGGTATAATATTTAGAACAATTTATTTAAATAATAATTAAAATATTTCAATGATTCTGTATATATGATATACCATGAAATTACATATGATTTTACCATGAATTGAATGATATTGTCGCTCGTGCATACGTACGGATTACTATCTTCCCAAACGCGATAAGATTCATTACCCATCGTAACCATTCAAAAATAATTTTAATTTGATGATTGAAATATAATTTTTAAGAAAATAATATCATTTTGGATATGAATCAAATATATCCTATACATAACAAGCATGACTTACGTAATAAAACATATAAAGGAAAACGAATTAGTTAACAACCAAAACAATGATACTACTGAAATATAATTAACAAAGAAAGATTAGAAGATCATATATGATATCATATTTATGTATTTAGTTCGTTTATAATTTAATATCAATTATTTCACCATTATACATGAGGTTAACATACCCTATACTAAGGACAATACAAGGAAACGGGGTTTTATCTCACTTTTATTCTCATGAGATTCATGCAATATTTTCCACTATTAACATTTGTGTGGTGTATGTACTACCCATGATTATATTATTTGTGTAATATACTTTAATTTATGGGTATTTAAATCATCATTTTATGATCCTTCTTTCATGAGGTCTATGTTTCGTAAGGTACCAAATTGGTAAGGGAAATTCAAATTTCAATTTCCACTTATTCAGTTTTACGCAAACATCATTGATAATTTTACTCCAAGATTATGTGTGAAATCACTATTTATTTACATATGTAGTGATTTCCATTCCACTTTGTGTGGATATACATTTTATACATATAATCACTCCATTGATAAATTCTCACATCATCGATATGAACTTGATAAGAGTAAGTTTAACTCAATTTATATTCATTGTGTTGAACATCCAAGTCATTGGTGTTGTTTTTACAAGAATATGTGCGAATTTCCTCTAATTGATTTACATGGAATATCCAATAATATTGAGTGTATTTATATTTTTCACACATAATTATGTCATTGATTTGTCCTTAACCTAAGGATGTGGTCTTTATAATGGATTTGATCTCAACATACATTCCATTGAGACTTCTTTGTTGTTATGTGCCAATTCACTTTTTTATATGGTGTATATACTATACGTTGACGTAGTATCTCATGAATGACTTTATTCTCACAATTTTATAATTTTTTTATTACCTCAATTATTTGTATTCAAGCGTCTCTCATTTGGTTAGGAACACTAACTAAAATATCATTTTAAATGTTTTAATGATTTATTCTTCTAAATCATTCTCATTAATATCCATGTTTTAAAAATGGTTTTAGGGATTTACTTATATGGAAATTAATGTTTTAAAATTAAAATTTTTTAAATGTTTCAAATTAGTATGAGGCACTTGGATTCAAAAATCTATTTTTAACAGCTTTTTAATAAATAGTGAAACTTTTAAATGTTTTCAAGAAAAAGGGACATCTCTCTCAAATAGTTTTACTGATTATTTTCATGCATGTAAATATCCTTCATTATTCTTGAATGAGGTTATACAATCTTCTATATTTTATTGAATGAGTTATTTTTAACAGTGGATGTTCTAATTTTATACCATTCATGGTTTTTGGTTAAAATATTGACATTTCTTATGCTATTTTTAATATGAATGTTTAGATTATGTTTCAAACTTTTCATATGTGGAATGCATTGGACATAGTAAGTGGTGGGTGTAGCCCTCTACAGCTTCTCGATCAATCTATTGGTTTCATGAGACAAACTAGTGTCTTGAAACAAGGCCTTGACAAAATCTTTTTGGTAGTATTGGCACGAGGCCTTGACTATGTGGTTATGATGTCCGACATTATGCATTCCATCATTATAAAATTAGCTATTGATATTGCATGTGATTATTCAACTAGTAAAATATCCATGTGAATAAGTAAATGGAATTATTTGATTTAACATTTACATATTATACAGAAGCTTATGTTTATAAGGCATGTGTTTTAGTCTTATACATTTCCATAAATAATTATGATTATTTATTATAGTTTTCACTATATTATTATCCCTAATGAGAATCTGAGCTCACCCCTTTCTTATGATTTATTTTCCTAGGATTTGAAGAAGTATATTATGTTTAACATGTAGGGATATGCCAATGGATATGAGTGTGTTAAATGGGGGAAAAATGTTGTTTTTATATATTTCATGATGTAATGTAAAATTTATGTATGCATCTTGTTCTTCCAAGGATATTAAACTAATCGGTCTTTAGAGACTTGATCTCTTGAGATCATTCCAATGTTATGTAATAATGTACCGAATCTAGGAAACGATGGTCCTGGAGTTACAGTTTGCATCAGAGGAAGTTTAGTACAAACCTTGGAAACTAGATTTAGAAAAACTCTGATTAGAGATAATTACCCTAAGATAGACTTTGGGGATTAGTATAGAAGAACATCCAAAAATTTTGGTAATGTAAATATTATGTGTGTTTTCCAAGAAATACATCCCTATGTAGATACGAGCAGGTAGAGGTGGGTCTGCCACAAATATAATTAGGGTTAAACCTCGAAAACACCACTTTGAGAAATACTCAAATGAGAATGGGTGCATGACAACCGGCCTTGCTGCACTCATGGTTACGACACTCCCAAGGGGTATGCTTTGTATAATTTACATTTTCCTTAGAAAATGATTTGATGGATTTTAATATAAGATGAGAATAAATAAACATGGTTAATTCTGAGGTGTTTTATACTGAAAATAAGGTGTCATGATATTCTATAAATAATTTTATGACTATTTTTATTCACACAACGCTTTATGGTTTTAGTCAATGGATGGATTCCAAGGAAGTCATAGTAACATTGAACATGATGTACAAGGTGGGAACGATGGTTGAAATGAGCAATGAAATGGAATATTGATAAACCTAAAAGCTATCGTGTTAAGGGAAAATCAGTTTTCCAAAAATATGATCAACAACATATATATTAACCAACTCTTGGTCTCAACAAAGAAGAGAAAAGTGGTGATTGATAAGAACTCCAGAAGTGGATTCCATGGAGAAAAGAAAGCTGATTTTCCATCATGTAGGAAATGTGGAAGGAGAATCCTAGGAAAGTGTCTCAATAGAAAAAATAAATTCTTTATGTGTCGGAATTAAGGAAATAAAGTAAATAATTTCCAATTAAAAATGAAGAGTACTATGGAAGAAAATAAAAATGATCCCAAGAATCCATTCATAGTCATTTTTCGTAAATGTATAGGACCTGGACATAACCTGAGTGAATTCCCTACTCTACAGGATAACCACTTGGTCAAGGAAGAACCTATGTGAAAATAAATCGATGAAAAAATGTCTAAATGTATCAGTGCTCTTTGTTGATGGGATTACATTGGATGAATTTTTTCATGTCTGTAAAACACTTCAGTTTGTTACGTGAAAATGATATTTGAGGAAGAATTGTCATTTCTATCATGGATATAGTTATAAATAACCATATTGATTTATATGATTTTTGAATTTGGGGCAATTAATGTTATTAAATTATGTGATGAAAATGCGAGTTATGAGATAAAATTTGTGGTATAATTATTTAATGGTTATTTTGAGGAATTTATCTCATTTTGGGAATGTAATAAAATATAGTTTTTGAAAACGAACAACATGAAGACCGTGAGGAAACCCGTCCCGTTGAACAAAGATGTGAGAATCATACCCACAACCAAAGTGCGATTGGGATTTATCGCCTACCACAAGACTACGTGAAGTCCCTAGTTAGTGTGACTAATTATTTATAGTTAAATTATTTTATTGATCAATAATAAGTTTATTTGGGATATTATTTTTGTAAAAGGTATATCGTTAGTACAATAAAATGATTTGGTAATTAAGTGATAAATGTAATTTTGGAATACGTTCGCTCTTTTGGGAACACTATATGCCTAAGGAATATATAATACTATGGGATTTCATTTGATGAGTAATGGTCGATTTTTATCTATTACTTTATTGTGGAATTATTGAAATTTAGTTTATTTATGGAAATTATTAACCTATCATAGAGAATATTTGATTAGGTTAATTACTTTTAAGTAAGGGACTTTATGAGTAGTCAATGTTATTTGGGGATACAATTTAATGTGGAAGACTGCGTAATCAAAATCTTATGATTTTTGGGATTCAATAATGGTTTGGATTATATTGAAAGATTTTAAGGACCATTGTTTATTGAATGGTATTTATTGAACTTCAGGTATTTTTGGATTAATTTTTAAATTTATGATTATAATTTATTTCTCTAATAGATTATCTTTTTTTGGGGTCATCTGATCTTGTACTAACCATTTTGGTTTTGGTTAATATTTAAAGACAGGGAAAATATATAGTTCATCTTTTGTGGATTATGTGATTATCTATAATTTGATTCTAGTGCTTCATATGTGACCAAGTCATCATGAATCATCATCTTTGGGAGTGTAATATGAGTTTGTCGTAGAAATTAGTTAATGTATGGAACTCTACTTATCAAGTATTTTTTTTTCTCTGAAGAAATTAATTCATAAACTTTAGGGAAATGATCTTAAACCCAAAAATGTGTCATCCCAATAAATTCTATTATTCATCACAGATTTCTGGATTTGAGGCCCTCAATTTTCGATTCACTTGTTTGTGATTGATGAACTCAATCTATCTTTATAAATATTTACATTTCTCCTCCAATCGTATTTTCCACCAATGGTCTCCTATTTGAAATCCTAAATTGGTAATGACTTTTTCATTTCCATTTCCCTCTTATTAAGAATAAAATTTATTAACCCTATTTCTGATGTGGGTTTTCCACAAAGTTATTATCAATTTTTTTATTTTATTTCTGAAGAACAATTTTAAATTGTGAGGATGCAATTTATTGAATGAGGGAAGAATGTAACACCCTATGTTTCCATAGCATGCTTCTCTTTGAAAAATACAACAGCGTGCCATGTATGCAACACCGAGTTCAAGCGAAACACGACCTAATAATAACATTTTTAATTTTATATATATCCCATATAATTTTAACATTCATATTTTGTGTTTCATAGGCATAATATAATGACAAATTCTGTTTTTTGATAAAAAAAGTATTTTTAAAAAATGATGTTTTTCCGCCTTTTAATGGTGAACCCTTTATAAATCCAATATTTGAAACATTTATATAATAAATTTTATTAAATAAAATTAATATTTTGAATTGGAACATAAAAATTTTTCTTGGATAAATTTTTGGTGTTTTTCTGATAAATTTCAGATTTTGATGAATAGTGAAAGATAATAAATTTTAATTGAAAACAATTTTTTTAATAAAAATAATTTATAGTGTTGAATTATATATTTTAATGGTTTTGAATTTTAATTATATTATATTTTTATAATTTAATATAATTAGGGTCATTGGAAGTAATTTCACATTTAAACTGGACATAAACACATATCAATCTTTTGATAGTTTTTACTTCTCAAAAAATCCCTTTCTGGTTTTGACAATAAAAATTAATTTTAAATTAATTAATGGAACTCCAATATTTTGAATTTGGTAATATAAACATCATTTCTATACTCGTAATATCAAAATTATCTTAGGGTGAATTTTTGGTATTTTTTGGAAAACATTCAATTTTTGATGAATAGTGAAAAATGCTGCATTGTTGTATAAAAACTGACTTTTTATTTAAATAATTATTTATTTTATTTTTATTTTAAGTCAAAATAGATACATAATACTTATATTAGTTCAATTTAATTCTTTGGAGTCATTTTATAATAAAATTAGATGTATAAATTTTATTGAATTTTTTAACGTCTTTTACCCACCTTCTTGGAACATCAGGAAATTTGCATAAAACATAATTTTACTGCTTATGTGAATTGAATTTCAAAAATATGAGACACACAGTTGAGATCATTAAGTAAAATTTGGTTCAATAAGCTGAAAATAAATTTTGGTGAATAGTAACTTTTGAATTTTATTTACCACACTTAAAAGTAAATAGTGTAATTAAATGTAAAAATGATATTATAATTACCCTAAAACTTGTCGTAATTCTATTTTATAAGGTTATTTCGATAAAAATCAACCTTAGGAGTAAAATATGATCCTTTTGGGTCCACTTGGTTGAGATTAGGACATTTATTATTATTTTATTTAAAGAATAGTTAAAAGTGTTAAATTCAAATTTTAATAACTAAAAAAATTTTAATATTAGGATATACATAGGATAATTTCGACTGTAAATATTAATTAAAAGTATAAAAATATTTCTTATATCATGGTTTTTTATTTATAATTTTTAGACATTAAAATTTTAAATTTATTTATGACACAATGATGATGCAGTAATTACCTTATCAATGAAAGATTAAAATAATTGATATTATAAATATTAAAATAAATGTAAATTGATACTTTTGATGCATTAAAAAAATTTCTAGGTTAATATTACATGTTACGGTTGATTCAAATTTATTTTTTTCTGGGAAATAATATTTTTATGACTTCCAAAAAAACCAAATACTAAATAATTTGAAAATTGACATAAATGAGTTTTTAAAACAAATACTATATTATTAAATGATATAATAGTCCAAAAAAATTATGGTTATTCCAAAGGAATAATATAATAAGAGATATGTTATTAATATACCACTTGGGGTTCTCTTGGAATTTTATAGTAAGTTTATTAACCATATAATATAAAAATACAAGGAGACATGGTAAATGTTAAACTATTTAACCAAGAGTTAAATCTAAATGATAAGGTTACTATGGTGACATAACCTATCTAAAACCTATTGGTTTGTAGGTTTTATACCCATACCCAACTTAACCTCAAAATAAATTATTTAGGAGCCATTATAAACCGAATATGATTTTATAATAAAATAACAGTTCATGGTTTTCCTAAAGTTTCCCTCACCTCTCTTATAAAAGGGCACTTCCCCTTCTCTCAAAATCACACATCCAAAGCCATTTATCTTGGCTATCCCCTAATCAAATATCCACATAACTACCCTAAATTCAACCTAGAGGCATTACATTTATCATAAATCCAATATAAGGAGCCATTTGTATCAAATCAAAAGGAAGCACCCGAAGAAGAGATAATAATTTCCCCACCTCTTTCAAAGTTATTTTCTTCTTCCACTTACTCATTCTTTGTTGTTTCCATACAAAAATAATAAATCAAGTAACTAATACATAATTTGATGTTATTATAAATATGGTATAACCATATTCATTATTTTATCCATCATATTAATGACAAAGTCACCATACATGCATATGTACGACATACTGTCTCCATGTCATGGTGTAGTTTGTTATTCAACACTTCATTATTTAGATGAGAATAATGATGAGTAATATTGATTTAAATAATAAATAAATTTTTTTAATGATTCTGTATAAATGAAATAAAATAAAATTACATATGATTTTACCATTAATTGAATGATATTTTTTCTCATGTGTACGTATAGATTATTGTCTCCACAAACGCGATAATATTCATTCCCCATCGTAACCATTCAAGAATAATATTCATTTGATGATTTAAAAATAATTTTTAAGAACATAATATTATTTTGTATATGAATCCAATACATCCTATACATAAAAAACATGACTTACGTAATAAAATATATAAAGGAAAATGAATTAGTTAACAACCAAACAATGATTCTAATAAAATATCATTAACAATGAAATATTAGAAGATCAGATATGATATCATATTTATGTATCTAGTTTTTTTATATTTTAATAACAATGATTTTACCATTATACAGGAGGTTAACCTACCCTATACTATGGAAAATACAAGGTAAGAGGTTTTCATCTCACTTTTATTCCCGTGAGATTCATGCTATATTTTCTACTATTATCTTTTATGTCATGTATGTACTACACATGATTATATATTCTTTATGTAATATAATATAATTTATGTGTATACATCATCATTTTATGACCCTTATTTCATGGGGTGTATGTTTCGTATGTTACCAAATCGGTAAGGAAATTTCAAATTTTAATTTCCACTCATTTCATTTGACGTAAACATCATTGATTATTTTACTCCAAGATTATGTGAAAAATAACTATTTATTTGCATATGAATTAATTTTCACTCATCTTTTTGTGGATATAGTTATAATACACATAATAACTCCATTGATAAATTTTCAAGTCATCGATATGAACTTGATAAAAGTAATTTTAACTCAATTTCTATTCACTGAGTTTAACATCCAAGTCATTGGTGTTGTTTTTACAAGAATATGTGTGAATGTCCTCTGATTTATTTAAACTGAATATCCAATAATATTGAGTCTATTTATATTTTTCAAACATAATTTTGTCATTAATTTATCCTTAACCTAAGGATATAGTATTTATAAGGAATTTCATCTTAACATACATTCCATTGAGACTTCTTAGTTGTTATGCACCAATTCACTTTTATATGGTGTATATAGTATACTTTGACATAGTATATCACGAATCCCTTTATTCTCATGATATTATAAATTTTTCATTACCTCAATTTTTTGAATTCAAGGGTCTCTCATTTGGTTAGGAACTCTAACAAAAATATCATTTTAAATGTTTTAAAGATTTATTCTTCTAACTGTTTCTCATTAATGTCCATGTTTTAAAAATTATTTTAAGGATTTATTTATATTGACATTAATGTTTTAAAATTAAAATTCCTTTTAAATGTTACAAAGTGATATGGGACACTTTGATTAAAAAATATATTTTTAATAGCTTCTTGATAAATATTGAGACCTTTAAATGTTTTAATGAAAAAAGGGATATTTCTCTCAAATAGTTTAAATGATTATTTTTATCTATGTAAATATCAATTATTATTCTTGATTGAAGTTGATTAAATCTTCCATATTGTAGTTAATGAGTTATGTTTTACTATGGATGTTTGACTTTTTATACCATTCATGGTTTGTGGTTAAAATATTGACAATTTGTATAACAGTTTTAATATAAATGTCTAGATTTTGTTTTAAACTTTTCATATGATGAATTCACTAGAATTTGTGATTCATGGGTAGATCCTGATATATCTCTTCAATTCATTATTAGGTCTCATGATATAAACCAGTGTCTTGGCACAAGGCCTTGATAGAATCTTATTTGCGGTCTTGGTACGCGGCCTTGACTATGTGATTATGATGTCCGAAATTAGGTGTTCCATCATTATGAAATTACTTATTGATATTTCATGTGATTATTTGAATAGTAGAATACCCATGTTAATTAGTAAATGGAATTATTAAATTTATCTTTGAGATATTTTGATGAATATTATGTTTAAAAGGATTGTGTTTTAGTCTTATACATTGCCTTAAATTTTAATGATTATTTATGATTGTTTCTACTATATTGTTATCCCTATTGAGAATATGAGCTCACCCCTTTCTTATTTTTCCTTTTCCCGGAATGTGAAGAAGTATATTATTTTTAACCTACAGGGATAGGCTAATGGATATGAGTTTTTTCAAATGGGTCACAATGTGGTTTTTATTTATTTCATGATGCAATATAAAATTTATGTATGTATCTAATACTTATAAGTCTAATAAACTAATCAGTCTTTCAAGACTTTATGTCTTGAGATCATTCCAATGTTAGGTAATAATTCACCGACTCTGGGTAACTAGGGTCGTGGTGTTACAGTACGTGTGAACTATCACCTCTAAGAAGCGATGTGATTCATTTTTTCTTCACCACATAACTTTGTGGATATATGTAAATATATTTAAGGGATTAATATTATATTAATTATATAATGATAATTATTTAAATATAAAATAATAATTTCATTCTTTCTATTAGTGATCTAAGAAAAATGAAAATGTTACTCAAGCGTATGTACGACCTACTATCTCCATGATTATTACACTGTTCATTTTTCATAACAAAAAATAATGGTTTGATTTAAAAGTATAAATTATTTATAATATTGATAATTTTTTCATAAATATTATTTTTGAGATGATGTAATTATGAACATTTTTACTATAGACAATATTTCAAATTTATTTTTGATTCCTATACGGAATATCGACAAAATGCCCGATGTGAACCGAAATAATCCAGTAACCATTATAACATGATAATATGTCATATAAAATGAATAATAAACTTTAAAAAGGTTATCAAGTTGTAAATAATTAACCAAAGTCTATAATTCATGAATATAAAGATTGTACATGATGAGTCCAACTCAAGGTAAGAGACTTTATTTTAAAAACCTCTTTAAAAGATATTATTTCAACTATTTTTAAAAAAGCCAAATAGAATTGTTTTTTATCTCATAAGACATGACTGTATTTTCTCTATTTTATTTCACTTTAATGTTTTTATTATTCCTTTAAAAGTGAAATATTTTATTTTCAAGTGATGTGTTTACATTTATGAGTGCACGACTTTGAAAAAATAAAATTTGATTGAAAAGTGGAAATAATAATTTTCCATTATTATTGTTTTATTTGTCATTATTATGTTATAGTTATAGGGAATAGTTAATTAATATGAATGGTTAAATGATAAAATCATTGAGATAGAGACCGTGATATATCTCTAAGTCATTGGGTAATAAAATGGACTTAAACAGGCGGGTTTCTCCAAAGGGATTAGGGGAATATACTATGATGGGTATTCTAAACATAACCATGAAGGTTACTCCCTATATATATGTGAAATATATTATGTAATAATTATATGGATGTGATAAATTACCTTTAAGATTTATTATTTCAATGTATTTTTTCTGGTATCTTGGGATTTCATGCGTTAATCTAAAGAGTGTATGTTTTATGGGTGAAAAGTATGTTTTTTGAAAATGTTTTCATTAGTTTAAAATATTCATTGAATAATGGTTTCTTTTCCCTCTTTTATGAACTTTACTTGGATTTTTATACTCACCCATGTTTTAATTTTTTTTTTCATAGGGTATAAGGATGGATGAGAGAAATAAGGAAGTAGATTTGGATGTTATGAAGATATGTTATGAAAATAAATCCATGATTTATTTTAAAAGTTTTATATTATGAAATAAATGGATACTATTTTAGAAGTATCCAATTTTTAATAAAGTGGGATTTTATTTATGAATTATGAAAAAATTCTCTAAAACTATAATCCTGAAAATATCCTTAATACGAGGGAATGCAATTTCTTGACTAAAATTCTAGATTTTGTAATGTTTAAAGATGGATCCTTATAGTTTGGGTGAAAGTTTTTTTATATATTAATCATGTACTATATAATGAATAAAGAACATTATTCTTGCACATTTTTATCATGAAAAGTTTAGAAAAATACTTTTTAACATATATAAAAAACCTTTTCAGATATCAAAATACAATTTTCTTTTAAAATCCCATTTCAATACTAAGATATTTAGAAAAATGGAAATATGGGTTCTTATTGAAGAAAACATAAAAGATTAAAAAAGATTCCAGAAATAAAATAATGGTTATGGTGGTGTGAAAATATGTTGTCACATTATTTGTTAAAATATTAAATTTATTTTTTCTTTTTGTCAAAACGGTCTATGTAAAACATGTAAAAATATTACTTTTCAAAACCTCTTAAATAAATAAAAAAGTGTCATAAAATGTCCTTTATAAATCTTTTATGTATATATAGAATAATTTATTATATAATTTCAAATAAATGTACATGGAAGAGAATGAATTTTAATGGGACATTAAAATACAAATTTTATAAATGAAATTTAGTCACTTAACACTTGGGAAACATCTGAAATGCATGCCCCATGAAAGAATAATAGAAAAAACATTTAAATACAATGAATTATAAGTAATTAATGATATAAAATGTAAAAGGGTATATACACACTTCTCATGAAAGGATATAGGTTCATAACATTAAAATATGCCTCAATTAAGGGAAATATAGGTGGAATCCATTACATTGAGTGTAACACATCACCTATGTTCTTTATCTTGTTTTTTTCCTAACAACCTATTTAAGTAGGCACCAAAATCATTATTAGGATTTCTTTTTGATCAAAAGAATAGATCATGGTTTTTTAGAGGTAAGATATGAAGGTATTTGGGTAGTAATATTATTATATAAATTTATTTTAAGGTATACAGAAGAGAGGGAGGGGTAGCCTTTTATAAGTGAGTTGAGTGGCACACTAGTAATTTTTGAAAAGAAAATGGTTTACCCAAAATTTTTCAAATGCCAAAAGTTTACAAAATTGATCATCGTAGAGCCTTATACCTTATAAAGTTAAAATATTTCAATATAATTGACTTTAGAAAAGTGTTATTTTATTTAAACCCTTATCATTAGAGTTTACTCATAGTAAATCCATTTAACCTTAACCATGATAATAAATTTTTACTATTTTAAGTATTTATTATGGTAAGAAATAAAGTAGAACATATTATATAATAATAATTAAATTTATTAAAAATATTTCTTCCATTTTTCAAAATTCAATTCCTAGAATTTTTAAAATTTAATTTAAAACAAAACACATAGTTTTGGGTAAAAATTAGGTCTTCAAGAAGTATATTTTTCATGAAAAATATGAATTTATATTAAATTAATGAATAATAATTTTTAGTGTATGAGTATCAACAAATATATATATATATATATATATATATATAATTTAAGGCAATATTTATTAAGGATTATTTTACTTATTTAAAACAGAGAAACATTATTCCCTTTTAAATAGTTTTAAGAAAAATCAAATTTTTTAACCCAAAGAAAATATATATAATAAAATATAATACAAATTTAATTTAAAACTAATTAAGTGAATTAAATAAAAATAAATAATAATTATTTAAATTTTGATAATATTCAAAACATAATGGAACTTTTAAATGTATTAATTATTTGAAAATAAATGACATTTTCTAAAACAATTATCTTTTTACTATTCACTAAAAGAAAATATTTCATAAAGACTAAAAAAAATCAATTTATGATAATTTTGTTTACTGTTCTTTAAAAAAATAAATTCATTTTTTATAATTCAAATTATAAAATTTTGAAATTAATCTTTTAATTTAAAATATTTAACGAAAATAGTTTAGTAAAAACTATTTCCTTTTCGATTAAAGAAATAATTAATATTTTTATAATGAATATAAATATATAACAAATATTAATAATCATGTAAATAACTTATTCCATCATTACCTGGGTTGTTACGATGTGAAATATCTCAATTTAATTTTAAAATATGAATGGATTTTGTTATTCAAGAAAATCCACAATAATGAAGGTCGATAGAGTTAATCCTTTAAGGATGAGCATAACAGAGAATGATTTTGGGGTTTTATTATTTGATGATAAATATGGAATTCAAGAAATAACACTAAAATATATGTTTAGGTATAAAAAATAAATTCTAAATTCTATTCTAATTTTATGAAATATAATTTATTATGGGGATGTTATCTATTTATTTAAATGATGATTGAAGGGGGAGTTGTCTATCTTACAATTGAATGTTTTTATGAATTTGTCGAAGTCAATTATAAGTGTTAAATTTATTCTAAATTCTTAATAAATATCCCCTACAAAGATACTTCATATTATATATCATCTTTTTATTTATTTATTGACAAATATTTAGTATAGATTAGTCACTCATTTTTCCTCCACTAATAATTACTTATTTAAACATAGATTTGTTAGTTTATGGATCACTATTAAGAGAAATGTGGATCAATCCTTATGTCCAATGAATTGGATTTTATATCTATCTTTCACTATTTCTTTATAAAGGGGGACAATTAAAGGGGGGAAAAGTTTCTTTTAAATCATTGAACTATAACAAATATGTGTATAATTTTATTCTATATTAAACCATTATATTTATATTTAATAAGAAGATGAATAGTATAATTATTGAGAAAATATTGAAATTATTTTCTAAGGATCGGAATAAGGTATTTAAAACTAATCTGATGGATGATATTGAGTATAACCTTGGATTTGTTTTGATTTATTATCAATAATTTATCAATACGTGTGTTGGGTGATACAGGTAAACTCCAATGATTGTAAAAGCTGATGAAATAATGGAGAATGGAATGAAATAATATAACATGTATGTTTCTGTCTTGGTTATATATATTACTAGAAATATCCAAAAATATCATATCATTATAGATCTGGTTTGTAATGACTTAAAGGAAAAGTGTTGAGGGATCTCACAACAAAATTTAATATTTTAGGAGTGAAGATGATAGATAATAAACAACATACAAATCCACGAATAAAACTGTGAAATATGGATAGTTTATTGAGAGATCTATTAATTAATTTTATAGCATGAAGGATAAAAAACATAGTTAAAAACATCACATTGAGGAATGCTAGTATTGTTTTAGATTAAATATATAATTATAGGTTTAGTGAAGCTATATATAAACCCTAAAATATGAGTGTATATATGATTCAATTTTTTTATTTAATTATAGAATCTTTGGAAACACATTTTAATTTTTAAATTAATTTAATGTGTTTTTAGGGTGATTGAGAATTTCTTGAGTTGAATTAAAGAGGATGTGATTTAATTTGAATAAATTATAAATATTCAATATTTTTGGCTAAACATTATCTACGTATAAATACTCTTCTTGTATACATATGTTTTTTATAGATATTTCATATAGACCAATACATTTCATACATAAATGCAACATCTTATCAGTTGTAATGTACATTACATATCAATATATTCCATGCTAGAAATATAAAGCTTTAGTATCTCTTGAAAATAAGGATACATAAAAATATGGTACATAAATAATCTACACCATTTCTTATAATTTTCTTCAAAACATGAATACTTTTTGGAAATAACATACTTAAAAACATTCTCTATAATGTGGGGAAGAGAAACATTAGAAAAGGATAGCTCAGATGACCATTAATGGTAAGCATAAGAGATATTAATAAGTGATCAGAAGTGAGTACATAATATGAATAAGAGTATGAGAACATGTTATTAACAACATAATGTCATACCAATTATGTCATAGATCTTAAACATGAAAAATCTCATAAAGTTTTATCAATCAAAAGATATAATACATAAGATTATGAAATCATCAATAATCAATATTGATCCACGTGAACATTTTATATGAATAAGTCATAATTTATTTCATAATGATAAGTATATGAAATCATTTCCTTGGTTCAGGATCACTTCCAAGACTATCATAGTGGATTTGTTCCACTTCATATTCTATCATTTCATTAGAATATGATTATTCCCAAAATTTTCTTATTGTAAAATGTTTCATACCGAATCATGTTAACTTCCCATTCTACTACATATTATCTTAAGAGATATTCATCTTTCTCCAATAAATTGTAGGGATATATAATACCTTTCCCACCCCTGACATAATTAAAACCATAAATATGTATACAATAAGATCATAATACATTAATTTCAACATAAAATCATAACCCATGGATAGGATACGAGTTTTATAAACATTTCATCTTCATAATCATAAACTATCTAGAAAAATAATAAATATAGTAAAATTGATTATATCCCTAGTAAATCATAAGAAACATAAAAGTATGTTTTTATAGATAACAATACCTTTAAAATATGACTAAAATATTTATTGAGGAAAATATCTTTTTAATTTAAAATAACTTATTTTTATTATAAAAAATTCAAAAATATTAATGAAAAAATATTCTTTGAAAACAACAATGGAAAAATATAATGAAATATTTAAATAAAATATTAATCATGATGGTGGGTTAAAGTCATTCATATGGTGTATGTAAAAAAATCCTATCACATTTTCATTAAAAATTTCAAAGAACCATTTATAGAAAATAATAAGAAGGTTACTTTTAAACCATGTTAAGAAATGTAAAATATATTAAAAAATAATTTAAATTTTTTTGGACTATTTTGAAAACCTTATTTAAAAAAATTTAATGGAAAATATGAACATTTAATAAAACATTCCTGAAGCAAGGGAGAAATAACATTATATTTCCTTACAAATAATCCTTTGGTATCTTGAGTATATGAAAAGAGGAAATTCAAAGGAAATAATTAAATATCTATAAATAAAAATTGGATAATTAATTACATAATAGTTTTTATATTTAAATCATACAATTTTAACATCAAAAAATTTAAGCATAAACAATCTTGGTAAAAATTAGATTGTAACATAAAACCCTTACCTAAAGTCTGTATACCTTCATAAGTTCTCTAAAATCATATACAATTAATTTAAATTTCATAATAACTATAAACTATAAAAATAATCATACCAATATTACATTTCAGGGTTTACTTAAATCATATTATCACCTTTTCATTAATAGTATTTCATTATCACCAATATTTCGGGTGTTAACTGATTCATTTTTCATGAATGTTTTGGTTCTATGGTTATTGTCCAAGAACATTGATCATGGATCCCTCATATAAATAATTTTAATAATCACATAAATATAATATATATTAACTATACATCCTATAATTAAATAATAATTAAATCACTATATAGAGATGGTAGTCCATATGTATACGCATGAGTGATGTTTTCATTTTATAAAGGATGGAACAAAGGAAATGTAAATATTAATTCAATGTTCCATAATTATTATTATAACATAAGTATAATATATAAAAATGAACACTGTCATAATAACCACCCATTAATTATAATGGTGGAGAATGAATCACATCACTACATGGAGGCGACAATCCTCTCTTAAGCATAATCAATACATTCATCTCCCATTTGATTGACAAGAGGTGAAAAAATGTTGTTAAATAACCACAATAAGATCATAGTATATTTTTGAAAATTTATTGATCATTTTTATGGATATCAAATTTTTAGATTATATATAATAATAAATATAATTAAAATATCTTGGTTACGACCTATACCTCTTCTTTAAGATACCTCCTTTAGAATACACCTTAAGCCTCAAAGAAATGGTCGTAGGAGAATACCCACATTTCTAGGATAAAGGGAAGTATTTTATTAATGTTTTGAATCAAGTATTTTTTTTGAGATATATTTTTTAATTTTTTTAATAATTGAGGTGGTTGGGTTCACTTTTATAAGTGAGGGGGCGGGGGATACACATGGAATTTCTTAAAAGATCTCAATTATAGAAGGTATCTTTCAAGAGAAAGTGGCTCTAAATGGAAAGGGATGCAAAGGTGGGAACATATAATGTTAAAATATCTTAAAACTATTATAATTAAAAAAAAATTGTTTTGAAATTATACTCATATATCATTATTTTAACCCAAGTTAAACCCATTTTAACCATAGCCACAATAACAGAATTTTACTATTTTTACTATTCATTATGAACAAAAATTTAGTTGAACTTATTAGATTATATTTATTACACAAATTAAAAATATAGAATTCATTTTTTAATATTCAATTTATATAATTTGTAGAATTTAATTTCAAATATGCATGTATCCCACAAGAGAAACTGAATTTAAAAAATTGAATCTTCGAGAAAAAAACATAATTTATATACCTTATTTTCCTTTTCATAACCATAAAATTGATGATAAAATATATTATTTAATATATAATCTATATATTTACTCAAAATAATTAACAAATAGGGATTAAATTAATTTATAAAGATAAAGACACATTTCATGCATAATTTTGTTTTAAGAAAATATGTTTCAAGCTAAAAATGAACTTATATCAAAATCAAGTATAATGAATTTTCATATGTAACTAATTATATTATTTATAATAAAAGGATTTTTATTTTAGGTTATTGTAAAATTAAAAACACAATGGATTTTTTTTACAAATAATTTTTTTCTAAAAAATATTTATTTTTTACTATTCACTATAAAATAAATATTTTAAAAAAAATCCTAAGAATTCATCCAAAATCATAAAAAGACTTCACTATAAAAACATTTTTTAATAAAACATATTATTTAATTATATAATGACTTTAAGGATATTTTTACTTATTTATGACACATTATTCAAGAAATATTCATTATTAAAAACCATTATACATATTTTTCAAAAAATAGTTTTTACTATTCATACCTACCAATTTAAAAAATATGTTATATTGTTTTAGTATATCATAAGACTAAGGGATGTGCTTTAGTAATGCTATCCAATACTCCATGTTTTATTTCAAAAGAAGAAAAACATATAAAAACATGGGGTGTTACATTTTACCACCCTTAAAATGATTATTTACTTATAAATTCCTTCACACCTAGTACAAAAAATTATAGATATATATACTTCATCACTTATAATTGTTCCAATATATCTTACATAAATTTATATTTCCTCTAAATAGATTTAATTATTTTCATATCCTTTTTTAAAACATTATATATACCATCAATGATTTATTTTAGTTTTTATTCATAGGAATGATCATCCTCTACTATTATAAACTATTAGTTTAGCACATGTCAAAGATTTTGTCTGTACTGCCTCATGAGAAATACATGGAAAACATTCGGATCAATGATAGGTTTAGTGGGTGTTCCAAGTGATAAGTAACCATCCCAATCTAATTAAGAATCATCAGGGGACCAATATACCTAAGGATCATATTTCCCTTGTGTGTTAATCCAATAACTTTATTCCATGGATAAATTGATAAGAAAAACTACTCATGAAATTTGAATTCCAAAACCCACTAAAGAAAATAATCCTAGATCTTTTGTCAATTCCAAGCCTACCTGATGTGTTGATTAATGGATATAACTTCCTATATCATGTCCTCATATATCATAGGTACTAATAGTTTTTTCTCTCCAACTTCATCCTAGTATTTTAGAGTTATACACTTAATTTCATAGAGGGATTAATAAGGGGCCATCAGAATTCTCAAGTTAAGGATACTAATGTAAAGAAAATAAACTAGAAGAAGGTGTTGATCTCAAAACCACTGAAATCTAGACAATAGAATCTCAAAATATCCTATAGTGTTTGAATGGTTCTCTCATATTTACCTCTATATATATATATATTATAACTAGTAAAAAAACACAAATCTATATCTTGTGCTTGATAAATACCCAACCTAAAATTTTAGGTAAACACCGTATTCTAATCAGAGAAAATATAACGTTGTACTCCATGAAAACTTACCTCTTAATTAATATTTATTATATAAATATTATCCAGAGATAAATCTTCTATAATGGAAATTAATTACACTAACATTGTATAAAGATAAAATACAACCCAAATAGCATTATATAATTTTATGTTTTTGGGAGTCCAATGATAAAATAAATATATATTTTGTTCTTTTTTTATCATCATCACTGATAATATAGCATGATTCTTTTGACTCAAAGCCTCAACCACCTTGTCGCCTTTCCAAAGGTGGTAATGTATTGAGCAGTCACAATACTTAATCAACTCTATCTATATTTTCTAGAATATATTTACCCCTTTCTGTCTGAATATATTCTATACAAGTTTATGATTAGTATATATGTGACACCTTTTTGTGTAAATATTATTCCTCCATATCAGTAATGAATGGGATTCCATTGATAACTTAAAATCATAAAATCATATAATATTTATCATGAATAATTTATTGGCATGAGGTATAGGATATCACCATATTATTCTTCATTACAACACATCCAAACACTTTATTCTATGAATGAATGTAAAACAAAAAACCTTGTCCACTGTAGGGTTGTGTGAGAACAGGTTCACTGAAAATACTTTTCTTTTATTTCTTTATATTTTATTCACATTATTTTATCAATGGTAACCTAAACGCCTTCTATTTTTACTTGGTAATTGGATTCAATAACCATGATAAATCCTTCAAAAATAATTGATAATAAACATACGATCCAAGAAAACTATGGATCTCAATCACAGTGGCTGGTCTGGGCCAATATTCCATAACTTTATTCATTGATGTAATCTTAAAAATACCCTCTCTAAAGATTATATGACACCAAAATGAAACTTTTTTATCTAAAATTCACAATTGATACATTTTTAATAACTCTTTTCCTTAATTAGGGTCTTCAGTCTAATCCTCTAGTGATCTTTATGCCCTTCCTTACTCTTGAAATATAAAAGAGTAATGTTAATAAATACTACAAAAAAATCAATGTAATATCTAAATATTGTACCAACTAAATAAATGAAGAAAATGGGGGAATTATTAAGACTAAACGGAATCAGTATAAATTCATAGTGTTTATACCTTCATCAGAAGGGTTTCTTGGTTTTTTCTTCTCTATTAACCCAAAATTGATAGTTTCCATATCAAAGAAAAATATTGAAAAAATATTGACCTACTCATAACAGACTAAAAAATCATCAATATGAGGAAAAGGATAATTATTCTTCATTGTGATCTTATTAAGTTTCTGATAAAAAATAAATATTCACATTGATCCATATTTCTCTTTTAACAAAAATAATAGTCGAACCCCATGGTGAATCACTTTCCCAAATTAATCCCTTATCAAGATTTTCCTAGAGTTTCATCTTTAATTCTCACAACTCAATCAGGGCCATTATATATGGTGACTTTAATATAGTTGAATAAATGAGTATGAAATCTATTTAATACATGAATTCATGATCTAGAGGAGGTCTAGAAAACTCTTCTAGAAAAACATAAAAAAACCCTATACAATTGGAATATATTTTATAATGAGTTTATCCTCGACCATTTAAGATATATACCCATTTAAATAAGAATATTTTCAATCAAATAGATGCAATTTCCATTAGAAGTTCCTATTTATCCTCACATTGATATAAAATCATATGTTTGTTCAAAATATCAAATTTCATTTGTTAATTCTATAAATTTATAAGGGATCTATGTTGAGAGAGATAATAAATGCTCAAAATAAAATCCAATTCCACCAAGGGAAGAATAATAAAATTTTCATATTTTAAATTCTTACAATAATTTACATGATGTCCCCAATATTAGAGTATAGGATAAGTGTGAAGTAAGTGCTTATTCACCATGCACTAGAATGATGGTTGAGATATGTTGAACCAACTCTTTTTATGGGCATTACCCCTAGATGAATCTATATCAAAGCCACATCTACTTGTTGTATCCAAAAATTGATGTATTAATTGTAATATCACATAAGATATACCTTAACATAATATTATAATGTTATCCTATACATAAACATATCCCAAGGGTTCTTAATAAATTTTCTGCATCCTGGTTTTCAAAAGTTACAAAAATTTATCTGATATAAAGTATAGAGATCCATACTATTCAAACATAAATACTACGTCTTACTAGTGGAAATATCCATTACATATAAATAGTATCCACGCCACTTATAAATAACATAATTAAAATCGTTCTCCACAACCTGAGGATGAGAAACAAAAGAAACAGTGAGCTTATATATATAGTAAGTGTAAACATAAGAGATAACGATCAATGATAATAAGTGAGAACAAGATATGTTTAAGGGTATTAGAACATGATTTTAATATTAGAAAATCATATCCATTAATTCATAGATCCTCATAATGAAACTTAGCATAAATTTAAATTAATTATAATACATAAGTAAAAAGTGTGAGGAATAATCAATAATAAATCATGATCCATAATAAAAAAACATAATAATAAGAAATAAAGTTTTGGTACGCACATAAGAATATAAAACCATTTCCATTTTCAAGGAACACTGCCAATACTATCATAGGGGATCTGGTTTACTCTCCATTTAATCATTTTAATAGTTGAGGTTCACTCACATAAATATATTATTGCACAACACACCTTATTGAACAGGGGTTACTCCCCATTACAATAATTATTGTCTCATAAAATATAATTATTTATTAAATTTATTTGAGGGCTATATAATTTTAGGCCCACCCATCACATAAGGAAAACCATACATATGTGTTCCACAAGATGATAATAATTTCTTCATATCATAAAATTATAACTGATGGAATGTATATAAGTTTCATAAAAATATCATTATAATAATCCTAATCTATAAATATATTTAATAAATATGGTAATATTGGTTCATATACTAACAAAATCATTATAAATATCAAATGACATTGTTATAGAAAAAAAATTAAAAAAATTACCAAAACATTTCTTCAGAAAAATAAACATTTCATTGAAAATAACCAATTTATAATATGAAAATTTAAAAAATATTAAGGAAAATATTTTATTTGATAATAAAAAATTAATTTTACAAAGATATATGTAAATAAAATATCATTCATTATGTAATAGAACGATGTACTTGTGTTTTATGTTAAAATGAATATTATATTCACATTTTTGGAATAAAGTAATTGACAATATATGGAAAATGATAAAAGGTTCCATTTAAACCTTGTTAAATAAATGAAAATATAATCAAAAAATTATTTGAGAAATATTATCATAATATGAAAAAAAATATTGAAATAATTTTAATCAAAATATGGACATGGAAGAAAATATTCCTAATATAAGGGAAACCATGATTGGTTTTCCTAAAAAACATTAATTGATTATGCTGAGTATTTAAAGAGAGGAAAATGAATGGAAAATATGAAATATAAATGAACTAATATATGTGAATAAAATAAATAACATTTTTTAGTTTAGATCATAAAATTTCAACACTTAAAAATTAAATCATAAACAATCTAGATTAAAATGATATTGTAAAAAATACCCTTAGCTCAAGCCCATCTTGCTTGGTATAACCTATAACCTATTGTATAATAAATTTAATTTTGTTAATACATCCACAAAAAAACAATAATAATACCTAATATACCATACATTTTTTAATTATAATATCTTATCACCTATTTTTTAACAATCATTCATCGTCACCAACATTTTTAGTGTTAACTTCTTAGTTATTCATGTATGTTTCAGTTTAGTGGTTTTTGTCCAAGAACATTGATATTGGTTACATAATATCAAGAATTATAATAATTATATAAATAGCATATATATTAATTATATACATAATTATTAACATTCATATAATGTTGCGATGAAAAATGAATTGCATCACCACGTAGAGATGGTAGAATGTACGTTCTCACGAGTGATGTTTCAATTTTTTGATCGATGTATAAAGTAAAAATATTAATTAAACATAATATAACCATTATTATAAAGTAAATATCATATATAAACATTACTTCTATAATCATGTCCAATAATGAGTTATGGTGGTGTAAAATGAATCGCATATCTACGTAGAGGCGATAGTCCATACGTACACAAGAGCGATACTTCTATCGATAATTTAATTGATAAGAGGTAGTAAATAGTTTTTTATCACCATAATAATATCTTAAAATATTTTTTATACGGAATTAATTATATTTTTTTGTATACAACATGTTTTTAGGAATTATAAGAAGAAATAAAATTAAATTATTTAGGTTAATATCATTACACCATCTTTCAAAGACCACCTTTGGCTTACACATTAAGCATTAATGGATTTTTATTATGAGAATAATAGAATATATAAGAATACTAGAAGAATTATAAGAAGGTTTTTTAGTATAAATTTTATAATCTATAAGGCTAAAATTGTTTGAATAATAGAGGAGAAGGGGTTCCCTTTTAAAATTTAGGGTAGGTACATACATCAAATTTAAAAAAAGATCTTAATTTTATAAGTTCTCTTTCATGGGATAGTGGCTTCAAATGGAAATGGAATAATTTTTATGATAATATAAGGATAAAATATCTTCCAAAAATAAGAAATTTATTGGTTTGGGTGGAAATTGTACCTAATCTCTTTGGTTTAACCCAATGGTAAACCAGTTTTAACCTTAACAATAGTAACACAATTTTACTATTTTTACTATTTACAATGAAAAAAATTAAGTCAAACCTATTAGATAATATTAATTATGATGCTATAAAACTTGGAATCCATTTTGAAATATTTATTTTCAATAAGTTCAAAATTTTAATTTTAAATAGGCACGAAACCCAAAAAAACTTGTTTTAGAAAATTGAATATTTCAGCATAAAACATAATTTACATACATTCATTTCCATTTAAAAACTATCAAATTAATTATAAAATATATGATTTAATATAAAAAATATAAATTTTATTTCAAAAATTAATATATATATATATATATATATTAATTTTATTTATTAGGATAAAAACACATTACGTGCATAAAAACTGTTCTTAGAAATTTTTAAACAAAAAATTCAACTTATTTTAAATCGAGTATAATGATTATTATTATGTAATTAATTAAATTATTTATAATTAAAGGATAATTAGTTTACTTTAAGATCAAATTTAAAATATATTTTTACTTTTAATTGAACATAAATGATAGTATTTATAAAAATTAGTATTTTTAACTATTCATTAAAAGTTAATTTTTTTAGAAAAAGCCTATAATTTCACACTTTGATAACATTGAAATTCTAAATTGAAAAATGAAATTAATTAAAATAAAATTTATAAAAATGTTAGATATTAATTATAATGTTTTCATTTAAAATTTGCTTAAAAACCATTTAGGAAGAAATCCTATTTTTAAAGCATAGAATTACTTTACTGTAAATATAGTGCTTCTTTATTATTAATTAATAAATAAAATTGCATTATCAAAAACCATTATTCTTATTTATCATAAATTGGATATTACAAATAATTTCTAAAAATTCTATTTTGAGGATATAATAGTGTAATATACCATGATTCATATATATTAAAGGTTATGTATGTAGACAACCATTGAATACAAAAAGTTTTATTTTAAATGAAAAATGTAACAACTTAGATTTAAGAAACACAAACACAATGTATACATTATTACAACAACATTAGATAAATGGTATCAGGTACAAAAGGAATAAATGGTTTTTTTAGTCTAGGTAAGATAGATATGTATTTGAAAATGAAATTAAAATTTAAACATAAAATAAAAATGTGTTTTCTTTGTGAACTCCATTACTAAACTTACCTTATATCTATAGATCAATCACAAAACACTTCCTAGTATCCTAGAAAAAACACAATAAATATGTGATATCAGATACTCAGTAAGGATATGTGTATAATGGATTCAATCTTCAATAAATAATGATAATCAATATGGAGAGGTAAATAATTGAAACACATTCGGTTTAACTAGTAAACTAAGAAAAATATGGAGGAAATAAATGATGATCAAATAAAAAAAATATTAATAATCACATAAGCTTGAAACGTATCCATGGATATTGAAACTAATTGATTAATCACATGGAAATACCTCATCTCATAATGTGGGAATACATATAATCATACATTTGAAATTGTCAATATCTTTCAGAAGATAGTTTAAACCTATGGGTAGAAACCTATCTAATTTGGTCAATTGATTTGTCTCATGAGACCTATCATTGAATCAAGGGGTTATCTATTTATGGGACCCACCCATAACATACTAATTCTATAATTTTACTCATTTGAGAAGGGTGAACCATAATTTATATAAGCATCTATATGGTAAGACTAACATACGAAATGTTAATACTTACCCCACTCAAATAAAGATCACCCTAAAACATCCAGAGTTGTATAGTGAATTGTAATAAAATTGTACATCCTTAACCAAATTTATCATAATCCATCAAAAATAATAATAATAATTACATCAATACAAAATATCCCCATTGGATCAAAATTTCAAAAAATTATTTATGTAATTAATGAATATAAATACCATAAAATATATTAAAAACATTTTTTGGGAAAATTACTTTTTCAATTTGAAAATAATTTTAAAATAAAAAATTTAAAAATTATTTTAAATATAACCTTCCAAAACTAGTAAAATATTATTTAATACACTTATTGTCCATGATGGGGTAAAATTATGTTCTTATCATACACGTTAAAAAAAGATTCCTCTCCCATTTTTGGTAAAAGCCAAACGAGCCCTATTTTGAAAATGGCATGAAGATTACTTTAAAAACATGTTTTAAAAATATAAAATGGGTAAATATTTATTTAATAAATCATTTGGAAAGTGTTAAAAACATTTTTGAAAACATTTCTAGAAAACAAGGATTTTTATGAAAAAAAAATCATCTTAAGAGAGAAATAATGTCAAATTCTATTAAAAATATTATTAATAATTTTAATTACTATATTCTGGAAAGATAGTACTATTACATGAAAAATTAATTGAATAATAATATTAAATAAAAATGGATTCATTTTAATATATAAATATGAAATAATTAACCCAAGGGAGATATAAAAAAATCCAGAATAATGATGTGATTGTGAAATTATTTATAACAACTTTGGTAGATTTTAAATTATAATAATAATGAATGAAATCAATTAGAATGGTCATTTAAATAACATTAATTGAATTAGGATCATGATATAAAATATAATTATGAGAAGTATATACACTACAGTAAGGAATAACTAGAGAATATGGAGTATGTCTCACGTAAGTAAAAGGAAGATGAGAAACCCTTAACCATGTTTTGACATCATTCATATGTCAAAAAAACTATTATATAATAAATATAGGTTTATTATAAATATTTTAAAGAACCATATTAAATTATCTATTTCCATATATGTTTTACATATAGAAATTTATCACTCTTTTATTAACAAGTCTTTGTTAATACCACTACTTTGGGTGATAATTGATTTCCTTTTTCATGAATGTTTTAGCTCAGTAAATTTGGACATTTTAATTTGATCTTTGTAACTATTGAGTCTGAATTATTACTTCTTACAATCCTATTCCTTTATTTTATTAAATAAAAAAATTTCTTAAACAATTTTTACTAACTTTTTATGTCCAATGTTAATAGATGTTTTTGTGAAAAAATTACTTTTTAGCATACATAGAAAAAGTTCTAATGTATTATTAATATAAAATATAATTTCTTTAATATAATCCTTGAATTGATCATGAGTTTGATTAATCAGTCTCACTTTTAATCAAACTAGGAGTTACAATTTTATATTTTCTATCATACCGACAAAATTCATGACCATCATACAAACTCTACCACCAAAACATTCAGACTAACTATCATAATGATTATCATATTGAAAATAGATACTAAAGTATTTTGGACTGTCCTATGTTTATAATCATAATATATAAGAATTACTTATATTGTAACTGATACCAGTATCATTGTTATGGTGCTAAATCAATACGACGTTAGACATTTATATTTCCGAGGGCATTATGAACTCTCATGTGCCATCTATTCGAGGCCATTGCATCATAATTAGTAATATGACTGTTGGCGATTCACCTATAAATATCTGTTCATTTTAAGTGTTAAAGCTGATTTCATTCACAACATAATTCTTCTAAATTTTTCTTTACGCGAACATCTTATTCCAAGTAATTTTAATTTTTTTGGGGAGTTTTTAGTTATAAATTATTATTGTTAGGGTTGTTTCATTTAAAAGAAATTTGGTTTTTTAATCCCAACTGATCATTATTATGATTGATGGATTATAAGGATAGAATGATATTGAATCGGATCCATTAGATCGAGGTCTTTCATATATAGTAAGACAAACCCCGAACATCATTTCGAGGGCTTCTGAGGATAGAAAGATAAAGCTATTCCAATCATCATATAGAGGGATTTATTGGTAAGGAAATAAAAACTTTATAATAAGTATAAATCTATGGATATGATTAGTCAAGGTTACTGACTACATTATTCTTGAGTTTAAAAGAGTTTATTCTTTTAAATATAGATTGTAGGAAATTCTTACTATTACTATCTATTGTATTTCTTACTTTTACAACTACTTATTCCACTATACATGTTATAAATAGTCAGTATTTATACATATATTTATATAAAATTGGTTTCATCAGTGTGATTGTGAATACATTAAAAATAATATTTATTATTAATCAGATCCATTGTGATTCTAATTTTCACTATTATAATTGGACTAAGTCTGAGCCTGATAAATTAATTTTAATAGGTATTTTGTTTTTCCTAATTTAATGGGTTTTTAAAATTAAATTTCACCTTATATATATAGAAATCATTATCTATGATCATGGTCGTACAATATATATTAGATTAGTTATCTGTATATTACATACTTTATGAGTTTTTACTTTCTTTACTTTCTATAAGGTATTTAGGTTTTGATATAAACAGTATGTTTATAAGAAATTATTACAATATATAATATTTATAGAAAAGAGTTTCTATAATTTTATGATGGTAGGTATGAATGTTGGATCTCATGATAATCTGAATCATAGTCGGACACCAAAATTTTATGACAATTACTATGAATATTAGAGAGGTAGAATGAAAAATTTTGTGATCAACACTCTATTTGATAATTTCATGATGTTTACTGGAAAATATAATATTCCATATAAGGTTGTTTATGCTATTACAACTACATAATTAAACTTTAAGAAATTTTATTTGCAATAAATGTAGGGGTCCCCGCCCAAATAGATCATAGTGGACTAAAAGAATGAAGTCACTGGGTATCTGTCCGAATAATAATGACACACTTAAGAGGAAGGGATCCTGCACTATTAAAAATAATGCATGTTTCACATAGGGGGGAACATGATGCCAAATTATCTCCAAACATGAGTATAATCAATTCCACTGGTTAGTATACTTCAACATCTAATAACTACTTTAAGAGACATGATGATAGTGGAATAATCTGATGCCATACATTCTAGATTAAAATCGTGGTCATTTCACATTTCCATCCCCTTGAGAACAATGATTTCCCTTTCCATTAAAGAGTCTACCTACCCTAGAAATTAATTTAATGCATAAAACATTGATCCCCCATGATCCATAAAAACTACACCTCTTCCTATGTAGCCATACTTAAATGAGAGGTCAACATTTAACTTGAGTCAACTGTGAGGGGGTATCCATCGAACCCACTTCCCCTGATCTGCCTCGCTGAGCACCAAGAAAATATGTACCCTATCAGACATGATCTTTTGATGTTGGGGAGATGAATCTAAATTATTTATAAGTAGGAAAAAATTCATAACCATCTAATATTCATGGGCTAATAACACCAACCGTGATCTTGAGACCCCATCATGTTTTGAATTATTATGATTAGTCTAGACAAACCAAAAACCAGGCTAAACAAATAACACTAGAGGATGACATTCTTGATCATTATCTTTAACACCCAAAAACTAGGAATGAAGAAACATATCTATAGACAGGTCATGGTTACCCACACCATTGAAGAGGCTAAAGGTTCTCTAGATAGAGAAATCCCACTCACCCTAAAAAAAGAGATGAGCTATTGACTCAACCTTTGGGTCATTGTAGTAAGTAAATTTGTAAATGATGGAAACCCCCACCGATTGAACTCCATAATCTGTATGTATTTAATTTTTATGTAATCTCAAATAATGGAAATTAGTTTTTATGGGGAGAGATTTGCACCATAGGATGCCTCCCAATGCATAATTACCCAAGTTCATGTGAAGAAACTAGAAATATGACCTCGATGAGATGATTCTAGAGGAAGAGATCATAAAAACCAATCTATTATGGGAAGATAAAATAATAATACCCAAAAATATCTCTTATTGATGAGGTTTGAGCACCGCATGGATGAAGTATGGGAAGAATCTTGCTTGGGAAAAAGAGATTTTGGGAATCGGATAACTAGGGAACCCCAACACATTTCCAAACGAGTTATCAAACTAGAAGTACAAACTTTCACAAACCATAATCAATTGAGAGTGTGACCACAATTTTTGAATGTTTCAGCTCAAGGTGTCTTAGAGTCTAGATGATATCATATTTGAGTTGTTGACATTCATCTCATATTTATTGTGGTGGAAATTTTCCCATAGTCAATTTCCTTCATTAAAATCCCATGCCAACTTATCCAGAAGGCAGTTAGTTGAGTCAGTAACACTATGATGATTAATACCACCCTCCTTGGCCTCTTAGGAAATCTGATTCCCAGAGTCCCAATGATACTTACCTTTTTCATGGGCATCCCAAATGAACCTAACCATGTTGTTATAAATATTCAATAACAATTCCTTAGGCACATTGAGGGATAATAAAACATGCATGGGGATAGAGGGAAGAACACTTTTAATATGGGTTAACCATCACCCAAAGGAGAATAAGAGAGTTTTCCCATTCAAGATAAGTTAGTATATTAAATCATGAAGACTGTCAAAGGTGTGAATACATATCTTGCCTAAGAAACTGGTTCCCCAAAATAGAAAATTGGAAACTGGCTATAGATGATCCCCTTTTTTCTACAATCTTGTAACCTCTTCTATCTGGGAATGATCTTGAAATGAAAAAAAACTCTTTTCATTATTGATAATTTGGCCACTCCAATTGAAATAAACATCAAGGATCCATTTATGTTCTTGAATAGACCCACTAGTTCCATTGGTGAAAAGTAGAGGATCACCTAAAAATAATAGGTGAGTAAGAAAAATGAGATTTTATCTACAACCGAAGGGGTGAAGCATCCCCTCATTTTTGGATTTCTTTAGAAATATACTTAAGGCATCGTGGACCATAATAAACACATTAGGATATAAGGGGTATCCCTGCAAAAGCCCCATAATCAACCTGAAGAACCTATAGATTGTTCCCATAAAGGTGACTAGTAACCAAGGAGATCCAAACCTTCTGAATAAGAGGCAATAATGATTCATGACTATTATAAATACTTTACAATCTCTTAGTGAAAAATGAATTGATGATGAAATTTTATTTGAAAATGTTATTTATATAATTACCAATGTGTGGGAATAAAAAAGAACAATTGTGGATGGTAAATGATTGTTTTAAAATAGTACTCCTGATGATTTGATGGGTATTATCGTGTATTATGAAAGGAAACATAAAATATATACTGAAAAAGGTAGATAGAAAAATGGTGGTGTTCTTTTTTCAATAAAATATATTATACCTTCTAGAGATTAGTTAGGTGAAAAAGTTGAAAAATAATTGAGGAAGAAGAATATTGTTGTTTTGTTAGATTTTAATACATCATAAAATCCAAAGAATGGGTTGGATAATCTCAATAGAAAGATGAATAAGTTAGTTAGAATGACATAGTTTCAATATTAATATAAGAAAGGTCATAAGGATAAAAGATTCTAAAGTGACTTGTTATGAATTTAATAAATCTATAATTATCTGACCTGATTATCCAAAGTTGAAAAGGAAATAAAATAAGGAATGAAATTTAGAATGAAATTCAAAATTATTATTTAATCCAAAATTCAAGAATGTTTTGAAAGCCTCAGACACGTGGAGTACCAGTGGTGGTGATTATTCTAATGTTCTTCAGATAATGAATCTTTTTTGGAGAGGAACATTAGCCTTTTTAAAAATTTACCCATGGTAAATAAGTGTATAATGGAAAAGTTACAAAAAAATTATTCTCATACAAATATTTATTTAAATGAAGATTATCATAATGAGAAAAAATATACCTCTTATGATAATGAATTTTTCTCAATAGAAGATAATACATTATTCAGTTATGATGATGTTTCTAGATTTTCATAAATATTAGAAAATGAAAATGCAAGATTTTAAATAATGTGATAAATCCAAGGATAATATTTTTTATGTAGATTAGAGAATATTTATTTTAAAAAATATAATATCATATCTTTCATGATATACTAATAAAACTATTTCTTAGGAAGACACTATTTCAAAATATTTTTAAAAAGTGATTTCTGAGAAAAAATATTTACAAGGAAAATAATGTTCTAAAAATCATACTGATACAGATACAAATTTAGTTATCAAACTAAATTAAAAAATTTATAGTTTAAATAATATTTTATTAAAGTTAATTACTGGTAATCTAAACATTGAAAAGATGTATAGACATATTTAACTTTATGAAAACAGTTCTATAATGGGTTTTACAAATAAAAAAATCTACTTTAGTTACAATTATTTCATTAATAATGGTCAATATTTTTGAACTATATTCCAAAGTGGTGGGAACTAGATGAAAAAGAAGTCCTTAAATAGATTATAATATTTAGTTTTTCAACAGGATTATTTTTCATAGGAAATTACATTTTCTAAAAGCAACAAAATTTAAAAATTGTGGTTACCTAATTTTTTTCTAACAATACTGTACCCAAGAATTCTTATGTTTTGAAAAATTAATATTTTTTGGAGTCTAAATATTGTGAAAACAATAAAACAATACGGTACATGGATAAGGGATATTCTAGAAAGATTTCCATAAATAAATATTTCTTCAATAAGATAATCAAGATGAAATGGGGAATAGTGGCTTTCAATGATAATTCTCAAGGAGATATTATCAGAATCAATAACATCATTCTTCTTGGAACATCTTTTATTTAAAATGGTTTATTTTTTTAGGAAATAAAGAAAACGTATAATCATAAGTCAATTATGTGATGAAGTTTATCATGTGAAATTTAGTAATTATAAATGTTTAGCACATATTTCCAAGAATGAATTTACTCCTTTTACCAATTGACATGATAATATTTACTCACCAAACTTATAATACATTAAGAACCAATACTTACCTAGACTTACTACAATGGAAGATCAATCTTAGTTATGGTATAGATGGTTAAGAAACTATAACCAGATAAACTTATCTAAATTGACTAAGAAAGGACATATTAAGGATCTATTGGTACATAGGATTGATACTTAAATTGTCTTTGAAACTTGTAAATATGGTAGGAAACATAAGTCAATATTCAAATTTATTACTAAAGTTTCAATTTTTGATGATTTGCAGTTAGTACACATAGACTTATTTGGTCCTAAAAAAATTATAAGTATTGGTCGAAAATATTATCTATATGTCTTAGTTGATGATTACATTAGATATGCATTCGTATATTTTATTACAAATACATTTTTAGTCATTATTTTTTAAAACATTACAACCATAGCTAAAAATGAGAAAAAATATCTTCTTGATAAATATTCATAGTGATCATGGTGGAGAATTTGAAAATTATGATTCTAAAACATGTAATAGTAAGAAAGGTATTAAACATAAATTTTCATCACATATAACAACACAAAAAATGGTGTAGTTGAATGATGAAATATAATTATTTAGGATATTACTGAAACCATGATGAGTGAATACTTAGTGGATAATTTCCATGGGTTTAAGTAGTCAGTAATTTTTTATATACAAGAAATTGTGTTCTAATTATACATTTTCTTAATAAAACTCTTCAAAAGTTGTAGACATGAACGAAACAAAAAAAAATTTACTTCAAAGTATTTTTTTTCAAATTATTCATCCCTAATACTAAAGATAATATACATATTTTCCCCCCAATCTGACGAAGGAATATTTTTAGGTTATTCCACTACTTCTATGGCTTATTTAGGTTTTAATAAAAATTCTGGTACTATTGAGAAAACCATGCATGTTATGTTTCATTAAATTGGTCCTTTTTTTAAAAAAAAACTTCAACCTACACCATAGATTTTATTTCTAAATTTTATTTAATTTTTTTAGAAATTTAATCTCATAAGAAAATAACTCAAGAATTAGTTACTGAATTAATTCATCAGAAATATTTTATAACTTTTATTAAAGACCATATTGTTAAAAACCCAGTAAGTCAGCTGCTTCATGTGAATAATCCAAGCAAAAGTTTCACTGGTCATGTAGATCATCCAGTTATGGCTAGAAGTTCCTTAAGAAATGAAATTGAACATTTAGTTTTCCTATCCCTTTCAAACATTATAATTCTGATGAGGATTTCTGTGATAAGGATTGGATTAAGGTAATGAAATAATTACTCAATGATTTTTCAAGGAATAATATCTTGAATTTAGATGGATGACCAAAAAAGAATCTATTATTAGAGAAAAATGGGTATTTTGGAATAAATGTGGTGAAAATGGAATAATAGTTATAAATAAATCTCTAATTTTGGAAAAAGTAAATAATCAATAAGAGGGAATAAATTTTTAAGAAACATATACTTCATTAGAAAAACTATAATCTATTTAAATAATTCTACCCATTATATAATTCCTTAATTTCATACTATTTCAAAACGATGTGATGTGTCGTTTTCTTAATGAATTTTTTCAGGATGAAGTTTGTGTTGAACCACCCCAAGTTTTTAAAGTAAAAAAATTATAGAATATGTTCATAAAGTTACTAAACCACTATATAGACATAAAAGATACCGTAGATATTGGTTTCATAGGTTAACAGGAATTTTGTTACAAATAAAATTTGTAAATGGAGTTAAAAAATCAAATCATTTTATAAAATATGTTGTAAAATATTTTGGTTTTAAAATTTATGTTAATGAAATTGTAATACCCAGAGGTTTTGTTTTTTTTTTTGGAATTATTTTATCTTCTTGGTATTTTTCATTTCACGTGACACTAGAAATAATTCATTACATATATATATATATATCAAAACACTATGATAATAATTTAATTCACCATAAATAATGACTTGTCTTGTTCTACATATAATACCAACTCGTATTGTGCTACATGCAACACTGACATGGCGTACGATGCATGCAACATAGAGTTTCTATGAAACATATATATATATATATGTAATTATTTATATACGATAATTATATCCTAAACATTAAAAATAATTATAAGAATATTAATAAAAACTTTTAAAATATTTTTTATAATCGATTAGTATAAACAAAACATATTGATAATGAAAGATAATATTTTTGTTAAAGCCCTTTTATATTAAAAACTACCTTTTCTTGATTGAATAGCCTTTAATAATAAAATAAATTTTAATTTTTTTTTTTTGAAATTTTTTGTTGATAAAATAAACATTATTATTGGATTCTGAATGTTGAAATTCGACTAGGGTGAATTTTCGGATTTTTCTAAGAAACATCAATTTTTGATGAATAATGAGAAATACTATCATTTAGTTAAAAACAACCTTTTTGTTTAGTGAATTATAAATGTTAAATTAAATTATAATTTTTATGGTAAAATTAGATAAATATTACATATATTAGTACAATAAAATTCAATAAAATCAATATCATTTTGAAATTGAAAACAATAACCCATTAAATTTTTAACATTTTTTCTACTTTAAAACCATGTTATTTCATCCCGTATGTGGGATTATCATTAATATTAACTATTTTACATGAGTGATTTGAATTTAAAAATATATCATGCACAATTTTATTAATTATAATATTTAGATTCTTATAAGACCAAGTTAATTTTTTTCCAAAATGATTAGTAAAAGTGATTAAAATTAATCACTCAAGTTAAGGCCAAATTAAGCTTAATTAGGGACTAAACCTTACAATTAAGAGCCCAAATGATCTATATAGATGTACAAAACCCATTTTATGTCTATATTTTTTCAATATATCTTACATTATTGAGTTTTGTTCGTTTTTATGACTTTTTATAGGTAAGAACATGTGTTCACCTAACTTGTTTTTAAAAATTCCTATTGAGTCCTCTTCCTTCTCTACAAAAGGCCACCCCTCTATGCATTCCACACTCCAATAAACCCATATAAGTTCTTCCAAGATCTTCCCAATTATACTCCCAACAATACTCAAGTCTACTTTTAAACCTTTCTTTGGGTATAAAACTTATCAATTAATCCTTTTGGCATAAACCAAAAGGAGTTACCCGATGTAGACGTAATGTCTTCTCTCAATCTCTTTCAATATATTTTTCGTCTCCACCCACTTCATTATATTTATTCCATTTTTGTGTGAAAGAAAAATTAACCTCAATATACTTGTATTTTATATTTTCTATGAATTCTATATATACTTATATACAACTGCATCTTTTGGATATCAAATATATTTTTTCTATATAAGAAGAATTTCTACCACACGAAACGATGATTTTTAATTTTTCATTTAACACCAATAATGGTTTCCATTATGATAAAAAATCTATTTATATATTTCATGTATTTTTTATTATGTATTTAAACATCTTTATTGATTTTTCAACACACATCCCTTTACTTTTCAATTGGTGTTAATACAATAATATCGTTTGAGGAAGTGTGGACCACCACGTTCTCAAATCGATGAGATTCATTCACACACCACAAGAAGTGTATGATAAATGGGTTTAGTAAAATTATATGATATATATGATATATTAATTATATTTTAATAGTTATATATATATATACATATAGATAAATATTTTATTTACTTACTTTATGTCAATGCGACAATAAAAACAAAAACAATGTTCATGCGTACGTACGACTTACCGTCTCCATGAATGGTGTATAACATTTCATACATATATATTATATATGTTATTATAAGATGAAAATAATGTATATAGATGATATTTATATCATTTTTTACATTCTGTAATCATTATATAAGTATAAGGGCCAAAGATATAACAAATTAAGATGCATGCGAAAAACAAAGTGAATATTACCCGAAGTGAAACCTAAACATATGATAACTAACAAGTGCTTAATATAAGGTCATAATAAAACCATATATGGTATTATGTATAAAAATATTCTTATTTAAAATATTTATCATAATGTTATATTTATTATATAGGAAGCTTGTTCGAGTACAGAGAGAGTTAAGACACAAGGTAAGGAGATTTCATCTCACATTTTATTTACATGAGATACATGATATGTTTTACAATCATTAAATTGTTTGTGTTGTATGTATTTACCATGATTTTATTCTATATATAATAGTCTTAAATTTATGGGTATTCAGGTGTTTATCTTATGATCCTTAATTCATTGGTTTTATTTTTTAGAAGTTACAAATCGGTAAAACTGTTTTGCCTCAATTTGCCTTCTTTGAGACCCATATTTTGTTATGAACCTAAACTATTTCTCTAAGGTGTATATACTTCCATTTTATATATTTTATCATGAATATAAATATTTAAATTTTATTCAAATATTAATTTTATTTTATTTCATACATGAATATTATGATCCCATGTTACCAAGTTATTAGTGTTTATTGAGACAATCTCATCATTTCTATTGAGATTGTTTATGTTTATGATTGGATGAAATCATATGATACATATCTCAAAAAAAATCATTAATTTTATTCTACCTTGGTTATCCATGTTATAATAATGTATTGTTACCATTTTCATACAAATTTTTCCAAAACATAGTTAAGAAAGAGTTTTTATGAAATCCCGACATTACCCTTCCTTTGGTCAGAAATCTGTGTTTTCTAAAAAGGGTTTCCAAGAATATTATACCATTATCATATATGATTTAAAATATATTTTTACCCTTTTTTATTTTACCAATATAATTATTGGGATCTTATTATCTATTTCTAAAACAGACATTCTTTCTAACCTTTCTAACATGCAAAAAGAATGTTCTTTTGTACCTCATACGACATGTATGGATTTACCCACCATTATTACTTTAAAGATTACTTTTATTTTAAACGGTTAATAATTAAGAAATTTGTTTTCTAAAATTAATTTTCATGGAAAAATTTATTCAAAATGACATAATGTATTATTAATAAGTTTTAATGTTATTTTCTATGATAATTATTTTTAAATAGTTTTATGTATTTAAAATTCCTTTTTCAAAGAGAAAATAATATTTTCCTCAAGAAATGTTTTTGATATATATTTAAAAATTATTTTCCATCTAGGATGAAATCTGTTGACGTCACTCTTTCCCATATATGAAAATTATCTAATGGTTTCATTCATAATTATTTATTAAGTTGTTTATGTTTTTATGGAATGATGTTTAAGACACCGATTTCACTTCCATGAGTTTTATGCTTTTGAATCCTGATTCTTTTCAGGGGTTATGAATTCATGAAGTAATTATGATACATATCCCTTTCATTAGGTTATGATTTTATGAAGCATTAATGATCCCAATATCATTTTATAGGTTATGATTTGATGTTTATAATACCTATTCCTTTTTATGGGTCATGATATGATGAATGTTTTAATATCTAGTGAAACATGTGTGAATGATTTTACAGTGAGATGGGTGGGACCTATATCTACTTTCAATGAATTGGGTAATGATAAGTTTTATGTGAGATAAAAGGGTATATGGGTTGTATCCCAAGACTAAAATAAATAATTTTCATGGTTTATAGCCCAAGCCTAAAAGAATGAAGGTACATGGTTAGTAACCCAAGCCTAAAATAAAGAAGGTTCAGGGGTTGAAGTAGAAGACTAATAGAAAGAAGGTTCATGGGTTGTAGCTCAAGCCTAAATGAATGAAGGTTCATTGGTTATAGAAGAATCCTAAAAGAAATAAGGTGCATGGGTTGTAGCTCAAGCCTAAAATAAAGAAGGTCTATGGGTTGTAGCCCAAGACGACACAAAAGTGGGTACACAGGATACTATTCCAAGATTGATGTATGTACAAGGGTCATAGCCCATGCGTAGCATGTTATAAATTTATTCGTAGGTATCCTTGGCATAAAACTGTCTATTTTTATATGTATGATAGAAATACTATTTCTTATTCATTAGTTATGATTTAATGGCTGTTGAAATTTATTTACTTATGATTAATGAGTTATGAATAAGTAATTTTTATTCCATAATTCATGTATGTGATATTCTATGTGAAGGGTATGATCTCGTAATTCTCTTGGGGTGTTGTCATACCCCTAAGATCATGTTTATGCTTACATGTCTCTCTTTTTTACCCTTACTAATCATCATAGCTCACCCCTTTCTTATGATTCCTTTCTTAAGGTTATGAATAAATGTTTTAGTTAGATGTACTAAAGGTAGAGGTCGTTATGGGAGATATTGACGATCTTTCACTCAGATAGAATATTTTGATTCCATGTTTCCAAGGACACTAAAATATTACTGTCTTCAAGCATGTATTTTTATAATGTACAAAATATTCATCTTAAATGATGTCATATCCATTTATGTCAAGCCTAGGTAGTTATAGTTGGTATCAAAGGAAATCTTTAGTCGAACTTTGGAAACTAGGATGAGAAAAATTTAGCGATATCCCAAGGTATATTTCTAAGTATATTTCATGGGATGTCACTATGGATAAATATAAGGATGATTTAACATTTATGAAAATGTCCTAGAATTTTGGTAAATGGCAGAGTGAGTGGTTTCCAAGAAATACATCCCTATTTATATAATACAAGTGTGTGTGGATCTAGAATAGATATACCTAAGGGTAAAAAATCCAATAAGATATTCTAGGCTTGACTCGGGGTAATATGGTTCACAAAAATAGGCCTTGCTACACACATATTTTGACACTCTTGGGGATATGCTTTCATAATTCATAAACTCTTCAAGATCCATCATGATGGATTTAAATAGAATTTGTCTATGAAAAAACTATAAAAAAATATATGGTACCATAGAATAAGGAAGGTTCCATGATTTATACTTAATATAAGTGAATATGGATGGCTATGTGGTTCCTCTTTTTGATTAATATTTCTCACTCTATGATTTTTGGATTTAGTCAATGGATGGTACCCAAGGTAACCACACTAATGGTGATTATAGGGGGCAATGCAATGATTTCTCTCGCAGGAATATGAATTATTCGGGGGATGGAGTTAAAAATATCCTTGCTATGACCACACAACTTTTTCAAGCTATGAATCATGATGATCAATGGAGGGAATAATGTTTTGTTGAGTCTTTCATGAGGTGTCATCCATTTTATTTCAGCTGGTCATCTAATCAACATGTAACTGAAAACCGGATCAGTACCTCTGTAAAGATATTCTCTTTTCTCAAGTGTTCATGTCTTCGGAAATTAATTCTGCTAATTTATTACTTATAAGGTGAAGCAGACCAGTGGTGGAATCTAATCAAGAATACGAGGAAGCAATATGAAATTAGATCCATGGACTGCGATGAGTTTAATAACTTATTCTTCAAAAAGTACTTTCCTCCTGTCTGTCATACTGATTTTGAAAAGGCATTCCTTGAGTTGAAGTAAAAGTATAATGAATCTATCAGTAGCTATGAGGATAATTTCACAATACCTATGAGATATGCCTATGGAGTTATCAACCAACCAAAAAGTATGGTTGGTAGGTTCATCAGTGGCTTAGAGGCATGTCTCAAAATGGCGTTGGTTAAAAGAGACTTTGGTAGCTATGAAGAGCTAGTGCATCATGAAATCAAAGTTGAAATGGAGGTTTGAGTTATGTATCAATATCATGGTTTTAATAAGAAGAGGAAAACAGAGTTCAAAGGGTAATCAATAAACCAAAGAGATAGGAAGATGAACCTTCCCTTGTGCTCTACATATGGAAAGAATCCTGGTAAGAATTGTCTTAATGGGACTAGTAAATGATGTAATGGTGTAAAGGAAGGATATTGAGAATTTTAATGCATGAGTGATCAGGAAAATTTATATAATGAAAAAAATAACTAGATAACTCCTCATAATGGACCTTTTACACATCAATGTTTCAATTGAAAGGAGTTTGGGCATTTATCTAGAAAGTACCAAAATCCAAGGGTTAATAACAGCAATCAGCACCAACAGCCTCTAAAGATAAAGGAAAAAAGGGAAATCATATGTGATCATAATGGATGAAGTGAACCAAGATAACTAATAATTTCTTATCTTATCCTAGTAGTGAATTTTATGTTCTATTTTGTATGAATCCTCCATATAAAAATCTGATTGTTCATCCTTTGATGAGATTTTAGGTTATTAACTATCCCAACATAGATTATAGAATAATAAAATCACATTTTATATTCTATCATTACATGGATGGACTCAATTTTGTAATATAAGAGTTTAGTTTAATATAAGAGCCTTTTTAAGGAATAAATGGTAAATTATAACCATTTATGGAATTTTTAAGTTAAAAATCAGACAAAGTCAGTAATATTAAAGTTTAATCTTCCATAAAATGATTAATGCATATTGGATAACCTGTTCAAACTAACATTTGTAGATAGTAACTAATGAAAAATGGGATGGCATGTCATAGAACTCGTGATATGTTATTACTTCATGAATGAAAAACAACCTTCCTTTTTTTTGAGAAATCAGTGAAGTGGATCAACAAACAATAAAGGGTTACATTGTCTATAAATCATGCAAGTATATATTTTAATGAAAATTATTTAACTTTAGAAAAAATGATCTTCAAACAAAAAATGTTGTCTTATACCATCATTTTCAATGAATCAGAACGCCCCTTAAGTAATGGTAGATTTATGAATTTGTGGTTGTAAAATTTCTCCAAACAATTTTCTCCATCACTTTCTATTGGAACCTGATGGTATAATTTCATCTTCAACATCCATGTTTTTACTTACAACCTATACTATCCAATGTGGAAGCTTATTTATATGTGACTTTGGATAATCGTTATGGTTCCAAATTTCCCTTTTTAGGGGGAGTAATAGTATCCATTTTTATAATGTGTGTTTCTATAAATGAAGCCTTCAAGTATTATACCTTTGATAACCCAGACAATCATCGAGAGAAAAATTCATTTTAAGAGGGGTAGAATGTACCACCCTTAGATATTTTTGTTTTTTTCAAATTAATTTATCTTTTTTATTTTTTTCATTTCGCATGACACTGAAAATAGTTCATTATATATATATATATATATTAAAACACTATGCCAAAAATTTCTTTTACATGCAATACAGACTTGGCTGGTGCTACATGCAATACCATCTTGGTTTGTGCTACATGCAACACTGACTTGATGTACGATGCACGCAACACTGAGTTTCTGTAAAACACATGCACCCACACACTCACATATATGTAATTATTTAAATAAGATAATTATAACCTAACAATTAAATATAAAGATATGTATAGTAATAACTCATTTTCAAATTTTTTATATAATTTATTAATATAAACAAAACATATTAATAAAGAAATATAATATTTTTCATAAAAAAAAATTTGTTAAAAATAATTCGTTCTTGAATTAATTGCATTTAAAAATAAAATTACTTTTTGACCCATTTATAAATTTAATTTTATAAAATTATCATTATTTTTTTTAATTTTGAACATCAAAATTATCCTAGGGTAATTTTTGGGATTTTTCGGTGAAAATTCATTTGTTAAATAATAGTGAAAAATACGGGTTTTTTAACTACCTTTCTCTTTAATTATTATTAAGATTAAATGATATTATAAATTTAATTTATTGATTAATTTGATATATATTATATCTGTTATAAAATATTGATGAATTATAATCAATTTTAATTTGTAATTTAATAAAAAATATTAAAAATCTTTTTAACTTTTTTTTCTACTTTAAAACCCCATTATTTCATCCCTTCTGCGAGATTAGAATTAATCTTAATTTTTCTGTTTCTATGAATTGAATTTCAAAAATCGAATATAAACCATTTTATTCAGTTTAATATTTATAGTCTAATAAGGCAAAGTAAATCTTTGACCAAAATTACAAGTAAATGTTATTAAAATTAATCTAATATTTAGGGGCAAATTAAGCGTAATTAGGGACTAAACCTTAAAATTAAGGACCCAAATGACCTAGTAACATTTTTAACACACATTGGATGTCCATATTTCGTCCATAAACCTTAAATTATTAAGTTCTATTGATTTTTATGACTTTTAATTAGTAATAACATGTGTACACCTAACTTGATTCTAAAAATTCCAAGTGAGTCCTTTTCCTTCCCTATAAAAGGCCACCTCTTTTACCCATTATACACACCTCTAAAACATTCTATGTTCTTCTAATATTTCTTCAAGTAACCTCCCAAAGATCATCCCTTATACCTTGATGCCTTAATTTGGGCAGAATGATTCTCAAGGAATTCTGTTGGCATAAACTAAAATGATTTACTTGATTAAGAGGTAACGTCTTCTCTCAAGATCTTTTCCATTATTTTCATTCTCCACCCCCTCCATTAAATTTATTCCCTTATTTTGTGAAAAATATAGTATCCTAAATATATTAGGAAGTTTTTATGATGAGTTTTATATCTATACTTACACACACTTACATCTGATTGATTTCAAACATGCTGTTTATGTTCATGCCGAATTACTGCTTTACAAAATAATGATTGTCTATTTTTAATTTACCACCAATCATGGTGGCCATTATGATATAAAATCTATTTTTATATGTCATATATGTTATTTATTATGTATTTAATATTATTTATTCCTTTTAAAACACACATATCTTTAATTTTCATTCAATTTTAATACAATAATCTCGTTTGAAGAAGTATGGACTACCACCCCCTTAAAGTAATGTGATTCTTTCACACACCACATGGGATGTAATAAGGATGGTTATAGTGAACTTATATAATATATATGATATAATAATGACACTATAATAATTATATATATATACATACATATATACATACATACATACATATATGTATATAAACATATGTCATTTAAATACTATTTTTAATACAATAATAAAAACCGAAACAACGTTCATGTGTACGTACGACTTACCATCTCCATGAAAAGTGTATTACATTTCATAATATTTATGATATATATTATTATAATATGAATATAATTTACATAAATGTTATTTATATAGTTTTTTACATTCTTTAATCATTATATATTTATAAGGGCCAAAGATATAATAAATTAAGATGCACGTGAAAAACAAAGAGAATATTACCCTAAGTGAAACCTTAACATATGATCATTAACAAGAAGGTAATATAAGGTCATAATAAAACCATATATGATATTATTTATAATAATAATATTATTTAATATATTTATAAGAAAAATATATTTATTATACAAGAAGATTGTACGAGTACAGAGAGAGACAAGACACAAGGTAAGGGGATATCATATCAAATTTTATTTCCATGAGATACATGCTATATTTTCCACTCTTTACTTTTTTTTGTTTTTGTACCACCAATTATTTTATTAAATGTATATAATACTAAAATTTATGGGTATTAATATTTCCATTTTATGATCCTTCTTTCATGGGGTTTATTTTTTAAAAGATACTAAATCGGTAAAAAAGTTTTATCTCTATTTTCTTTCTTTGAGACTCATGTTTTGTTATAAACCTAAATTATTTCCATGAGGTGTGTATAATTAAATTTTACATGTTATATCATTAATATAAACATTTTCATGATATTTGATGCTTCATTTTATTTCATTTCTTACAGAGAGAGTATAATCCCATGCTATTAAGTTATAATTATTTATTGAGACAATATCATCATTTTTCTTTAGATATTGTTTATGTTTATGCTTCAATGGATGAATTAACATGATCCATATATCATATAAAATCAATAAATATCCTTTCACATGGTTATCCATGTTATACTAATTTATTGGTACCATTTTCATACTCTATTATCCAAAAGATAGATAAGAATGTTTTTTTAGAAATCCCAACTTTACCCTCACCTTGGTCAGAAATCTATATTTCCAAAAAATTGTTTCCAAGAATATTATACAATAATATTATATGATTTAAAAGAAATGTTTACCCTTTTTGTCTTTTAAAAGTCTCTTTAAGGGAATAATCTTGTCTCTTTCCAAAACAAGGCATTCCATATATCCTTTTTACCATGTATAAAGATTGTTCTTTTTACCTCATATGACATGTATGTATTTTACCATCATCATTAATTTAAAGATTCCCTTTCATTTTAAAAGGTTAATCCTTATTAAAATGTTTTTTAAATGTAATTTTCAAGGAAAATTTTTTTCAAAATGATTTAAATTCTTCTTTAAAAGTGTTCATGGTATTTTCTAAGAAAATTATTTTAAAATAGTTTTATGTATTTGAAAGCCTTTATTATTTGAATAAATGATATTTTCCAAAAGAAATGTTTTTGAAATATATTTCAATCTTATGTTCCATTTAATATGACATATATTGATGTTAATCATGCCTTTATAGGAAATTATCCAATGGATCCATTCATAATTATTTATTGAGTGTTTTATTTTTTGATGTAATAATGTTTAGGACACCCATTTCCCTTCCATAGGATATATTATTTTGAAATCCACTTATTTTCACAAGTTATGAATTCAGGAAGTGATTGTGAAACATATCTATTTTCTTAGGTTATGATGTTATAAGTCATTAATGAAACACATTTAATCTCATGGGTTATGATTTGATATTTTTATGATCTATTTTTTTGGGTCATGATATGATAAATGTTTTATTATCTTGTGGATCATGTGTGAATGATATTACTATGATATGGGAGGACCAATGTCTCCATCAAATGGATTGATCAATTATATGTTTTATATAAGATATAAGGATATATGGGTTGTATCCCAAGCCTAAAATAAATAAGTCTCATGGGTTGTAGCACATGCCTAAAAGAGATAAGGTTCACGGGTTGTAGCCGAACACTAAGAGAAGAAGGATCATGGGTTGTAGCCCAAGCCTAAAGTAAAGATTTTTCATGGATTATATCCCAAACATTAAAGAAATACAGTTCATGGGTTGTAATACAAGACTAAAAGGAATAAGGTTAAAGGGTTGTAGACTAAGCATAAAATAAATATGGTTCATGTGTTATATCCCAAGCCTAAACGAAAGTGGGAACACAGGTTTCTAACCCAAGCTCAATGTAGGTACATGATTCATATCCCATTACTATCATGTTATAAAGGTTGTGGTGGGTATCCATGACATAAAGGATTCCATTTTTATATGTAGTCCACAAATACTATTTCTTATTCCTTAATTATGATTTCATGGATCCAGATATTTTTTTCTTTATGATTCATGTCTTATTAACTGCAATGCTTTATGCCATAATCCAAGTATATGATCTTTGATTTTCTGGTTATGATCTCATAATGTTTTGATCTCATTATCATACCCCTATGATCATGTTTATTCTTACATATATCTCTTTTTTACCCATAATGAACAAATGGGCTCACCCATTTCTTTTGATTCCTTTCATCAAGTTATGAATAATGGTTATAGGTAGAAGTAAAAACGGTGGAGATATTTATGGGATTTGTCGAACATATTTTACCAAGATTAAAGATTTTGTTTCCATTATACGAAAGGCACTAAAATATTACAATCCTCAATTATTATTTTTTCTTTAATTTACTGAATATTCATATAAAAATATGTAATATCCATGTATGTCAAGCCTGGGTTGCTATAAAAGTTATATTTTTTTCAAATCAAAAATATTTAATATATTCTTTTTTGGATCTTATATAGTCTGATTTTGAAATGAGTATGATGGGAAAGTTAACATATTTTAATCATTTTAAAATTCTAGAAAAACAAGATGGTACTTTTATATATCAAAATAATAATATAAAATATATTCTTAATAATTTTGCAAAATAAAATACTAAATGTATTGTTACTTTTATTGGTACCTCTAGTACCTCAGATATTGATGAGGTTGGGAGACCAGTTGATTAGAAATATTTTAGTGTATGATTAAGAAGTTTACTTTTCATAACAACTAGTCATCTATATTTAATGTTTTCATTATTATTATGAAAAAGATATCAAGAAAATACAGAAATAACCCATCTTAAATCTATTAAATGATTTTTTTCATTATCTTAAAGGAACTATGGATTTAGTCGTATTCTATAATTATGGAAATGTTTTTGAAATAAAATGATTTTCATATGATGAATTTTGTTGATATATAATGGATAGAAATTGTATATCCAGAACATGTCATTTAAAATGAGATTCGTTAGTTTCTTGTTCATGTAAGAAACATCACTTAGTATAAATCTCCTCTTCTAAATCTCAATATGTGGTAGCTAGAAGTTTTTATTCTTAAGTGTTGTTAATGCAACACACACTTCTAGATTATGGCATGAGTTTAACTAAAACTCAAATACTTTGTGATAATACATGAACCATTTCCTTTATTTGAAACCTATAACGTCACTCATGTGCTAAACATATAAATATGAGACAAAATTTCTTTTGGGATCACACACTTAAAAGAGATATAATTTAACAATTCATCCTAATGAAAGAAAAACTTGGTGATATTTTTACTAAATTTCTTAGTTCTAATAGATTTGAATACATTAAACAGAATCTAGTAATGATCAATGTTAAGTGATTATTCATATCTTCTAATATTTGACACTTATAATTACATTAACATACACCATTTCTTAGGTAGTGTACATATGGTAATGTTTTTCAAAAACTTTATGTTTTTCAAAAACATTTTTTTAAAAAAATATTTTAGTTTTCAAAATTCCTAGTTCTCTAATATTTTCTTAATGTGTTTTATGGATGACAACTTTTATAATTTTTTTGTAGTGAGAATTCCCAAAATGTTTTCTAGACTCTAAATTCATTACAAATTTTTTGGACTCAAATTTTTTAATAATATGTTTTTGGATTAAAAATATTTCATAATATGTTTTTAAAACTACCACATTTATTCTTCCATTGTATTTTTTTTCTATCATATATATTGATAAATATGTTTTTCATGATTAAACTATCATAATTTGACTTTATTAAACATAACTATTGTAATCTATTCATTTTTCAAAAACCAAGAAGAACAAGTAAATCATAATGATAAAACCTTTCAATCTGAATGCTACTCTTCTATTCTTTTAGTTTTTTTCAATATTTCAATACATTATTTCATAGTTGTTTCAATTCTTATTGATTTAGTTTATTTTTTAAAAACATGAATTTTTTTAAAAAAAATTAGTTGTTTTTATAATCGCATTCGTTATTAATCTGATTTTTTTAAAAACTTCACGAGTTAAAATAAATCTTTAAAACATTCTTTGGAGAAAACTAGGATGTTAGATCAGAAGGGTTTTCATCTCAATAATTAGTTTTTTTACAGAAGTAAAATCATCACCCCCAGTTCCTTTATATTGGAAGGTCATTCTATTCCCCCACATTGATTGACAATGATTTTCTCTTGAGTTGTCGCACCCATAAAGTTAATCAGTCTGATAAACTTCCTTTACATATGATTTTTAGTCTTAGATCCAATTCCAAATTCAATCAAAGAAGTCTGTGCTATATGGTATGTATTTAGGTAAATTTTTATTTAATCATATTTGTTTTATATGTTCTATTCAAAAATCAATAATATTATTTCAGTCTAATGATGGGAGTTATTTTTTATAGAGAATCCAAAAAAAGATTTTGATTTATTCTATCATAAGGTAGTTTCTAAATTTTATGGTTCTGTTGAGTTTATGAAATAAGATGATAAGTAATGTTCTTCCTTCACAGTGTTTTGTAAAATTTGTAATCTATCTTATAAGAGGGTTGAATATTCATAAATATAAGCTTACATAACCACTCACAAGCTTCTGAATTGGCTTGGAAAATTTGATAAGAACAAATCTAAAGATTCTATTTTCTTATTTTAAGAAAATGTAAAAAAATTATCTAATCTTATGCTAGATTATAAAGTCTTTGACCTGTGGATAAAAGTATATATTATTATGAGGGAGGGTTACAGAGACACTTTTAAGGTTTATGATAATTTTTCATTCTATTTTTTGGTGAATATAAGAAATATTTACCTAGTAATGTTCATATTCATTACGACGGAGAATATAAAAAATTATTCTATAGTGTAACATATTATTATATTACCAAAATATATAATTAACATGATTTAAAAGTGTATGGATATTTTCAGAGTAGAGTAAAAATAATATCTAGTCCGGGATAACATTTCCTTTATCAGTGAGGATACAATGTCCAAAATGATGTTAGTTTTAGATTCCAAGTCACAAACGTATATTGAAAATGTTAATGGGGTAGATTAGAAGGATAAAACCTCAAAGAAAGTTGAATAAGTTGAAAATAATAAGAAATTAAAGGCATATTATTCTCCATCCATCAAGAAAAAGAAACAAAATAAAATTCCTACTGATTTTTTCTAGATGATGATGGCTCATGAGGCTCATAAAAAACTATTGGATCTAGAGTTTGGAATTAAAATCACAAAATCTAAAGATTTGATGATACAAACTAATGAGTAACTTCAAGAATAAGAGATGAAAATAAATATTAAGAATATATTTCAAGAATATCATGTTTTGGAAAGTATTCTAAAATGAATAGAAATAGCATATAGGAATCTAATCTACACTATAAACCACACCGATCAGATAAATGTAGAAGCAATACTAGTTTTTTAATAATCCTCATTTATAACTATTGAGATCCCTTCAATTTCTGACAAGGAAAAAAGAAAGGTAGATATTGAAGAATCAGTTCAAATTTTCCAAAGAAATATTCATAACCAAAGTCAACTAGAAATGGATCTCTAAAAATTGAAAGACAACTGAATGAAGTGCTTGAGTGAAATGTATATGAAGAAGTGAAAGGTGAAATAGAATAATAATAATAAAAATAAAGATATGAATAATAATATGAAGAAGTAGAATAAGAGGTAGAATAAGGAGTTGAAGAAGAATATCAAGTGGAAGAGGGAGATGACTATGGTTTAGAATCATGATCAGATAATGATTTATCATAATAATAATATTCACTACATGTACCCGCAAAATCAAATAATGTTGAAAAATAAAAATGTACTTAGTTTGAAAAATACTATTTAGGAAAGGATGATGAGTGATCCTAAAAAAACAAAAATATTTACAAATTTCAATGATAAAAGATGATGGAAAATAATAAATAGATAAATATGAAGAAATTGTTGATTATTTTGATGAAAATAACGTTTCAAAATTTGGGGAAATGAATGTTTTAAATAATTATAAAAATAAATGAAAATAATTTGACATAAGAAACATAAAAATTATCCCTCTTAATCATTCTTAAGGGTCCTCAGATTCAAAGGAAAATGTTTTTCAAATGGTTTTGGATTTTATTTTTCAATCCATAAGGCAGTTAGACACAACAATTAAATAATTTCTTAACATTGATGTAAGATTATGCAAAAAACCCTTAGTGAAAAATTAAAGTCATCAATAGTTTTAATAAAATTAATGAATTATATTTAATAAGAGTTAATGATATGTCAAGAAATTTATAATAATCCAAAAATAGTAGTAAATTAGATGCTAAAGTGGCTCAACCAAGTGGATTTCAATATTCCTATAAATAATGATCAATTTGTTGAAGTAATTTTTTTATAATCAACTGAATCCATTAAAAAATTATACTCATACCAAGATGATAGAGTTATTTTTTTGGGAAAGTTAGAGATGAAATAGATGAACGAAACAAGGATATAATCATTATAAAAGAAAAGATTTGAGAAATGTATTTTGAAATTAGTAAACAAAGATTATGTGAAGATGAGTTGATCATGTTGAAGGATCAGAATAAGGATTTATCTGAGGAAATCAAAAGGCTGAAGAATACAAACTAGATATAAGAAGAAATAATTGAAAATCATGAAAAAGATCAACACGAGTTTTATAAAATGAAGGATTTTGTCCAGAAACTGAAGAATAAAGAATGATTTATTTTTATTTGAACTCTAGAATTATTTTTTGTAAAACTATTGAATAATAATGAATGAATTAAATTTCATCCAATTATATTTTACTTGTTTGTCTACCAATTATGATTCATTATATATTCTTTCATATTAACATGGATGATTGGTTGGTTCAATATTGTATCATATGTTATTTCAGTAAATTTTCAAGAAAAATCATATTCTTTCACATAACTTTTTGAAAATCACTATGGGGAATAAGATGTTACAAATTGGGAGAATATTTTATTAAGGGGGATTATGTTTTATAAATGGTAATAATTTTTTTAAAAGAATAAATACTATACTTAGGGTGAGATTAATTACTAATGGGTAGAAGTATTATTTAAGGAATAATTATTCTAATACATTCCATCACATTACTAAGAGTTAAAAACATAGTGGGAGTTAATTCTTAAAGAATTACTTCATATTTCTTAAAAGAGAAAAGGGTTTTATGATTTTAAAGTTATTTTCCCATTTAATTTTTTTGTGGTTTAAGGATTCTAATAAGAGGATATGTTTTAGTCATATGTACTAATTCTTACTTTTTCATTCTATTAGTTTTTGAAATCAGAAAACATTTTCTTAAAACATATTTACTAACTTTTTTACTCCCAATAGTTTTAGTAATTTCTTATAAATAATTATCTTTTAAGATACATAAAAAAAATTCTACTGTATTATGAATATAAAATTTACATATTTTAATATGAATATCAGATTAATAATGATTTAAATTAGTCCTGAATACTGTTAATCAAACTAGGGGTTAGATGTTTTTTTTCTTTTATACATAAAAAAGTTATGACCATCAGATTGATAATGGTACTGAAAAAATGAGATAGAATCTCATAAGGATTGTTATATTGAAAATATATAAGAAATTAATTTTGAATGTACCATGTTAATAATCAAAATATAGAATAATAATTACAAATCTATAGATTTTTTTTCATTTTAACAGTTATAAATTAATATAATGTCGTACATTCAATTATGCCAGTGCATTGTGAGCTGTCAAGCACCTTCCACCCAATGCCATTGTAATGAACCCAATAATTTGATAGTTTGAGATTAACCTATAAATATAAAGTAAATTGAATAATTTGATCTGGTTTCATTAAAAAATAAAGTCTTCTAATGTTTTATCTCTGTGGACTTCTTGTTCCAAGTCATTTCAATACTTTAGAGAGTTAGTAGTTCTAAGGAATCTTTGTCAGGGATGTTTCCTTTAGAGAATATTTCATTTTGTAATTGAATATTATCAATTATATTATTGGGAGATTATGGGGTTAAGTAGATGGTGAGTCTGATCTATTAGATCGAGGCATTCAACTGGTAGGATGAAAGACACGTATCATTATATCGAGGGATTTAGGGGACATGACGACAGAGTTATTCCGATCACCATATCGAGGGATTTCTAAGTAAGGGAAGACATAATTTATTGTAATTATATAACTAGGTATACCATTAGTCAAGATTATTAAATATCTGAATATTATGGGTAAAATTGATCAATATTTTAAATAGATCATGTAAGTCATTCTTACTATTACTAGCTATTTCATTGCTTCTTTTTACAAGTATTCCTCAATGCATGTTATAAATAGTTTTTTCTTAAATTATCTTTACATACAATTGGTTTTATCAGCGTGATTATGAATAAAATAAGAAAATACTTTAATATTAATTACATCCATTTTTATTCTTATCTTCACTCTGATAATCAAACTAAATCCATGTCTGATAAATTTTCTTTAAGATATATTGTGTTTTTCCTAGTATAATGGTTTCTTTTAACTGAAATTCACCCTTCTCCATCTTGTAAGTATGTCCGTCATAAGATACTCTTATGTCCCTATAGTAAAATGATCTAAAAAGTGTTAAAAATGATATAAATAACATATATATTCATTATATATTTATTTAGAGAAATCTATTAATGTCATAGATATAAATTGGAATACACCATTCATGGAGACGACATGCCATATGTAAGCAAAGACACTATTTCAATTTTATTGATTGATTATTTAAGGACCCAGCCCCCAAGTTCCCAGAGCAGGTTCCTGTGAGACATGATGTTCCACAAATATTACATTACATTTACATTCATTACAACATGTCTCATGCTATAGAGGATCTTGAGGTTCATGTCCTTGGAAAACTAGTTACATTCTGAATCTTCATTGAAGACATGAATAATACCTAAAAAATTTTAATTTGAACTGTAGGGTGAGCATTGAAATACTCGGTAAGGGGTTTTGAAATTACTCAATACAACATTTTAATACTACCTTTGAAAATAATTATACTTAAAATAGTTCCTTAAAGGAAAAAATCATGACATTTCAAATGTTGATATTAAATAATTAAAACATTTCATACACAAGTAGTTAAACATTTAAATAAAAGCTACTAGATGTAAAAAGTTAGCATGTTTGTACAAAAGTGCATGAATTATAATAAGTAAAATAAACATAACATGCATGATATGCAGGTACTAATAAGAATGAACATTAATAGATTTGTGCATAAACAATTTCACTACAACTTATAAAAATGCACATTATGACAAGATTAATGTTATTATAACATTTCCATTAAAATTCTGGAAAGCTAAACTAATCATGCATCATCACTGTCTCATCATATTACATGTTCACTTTAATCTCATACTCATAGGTAATGGTTCTATAACCAAGGATATTTCTCTAGTATAAATAATCACTTGGTTGTTCATATACTGAAACATAATGAGGAAATGTATAATATCAGACACTTGTTTGAATGTCAAGGCCTCGTGCCATGACCTATGGGTAAAAACCCAATATGACTGTCTCGAGAACTATCAATGCATTGAGGAGCTTAGTTTTACCGGTCTCCAACCCCGAGGTCTTACTTTAACCAGTCCCCAACCTGGAGGGATTTCTTTTAACTGGACCCCAACCAGGTAGTCCAATACATTTCTCACATGTCAATAAGGTCTGATATTCAAGGTTTCTCATAACACATTGAATATTTAATTTCCAATTGATATTACCGAAAAATTCTCCAGTGTTTTTCTGAAAGCATTAGGCAGGATTCTAAAAAAAATTAACTAGTTCTGATACTTCTCGACTAATTACAGGCCATGATGGATACACACCCAATCCCTTGTTGGCTACCACACTCAAGAGTCGAGTTTTCTGAAAACATTTTTAAGCTTGCATTAAATATTTATACATTTGCACTGAGTTTTCATATATTAAAACATATAAACAACATTTGATACATAAGTAATGAATATACATATTCGCATATATATATATACTTTCATAAGAATTTATCTGCTTGTTCTTGAAGTATTCGATTTACACATCGACATAACATTGAAGACATGGAAATAAATAATCAAAGGCATACATAGTATGGTAAACATTATTTTCATATAAGATAACACATAAAATGATGGGTGATTAGGGTTAGCCACATGAAATGATAGCTTCTCAATTAAAGAACCTTATCCATGGAAATGAATCCTTCCTAAAAATAAATTTCATTAATTATGATGATACAAGTGCCAATGAACATGAAATTAGATTCAAACATAGCTTGATTTATCAACAACATTCACTACATTTGGTAAAGGACCATATGGACATGTTACTTTAAATCATTTTTAACCTAATCTCACAAATTCAAAACATATAAAGTTAATATAATTAACTTTTTTTAAATTAATGTACATTTGAAACATACATTTTAATTTAGTAACCACCAAAATTAACATTTATTAAATACACTTTAAATACAAATTTCATTAAAAACACTAATTATATTTTGACGATCATCATACTGAAATTAGGGTTTGCTAATTATATAAATATTTATATATATACATATATCTGAATATACCCAAGCTGTATACATTTATTTTTTTCATAACCAATAATTTCTTATATGTAATAAATACATCAAAACATAATTGATCATTAATACTTCTTGATTGAAATCCTAACCATGTAAGGTGTATAACCTATGTGACCGAATGTATATTCATGTGTAAAAATTAGGGTTTTGCATACTAAATAAAAATCCGATTGAACCCAAAATGTATTTCATCTCCAACCCATTATGTAAAGATTTGTATTCACCTTTTTAAAAATAATAAACATATTTTTAATTAATTACCATATATATCCCAATATATGTGTATACATATATATAAAAATTGGGGTATTGTATAATAATTATAAATCCAATCGAACACAAAACATAATTCGCATCAAAGACATTATTTGAGGGTTGGATCTTATATTTTAAAATTTATAAAATGGATTTATATTGAATCGCAAGTGTAATTTTACATACCCAAGTACACATACTATATATATATATGTAAACCGTATATACATATAGCTATATAAAATGGGTTTTGTAAATTAAAAACATAACATGATAATCTCTTTCCCAAATTACCAAAACATCAAAGATCATATCGGAAGCTTTAAAACAGGAGAGAGTGAGTATATAAATATATATATAATCGTATATACATAGTATATATATATATTAGGGTTTTTTAAATTAGAAACAAATGAAAACTTAAGCCCTTACTTGCAAACCCTTAATTAAAGCTATGAAACACACTTTTTTTGGAGAGGCTTGAAAATACGAAAGAGTTAATATATCTATATATATACATATAAAATATAAAATATACCTATTTATACAAAAATCATGTGTAATCAGTTTCCATAACAAAAATAGGTATAATAGTCCCTTACATAGACTGAGGAGGAAGGTTTTGTCCTGGCAGAAGCTTGCTGGAGGTCCTGAGAACTTGAATGAGAGGTGGAGAGGAAAAAGAGAATGAACCTGTGGGGTTCATGCACATTGATTATGTATTTTAAAATAACCAAGATGTATAGAATTCCCCGGTTCACGCCCCCCAAACGGTCACTCTGATTGACTACCGAAGGCGAAGCCAAAGATTGGAGTTGGAGAAAATAAAATGATAAAATAGTATATATAAATTTTATATAACCCTACCCGAGGAAGAGTTTGAGTGAGGATAAAACTTGAGGTTCTTAAGGGGAAGAGGCTCGTGGAAAGGTGAGGCCAAAAACGTTTATTAGGGGGGTCATGGGCATCGGGTGTAGTGGAGAGGGAGGGGGCTCGACGGTGTTAGTCATTAGATGACTTACTGGAGAAAACGACACGAGGAAGGAGAAGAAAGGGGTTGACATATGTGATCACACTGGTCTAGATCAAACAGTTGTGGGCAGAGTATAAAACGAGATGAATATTTAAAAAGATTGGATGGTCGGGACTTGATCTCATGAGAGATAGACGACTACAGGGAAAGTGCGGATGGTCGCGGCCTACACCTGGAGTGCGACGTGCCTAACCCTAATGTGATTCCTCCACCTTTTGATATTATTATTTTTTATAAATTTATTTCTTAAGTCTGGTTTTAGTTTTTTTTTTCTTTTTTTTTGTTACTTTATTTCTATTTTTTTTAGTCAGTCGCGCCTATCCTAACCAGGTTTCCATTTTTTTGTTCTTCAATCAAACCATTATTATAATATTGTAAATTTTATTTATACTTTATCTTTATTATATTATTTACATTTAATCATTATTATACCCTATTAATAAGTCAAAGTTATAATAAAATAATAATACTTTAAAAAGTAATGTTTTATTACTTTAATTATTAAACTCATTTATATATTTTTTTTATCAGAATATAATTTTAAAAAACAAATTATAGTTAAACTAATTTGAAACAAGTAAAATGTACTTATTATTATTTATAAAACATTTTCATATTATTATTACTACATATATTATTTAAAACTATTATTAATTATAAAGATAATTTATCTATTATGTATTTATGTATCATATCATTAAATTTTATAACACAATATATATATACATATATATATATATATATACATTTATAAATCAAATAAAATTCTAATTATGAGAATATATTTATTCAATTTTCAAGTTTATCTATAAAAAATTTATATATATATATGTCATATTATATAATTAAATTGTTATAAATTAAATTAGTAATTTGAAAATATATTAACTTAATAATAATTATCATAATTTGGTACAAATTATTTATAATTGAAATTCATGAATGCTATTTATAATGAAAAAAACATTTATTTTAAGTGAAATAATACATTTGATTTATTAAAACGTTTTATATATAAAATTATAGTATTAGTTTTTTTATAATTTTAATATGCCTATTCTCATTTATATATATACCATATTTGATAAACAAGAAATAAAGTAGTTGTATTCATATTTATTATCAAATATATTTTGTTACATAATAATTCATAAAGAATAAAATAATTAATAACTATTTTAAAATGTACGTCTAAATTACACAATATAAATTTTTTTGTTCTTAATTACAAGAAACTATCATTAAATTATAACTATATACATTCAATTAAACTCTATTGATCATTTGACAGAAACTTCAACGTTCACTTAATTCGAACTCCAACAGCTATAAGTATTTATAACAGTCACATTAGTTCCCTATAAAACCAAGACATGGGGTGTCTTAAGAATACAGTGATTGAAGAAGAAGGAGAAGAAGGTTCAAGTAATTCCTTTGGTTCTTAGTGTGGTTGTGGAGGCTTTGGCCATTATTATGTTTGTTTTTATTGATGCTAAATACCCCTATCGTCTTCTCAGGGTTCTCATTATTTTGAGTGGTATTCCTGTAATCTTAATAGAGTTTTTAATTGGAATCATTGGATAGTGAGCTTTGCCTATAAACTCAAAATGTTTTAAAACACTTCGGTGTTATATTCTTAAATAAGAAGTTTCGTGTTTTATCTTTTATATTCTGTTTGGTTAAAAGGAGAAAACATTAATGGCATTAAACACATAGTTGTTATTTATAAGGTTTTGAAATATTTGGGGTGTTACATTATTCCCCCCTTCAAAGAATTGCGTCCTCACAATTTTGAAAAAGTACACCCCTTGTCGATCTTCATCACCAAAATGAAAGATTTGGCTCGGTCAACCGAATACCCAGGTTGGTACTCAGTTTCTCTACTTCATTGGCCAAGATACACCTTGAGCAGTATGTTCTGAACTCCTGCTCATGTGTTCTACACACAGGCTTCCATAGGGAGGTTCGAGCAGTAACAAAGTTGTGGATGTCCTAATGGACATATTTTCTAGTACTCCGCCAAACTATATCACACTCAAGATATTCCATTGGGATGATTCAATCAAGTAGACTGAGGTTTAGAATCTGGAACATGAAGGCTGCTCTGAGGTTCCCATCTAGGGAAGCTACTAGATAACATGCTCTGGTAGAAAACTTTTGTGCCAGAGTGAAATATCGAAAAAGACCTTCAAGGTATCTCCCCCTCCGCCTATAATAATGGAGTTGGGTAGTGGTGATGAGTTGTAATAAATGTTTGAACCCTTGAATGGAACCAAAAATTTCATGGCTATTGGGAAAATCAAACATTCGTTGACATGATCCTCGCAGATGGAGGAAAGAAGTATCGTCCACAGTGCACGTCCTGATTAAGATTTCCTCCAAAATTTCATCGAGTAGGGATGGGATTTTTTTTGTCCAGACATCTTAAAATACATTCATGAGGATTCATTTAACATTTTAGATAAATTAGATACAAGAAATGAAAACATGTAATATTTCAATAACACATAAGTTTATAGATCAGTGCCTGAGTCTACCACATGAACTCTTACTGACTCACTGACATATCCTCCCTGACATCCTTAGTGATGTCCCTACTCAAAAACTCTTGGACATAGCAACTAAAAAGGAAAACAACATAAAGAAACTAGGTTGTACATTTACAGAGCCCACCTCCATAACCAGTTCACTGATGTCCTCAACTCTATTCCTAGAGTGGTTCCCAGTTCCTCGATCTCTCTTGTCTAGACACAACTTGGGAAACTAAGGTTAAACTCCCATATAAAACAATTGGGCTTCTAGATAGAGGCATGAGATGTGTAAGGCTCAGTGATATACAGATGAAATTGGTCCCTGTAGATTCTTCGTACTACCTCAAAGTCGAGGGGTTTGATGTCAAGGAGTCTCTCGTACAGACTAAAACTCAAGAAATGAAAAAGATAGGCTTCACAAAGATTTCCATCCTCTACAGCTTCCTGGAAAACCCTTTTATGCATATAGTCTGAAGATATGGTAAAACATAGGAAAATACATTCATAATATTTCTCCCTAGGCGTATTTTACGCAAGTTTTGCATAAGTTTTACGATAGTAAACATGACTCAATCCTTATAAGAGTCGAAGGATATTTGAGTTGTTCAACACTTGGTAATGAATCTTGTAGGATAGTCGGAGGTTTTCAAAGAGTTCGTAGTCTTCCATACATGACTAAATGATTATAGTCTCTAGGATTTTAGTGGCAAGGGACAAAAGACTTGTTAGTGATCTTTCATCTGCCATCTGAAAATTAAAATATAATTACTTAGTAATGCTCAGTCATATATTAATACTACCTGGTTTTCCAGAGTTATCTGAACCCATCCTCTGATTCCAACTATAAGGACCCGACCCCTGAGTGCCTGGAGCCGGTTCCCATGAGACACGATGTACCAAAAATATTACATTACATTTACATTCATTACATCATGTATCATGCTAAAGAGGATCATGAGGTTCAGGTCCTGGGAATACCAGATGCATTCTGAAACTTCTTTGAAGACATGATTGATACCTGAAAAATTTTAATTTGAAATGTAGGGTGAGCATTGAAATACTAAGTAAGGGGTTTTGAAATTACTTAATACAAATTTGAATATTACCTTTGAAAATACTTATACTTAAAATAGTTCCTTAACAGAAAACATCATGACATTTCAAAGGTTGATATTAAATAATTAAAACATTTCATACACATGTATTTGAACATTTAAATGGAAGCTACAACATGTACAAATTAAGCATGTTTGTACAAAAGTGAATGAATTCTACTAAGTAAAATAAACATAACATACAAGGTATGAAAGTACTAATAATCTTGAACATTAACAGAGTTGCACATAAACAATTTCACTTCAACTTATAAAAATGCACATTGTGACATGATTAATGTGATGCTAACATTTTCATTAAAAGTTTGGAAAGGTAAAATGATCATGCCTCATCATTGTCTCATCATATTCCATGTGCAATTTAATATCATTATCATAGGTAATGGTTCTATAACCAAGGATATTTATCTTGTCCAAATAATCACTTAGTTGGTCATATACTGAAACATAATGGGGAAACATATAATGTCGGAATCATGTCTGAATGTCAAGGCCTCATGCCATGAACTATTGGTAAAAACCCAATCTGACTGTCTCGATAACTATTGATGCATTGAGGAGATTACATTTACTTGTCTCCATCCCAGATGGCTTACTTTAACCAGTCCCCAACCTGGAGAGATATTTTTTACCGGACCCCAAACCGGAAGTCCAATACATTTCTCACATGTAAATAAGGTCTGATATTCATGGTGTCCCATACCACTTTGAATATTTAATTTCTAATTGATATTACACAAAAATACTCCAGTGTTTTTCTAAAAACATTTTACATTCTTCTGAAAACAAAATAATTAATTCTGTGACTGCTCGACTAATTACATGCCATGATGGATCCATGCCCAATCCCTTCCTGTCTACCACACTCGAGAGTCGGGTTTTCTAAAATCATTTATAATATTGCATTAAATATGTATAAATTTTCACAGGTTTTTCAGATATTAAAACTTGTAAAAAACATTTGATACATATGTAATGAATATACATATTCCCACACACAGATATATATATATATATATATATATACATTCATAAGAGTTTATCTTCTTGTTCTGAAATAGTTGATTTACACATCGACATAACATTGAAGATATGGAAATAAATAATCAAAGGCATACATCATATGGTAAACATTCTTTGCACATAAGATAACACATAAAATGATGGGTGATTAGTGTTTTTCACATGAAATGATAGCTTGTTAATTAAATAAAATTATCTATGGAAATGAATCTTTTCTAAAAATACATGTCATCCATTATGATGATACAAGTATCAATGAAAATGAAATTGGATTCAAACATAGCTTGATTTATCAACAACATTCACTGCTTTTGGTAAAGGACCATATGAACATGTCACTTTAAATCATTTTTAACCCAATCTCACGAATTCAAAACGTATGAAGTTAATGTAATTAAAACATTTAAAATTAATGTCTTCTTGACACATACATTTTAATTTAGTAACCACCAAAATTAACATTTATTAAATACCCTTTAAATACCAATTACATTAAAAACACCAATTATGTTTTTATGATCATCATATTTGAATTGGGGTTTTGGAATTATACAAATATTTTTATATATACATATATCTGAATATACACAGGGTGGATACATTTACGTTTTTCATAACCAATAATTTCTTATATGTAATAAATACTTCAAAACTTAATTAATCATTAATACATCTTGATTGAAAGACAAACCATGTAAGGTGTATAACTTGTGTGACCGAATGTATATTCATGTGTAAAAATTAGGGTTTCGCATACTAAATTTAAATCCAATTGTACCCAAAATATATTTCGCATCCAAACCATTATGTAATGATTGGCATTCACCCTTTTAAAAATAATAGACATATTTTTAATTAATTAACCATGTATATCCAAATATAAGTGTATACATATATATACAAATTGGGGTGTTGTATAATAATTATTAATCCAATCGAAAACACAACATAATTCGCATTAAAGACATTATTTGAGGGTTGGAACATATCTTTTAAAATTTATAAAATGGATTTATATTGAATCGTATGTGTAGTTGAATATACCCAATTACACATACTATATATATATATGTAAACCGTATATACATATTGCTATATAAAATTGGTTTTGTAAATTAAAAACATAACATGGTAATCTCTTTCACAAATTACCAAAACATCAAAGATCTTATTAGAAGCTTTAAAATAAGAGAGAGTGAGTATATACATATATATATAATCATATATACAGAATATATATATATACCAGGGTATTGTAAATTAAGTACTAATGAAAACTTAAGACCTTACTTGTGAACCCTTAATTAAAGGAGTGAAACACACTTTTTTTGGAGAGGTTTGAATACATGAAGGATTCGATATATCTATATATATAAATATACAATATACTCGTATATACACAAAGCATGTGTAATCGGTTTCCATAGCAAAAATAGGTAGAATAGTCCCTTACATAGACTGAGGAGGAAGGTTTCGTCCTCGCCGAATCTTGCTGGAGGTCCTGGGAACTTGAAGGAGTGGTAGAGATGAAAAAGAGAATGAACTCGTGGGGTTCATGCGCATGGAGGATGTATTTTAAAATAACCAAGATGTATAGCATGCCCTGGTTGACGCCCCCCAGAGGGTCCCTCTGCATGATTACCAAAGGCGAATCCAAATCTTGGAGTTGGAGAAAATTACATGATAAAACAATATATATACATTTTATGTAACCCTACCTGAGGAAGAGTTTGGGTGAGGATAAAAATGGAGGTTCATAAGGGGAGTAGGCCCATGGAAAGGTGAGGCCAAAGGAGGTTTTTAGGGGGGTCATGGGCGTCGGGTGTAGTGGAGAGGGAGAGGGCTCGACGGTGACAGTCACTAGATGACTTGCTGGGGAAGACGAAGCGAGGAAGGAGAATAAAGGGGAGGAAAGATGTGATCACACCGGTCAGGATCGGATGGCTGTGGGCAGAGTGGAAAATGAGATGAATGTTTAAAAAGATCGGATGATTGGGACATGATCTCACGGAAGATCGGTGGCTACGGGGAAAGCGCAAATGTTCGCGGCCTGCACCTGGTGTATGACATGCCTAACCCTAACGGGATTCCTCCCCCTTTTGATATTATTATGTTTTTTTATTAATTTATTAAGTCCGGTTTTCTTTTTTTTTCCATTTTTTTGTTACTTTATTTCTATTTTCTTGGTCTATCTCGCCTATCCTAACCGGGTTTCCGTTTATTTGTTCTCCAATCAAATAATTATTATAATATTGTTAATATTATTTATACTATATATTTATTATACTATTTAATGTTAATCATTATTATATCCTATTAATAAATCAAATTTATACTAAAATAACAATACTTTAAAAAGTAATGTTTTATTACTTTAATTATTAAACTCATTTTTATATTTTTTATCATAATATAATTTCTAAAAATAAATTATAGTTAAACTAATTTGAAACAAGTATAATGTACTTATTATTATTTATAAAACAATTTCTTATTACTATTATTACTTATATTATTTAAAAGTATTATAAATTATAAACATAAATTTTCAATTATATATTTATGTATCATATAAATAAATTTTATAACACAATATATATAAACATATACATTTATATTTATTCATCAAATAAAATTCTAATTATGAAAATTTATTTATTCAATTTTCAAGTTTATCTATAAAACAATTATATATATATGTCATATTATATAATTAAAATGTTATAAATTAAATTAGTAATTTTAAAATATATCAACTTAATAATAATTAACATAATTTGGTAAAAAATATTAATAATTGAAATTCATGAATGCCATTTATAATGAAAATAACATTTCATTTAAGTGAAAAAATACATTTGATTTATTAAAACGTTTTATATATAAAATTATAGTATTAGTTTTTTTTATAATTATAATATGATTATGATCATGTATATATATACCATATTTGAAGAAAAGCAATAAAGTAGTTGTATTCTTATTTATTATCAAAAATATTCTATCAATTAATAATTCAAAAAGAATAAAATGATTAATAATTATTTTAAACTGTATGTCTAAATTACACAATATAAATTTTCTATTGTTATTTACAGGAAACTATCATTAAATTATAACTATATACATTCAATTAAACTCTAATTATCATTAAACAAAAACTTCAACGTTCACTTCCTTTGAACTCCAACGACTATAAGTATTTCTAACGGTCACATTATTGCCCTATAAAACCATGACTTGGGGTGTCTTAAGATTACGGTGAATAAAGAAGAAGGAGAAGACAGTTCAAGTCATTCTTTTGTTGCTTAGTGCGTGTAACGCCCCAACCCCAGCTACCCAGAGTCGGTGCATTACTTCGTAACATTGGCATGATCACAAAAGATCAAGTCTCGAAAGACCGATTAGTTTAGTAGCCTTGGAAACACTAGATACATTCATAAGTCTTTCATTACATCAAAAAGTAAACAAACTACAATAACATGGTCTTCATAGTCCACACTCATATCCTCACTGACTATTCTTGCAAGTCAGTCATAATACACTTCTTCACATCCTGGAAAATATTAAAACATTGAAAGGGGTGAGCTCAGATGCTCAGTAAGGATAACAATATTGCGAAAGCTTTTATAAGAAAACATAAGCATTTAAGGCAATGTATAACTAAAACAAAATCCTTATTGAAATTTAACTTCAGCATAATATGGCAAAAGTAAAATAAAATAATGCCATTACTTACTCACATGGATATTCTACTAGACGAATAATCACATGAAATATCAATAACCACTTTCATAATGAGGGAATGTATAATGCCAGACATTCTGAAACATTTTGTCACGGCCTCGGCCAAGACGTCTAAAATGATTAAGGCCTCGGCCAAAACCATAAATCAAATTGGGAAAGGGCCTCGGCCAATTCCACGTCTAGTTGTCTCATGAGACCTACCAATGCAATTTTTTAGAATATAATTACATTTAAAATTGCTCAAATAAACTCCAGTGTTTTTTTGAAAACATTATGCAAGCTTCTGAAAACAAAATAACTAATTCTGAGACTGCTCGACTAATTACAGGCCATGATGGGTCCACGCCCAATCCCTTCCTATCTACCACACTCGAGAGTCAGGTTTTTTGAAAACATTTTTAATCTTGCGTTAAATACGTATACATTTGCACTGGAAATATTGGAGAGAAATATCTATTTTTTGAAATCATTTAAAAATCACATATTTATAAAATAAAATCTTTTGAATAAATGTAAAAGTCAAAGGGGTTTATACACCGTATAAAAGAAAGTTGTGTATAAATCCAAATATGCCTCAATGAAAGGAGATTGAGACGAAGTCCTTATCAAGATCATTTTTAAAATAAAATAGATCTGTTATGTGTATTCACTATAGGTACACATCAAGAAAGTAAAAATACAAAATAAGACATAATAATATCATGACATAATTTGAAAGTAGGAGATTAACCCAAAGAATGGAAGTTGGGTTAAGAAGTTCCCTTACCTTGTGTCCGACTTGACTCAACCGTTCTTTAACCTCCTGAATAATAAACTAGAGTTAATATCTACCTTATTAAGAACCATTTTCAATTTCATTATCCTTTTTATATCACTTATTACAATGTTATGAACATTATGTAATTATTTAAGTTAATAACGGTCGTTTTGTCAATCTTTGGTAACTTGAGTCAACAATAAACTTCTTATCATTACAAGTTGTTCATGTGGTAGAATATCCATTATATCCAGAATTATATTCATGATTTATATGTCATATATATCTTATATATCCAGTATATACATTCATTTATAATATTACGTAACATTTAGAGGTAAGAAATGAAATGCACCGTTCATGGAGACGGTAAGCCGTACGTACGCATGAACGCTACTTTCATTTTAATTTCATATTTAATGGAACTAAATCATAATGATATAAATTTATAATATAATTCCAGTATAATATATTGTATAATACCATTTACTCCATCCTTTATACATCCCACATATGGCATTAACGATTCAAATCACTTTGAGGGGGCGGTAGTCCGCACTTCCTAAAATGAAATTATCGCGTTTTACGCATAATGGAAATCATAAAGTATGCCATAAATGAGAAATACAGAAGAATAAGTAAAACATAAACATATTATATATCATATATAAAAATAGTGACATCTTAATGGTCACCTTTGAAGGTGTTATATGAGTGTTGAACAATCATCGTTTCGTGAGGCAGAAATTCTCCATCCACAGAAACCGTATATTCTTTAACCATTATATGTAGGTGTGTGTAAGTGTAGCTCGAATAATTCTTATAAAAACATCCTAGTATATTGAGGATACTGTTGTTGTTACAAAAGAAATGAATAAAAATAGTTTAGGGGGTTGGAGAAGAAAAATAAAACAAAACAACATTAGAAAAGACATTACCTCAAAATCGGGTAACTCTTTTTGATTTGAGCCAAAGGATTCCTTGGGAAGAGTTCTGCCCAAAATAAGGCTTCTAGGAGTAATAGGGGGAAGTTGGGAGAGTATTTGGGCAGAGTTTGGCCGAGCCAAATGGCTTGAAGGTGTGAATAAGGTGGGAGAGGTGGGGGCCTTTTATAAGTGGAGAGGAGGGGCACTCTTGGAAAGATTGAAATGTTACATTATTTCACAATGCTTTTCGGATTCTAAAGGTCCCACACTTATATAATTAGAGGATAAGGTGATAAGGTTTCTAAATCTCCTCATCCAATAGGCTTTGGACAAGTTTACACCTTGTATTTTTCATTATCTTCTCATTTTATTTAAATCGTTAAATAATGAGGTCATCGCTGCATCATAATGATGTCATAAATAATTTAATTTATTTAATGTCTAAAAATTATAAAAAAAATAATATGATGTAGTAAATCATTTTATATTTCTAATGAATATTTATAATCAAAATTTGGACTTGTGTAACCCCACTTAAAAACTGTTTTAGTAAAATAACTCATGTTTGTGTCAATTTAATTTTAACATTAAATAAATATATATTAATGTCATTTTCCAACTAAAGTGGCTCCATGGGGTCCCCAAGTTGACCCATGGGTTCTCTTGGTCGGCCATGACTCATCCAATAGGAGTAGGACAAGTGTCATGCTCATCTCATTTTATTAAAACATTATTTTTTCCTTAAACTGCACTAATTACCTCTAATCGCGATTAAGAACTTAAAAGTTACTATTCACCAAAAAATTATTTTAATCTCATTAAACCACATTTTACTTCTTAATGACAACCATGTATGTCAGATTTTTGAAAATCAAATCACAGAAGTGGTAATATTTCATTTAAATGAAAAATCAGTTATTTAACTACCACTTAGTGGTTTCACTATTCATCAAAAATTGAAGTTTTTCAGAACAAGGCCAAAATTTCACCCTAAGCTATAATTGATATTCCGAATTCAAAAATTATGTCTATTTTTTGAAATTCCAAACATATAATTTTCATTAATTAATTTTATAATTAATTCCCATTGTCACAACAAATAGCGTGTTTTTAAGAAAAAATTTATATCAAAAGATTGACAATTGTTTATGTCCAATTTCAAATTGAAATTAATTTTAATGACCACCATTGGATAAAATGGTAAAAATATATTCTAATTATACTTTAAAACCACTAAATAGTATAATTTATCACAATAAATTATTTTGATTAGAAAAGTTGTTTTAATTATTTTTCACTATTCATAAAAAAATTGGAAGTTCTCAGAAAGTTACAAAAAATTCAACTTAGGATAATTTTGATATTACGAATACAAATATGAAGTCCATTTTGAAATATAAAATTTCTATAATTTTAAAAAGTGGTTATTACTATTCATAACAGCTACTTTTATTAGTCGTGGTGTTTTAGAACTAGAAGTTGCGTACAATGCAAGCTATTGCATTATTGAATGAGAAGTGTATCGTGGAAGCTCGAGGTGTTAAATTCTCCCCTCCTTCAATAAATTGCGTCCTCGCAATTTGAAAATTTTCTTTGAAAATAAAAGGTTGAAAATAGAAAATACCTTTGTGGAAACCCCACATCGGAAATAAGGTTAATAAATATATAACATTAAAAGAAAGCAGAATAAGTACAAAGGTCACCCGATATAGCCCATTTTAGGATTATATGAAAATATGGATATGGAGGAGAAACAAACCATCTAGGTCTGATGGAGAGTTATAGAAAACAGGATTAGGAGAAAGTTTAACCACAAGAAAATCACAAACTTTTGATTGGTTAAATGGTCATTGAATCCCCAGTTGGAAAAGTTAACCGAAAACATTTTTGTCTTAAGTTACATTTTATAATATTGAGGAATTTATTTAGGAGATTTACTAAGAACCTAAGGGAATATACATACTTGTTATGTATACTTTCATTCGTTAATAAATTTTTACCACAAACCCATCTTTTACTCCAAATGGTAACGGAACTCAAAAATATTCTATTTATCCTAATTGTATAAGGTTCCAAATGTTAACACATACCATTTAGTTTAGTAAAACTATTTTGTAATAACTAGGGACTTACTGTAGGCTAGTGGTAGGAAATAAAGGCTTGTCGCACTATGGTTGTGGGTTCGATTCCTGCAGCTTTGTCCGACGCGACGGGTAATTCCCCACCCTGCAGGTTGTCCTTTTCCTAAAACTATAGTATTATAATATTCCAAAAATAATCTTCAGAAATTATTTAACATTAAAAAATACTATCCATGGTTCAACTTAATCCATTCTAACCTTAATAGTTATCCAAAATACCTCCGTCCAGACTTTCTCTAAAAGGTCTCTAAATTACAAAATCAATTGTAACATCAGATTCCCCAGACAAAGAAAAGTTTCTCTTATTGTCACATACTAAAAATATGATTACCTTAATCATAATAAAACCTTACTGAAATCAACAAGTACTGCACTACAATCCATATATATATATCACATTATTCTTATAACCAGAATATAATCCTTGAGTCCAAAAGCACCAATACATTAATTATTCCGCTTCAACTGTAGTCGCATCATAAGATTGGCCTTGATCCCTTGGCCTTTTCTGAGGTAAGTTTCCTTGATGCTTAGGACATTCATTTGCATAATGCCATGTTTCCCAACAATTGTAGCATTCAACATTGACAACCTCTTTCTTTCCCTTGCAATCACGAGCCTGGTGACCCTTTTCTCCACATTTATAACAAACTCTCATTCCTTTTAGGCAAGTACCTGGGTGATTCTTCCCACAATTGTCACATAATGGAAAATCCTTCTTTCCCTTTTTCCCTTTATCTGCCTCTTGTTCCACCGTTCTCTTCTTCTCTTGCTTTACTTTGTTGTCACAAGACTTAGAGAATTCCTTTTCTGTCTTGATAGCACACGAGACAATATCTTCGTATGATGAGAAGGATTTTGATACTAAAGCTCGACAGAGAAATGGTTATAACCCATCAAAGAAAAGATCAATCTTACTTCTTGGGTTACGTATATAATCGGCAGCATGCCTCGCTAACCTTGTAACGTTAGCCTCATACTTAGCGACATTCTCATACTCCTTCTGCCTCAAACTCAAAAATTGCCTTTCCATATCTGCTCGATGGTCACGAGGAAAATATTTTTCTAAGAAAAGCTCTTTGAACTCCCTCCATTCCATATTCGATACGTCATCATCTTCCTTTGTGTTTTGAATCAGCGACCACCACTGATCGGCATCTCCAGTGTGGCGGTAAACTGCCATGACAACCTTCTCCCTTTTACTACTCCCCAAGGCATGGAATATTTTCTCTAAGGAATTTATCCATTTCTCAGCTACTGTAGGATTTGTACTCCCATTGAAGGTTGGTGGTTGTTGCCTCATGAAACGGTCTATCATTGATCCTCCACGTTGCGGATCAGGGTGCTCCATACGAGTAAGTTTATTATTCATAACCTTCGTGAGTTGTCCCAGTATGGTGAGAAGCTAATCAGCACCAGTTGTATCTCCAGATCCACAATAATTATCTTGAGCAGGAGTGCAATCCCTACACGGAGTTCATGCATTGATACGGTTTCCATTCCTTCTACTAGGCGCCATTTATAAACAATGGCATAAACTAGATTAGTTTATGAATCAAAATACATAATTCTATACTTGTTAAAAACTTTACATAAATTGAACTATTTATGGATATAATCCATAATCATAAAAAGAAATGTTTTCTTTGAGGAAGTATGTACTCATAACCCTTCATAGTGGTTTGTAAATAAAATGAGAATTATCCTAAGCATATCCCCTGGGGGTGTCGTAACCAAGAGTGCAGCAAGGCCCGTTGTCGTGCACCAGTTCCCATTCGTGTCTAGCTCAAAGCGGTGTTTTCGGGTTTTACCCCTAGGTACATTTGTGCCAGAGCCGCCTCTACCTGCTCGTATCCAGACAGGGATGTATTGCTCGTAAAACTCACAAAATATCTACAATAACAAAATTCTTGGAAGTTCATCTATACTAATCCTCAAAGTCTATCTTCGGGCTATGTGCTCTAATCAGTGTTTATCTAAATCTAGCTTCCCAGGTTAGTATTAAACTGCCTCTGATACCAACTGTAACGCCCCGACCCCAGCTACCCAGATTCGGTGCATTACTTCGTAACATTGGCATGATCACAAAAGATCAAGTCTCGAAAGACCGATTAGTTTAGTAGCCTTGGAAACACTAGATACATTCATAAGTCTTTCATTACATCAAAAAGTAAACAAACTACAATAACATGGTCTTCATAGTCCACACTCATATCCTCACTGACTATTCTTGCAAGTCAGTCATAATACACTTCTTCACATCCTGGAAAATATTAAAACATTGAAAGGGGTGAGCTGAGATGCTCAGTAAGGATAACAATATTGCGGAAGCTTTTATAAGAAAACATAAGCATTTAAGGCAATGTATAACTAAAACAAAATCCTTATTGAACTTTAACTTCAGCATAATATGGCAAAAGTAAAATAAAATAATGCCATTACTTACTCACATGGATATTCTACTAGACGAATAATCACATGAAATATCAATAACCACTTTCCTAATGAGGGAATGTATAATGCCAGTCATTGTGAAACATTTTGTCACGGCCTCGGCCAAGACGTCTAAAATGATTAAGGCCTCGGCCAAAACCATAAATCAAATTGGGAAAGGGCCTCGGCCAATTCCACGTCTAGTTGTCTCATGAGACCTACCGATGCAATTTTTTAGAATATAATTACATTTAAAATTGCTCAAATATACTCCAGTGTTTTTTTGAAAACATTATGCAAGCTTCTGAAAACAAAATAACTAATTCTGAGACTGCTCGACTAATTACAGGCCATGATGGGTCCACGCCCAATCCCTTCCTGTCTACCACACTCGAGAGTCGGGTTTTTTGAAAACATTTTTAAGCTTGCGTTAAATATGTATACATTTGCACTGGATTTTCAAATATTGGAGAGAAATATCTATTTTTTGAAATCATTTAAAAATCACATATTTATAAAATAAAATCTTTTGAATAAATGTAAAATTCAAAGGGGTTTATACACTATATAAAAGAAAGTTGTGTATAAATCCAAATATGCCTCAATGAAAGGAGATTGAGACGAAGTCCTTATAAAGATCATTTTTAAAATAAAATAGATCTGTTATGTGTATTCACTATAGGTACACATAAAGAAAGTAAAAATACAAAATAAGACATAATAATATCATGACATAATTTGAAAGTAGGAGATTAACCCAAAGAATGGAAGTTGGGTTAAGAAGTTCCCTTACCTTGTGTCCGACTTGACTCAACCGTTCTTTAACCTCCTGAATAATAAACTAGAGTTAATATCTACCTTATTAAGATCCATTTTCAATTTCATTATCCTTTTTATATCACTTATTACAATGTTATGAACATTATGTAATTATTTAAGTTAATAACGGTCGTTTTGTCGATCTTTGGTAACTTGAGTCAACAATAAACTTCTTATCATTACAAGTTGTTCATGTGGTAGAATATCCATTATATCCAGAATTATATTCATGATTTAGATGTCATATATATCTTATTTATCCAGTATATACATTAATTTATAATATTACGTAACATTTAGAGGTAAGAAATGAAATGCACCGTTCATGGAGACGGTAAGTCGTACGTACGCATGAACGCTACTTTCATTTTAATTTCATATTTAATGGAACTAAATCATAATGATATAAAGGTATATTATAATTCCAGTATAATATCATATATAATATCATTTACTCCATCCTTTATACATCCCACATATGGTATTAACGATACAAATCACTTTGAGGGGGCGGTAGTCTGCACATCCTAAAATGAAAATATCGCGTTTACCCATAATGGAAACCATAAAGTATGCCATAAATGAGAAATACAGAAGCATAAGGAAAACATAAACATAATATATATTTCATATATGAAAATAGTGTCATCAAAATGTCCACCATTAGAGGTGTTAAAAGAATATTGAACAATCATCATTTCGTGAGGTAGTAATTCCCCACCCACAGAAATAGTATGTTCTTTAACCATTAGATGTAGGTGTGTGTAAGTGTAGCTCGAATACTCATTATAACAACATCCTAGTATATTGAGGATACTTTTGTTGTTACAAAAGAAAGGAATAAAAAGAGTTTAAGTGGTTTGAGAAGAAAAATAAAACAAAACAACATTAGAGAAGACATTACCTTAAAATCGGGTAACTCGTTTTGATTTGAGCCAAAGGATTCCTTGGGAAGACTTCTGCCAAAGGTGAGGCTTCTATGAGTAAGTAAAGGAAGTTGGGAGAGTATTTGGGCAGAGTTTGGCCAAGCCAAAAGGCTTTGAAAGTGCGAGTAAGGTGGTAGTGGTGGGGGCCTTTTATAAGTGGAGAGAAGGGGCACTCTTTTAAAGTAATAAAATGTTACTTTATTATACAATGCTTTTTAGATTCTAAAGGTCCCACACTTCTATAATTATAGGATAAGGTGATAAGGGTTCGAAATATTATCATCCAATAGGATTTGGACTAGATTAATTCTTAGATTTTACATTATCCTTCCATTTTATTAAAATCGTTAATTAATGAGGTTATCGCTGCATTATCATGGTGTCATAAATAATTTAATTTATTTAATGTCTAAAAATTATAAAAAAATATAATGATGTTGGAAATCTTTTTAGATTTCTAATGAATATTTATAGTCAAAAATATGACTTGTATAACCCTATTTAATTTTTTTTTAGTAAAACGACTCATGTTTGTGACATTTTTTTTAACATTAAATAAAAAGTTTTTAATGTCATTTTCCTACCAAAGTGGATCCATGGGGTCCCCAAGTTGACCCATGGGTTGTCTTGGTCGGCCATGACTCATCCAATAGGGGTAGGACAAGTGTAAAGGTATTTTCATATTTTTATAATATCATTTTTACCTTAAATATCACTAATTACCTTTAATCGCGATTAATTAAACTTAAAAGTTACTATTCACCAAAAAATTATTTTAATCTCATTGAACCAAATTTTACTTCCTAATGACAACCATGTATGTCGGATTTTTGAAAATAAAATCACAAAAGTGGTAATATTTTATTTAAATGAAAAATCAGTTATTTAACTACCACTTAGTGGTTTCACTATTCATCAAAAATTGAAGTTTTTCAGAATAATGCCAAAATTTCACCCTAAAAAGTGGTTATTACTATTCATAACAGCTACTTTTATTAGTCGTGGTGTTTTAGAACTAGAAGTTGCGTACAATGCAAGCTATTGCATTATTGAATGAGAAGCGTATCGTGGAAGCTCGGGGTGTTACATTCTCCCCTCCTTCAATAAATTGCGTCCTCGCAATTTGAAAATTTTCTTTGAAAATAAAAGGTTGAAAATAGAAAATACCTTTGTGGAAAACCCACATCGGAAATAAGGTTAATAAATATATAACATTAAAAGAAAGCAGGATAAGTACAAAGGTCACCCGATATAGCCCATTCTAGGATTATATGAAAATATGGATATGGAGGAGAAACAAACCATCTAGGTCTGATGGAGAGTTATAGAAAACAGGATTAGGAGAAAGTTTAACCACAAGAAAATCACAAACTTGTGATTGGTTAAATGGTCATTGAATCCCCAGTTGGAAAAGTTAACCAACAACATTTTTGTTTCAAGTTACCTTTTATAATATTGAGGAATTTATTTAGGAGATTTACTAAGAACATAAGGGAATATACATACTTGTTATGTATACTTTTATTCGTTAATAAATTTTTACCACAAACCCATCTTTTACTCCAAATGGTAACGGAACTCAAAAATATTCTATTTATCCTAATTGTATAAGGTTCCAAATGTTAACACATACCATTTAGATTAGTAAAACTATTTTTGTAATAACCAGGGACTTACTATAGGCTAGTGGTAGGAAATAAAGGCTTGTCACACTATGGTTGTGGGTTCGATTCCTGCAGCTTTGTCCGACGCGACGGGTTATTCCCCACCCTACAGGTTGTCCTTTTCCTAAAACTATAGTATTATAATATTCCAAAAATAATCTTCAGAAATTCTTTAACCTTAAAAAATACTATCCATGGTTCAACTTAATCCATTCCAACCTTAATAGTTATCCAAAATACCTCCGTCCAGACTTTCTCTAAAAGGTCTCTAAATTCCAAAATCAATTGTAACATCAGATTCCCCAAACAAAGAAAAGTTTCTCTTATTTTCACATACTAAAAATATGATTACCTTAATCATAATAAAACCTTACTGAAATCAACAAGTACGGTAGTACAATCCATATATATATATCACATTATTCTTATAACCAGAATATAATCATTGAGTCCAAAAGCACCAATACATTAATTATTCCGCTTCAACTGTAGTCGCATCATAAGATTGGACTTGATCCCTTGGCCTTTTCTGAGGTAAGTTTCCTTGACGCTTAGGACATTCATTTGCATAATGCCCTGTTTCCCAACAATTGTAGCATTCAACATTGACAGCCTCTTTCTTTCCCTTGCAATCATGAGCCTGGTGACCCTTTTCTCCACATTTATAACAAACTCTCATTCCTTTTAGGCAAGTACCTGGGTGATTCTTCCCACAATTATCACATAATGGAAAATCCTTCTTTCCCTTTTTTCCCTCTATCTGCCTCTTGTTCCACCGTTCTCTTCTTCTCTTGCTTTACTTTGTTGTCATAAGACTTAGAGAATTCCTTTTCTATCTTGATAGCACACGAGACAATATCATCGTATGATGAGAAGGATTTTGATACTAAAGCTCGACAGAGAAATGGTTATAACCCATCAAAGAAACGATCAATCTTACTCCTTGGGTTACGTATATAATCGGCAGCATGCCTCACTAACCTTGTAAAGTTAGCCTCATACTTTGCGACATTCTCATACTCCTTCTGCCTCAAACTCAGAAATTGCCTTTCCATATCTGCTTGATGGTCACGAGGAAAATATTTTTCTAAGAAAAGCTCTTTGAACTCCCTCCATTCCATATTCGATACGTCATCATCTTCCTTTGTGTTTTGAATCAGCGACCACCACTGATCGGCATCTCCAGTGAGGCGGTAAACTGCCATGACAACCTTCTCCCTTTTACTACTCCCCAAGGCATGGAATATTTACTCTAAGGAATTTATCCATTGCTCAACTACTGTAGGATTTGTACTCCCATTGAAGGTTGGTGGTTGTTGCCTCATGAAACGGTCTATCATTGATCCTCCACATTGCGGATCAGGGTGCTCCATACGAGTAAGGTTATTATTCATAACCTGCGTGAGTTGTCCCAGTATGGTGAGAAGCTAATCAGCACCAGTTGTATCTCCAGATCCACAATAATTATCTTGAGCAGGAGGGCAATCCCTACACGGAGTTCGTGCATTGATACGGTTTCCATTCCTTCCACTAGGTGCCATTTATAAAAAATGGCATAAACTAGATTAGTTTATGAATCAAAATACATAATTCTATACTTGTTAAAAACTTTACATAAATTGAACTATTTATGGATATAATCTATAATCATAAAAAGAAATGTTTTCTTTGAGGAAGTATGTACTCATAACCCTTCATAGTGGTTTGTAAATAAAATGAGAATTATCCTAAGCATATCCCCCGGGGGTGTCGTAACCAAGAGTGCAGCAAGGCCCGTTGTCGTGCACCAGTTCCCGTTCGAGTCTAGCTCAAAGCGGTGTTTTCGGGTTTTACCCCTAGGTACATCTGTGCCAGAGCCGCCTCTACCTGCTCGTATCCAGATAGGGATGTATTGCTCGGAAAACACACAAAATATCTACAATAACAAAATTCTTGGAAGTTCATCTATACTAATCCTCAAAGTCTATCTTCGGGCTATGTGCTCTAATCAGTGTTTATCTAAATCTAGCTTCCAAGGTTAGTACTAAACTTCCTCTGATACCAACTGTAACGCCCCGACCCCAGCTACCCAGAGTCGGTGCATTACTTCGTAACATTGGCATGATCACAAAAGATCAAGTCTCGAAAGACCGATTAGTTTAGTAGCCTTGGAAACACTAGATACATTCATAAGTCTTTCATTACATCAAAAAGTAAACAAACTACAATAACATGGTCTTCATAGTCCACACTCATATCCTCACTGACTATTCTTGCAAGTCAGTCATAATACACTTCTTCACATCCTGGAAAATATTAAAACATTGAAAGGGGTGAGCTCAGACGCTCAGTAAGGATAACAATATTGCGGAAGCTTTTATAAGAAAACATAAGCATTTAAGGCAATGTATAACTAAAACAAAAGCCTTATTGAACTTGAACTTCAGCATAATATGGCAAAAGTAAAATAAAATAATGCCATTACTTACTCACATGGATATTCTACTAGACGAATAATCACATGAAATATCAATAACCACTTTCATAATGAGGGAATGTATAATGCCAGACATTCTGAAACATTTTGTCACGGCCTCGGCCAAGACGTCTAAAATGATTAAGGCCTCAGCCAAAACCATAAATCAAATTGGGAAAGGGTCTCGGCCAATTCCACGTCTAGTTGTCTCATGAGACCTACCGATGCAATTTTTTAGAATATAATTACATTTAAAATTGCTCAAATATACTCCAGTGTTTTTTTGAAAACATTATGCAAGCTTCTGAAAACAAAATAACAAATTCTGAGACTGCTTGACTAATTACAGGCCATGATGGGTCCACGCCCAATCCCTTCCTGTCTACCACACTCGAGAGTCAGGTTTTTTGAAAACATTTTTAAGCTTGCGTTAAATACATATACATTTGCACTGTATTTTCAAATATTGGAGAGAAATATCTATTTTTTGAAATCATTTAAAAGTCACATATTTATAAAATAAAATCTTTTGAATAAATGTAAAAGTCAAAGGGTTTTATACACCGTATAAAAGAAAGTTGTGTATAAATCCAAATATGCCTCAATGAAAGGAGATTGAGATGAAGTCCTTATAAAGATCATTTTTAAAATAAAATAGATCTGTTATGTGTATTCACTATAGGTACACATAAAGAAAGTAAAAATACAAAATAAGACATAATAATATCATTACATAATTTGAAAGTAGGAGATTAACCCAAAGAATGGAAGTTGGGTTAAGAAGTTCCCTTACCTTGTGTCCGACTTGGCTCAACCGTTCTTTAACCTCATGAATAATAAACTAGAGTTAATATCTACCTTATTAAGAACCATTTTCAATTTCATTATCATTTTTATATCACTTATTACAATGTTATGAACATTATGTAATTATTTAAGTTAATAACGGTCGTTTTGTCGATCTTTGGTAACTTGAGTCAACAATAAACTTCTTATCATTACAAGTTGTTCATGTGGTAGAATATCCATTATATCCAGAATTATATTCATGATTTAGATGTCATATATATCTTATATATCCATTATATACATTCATTTATAATATTACGTAACATTTAGAGGTAAGAAATGAAATGCACCGTTCATGGAGACGGTAAGCCGTACGTACGCATGAACGCTACTTTCATTTTAATTTCATATTTAATGGAACTAAATCATAATGATATAAATTTATAATATAATTCCAGTATAATATATTGTATAATACCATTTACTCCATCCTTTATACATCCCACATATGGCATTAACAATTCAAATCACTTTGAGGGGGCGGTAGTCCGCAATTCCTAAAATGAAATTATCACGTTTTACCCATAATGGAAATCATAAAGTATGACATAAATGAGAAATACAGAAGAATAATTAAAACATAAACATATTATATATCATATATAAAAATAGTGACATCTTAATGGCCACCTTTGAAGGTGTTATATGAGTGTTGAACAATCATCGTTTCGTGAGGCAGAAATTCGCCATCCACAGAAACCGTATGTTCTTTAACCATTAGATGTAGGTGTGTGTAAGTGTAGCTATAATACTTCTTATAACAACATCCTAGTATATTGAGGATACTGGTTTTGTTACAAAAGAAATGAATAAAAAGAGTTTAGGGGGTTGGAGAAGAAAAATAAAACAAAACAACATTAGAAAAGACATTACCTCAAAATCGGGTAACTCTTTTTGATTTGAGCCAAAGGATTCCTTGGGAAGAGTTCTGCCCAAAGTAAGGCTTCTAGGAGTAAGAGGGGGAAGTTGGGAGAGTATTTGGGCAGAGGTTGGCCGAGCCAAATGGCTTGAAGGTGTGAATAAGGTGGGAGAGGTGGGGGCCTTTTATAAGTGGAGAGGAGGGGCACTCTTGGAATGATTGAAATGTTACATTATTTCACAATGACTTTCGGATTCTAAAGGTCCCAAACTTATATAATTCGAGGCTAAGGTGATAAGGTTTCGAAATATCCTCATCCAATAGGCTTTGGACAAGTGTACGCCTTGGATTTTGCATTATCTTCTCATTTTATTTAAATCATTAAATAATGAGGTCATCGCTGCATCATAATGATGTCATAAATAATTTAATTTATTTAATGTCTAAAAATTATAAAAAAATACTATGATGTAGGAAATCTTTTTAGCTTTCTAATTAATATTTATAATCAAAATTTGGACTTGTGTAACCACACTTAAAAACTGTTTTAGTAAAATAACTCATGTTTGTGTCAATTTAATTTTAACATTAAATAAATATATATTAATGTCATTTTCCAACTAAAGTGGCTCCATGGGGTCCCCAAGTTGACCCATGGGTTGTCTTGGTCGGACATTACTCATCCAATAGGAGTAGGACAAGTTTCATGCTCATCTCATATTATTAAAACATTATTTGTTCCTTAAACTACACTAATTACCTCTAATCGCGATTAAGAACTTAAAAGTTACTATTCACCAAAAAATTATTTTAATCTCATTGAACCACATTTTACTTCTTAATGACAACCATGTATGTCGGATTTTTGAAAATCAAATCACAGAATTGGTAATATTTCATTTAAATGAAAAATCAGTTATTTAACTACCACTTAGTGGTTTCACTATTCATCAAAAATTGAAGTTTTTCAGAACAAGGCCAAAATTTCACCCTAAGCTATAATTGATATTCTGAATTCAAAAATTATGTCTATTTTTTGAAATTCCAAACATATAATTTTCATTAATTAATTTTATAATTAATTCCCGCTGTCACAACAAATAGCGTGTTTTAAAGAAAAAATTTATATCAAAAGATTGACAATTGTTTATGTCCAATTTCAAAGTGAAATTAATTTTAATGACCACCATTGGATAAAATGGTAAAAATATATTCTAATTATACTTTAAAACCACTAAATAGTATAATTTATCACAATAATTTATTTTGATTAAAAAAGTTGTTTTAAGTATTTTTCACTATTCATAAAAAAATTGGAAGTTCTCAGAAAGTTGCAAAAAATTCAACTTAGGATAATTTTGATATTACGAATACAAATATGAAGTCCATTTTAAAATATAAAATTTATATAATTTTAAAAAGTGGTTATTACTATTCATAACGGCTACTTTGATTAGTCGCGGTGTTTTAGAACTCGAAGTTGTGTACAATGCAAGCTATTGCATTATTGAATGAGAAGTGTATCATGGAAGCTCGAGGTGTTACAGTGCGGATGAGGTGGCTTCAGCCATTCTTATGTTTGTTTTGATGGATACTAAAGACCCCTATCATCTTCTCGGGGTTCCCGTTGTTTTGAGGGGTCTTACTGTAATCATAATAGGGTTTTTAATTGGTATCTTTGGTTAGTGAGATTTCCCAGTAAACTCAGAATGTTTTAAAACACTTCGGTGTTAAGTTATTAAATAATAAGTTTTGTGTTTTATCTTTTATATTCTATTTGGTTAAAAATAGAAAACATTAATGGAATTAAACATAAAATTTCTATTTATAAGGTTTTGAAATTTTTGGGGTGTTACATATGAAATGAAAGAAAGGTAAATAATATATTAAATTTGATGAATATTTTTTTTATTTCATATATCACATACATTCATTAAATTTTCCCTAATTTCCTTCCATGTAAAGAATTAGTGAAAAATTAATCACATCACTTCGTGATGCGGTAGTCTCCCATATATAAGAACGACATTATCATACCCCCATGAAATAAAAATTAAGATTTTATATGTGATATGACAACAACGAAAATGTAATTATATTAAAAATTTCATATATATTCATTTAATATATCTATATTACAATCCAAGTAAACTGAAAATAAAAAACACATCACATTCGTTCCCTAGGCAGTAGTCGAGTGTAAACATGAGCAAGATTATTGTTTTTCGATGGGTTGGGAGGTAAGAAGGGATATTTGTTATTATAATTAAATAGTAAAAATAATTTCATAAATATATCATATACACTTAAAATCCAACACTATATCCATTTTTGAGAGTTGGTGATGGAAAAAAAATAGCATCGGTTCGTCATGCCGTAGTATGACTTATACACGAATGATGAATTTGTATCACTTTTGATGGTTGTGGAGATGGATATATGTTTTTATATTAACATAAATAAATATTAGTATATAGTGGACATTTATTTTATTATTTTAACATTATTTTAAAATAATTTAACGATTTATAATAATAAGTAAAACAAAAATGCATAATTATAAACTTTACCTCTTCATCAGAAAACCACTTTTGGTTTGAACTAATACCTTCTTGTATTGGATTTATGATATGAAAAATATCTATAAGATATGGGGATGTAATTAAGTAATAAATTTGGCCATTTAAAATAAAAAAATGTTTTGGAAGTGTGAATATGAGAGGAGAGGGGGTGGTGTTTTATATTTGAGGTGAGTGGCACACTTGTAATTTTAGAAATGAAAAAGGGGTACCCTTGTTTTTCATATGAAAAAGGCCCTAAAATGGTCCATTATCGATCCCTATAGCTGATAATTTAACAATATTTCCCTAAAATGGGGTTTATACAAATTTATATATCATTTTACCCTTTTTTCTCTCTATCTTAACCCCACGGTAAACCCATTTTCACCATAACTACGATAATTATTTTTTAATATTTTTTCTATTAATTAGGGTAAAAATTAATTTTACATTGTTAGATAATATATATTATTCTGAATAAAAATATGGAATATCTTTTTTCATATTAATTCATATATTTGGGAAATTTTAAATTAAAATTAATCTCATAGATTTAATTAAAAGTGGTTTTCCAAAGAAAAAAGATTCAAAAGATTTTAAAACACTTATATAAAAACTCAACGTAAAATTGATTTAGATAATCTAAATTTTATTAATAGATATATAATTGACATAATTTTAATTTTAAATCAATAATAAAATAAAATATTTCTTGTAAAGGATTTCAATTAATAGATAAATATTTAATAAAAAACAATATTTTTCACTATTCATTGAAAATTTTATCACTTCAAGAAATTATAAAAAATTTACCCCAAGATACTTTTGTCATGTAGATTTAAGAAAAAGATTTTTTAAATAAATTTCCTTAAATTGGTAAAGAATAATTTTAAATTTTGTTCAAAAATTGTGACTAGACTGTCTATAAGAAAAAATTACTTTTCAGTAAACATATATATTTAAATCAAGTGGATCATATTATATTTCAAATAAATTAATAACCATTGGATATATTTTATACATGTTTAACCCATAAAATATTCATAAATTATTTATTACTGTTCATACCCCCCAACATAATGAATAATTTATAATGGTCATGTCTATATAATAAACTTTTAATAGAGTATCGTGTTTCATTAAAACCATGTGTTTCATGTATTAAAATCCATTAAAGATATTTATTTTAATTTAAAATAAATATATCACGAAGTATTAGGGTGTTAAATTATTTTCTATGTTTGGTGTTTTGGGTATATACACCATAGAAAAAGTTGTTCCTATTTTAAAATTTTTGGGTGTTACATTCGACCCCCTTAAATAAAATCCATCCATTCCATTTAATCTTGATCTCAGTAATCAAGGATTTGAAATATGAAAATACCTTTCTTGAAATCACACATCATGAAAAGGGTACATAAAAATCCTATTGATTAAGGATAAAAGTGAGTATTAGGGTAATTTGAAATAATCACATAACTATGATTCTAAGTATTCAAAAATAGGCAGAATGTTAATAAATGGACTCAAAATAAAAACATAAATAACTATATAGAGTGATATATATCATTGATTAAAATACATTGGGTGATCTAGATAAGGATAACGACTACAATACCGTAATTCTATATCGGGTGAAAAGACCATCTATTAATTAGAAATGAAGGTATATATAATTTTTTTTTAAGATCCCTTTTCTAGAGTTGAGGACTTATTTTTTATATAATATTATAATGAAATATTCTTACTTGATATCTTTCCATTTCATAAGAATAATTTTATCATTTGGATGTGGTTTTATCTATTTCCACATTAACTCTTAATTTTAGAAATTATTATTAAAAAATTACATTCTTATGGCTGAAGCACTTAAATTACCGTTCAACAAATCATAAGATCTATAAAATCAAAACAATATATTCCTCATATCCTTAATAAAAAAAATCTTAGAAAAAGTTATCCAAAAACACATAAATATCAACTTAATCCATTCCATAAATAGTAAACCTTAAAGCTAATAAAAAATATGTCTTCCATAATTTATAAGTATGGTCACTAAGTCAAAATTATATTCCCCATTAATATAATGTATCTCTTAATGTCTCAATCAAAATATATGAATACCATCATCAATATAAACCATAGTGAAACCGTATATGATTCCAAAAATAAAATTGCAGATTGTTGAATATATTCAATAAATCCAAACATACTGTGAAATCTAACAAAGATAAAAAAACCATAAAATCAGTAACCAAATTTATTATTATCAATATAATCCCATACATATATCCTTATCATTATTATATCAGAAAACATGCACATATTAAGGTATTTATTCCCCTAATCTAGTGTTCTCTAAAAGGTTCATCTCTCTACAAAATCATTTTTCTTAGTTGTTGGTGTTATTGATCATATTCTTTTTGATACTTAATGAAAAGGTAGTATAGTAAAATTCTTTTAAATTTTATTATTTTTATAACAATAATATCATTGATAAAGTATTTCTACAACATATTTATTGAACCCAAAAAAAGAATATTAACCATTCCCCTACAGATATATCAATATAATATGTTTGACCTTGATCCCTTTGCATCTTCTAGGATATATTCCATTAAATTTTGGGATATTAATTTTCATAGTGCCCCATATACTTAAATTTGAATCATTGAACACTGGAAACTTATTTGTTTCCCTTGTAATCATAAGCAATGCGGCCGTTCTCTTTACACTCATAATAAACATTAATTCCCTTCAAATAGGTATGAGGGTGTTTCTTTCCACAGTTATGTCATGTTGGAAAATCCATCATTCCCTTCTTCATTTTATTTTAACTCTTCCCTTAGATCCTCTTTCTTTATTTCCTTCATTTGAAGAAATAAAACATATATAATTTTTTCTTTATCTTGATTCTATGTGATTCTATGTATTCGTATGATGAGAAATATTTAATACTAGTTCCCATGGAATAATTTTCTTAAGAATACAAATAAAATAGTTAAACATTCTTTTTGGATGACATAAATAGTTGAAATAATTCTTTGACAACCTTGTAAATTTGTATTTTTACTTATTTTTTTCATATTTCATTTATCTTAGACTCCATAATGGTCTCTCTATATAAACTCATTACTCACAATGAAAAATAATTTTCCTTGAAGATTACTTTAAAATTACCTCATTCCATGAATGTTATTTTCTATTCAAAATTAGGGTTTCAAAATAATAACCACCATTGATCTATATATTCTATGAACTAATAAAATTCCATGAAAACATTCTCCCTTTTACTACTACCCAGTGCGAGAAATGTCTTCTCTAAAGAACTTATGCATTTCTAATATAAAAATTGATTTGTAGACCCATTAAATGATTGAGGTTTATAATTCACGAAGTGGAAAAACATTGTTTCCCCTTATATTGTATTATAATTTTTATCTATTAAATAGTTTTTTTTGATCATAACCTAGTAAAGAAACATCAATATGGTTAGAATTTGGTTAGTTCTTTGAAAATATCCATCTCTATCTTCGTTATATTTCCAATGAGGTAAATCCCTACATGGGTTATGCACATTGCTATGGTTTTAATTCCTTAAACTCAGAACCATTTTTAAATAATGGAATACAATAGATTAATCAAAGAAATTATGAAAAATATTTTATAATCCCAATAATAGTGAAATACTTTACATAAATTGGAAATAATATGCATAAATAAACTCATAATCATTAACATGATTTTATTGGGGATTTTTTCATATCATAAGAAAATTTTTAACCTTTAAAACAGGTTATTAAAGAAATTTTGAATTATCCTAAACACTTCCCCTAGGAGTGACAAACTTGGTGCATAGTAAGGACCATTGTCATGTACCAAGTAAAACTAAATTCTATCCTAAAACACCTCTTTCAATGTTTTCACCCCTAGGTACATTTTTACCATTGGCACTTCCACATGTGGAATCTTGATAGGGTTTTATTACTAGTAAAGACTTAAAAATATATACCTTACCAAAAATTTAGGATACTCTTCTATACATATACTCAATGATTATCATATGGTTATATTCTTTAATTTAATTTTTTCTTTAATCCAGTTTCAAATGTTTTTATTACATTATTTTGATACAAACTATAATGATCCCAACTCCAATAACCTAGATTCATTAAGTACATTATTATATTTAAACATGATACAAGGTATCACATTCTATAGGACTAAATAGTTTAGTGGTATTGGTAAACATGACACATACTTGAAATTAATATTACATTTCAAAAAAATATATAATATAAAATTTCTTTATGAATTCCATTATTCCCTTTATCATATCCATACACATCAAGCATAAAACACTTCCTTGTATCTGTGGGAAAATAAAACACAATAATGGGTGACCTCAGATAATTATTAAGGGTATTAATACAATATAATCTATCTTGAATAAATAAGAAAAATAAATATTTCTTGGTAAATAACCTAAACCACATGATATTCTACCAATAACTAAGAATCATATTGTGGAATAAATAATGGTCAAATAAAATCTATATAAATTATTACCGAAGATAAAAAAAATTATCCACAAATATTATGACTAATAAAATAATCACATGGATATAAATGTTTTCATAATGAAAGAATTTATAATTTCAGACAACTGAATTTTTCAAGACCTTTGAGATGATATATTAAATCTTTGGGTAAAAACATATCTAAATTGGCGAATTTATTTGTCTCAAGAGACATGTCGATGCAAGGAAGAGATACATAAATCTAGGTCCCTCTACCACTTATAAAATCCAACAAATTACACATTTATAATGGTTGAAACATAATAAATATAAACATTCATATTGAAAAAATAAAATTATAAGTGTTAATACATACCCCAATTAGATAAATATGATCACAAATCATCCAATGTAATGTAGTGAATGTTAATAAACTTAAACTTCCTTAAAAAATGATCAAAAACCATCCAAATAAAGAATATGGATTATATAAATATGACATGTCCCTAGTGGATAGTAATAAAAATATTTTTTTTTTCATTTATGAATATATATACCATAAAATTTCATGAAAAATATTTTTGAAAAATATATCCTTTTAAATTTGAAAATATTTTTTTAAAAAAAAATCCATTTTTTTCTAAAAAAATTATTTAAAAATTAACTCCTAATACATGTAAAATAAACTTTAAGACATCAATTTTACTTTATTTCAAATGTTTCCATTCATGAAATACACATTAAAATATACATTTGTTTCCCATTTTCAGTAAAACCCAAATGAGACTTATTTGGAAAATGACATGAAATTTCATTTAATATTTTTGTAAAAAGTAAAATTGGGCTAAAATACATTTAATAAAATATTTTTAAAAAGATAAAAACATTTTTGAGTATTTTTAGAAAACACAAATTTGGTTGAAAAAAGAATTTTGACTGAAGAGAGAAATAAAGTCATATTTTCTTAAAAATATTTTCCTCATCATTTTATGTAGAAACAAAAATGTAAAATGGTACTATTACATGAAATAAGTTCACTAATAACCACATTAGAAGAAAATATATTGATATTTTTAGATATAACTATTAAATAGTTCTCCAAAGAGAGACAGAAACAAAAAAAATTCTTAATTAATGATGAGATTATAAAATAAACCCTTACCACTTTGAATAAATTTGAATTATAATCCAATAGAATCAAGTAAAATTAAATAAAATATTAAATAAAATGAAGATAAATAGGATCATGATATAACATATTAATATGGTCAGTATATACCCCACATAAAGTAACAAGTGACGAATATGGAATATGTGTCACAGAAGTCAAAGTGAGATAAGAAACCCTTACCTAAGGTTTGAATTACTTTGTATGTGTCTGAAATTAATGTATAATAAATATAAGTTTATTATAAATATATTAAATTACCATAATACCATATATTATTTGCTTATAGTCTTTTATCACCTTATCATTATCAATCCATGGATAAAATCACTGAATAAGGTGATAATTGCCTCCTTTTTCAGGTATGTTTTAGTTCAATAATTTCGATCCTTTTAATTTGTTGATGGATAGTTCATATATAAAATTTTAGAAAATATTTAAACATCATATATATTCATTATATATATATTTAATGTAATATATTAATCTTACAGTGAGAAAACTGATTACACCTTTTATGGAGATGGTGGGCTATACTTACGTAGGAATGATATTTCCATTTTTTCGATGGACAAAATAAAAGAAAGGTAAACAATATAACTCCATTAAAAACGATTTTTTTTTCAAATATATCATGTATAATTATTAAATTTACCCTATTTACCTTCCTTGAAAAGTGTTAGTGAAAAATGATTCACAGTTTCATTGTATGGAAGTTGTCTGCTGTATAATTGAACGGCGTTATCATATCCCACATGAAATGGAAATTAAGAGGTATATGTTATATCATTACTCGAGAAGTAAAATTATATTAAAAATATAATATATATTAATTTAATAACTCATTATTACCATCCAAATAAAAAAACACTTCACCACGTCTCGCGAGGTGTAGTCTGATATACACACGAGTGATGTTATTATTTTCCAAAGGATAGGTAAGCAAGAAGTTTTATGTGATATTATAATTAAATAGTTATATTAATATCATAAATATAACATATATAAATTAAATCCATAATTATACCCATCCATGATAGTTGATTATGAAAAATTAATAACATTGGTTTGAGATGACATTGTTCGTTGTACGCAAAAACGATGGTTTCCAATCCCATTTAGTGGAATTAGAGATGAATATTGGGAATGAAATTAAAAAAATAAAATAGTAGTTTATATGAATTACTGGTGGTATTATTTTAGAATAATTTTAATGTTTCTAAAGTAGTTATAAGAATAAGAATAAAATCGTAGTTCTGAACTTTACCTCTTCTTCAGACAACATATTTAGGCTTGACTTAATTCATTACTAGATTTTATTTATAATGTAAAAATGACTCTATGAATTGATTATGGAAGTAGGGAGGTAATTATTAAAGGTATTGGTTGGTACAAATTTTTTTTCAAGTGTTACAAGAGAGGATATGGGTGGAATTTTATAAGTAAGGTGAGTGCTACACTTGTAATTTTTGAAAATATAATGGTGCAGCGACATATTTCCCATGAAAGATGATTGAAAATAGACTATTATATAAAATTATATGCTATAAAGACTAAATATTTCTTTTCAATGGGTCTTGTAAATGTTTTTATTTCATGTTAGCCCTTATCCTTTCAGTTTAACCCATAGTAAACCCATTTTCACCTTAAGACCAACAATTAATTTTCACTATTCATTATGGTAAAATATTAATTTGAAATTATTAGAAAATATAAATTAATATGATTCCAAATATTTAATACATTTTTTAAAATTCAATTCACATAATTGGAAATTTTTTGTTTAAAATTAAAAGTGCAAATGTGATTAAAAAACAAGGTTATAAAGAGAAATGCTTCAAAATATTAAAAAGTTTTTATTTCAATATTCAACATGATATTGATTCCCATGATATAAATTGGAATAATTGATATATAAATTATTTAATTTAACTTTAAAAAATATAAAAATAAAACTATTCTTTTAAATTATTTGAATGAAAAATTATTTTTTATCAAATTCCATTATTTTTCCCAATTCACTAAATACATTATCTTTTCATAAAATTGTCCAAAAATAACCTAAGAAATTTTTTTAAAGGTATTTTTTAGAATTGGAGTTTATTTTTTGAAATAAATATCTAAAATTGGTACAAATTAAAATAACATATTTGTGAAAAGTTATAATAGACTACCTTTTAGAAAAATAAAATGTTTCAAAAAAAATATTACTTTCAATTTTAAATAGTTATTATTTTACTTCAAACCAATACATAATCATTGAATGTATATTATAAATTTTCAAACCATATAATTTTCATTATTTACTGAGTACTATTAATAATTTATAACTTAACGCCTATGTTATAATGATCTTTATTTAATAATAATATTTTAATAGAGTAGAGAGTTTCGTTCAAACCCAATGTTGGTTACCTAGTAATCTACAGAATTTATTTAATTTATTTAAAAATAAATATATTCTAATATCTGTACGTGTTATATTTCCTTTGAAGATAGTGTTGGGTTTCATATACACTATTAAATATAATGTTCTTATTTTAAAATATATAGGTTTTATAAAAAATATATAATATCATTGGGTGTTACACATTGGTACAAAACATTTACAATGGAAATTCATATGTAATAATTTTTTTGGCTAACAAAAAAATGGACAAGTGTTGTGTTTTTTATTTCAAATTAAAGTTTTTAGAATGAAATATGGTCAAGTGATCAGATACATAATATATTTCTCATATGTAGATATTTTGTAGACTCATATTTCTACCCTATTATACATACCGTTTTTTATTTATAGAAGAGGTGGAAGTTTGGTTATGAATTTATAGGTATGATATTTGAATTCATATAATTTTTTTTTTGATGAACTCTTGAAATTTATGATGTTTTATGCTGAATAAAATGTTTTAATGATTTTTGATATATTCTCTAAGGAGGTGAATAAAACAAAAAAAGCTAAAAACAATATGTGAGAGTTGAATAAGTTTTTCTAATGAAATTGATGTTTTTTTAAATTAAATATAAATTGAGTAATGGTAAATCCTTACACATAATGCAAGGATCATCAAAAAAACTCATGCAATAGTCATTTTAAATATGGATACTAGGATTAGGCTAAGTCTAAAAGTTCATGTTGGTGTGTAATATCCATTGAGCTATATGTATGATATTTTATTAAGGGGGAATAAATATATCTAATTTTAAGACCTTATATATATATATACATAATATTTTTTTACTTACACTATGGAATTTTTTTAAAAAAAATACTTATGTTTTTATTGAATACAAATATGTGAGTTATTTAAATTATAATATATCAATAATTTATAGAACAAATATTTTAATAAAAATCAATCTTATGATGATTGTGTTTTCATTAATTGATTTAAATATCCCAAATGAGATTATGGTCCAAAATATGTGAATAAAAATGTGATATTTAAGCTATGAATGTGAAAATGAAGAAGTAAAATATTATAAAAATAAATATTCAAGTAATTCTTATTTTGGAATCTCAGTAATAGAAATTCCATAGGATATAGTACTATGCTAAAACTATAGTGTTTTAAATTTTTTATATAGTTGTGAAGACTGATTTGTATGGATTTTGTGGAATTATATTGAGAAAAATAATCCTGAGTCTCCTGGAACAAATTAACTAGAGATTTAATTTGAGTTAAATTAAATTGGTTTAAATGAAAATATATATATTCTTGGAATATTAATGTAAAAAATTTTATGAGAAGATAAAATATTCTTAGATAATCAGAGAAGACTTCCATAATGTGTTAGGGAAAATATCATATAGATCATGTCAATAAGATTGAAGTTCGGTCTATATTAATTATTTAGAAAATATATCATGGTGATCAAAAATATAAAATATGAGAAGAAAAATGAAAATTGAATGTTTTGGGAAGATATTAGAGAATCATTGAGAACTGGACACTATATTTGTGAAAAATAATACTCTTTCTATCAATGAAGAATAAGAGGCAGAAGATATTTTATATATCCAATCGAGATTATGAAAGAATATTGAATGGAATGATGGAGAAATAGGTTCAGTGACCTATTCATACAATACCAAATATTGAAGAAGTTGGTGATAGAAATATTAAGGAGAAACAAAATTAGGGAAAATCGTTGTTCATGTCAAGAAAATTTTTTGATACTAGAAGTCAAGATCCCTGAATATTGAGTTGAAAGATATCCATGATTATATCATGAAGAAGGTTATGTTTCTTGTTAACTTACATAGATTGATTTTGAAGTAGATATATTGATCACACATAGGAAGCCAAAGAATCTAATTGAGAAAATTATAAATGATCACTTTGATGTAGTTAAATCATGTTTATACATGTCATCCAATTCAAGTTGGTGAAAGGTCAATATGAAAACTTGTGGGAACTAGTATAAACATTTAATAACTATCAGAAGTCAAATTACCATTCAATACATTTCTATTGGTACTAGGATGATATATTAAAACTAGGAATATAATTTATATTTAATTATAGTGGGAAGATTTTGTATCATATTATCCAAAACACATCAAGGAAGTAGTCATTCACATTAGGGGTGAACCTTATAAAAATAATATATATTATCTTTTACATTCTTCGATGTACTTCATGTGGAATATTTTTCATGGGTAATCAAAACCATATTCAATATTTTCCACACTGATAATAGGGATTTTAGTAATAATAAGAGTTAAAATATAAATGGAAAATAATGAATTATGTTATTTTGGCCACCCTAATTCATCAACCCCATCTCAAGTGACAGCATGGTCTATTTGGAATCTCTCATATTAAAAAATTTGTTTTATATGTACACACCAAATTGATAAATAAAACCAAGAGGTCCATATTAAAATGGGGGGATCTTCAAGATATTATACATGTCGTTCAGTATGAATATGTCAAAATATATTTCATTTCTACACATGCAAAAACATTAGCCATGGAAGGTGGAAATTATGATGTTTCAACTGCAGGATGGTTCTCGGTGATAGATCTAGAGATGGTGCTTAGTGATGGATCCAAGCGACATGCCCTAGTTCATGATTGCGGATGGATTCCACCCCTTCCTGGAAATGGGACGGGGGCAGAGGTTCTCCCTTGACCTTCGACTCCATGGGCGTCTTTTGTACCTTTATCTAACCCTAACTTTCTTCCTGACTTTCAATCGATTTCATTGAGTATGAAGGTTCCATATTTGCATCTTTGGGACCCTCAACTTACCATCTCTTTATCGCTGTTCTCTGAGGCTTCGAGTCTTCTGAATTTGACCATGGTGGCTCGCTTCAATCACTGAAGACCTTCAGTTGATGATTTCTATAGATTTTTGTTTAGTAATTGGGACCTACAAGATCACGCGGTGGTGGGTTTGATTGTTAATAATCATATGATGATATGATTTCACTCAGAGGTTGATTTAATTTGTTCTTGGTATGGAGCTCCATGACGCTACAGTGGATGCAATTTCCTTCTTTTCTGATGGACTTTTGATCTTTACATGAATCGAGACCCACCCTATGTCGCGAACTAGGTAAGCTTTCCCCACCTAACTTTTCCCTTTTAGAATCCATCGATTATTTGTATGTTAGGGAATATGGTGGGGTGTTTTCTCTGTGTTGAGGTGGATGCTTCGAAGTCGTTAGTTGAATGGATTTGGATTACAGTTAGTGAGGAGTTTCACTAGAAGCAAGCAGTGGTCTTTGGATCCTGGGGTGATTACTGTCTAGGATGTCATCATCTGGGTCACCAAGATGATCAATGTCACAGTGGAACCATCTCAGTTCTAGTGAAAAGAAATGGTAATGATACTGGTCAGGGACAGAATATTATTGATGTTCCAAATACTAGAAATGGCATGGATGGCTCAGCCTTGAGAAACCCATCTGTTGTTCTGGTGTTTGAGAGACTGAGGTAGGACCTTAGGGTTGGATTGAGTCATCTGGATGGTACTACTCCTGGAGGTGGTGCGGGACAGGATACTATAGTGGAATATCTTGAATTAGGGTGTGTCGTTAATGCCAGGCATGTGGATAGTGGACTCAAGCGTTGTGTCACCGGTAATTGTTATAACTTTGATGGTTTGAAGGAGTGGGGATGCTTTCATATTCATATGGTCATGGGAAAATCATAGACGCCACTCCATGTCTCACTAGTTATGGGTGTAAGGTGTAGCCACAACATGATGCTTTTGGGAGTACCATTCATTATTGTGATCAGTTCCAAGCATTAGAGCCTGAAGAGGTTTTCCAAGTGGAGGTGGGTGATTCAATTAAAGAAGGTAATACTATACAATGTGTTTCAGTTGATACAATGAAGGAGGTGGATGCTATACAAGAGATTGAATAGCAACATGAAGAGATTTATCAAGTGAATATGGGTGCTTCAATGAAGGAAGGTAACTCTATGCATCTTTTTTAGTTTATGCAGTGAAGGAGGTGGATGCTAGACAAGAGATTGAAGGGTAGCCATAATGTTTGGCTGTGATTGACTGTAATAGGAGAAATTAATAGGCCCAGGGGGTGGCTGATGGTTTTCATGATGCCCTGGTAAATGGAAATTGGGGGGACGTCCCAGACAGTGATAAGGAAACCATAGTGTGATGGTTATTCCTTCTTATTGTTAGGTTCTCAAGGGTGGGGAGAGGAAATCTGGAAAGGAGGTGTCCACCACAACAAGAAAAAGGATGAGGAAAGACTACTATGATTTTTCAATGCCGCTGTCCACTAGGTCCTCTTTCATGAAATCTCCACAAGATTTGATCTCTCTGGGGAATTCAACCTTAGAATTAAGTATGCCAAGATCCTAAAACACTATGAATACTCGGAATGGGAGATGGCCACTGTGAAAGGTGGATCTCATGGGGGTTGTGATGGGTATGATGTTTATGATATGTAATCTGGTTTCTGACTTGTGGTATGTGCTTGTTGTACTTTTCTTTTTCTTTAATAAATAGTTAGGGGCATACCTCTGACTGACTTTCCTAGTATGATGATTTAACTGGAGAAGAACAATTTTGTTTAAAGTGGATGACACTAACTAATGATCACATATTTCTTTATGAATGAGATAATAGTTTTTTGATTAATAATAAAGTAATATATATTATTAAATTTGATTCTGATTAATATGTGATTTTGGTTGATACTCATTTATAAGATAATAGAGTGGATTAAACTACTGAATATGTATATGAAGAAATTATTGCTAAAGATGCCACTCTTCCAATTGTGAATGAAACTATGAAAGAGAATTAACATCTTGAAGATGAATGATCTATGTTTTTTGAATTTTAAAATGATATTCTATTTTTTATAGTAATAAAATTGATGTTATATGGAGAAATTAAATTACTAAATATAGAGGAAGATGACCATATATTGGATAAAAATATAAAACACTTCACAATCAGTATTTTCTATAAATTTTGTCCTCATTAGGATGAAATACCAATTTTCAATTTGGTTAATGGAATAAAGAGAAGTGTTAAATTTTTTTGAATCTAATTCTACTTAAAATATAATATTTTAAGGATTTAAAATCATACATGTAGTTATGATGAAATTTTTGGGAGACCAAGGTGTTATTAAAAACCAAAAATAGAATGGTGAACAATTCTCCACATCTTAAACAAGAATGGATTAATATTTTTGATATAAGCCAATATAAATGATTAGATATCAAGATTTAATAGTAAATAGATAAGATGTGGTTTATGTATATGTATTAAAGTATATAATCATGGAATTCAAATCAATTAAAGAGAAATTGGATTCTCTCATTCCAAACCTAATATGGCAATAGAAAAACACAAACATACTAAAAAATGTAGTGGTACTATCCCTTATAATACATTTCAAGAGTTCAAGAAATAGATTATCACCTATGCAAATTATTTAAGGATTGAGGTACCCAATTCAAAAAATAATTTGATTATCTGGGGATCTATTAGAGAGTATTAATTGTTTCATGATTAACTAAATGAAAAATATCTACAAAATAATGAGGATTTAAAGGTAGTTAAAAAATTCATGAATAATTTTTCACAAATGGTTGAAAATATATTTTCATCATTAGAGTAATTTTTAATTAAAAACAATAACAAATCAAATCACAAAATATTTTGAAACAGTTAGAAGAAAATTTGAATGCTATTTTTTTTTATTTGGAAGATGTATTAAAAAATATTATTAAGAATCAGGATGATTTTTATTCATTAGACTCTAAGTCATGTGATGAGGAATAAAAACGAAATTATAAAAATAAATTGTATTAATAAAAGTATAAGATATTTTAGATTATAAAGACCCCTCAATTGAAAAAAAAACTATAGTTTCAACTCAACTGTTTGAAGAGACTCTTTCCCGGATAAAAAGTTTGTATGTCATTATTATTTATTCCTGATATATATTAAAACATATAGATAAAATTATGAATAAAAAATGACGATTTTTTTATATAATATTTTTATAATATTTTTAATCCAAATGGATTTTCTCTTGGGAATAATTTAAAATAGATTTTAATTTTTGATGTATCAATTATATATGGACTATGTTGGAAGATATGATATAAAAGAGATGTAGAAGGATTGTGAATATTTTTTAAGATATGGATATTCACTATAATTGAAAATATAATGTATTATGTTGTGTTAATATTACTGGCCTTTGTAAAATTATTTTAGAAGTATATTGGAAAGAAACAAGGAGCTATTACACTTAAAAAAATGGATTCATCATAATCGTAGTTTCTAAATATTTTTGGACCAAAAAATCATACATTGAGAGAGCAATGGATGATCCTAACTATAATTATAGAAGATCAATGAAAGAATCTAGAATCCCTAAAAATCTCAGGATAAAAAAATCATGTTACCAATAGATGCTTCAAGATCTACATATACTTCATCTTGGTATAAAATAATTTAGTCTGGGGTACCAAAGTATACTTTTGAGAGAATGAAACAATAATCTTATATTCATGTAGAAATTTAGAGAAATATGAGAAGGAATTTATATAAACCTAAAGTTACTTTAGATTTAAAGAATGAATCTCATTCAATTTCATTTTAACATTAACCTTTTGTTGATGCTACAATGTCTTTTGAGAAGAAGTAGGATTCTACTCTTTCACATCCTTGTTAATACTGGAAATTTTATTGGATGTAATTTGTCATCAATGATGTTACATGGTACTCATTCATTGCACCTAGTTCATATGCATACAAAAAAATTATTTAATCATGAATAATTCAATTTTTGACTTCTCTATATTCCATATGATTATGCTGAGTGGCTTTTATTCACTTCATTTAAATTAAGTTTTGATAATTATGAACATGATTAATTATTCTGTAGATAAATTATACTAGTTTATTTTTATATGTTTTGAAACATTCATAAATTGTAGAATAAAATAAATTTTTTTATCACACATTGATAATTATTTCATTTATTTTTGAGTCATTATTATTTGTCTCCCATTTCCCACCATTTTCCTTAAAATTTATATTTTTGAGTCATATAGTCCATGTAGCAAGGTCATCACTAACCATGAAATATAACTACAACTTTAACTATTCTAAATTTCATGAATATCAAATTTTTAGTCTAACTATGTTTCCTGGCCATTCATGTAGCTCAAGCTACCTAGTAGTAGGCCCACAATTCGTCAATCATCTCGCCAACCTTACGACCAAACATTGCATCCTATCTAGATCGTTAAAAATTGAAATTTAATCTTTTCCCTCATTTTTTATCAAGATTGAATACTCTTTTACCCCATTCTATTTTCATGATCCTAACATCACCTTCCCTAACACCATTCTTCCACTTGAACAATTATCTCTATAATTCTTCAATATTTGATGCAGATTATCCTAGTTAAACACCTTTATTTTTTTCCTCTTCAATTTACCTCTTTCTCTTCATCGATTCACTACCTATAAATTACATACAGAACAATGTTTCACTATTTCCTAATTATTATTGGGGTTGGTATTTTAGGGTTCCTCTTGGCCTTCTCCACCTTCTTGCATTCCATTATAGTGGATTGGGACCACAATTAAAAAAAATATAAGATTAATTGTAGAAGTTCCCTTTCACAACTCTTTAAATTTATAATTATGAATGATTTTGGGTTTAAATTAATTTTTTATGTTTTTATATATTCTATAAAATATTATTATAATGTTTATGTAAAATATAGCGGTTTATCATTGATTTACCTTGGGTGTGGATAGTATTTCTCAATTTGGTTTAATTAGAAAATCTATTCTATAAATTCCATATATACTAAGTGTTCTCAAAAATTTTGAATTATACATTTAAAATTAATATTTTCACTATAAATAATATTATATAATAAAAATTAAATAAAGAAACAATTTCAAGAAATATGGGTGTGCTTGGTCTTTTAAAAATGAGTGTAATCCACTAAAACATTTGAGGATTTAATGTGATTCTGGAAACTTGTTTTATAACCTGGTTTCATCAGAAATATCCACGAGACCAAATTTAAACTTTTAAATATTTTTTTCTAAACAAAATATACCATGAATCATTACTATTGTATTTACCAAAAGGGGGTTTTTATTGAGGCTTGTAATATTATGGTTCCTAGTGAAGTAGATTCTATACTATAAATATGTTTTTATGGAACTGGGGTTGTTTCCTCTAAGAGTGTTTCAGCTAAGGATGTGACTTTTTGCGTTATTTATATATATAAGTGTCTGTGTGTGTGTGTGTGTGTATTCTTTGGTATATATAATTATATTTCCACCTCTATTTATATTTCCAAGAAAACCTTGGGTAGTTAGTTTGGAATTCAAATAACTGTTGTTGTTCCAGTTTAGTATCATTCTAGGACTAGTGGACCAATTTAATATTATTCTATATTTATGAGATTCTATAAAGTTAATACTATGTAGGGAAATACATGGTGTATTGGAAGGTTGTATTATATACAGTACTGATCATTCTTCATGTTATTTATATTTTCATTGTCCAAGATTTACCCCTAATCTCTTAGGTTACCATTATTAATCTATTATTGTGTGTGTGTGTGTGTGTTATTTTATAATACCTTGTAACACCATTTTGAAAATGTTTTTTAATATAATTTTTTACTTTTATTTTTAAAGGATTTCATTTCATTTCATGTAACTTTTATTTTAAAAGGTTTTATGATGGTCTTCCAAATAAACATTTTTTATTTTGAATTAGATAAGGAAAATGATTTTGAAAGATATAAACACGTTACTTGTTTTTATATAAAATAAAACCCTTATTTTTATATGTATCTTTAAACTATAATGAAATGGTTTTATCATTAATGGGTATTCATAGTATGTGGAAAGGAAACTAAATGGTCATATTTTTTATCATGCCTATCATATTACAGTTCTAGCTAGTTTAGTTTGGACACACCTATTGGTTATCATTTTCTTGGATTTGGTTTGATGGTGGTAGAAAGTGGGAATATTCATATTTCATATTGATAGGGGTAGGTTTGAATGGTCTTCTTTTTTTTATAGTATGATAGTTCTTATACCATAAACTTAACTCCTTGTTCTTTCCTTGGACCCTATTTATTTTATTGGTCATGTGTTACATTTTTTCCTATTGTTATTATTATGTGAAATTAATGATTCCCTTATACTATGTTTTTATTATGTTTAATTTTTAGTTACATAGATCTTATGGAATGGTACTCCAACGTATGAATGTTTTGGGTTTATGGATGAAAATATTTTGTTAGTTATTAGTTTTTTTTTAAAAGACTTCACATAATTTATCATTTGAGTCCCTATCACTTATCACCACCCCATGGAAATCAGGAACATTCCACATATATGTAACATGCCCACTTGGGTTCCCAATTCTAGGGTGGTATGGGCTGGTTCATGAAATTAAGCTATGAAAACCTAGTTTTTTAGATAGCATAGTTTCCAGAGTCTCCCATGTTACATGGGGAGTCAGGTAGTATGGATATAGGATCATCAGAATTCATGTTAATGGTCAAAAGTAGCAGCAAGATCCCCACCTTTTTTAAGAGAAACTTGAGTTTACATTGTTGTTCCCGATGTTTGTGTATTTTTTCTGAGTTGTTTTTCAAATTTATGGTCTTTGTTTTAGTGTTTCTTTATCACATTGAGAAATAATAATTTTCTAGAAAAATATTGGATTCAAATTGAAATTTGGAAGGAAATAATGGGTTGAATGGTGCATGCACATAATCTTGAAGACTATCTACTAACCGTGAAATACAATCTAGTGGATCTATAGGGTACTTCTCCTAGTCTGTAAATGGGTTTCTAAACTATGTGGCCAAATCATGAAATGTTATTATTTCTCTTAAAATTTTATATTTTTAATTTATTAGTTATGAGTTATCATTTCATTGTTTTACCATAAATTTAGGATGAATTTCGGTATTTACTTCGGTGTATTTATGATATTTTTTTACTTTAATTTTCACAAAAATTATATTTTTTATTAATAAGGAGTTATATCTTATAAAATAAGGAATTTTGTTAATTTTTTGAGATTCATATGGGTATTGGGTCATAAATGTTCAGGTCTGTTAATAAGTGGGAAAGCATTTACAAATTTTATTCTCTAATAATAAGAGAATTTGGGTAAAATGTTTTAATATTTCTTGTATAGAGTTTTATTAAATGTTTTTTGGATTTTTTTGAAAAGATTACTTTTGTAATTGTTAAAAATATTTAAATTTATTTTTAAATATATTGTTAATTGTGTTACATAGGGCGATTTTAAAAAAATCTAATTATTTGAAAGACAGTTTTCATAAAATCTATCTGGTTTTATGTCGACTCTTTATAGTACTTTAAAATGGGTATATTAATGTATATTTAATTTTTTTAGGTTTTCAATTTAAGATTATTCTGAATTTTTTCAATTTTATTTATTTTATAATACAGACCATCAGTTTCAATATATTATTTGGAGGTATATTTTCTATGGTTCACCACAAGACACAATTTGGATGATCAGGACTCGTCAGAGTTGATGGCTCTATATACTATGATAACATTTGCTAAAGTTCTTCATTTCCCTCCACAAAATCAGTATGTTATTCTACAGTTAAAAAATTTAAAGCCTCCTCAATTGATTAAATAACCAAACTTCAAGGGAGTAGAGGATTGTCAATGGGATATTTTGGTAATCCATATTCATCTAGAACTTTTTGTGTATCTTAAGCTTACATTTACAAAATTTATTCTATATGTTTTAATTTTGAACTGACTCAAGCCCATAATTTGAATTAAACAATAGTATGACCTTTCCCATAAAGGTTTCAGAGAAGTGTTCATTTGGTATTACTTACTTAAAGATATGAAAATTGAAAATTCTATAGGGTTTTTTCCATTAATAAGGTGATAGATTAATATTGTAATAACATTTCCATTTCACCATACTAGTTTCATAGCATCCTGATTTGGATATAGGTGAATCCATAAAGGATTTTTATTTTGAGATAGGACTTAGAATAAATATTCTATCAATAGTGTGTCCACTTGGCTTAACTGATATGTAGATTTAGAGAAAATTGACAATGGGAATTGTGGATTTACTAAATGTCTTTCTAAGAGAGATGAATGTTTCACATATCCATATGATCAGTATAGAGAGTTATAGTAAATTGGAGGTGATGCAAGACTATTATAGACAAAAATATAGCGATATCAATGCATCTAGTTTTTTATACACAATTCTTCTAGAAGTAAGTCATGTGTGCGCTCTATATTTAGGAATGTCGGGAATAAGAATTGATCATATTATGAAACTCATATGACCTATTAAAACAGTGTCTATCTAGGATACCTGTAGAAGTTATTCAATATATATTCTTGTAAGATAATTCAATATAGATCTTTCCATTTATAGGATACCTATGTTCTAGATGTTGTGTTTAACATCTATGTGGTGTCCATTTGAGGTTCTATTTTTTGTTCTTACCCACCTCTAGTAGATCCCTTCTAGTTGTATAGGTTCATTGAAGATAATGATTATATAATTAAGTATATGTTTATAGTGGAAGTATATTTTGGTTATTAAGAATATTTATTGTAGTGTATATTGGTTCTTGTATCATTTATATTCTTCCTTGTGTTCTTGATTTTTTTATAGTTCATGAATCATTTCTTGTATACATTGTTAGGGTGTAAAAAGAGTCCTTAATATGGTGTAGATACCACCATAGAATAATTTTATTTCAACACATATGATAATTCTATTTGTCTTTTATTTTATTTTGTTGTACCTTGTTATTGGGATCATCATTTTTTCATCCTTGATATAACCCCACACTGAGGATTTTTCTTTGGATCTAGATTATTGGAAGTGTTATGGATTCTCAGGGATATTTTTTGTAGGTTTAAACAAGTTTCTTTTTTATTATCTATGTTTATATTAGGGTGTTATATTATTTTGAGTTCACATTTTAAAGGGGTATTTATCTTGGATTTTTTTTGGGATATTTTGAGGTATAAATAGTGTTAGATATTGGTTATATCTTGTATACTCAATTATTTTGCAGTGCTGAGTAGTCTAGTTCATAAAATATACCCCTTTAGATCTATTGTTTCTATTCCATTGGTTTATGTATTCTATTGGGATATTGATCCTCAAGTCCTTATCTTAATCAACCAATTTTTCTGGGACCTTCTAGCCATATATAGTCTTATGGTGTGGATAATTATCTCACCACATACTTGATAATATCTGTTTTTTATTTATTTTAGTTCAATTTTGTTTCTTTATCATTCCTGATATTTTTCACGTGAAATATGTAGTTTTGAGAATGTATTGGATTTCACACAGTCAACCGTCAGTTAACACTAACCATGAGACAAATCATTTGACATTACTTCAACATCGACAGTTTCAAATTTTATGGTAGGCATATGGTTTTTCTAACCATGCATCCTACCCATGAGTGGTTCTCCAAGTTCCCAGTAGGTGGTTCATAGTTTGTGCATGATTTGGATAATAATGTGTCCAAATCATGTATCATGTCTAGCTCATTAAAAATTTAAATTTATTATTTTTAAATCATTCATATTAAAAAATATCACTCTTTTAACCAGCCAATAAGATCACCTAACACTAGTATCACCTTTCCTTCAATTATTTTTTATCTTTTGTGATTCTCCAAGTATTTAGTCAACATTTGAGGTGAATTATCCAAGGTAAAATTATTCTATTCCCATCCACTTCCATCCTCATCCAATATTATTCCTTTAATTTCCTACTATGGTTATGTAGACATATGATTTAATTTTAACCTAATTATAATTAGTAGTATTGTGTTTAAGGGTTTATCATTAACTCCTCTACCTATTTGGGTTTCATTAAGATGCAATCTATCCACAATCATTAAATGTTATTAGATTAAACACATGCAGTTCATTGTATAGATATTGGAATCTATGACTATTATTGATTTTTGGTTTCAATGAATATTTTATGTTTTTTATATGTGTAATTAAATATTATTAGTATCTGTAGCAGAAATATAGAGGTGTGTACTTGAATTATATTTGGTTTAGGAATTATTTCTATATTGGTTTTAAATTATAAATCTTTTCTAGAAATTCCAGGCACACCAAGTGTTCACCTAAATTCCAGGTTATCTCGTAGAAATAAATATATTTTACAATTAAGGATGTTTTATTTCAAAAACTAAAATAAAGTGAATATTCCCAGAGATATGAGTGTTATTGGTATTTTAAAATGGTGTATAATACACATAAACATTTGAGGCTTTAATAAAATTTCTGCATTTGGTTTTGAAAACATGTTTTCTAACATAGTTTCACCGTGAATACTAATGAGGTCCAATTATAAATTTCAATGTAGTTTTAAAAAAAATCCCTGAAACAGTCCCCATAAATTTTTGGAATATTGAATTATTATTGAGGATTTGCATATGATATTTCCTCATGAAGGGGATTTTATAATATAAATATATTTGATGAAATTTTTATATTTCTTATGAGGTCATTGGAGATGATTATGTGACATATTTTTGTTATATAAATATATATTATGTGATATATCTAATGTATTTTATCACCTTCGATTATATGACATGTTAATCCTTGAGTAGTAATGTGGGAAATTTAGGATCCCCAATTTCATCATTTGAGTATCACACATTGAATAGTGTCCTTGAGTTACATTATACCATCATATTGGGATTATCCCCTCGATTAGGCAATGTTTTGAAATACAAGGGGTTAAGGAATATTATATTATGTTAGACATTGATCTCCCTTTAGGTAGGTTACATTAGAGTTATCCTTGATTATCCAATGTGCTCTTAGGTAACCCTAGTGGATTATTTAATATATATATATATATATATAATATTTTACATTACATATTAACACTATTTGAAATAATATATCATTCTTTCCATTCTTTTTTAAGGTTTAATTTAATAGCATGAAAATTTTCTTTTAAAAGGATTCATGATTGAATTTTGATTAACAGTGATTATATTTTTAATTAGAAAATAGAAATGGTTTTGAAATATATTAACATGTTACTCTATTAAGAATGAAATGAAAAAAACCAACTTATTATATGAATTTTTAAAAAAGAATGAAATATTTTTATCTTTAAACGGTTATGCATAGAATGTGAGGAGAATACCTACTGGGAAATTTTTTCTCAAACTTATGATATTATAGGATTAGTTTTTTAAAATGTGATGTAGTGTTTGGATATCATTTTCAATTTTTGGGTTTTATTGGGGTGGTAAGTTTGAATTTTACTCTTGCGCATAAACATGGGTAGGTTTGGATGGTTTTCATTATTTCATTTTGGTATCATAGTTTTTATATCATCCACATTGACTTCTTAGTTTTTCCTTATACCCAATTTTTTTATTTAGCATGTGTTTTTTTATTGTTATTATTTTTTAAAATGTATTCTTCCTTAATTTTATGTTTTCTTTGTATTTAATTATAAATTTCTTATATCTAATATTGTGGAAATCTGACATAGGATATGTTCATGTCAAATTTGTATATATAAATTCATGACTGCTTACTAGTTTCATTGGGTGAAATAATTCTTATCATGTAAAATTTTACTCCCCAAAAATTTTCACCACCCCTAGGTGATTGGGAACAAGTTGTGGTCTTGTCATGGGATGAATCAGGTTCCCAGTTTAGGGTTGGCATGGGTTGGTTCGTAAAAATGTTTATTTAATATTGATTTTATAACTTATTGAATAAATTTTATTTACATATTATTAATTATTGTTATATGTTTTATGAACTCATTTTAGATAAAAATGTGCATTAATGTGAGTTATAAAATGAATCCTAAATTGAAGCAAATAAATATGAAATTTTTATAAATTATGTATCTCATGAAAATATATATCCCATGTGGGGTTTACATCATTTTAATTAGCTATATCAAATGAAAATCCTATCATATGAAATTTTATATCATATGGGTTTTAATACGTATGATAATTCCTATCATACACATGTTTATATCTTACAATTTTAATATATATTCATTAACTATATCTTATGGGATCTTGTATCTAATAAGAATTCATATAATATGGAATTTTTTTCTTACATTATCAGTATATCTTACATAAATATATATTACCAATTTTATGATTATACAATATTCTATATTATGAAAATTTATATCTTATTATATTTATGAATCTTATTATATTTATATAATTTTACTTGTGGCGCATGATTCAATAATAATTTATTTTAATAAAAAAATATGATATGTTTTTTATTATTTTTTGTATCACAATATATGAATATAAATATATCTTATTACAATTGATTTTATTGGTTTATAATAAATTAGTAATTATTTAAATTCTATAAAAATTAATTTGGAATTATTGGTTTGTGAATCAAATGAAAATCAAACGGGTTGAAGCATGTTTTACATTTTTGTTATATTTTTTAAATGTGTAATCCTTTATAGTGATGTAGAACAAATTTTAAATAAGTCTAAATGTTGTTTTAATATTAATTAAATGATTAAATACACATGAAACAATTTTTTGAAGTTATAAGGAAGTATAAAACATATTTGGTTTTACATTTATAGTTGTTCTTTAGAAAATATTAACTACAACTGATAGAATATTTGATTTTTATTTTAATGAACCACACATGTTTTTATTAATGAAGAAAACATAATAATTTTGGTTTGATAGAACAAAATATCGTATTGATTTTGGGGATATTTGAACTGTATTATACGGTATATTGTTTTGATCACATACTCGTGAACATTGGAATGGAGAATATCAATGTACAGAACATAATTACAGAAACGATCCAGGCTGCCTCTATTTTTAGAACTTCATTTTTTGAAATTAGTTTCCATAATACATTATTTTATTATCTTTTCTGTGTTCTTAATTTTTGGTTTATGTTTTTTCATTCAAAAGTAGGATCTTAGTGTTGGTTTATACCACCCCTATAAAGTTATGTTTGTTTTTATCATGGTATCGTAAAAGGAGAGGTTTTATCTAGTTTGTCTTACTTCAAAAAAAGGATGGATTTGTTTGATTGGAAAAAATAACTTTTCGTGGTTATTTTAGGTTTTTTTTGTTGACAAGGCTTGATGATGTTGACAAAGGACCGTTTTCGTTGTGGGTGTGAGGAGTGAGAACAAATTTCTGAACTAATATTGTGGAAGGATAATGTATGAACTGATCATGTAGATTTTGAATGCCAAAAATAATCACATAGAGAGTGAGTGTTAGAACTGATCATGTAATGCATCAATCTATGAACTGATAAGATAGACCATGAATTTTAAAACTGATCACGGAGAGAAAAAATATAAGAACCGATTACACAAAGGAGTTACATGAAGAAACACATGATTTTACGGGGATCTTGTGAAAATATCACATATAGAACCACAAGATTGATAGGGGATATCATATTGGGTTCAAGTGAAGTGCATTAATGAAAAATAGATAGTAATGATATTGATATATCATCATCATTCAAAATATTGTGAAGTAGATAATTGATAGTGGATCTTGCGGTGAGATCATTTGGAGCGAATGAAGATAAAGAATCTGGAAATGATGAATATATATCATGTTCATTCAAAATCACATAATTGGAAGATTTTATTTGGGCCATGAAATAGGTTATTTTGAATCATTGGATGAAAATTTCAATGACCCTGTGATTTTCATTGAATCTCATGATGGGATCAGGAGAAGCAATCATAATTATCTTTATCTCTCATGATGAGATCAAAAAAAGTTCTAGATGATAATGAATTTGACTAAAACATTAATTTATTTGGTTGTTTTGATGAACCCATGCTAAGTTCATAATAAAAATTACTGAGGTAGTGTAATGGATTGTTATTCGTAATTTAGGGAGTTAAGGTGAAGGAATTTTATCTATAAATATCAAATGACCCAACCGTATGAGTTGGTGATGTTTTTTTTGAAAATATTTATCTAAAGGAAAGTATCAATAATAGGTTTCATGTGATACACAGGATTATAAATTATTTTCATTACATAAGTGATTCACATGGGAAGAATGAATTCTTTCAACAAAATCACACAACCCGCATAATCAAATAAATGTCTTGTGAAGGGGTCCTTTCATTGCATATTGTGAATTGAGTATTCATGGGGTGTTTTCTTGTATAGGAAGACCCATTGAAATCACATTATCCATGAAAAATAAATATTTTATCATTCCAAAGTCATGTGATGTGCATTAATAGATCAAAGAATCATGATATGCATAAATAGAAAAAGTTCATGTGGAGGGGTCCCATAATAGATTCACGTGGGGTAGTCTTGTGGAGGTGTCTTGTAGAGTAGTCTCAAGGAGAGGTCTCTTTGAGAGGTCATGAGGATAAGTCATGTGGAGAGGTCTTATGGAGGAGACTCTTAGAGGATTCCCTTGGGGAGCTATGTTCCAGAATTTTTCATAAGGGATACAGGCTAGGATCTCTCACAAGGGTTACATGATAGGATCTAATGCAAGGGTTATACACAGGGGGTCATGAATTGGGGTATTTCACAAGGGTCATCCACAAAGAAATATGAATTAGGGTTACACATTGAACAATATCATTGTTATATTTTAATTTTGAATATAAATTAAAATTTTCAGGATCTACACCATCCGATTATATTTGTAGAAGGGGTTTATTCACTGCTACATTTAAAGTAGTGAAAGGAATGCTTGAAATCTCTTGAATTTTTTTAATATGAGGAGTTTTTTACATGACCTCTCATAGATAAGTTATTCTCTAGGGGATGTTTACATCTAGTATAAGAAATATAGAATTATGTTCAATGTAAATTATTATACATTCGAGGAAACTCTCTACAGTATAATATATTGTTCTTTAGCCTACATGAAGAATATTTTTCCTCTTAATGTAGTGGTATTTTGAGGCATGTGTGAGGGATTTGATCCTAGAGAGATAGTTCATCTTCCCCAAACATTATAAGGGTTGTGATCCCATGAATAGTGACATAGCCTAAACTTAGATTTGTTTACTTTAGTGTATTTTTTATATTAAAACATTTCCTTTGTATGCTCCTTGGATATAGCCTAGTAAGGGTGATCCAAGTAAAAATATATGTTCCATTTTTCTTGATTTATTTCATTAATTTATATGCATCGTCATCTGATAAAGTTGGAATGAAGAATATCAACATAAATAATAAAGAGAAAAAGAAGTGACTCTCATAATATATAGTTCATGATCCAGTGGGGTATATAGAATTTCAAAAAGGATATCCATACCCTATTTCACCCCAACATAGTGTATCTAAGACCCTTTGGTTTTAATGATTTTTATAATAGGAATGTTTATTTAATTGGATTTGTTTTACTAATTGGATTATTTATCTGTTGAAATTGATGTTTTGGTTTTCTCATATCTCGTCATTCCATGGAAAAGGGAAGAACATCAATGAAGTAGTATAATTATGGTGGTATTACTCAGTGTGTAAGTGTATATGGAATGGGTGTGATTCATTTTAAATAATTGATGACTGTTTTAAAGAAATACTTGGATGAATCAGACAATGAAAATATTTTCTAATTCAATAATGATTTAGGAATTAGTGAAGATATTTTTTTTGGGAAAAGTGGTGCCTCGGTCAAAGACCAAAGCACATTTTATTGAATAAAAATACACATTAATGTGAGATATAAAATGACTCATAAATTAAGGAAAATTAATTTCAATTATTTATAAATTATGTATATTATGAAAATCACTATCCTATGTGGTTTTTATATCTTTTTAATTAAATATATCAAATGAAGAAACTATCATATGAAATTTTATATCATATGGGTTTTAAAACTTATGATAATTAATATCATACACATGCTTATATTTTAAAATTTTTATATATATTCATTAACTGTAACATAAGTGATCTTGTATCTTATATGAATTCCTATAATATGGATTTTTTTTTCTTACATTATCACCATATCTTACATAAATATATATTACAAATTTTATGATTATACAATATTTTATATTATGAAAATTTATATCTTATGATATCCATGCATCTTATGATGTTTAGATAATTTTACATTTGTCATATGATTCAATAAATATTTATTTTAATACAAAAAATATGATATCTTTTTCTTATTTTTTTTATCACAATATCTTGTATTTAAATATATCTTATTACACTTAATTTTATTGTTTCATAATTAATTATTAATTATTTCAATACTATAAATATTAATTTGGAAATATTTTTTTCTGTATCAAATGAAAATCACATGAGTATAACGGTGTATTATATTTTTGTTATATTTTGAAAATGTGTATTCCTTTATAGTGATGTAGGATATATTTTAAATAAGTCTAAATGATGTTATAATGCAAATTAAATGAATAAATACACATGAAAGTTTATTTGTGAAGTTACAAGGATGTATCAAACATAGATGAAGTATTTCATTAGATTCCCATTCGTAGTTGTGCTTTAGAAAATAGTAACTACAACAGTTAGATTTTTTGATGTTTATTTTCATGATCCACATATATTTATATTCATGAAGGAATCTTAATAAATATGGTTTTATAGAACCCACTTTCATATTGATTTTTGGGGTATTTGGAATATATTATACGATATATTTTGTGATCACATACAAGTGAACATTGGAATGGAGAACATCCATATAGAAAACATTATTACTGAAATGATCCAGCCTATCTCAAAATTTAGATCTTCATTTTTTAGAATTCGTTCTGTACTACATTATTTTCCTATCTCTTACATGTTTTTAATTTTTTGCTTTATGTTTTTTTCATTCAAAAGTAGGATCTTAGTGGTGTTTTATACCACCCCTTTAAAAGGTATGTTTTGTTGTGTCATGATATGGTAAATGGAAAGGTTTTATCTATTGTGTATTCCTTTAAAAAATTAATGGGTTAGTTCTATTGGAAAAAATTAACTTTTGATGGTACTTTTGGGTTTATTTTTTTTTTCTTACAAGGCTTGAGGTTGTTGAAAAAGGTCTACTTCTAATGGGGGTGTGGGGAGTGAGAACAAATTTTTGAACTAATCTCATGGAATGATAATGTATGAACTGATCATATAGATTTCAAATGTCACAAATAATCACATTGAGCATGAGTACTTTAACTGATCATGCTGATCATCAATTAGTGAACTAATCAAATAAACCATGAATGTGAAAATTGATCACGTGGATCTCAAATGTAAGAACTAATTACACAAATAAGTTACATGAAACACCACATGATTATCTGGGGATCTTGTGGAAATTTCACATGAAGCACCATAGGATTTCTACGTGATATCAGAGTGGGATCCACTTAAGTGCATGAATGAAAAATATATGGTAATGATAGTGATATATCATCATCAATACAAATATTTTGAGGCACATATTTTTCAGTGGATCTTGTGGTGAGATTATACGAAGTGAATGAAGATATAGAAGCTAGAAATGATGAATATATATCATGATCATTCAAAATCAAGTGACTGGAAGATTTTTTTTGGATCATGTAATAGGATATTTTTTAGAATTGAAGGAAAATGTCACTAAACTTGTGATTTTCATTGGATCTCATGATGGGATCACGAGAAGAACTCATAGTTGTCTTTATATCTAAAGATGAGATCATAAAAAGTTGTAGAAGATAATGAATTAGACTAACACATGAATGTATTTGGATATTTTGCATAAACCATTCTATGTTCATAATATAAATTACTAAGGTAGTGGAATGGATTGTTATCTATAATTTGTGGAGTTAAGGTGATAGAATTTTATCGATAAATAACCAATGACCCTTCTTTAAGAGTTGGTGATGTTTTTTTGAAAATATTTCTCTAAATAAATTTATCAATAAAATGTTTCATGTTATGCGAACGAGTATAAGTGATTGTCATTAAATTATTTATTTCACATGGGTAGAATGAAGTCTTTCAGCAGAATCACACAATCTGTATAATCATTTCAATGTCTTGTAAAGGGTTCATTTGATTGTATATTGTGAATATAGTATGCATATGGTGTTTTATTGCATATGAAGACCCATTTATATCACATAATCCATGTAACCTAAATATTTTATTATACCAGAGTCATGCTATGCGCATGAATAGATCAAAGACTCATGATACACATAAATAGAACAAGTTCTCATAAAGGGGTTTCATAATGGATTCTCAAGGAGTGGTCTTGTGGATGTGTCTTGAAGAGAAGTCTCAAGGAGAGGTCTCATTGAGGGGCCTTAGGGAGAGGTCATGTATATATTTCCTACAGAGGATTTTCTTATAGGAGTCCCTTATATGAGCTATGTTCTAGAATTTTTCATAAGGGACACATGCCAGGATCTCAAACAAGGGTTACATCACAAGATCTTTTTTAAGGGTTAGCACCAGGGTCATTCGTAGGGGTATTTCTATTGGATATTACAAAAATAGATATGAATTAGGGTTAACCATTTAAAAATATCATTGTCATATCATAAATTTGAATATAAATTAAAATTTTGAGGATCTCCACCATATGATTATATTTACAGAAGGAGTTCTTTCACTGTTACATTCATGGTAGTTTAAGGAAGGCTTGAAATATCTTGAATTTTTTTCTAATATGATGATTAGTTTACAAGACCTCTCATGGATTAATGATGCTCTATGTGATTTTCACATAGAGGGTAAGAAACAGAGCATGATTTTCAAAGGAACTTATTATACATTCGATGAATCTCTCCATAATATAATATATTTTTCTTTAGCCTAGGTGCTGACTATTTTTCCACCTAGTGTAGTGGGATTTTGAGGTACGTGTGAGGGAAGTGATACTGGGAAGATAGTTCATCTTCCCCCAAAAAAAAATAAGTGTTGTGATTCCCTAAATAAGTTCCCCAGACTAAATTAATAGTTGTACACTGTAGTGTATTTGGCACATTGAAACATTTATTTTTCATGTTCCTTGGATGTATCCTAGTGAGGGTGAACCAAGTAAAAATATGTGTTCCATTTTTCTTGATTTATTTCATTAATTTATAATCATCATCATCTAATAAAGATGTAATGAATAAGATCAACATAAACATTAAAAACAAAATGATGTGACCCTTATAATAAATAGTTCAAGATCTAGTGGGGTGTGAAGAATTTTGAAATGAATTTTGGTTCCCTATTCCGCCCCAAATCAGGGTATCTAAGCCCATTTGGTTTTAAAAATTGGTATTCTAGGTAGGTTTAATTTATTTTATTTTTTTCACTAATTGGATTACTAATTTGTTGAAATTGAAGTTTTAGTTTTCTCTTAACTCAGTGTGCGATGGAAAAGGGAAGAACTTCAATGGCAAAGTAGAATTATAGGGGAATTACTCAATGTGCAAGTGTATATGAAATGAGTGTGATTAATTTTAAGTAATTCAAAAATTTATTGAAGAATGATTTTTATGATTGAGAATGTGAAAATATTTACTAATTCAATAATGTTGTATGAATGAGTGAAGAACCTAATATTCCAAGATTTGGAAGAATTAGACAGTGAAAATATTTACTAATTCAATAATTTTGTAGGAATGAGTGAAGAACAATTCAATAATGTTGTAGGAATGAGTGAATAACATGATATTCCATGTGATGATGGAACTAATAATGGATATAAGAGAGAATAATAATTACCATGTTAACTAACTAAAAAAATTCAAAGATGATGAAAATGGAGAGAATCTTTAAAAAATTAGAATTTTTAATAGAAAAAATGAAGATCTTGTAAACACCTATCACAAATGGTTTAAGTGAATTCATGAATTAAATATTCTTCTTATCATATGAATTAAAAAATAAATTAGAAAAGTGAAATGGTGAATATTACCTTGCATGCAATGGAAGATGTAATGATAAGTGGGAAGACTCTCATGAGAGAACATAACGCAGAAAATGAATCAAGGGAAAAGAAGATTAAAACATTAGTAGAAGATCTTGAATCAATAAAGGAAGAAGTGGATAAATGTAATGCTAATGTCAAGACCAAATTAAAGTATTCTATTAATTTAATATTTTATAATCCTTAAACACATAATAATGAATTGATATTAAAATATTATATGTCAGAGAAAAAATAAAAAATCATTGCCTCATCTTAAAGGCCATGATGTTTATTAAACATGGAAATCGATATTATGAAACCAACAATGCATTAGAGGACGAGGAGTATGAATAGTTTTGAAAAAAATTAAAAATCATATAGTTAAGGGAAATAGACCACAAATGTAGTTAACAATAATTAATGATGACATATTCTATTTATGTGGGATAAATGGCCATATTTTAGGGTTTTTAATTATTTTGAATATATTTCATTATTTAAAGAGATTTTTATTTTTAAATTTGTCAATAAACTTATGATTCTTGATATATATGAAAGAAAGGGGCTTTCATAAGAATATCTCCATGAAATTATACTATTGTGGAAACAACGACACACCATGAGTATGTGACAAGAAGCATTGGGGATCAATGTTAGAAACATCAATCTAGATGTATTAACTTCTCAACAAATAAATTATTAAACAAGGTATTTTTAATGGGAGATGTTTTATATGTTTTAATATTGGTTATTTGGAATGATATTGTAGTTGGATGAAATTCGGGATGAAAAGGTACTCTAAATGAGATCCCCAACTCCAGTGGGGTATAACAAAGAAGACTATTGTTGTAAGGAAACATGATAATTTGAAATATATATCCTTATATGAAACACAAAGTTATAAATTAAATGTGTTCCAACTCTGTTACACTCAAAAAAACACTCTTGGAATGAATATTAATGAACTTATAAGAAAAATAGAGTATTTGTTTCAGTTATACGTCAGAATAATGAATGTTTAGTAGAAGACTGAGCCACAAAAATAAATGGTGATGCGGATCAAATAAATAATAAAATAAAAATGAATAAATAGTTATTTGATAAATTCTTTTTTCAATCCACAAGATCATAAGTGAAGGAAACCGAAAGATCCCTCCAATGGTGGATGAACCAAGAGTAGATGACCAGTGGAATGATTCCTTCTTAGAGATTTAATCACGATGAATACCATATAAGTGGGTCATTGAAGAAGGAATATTTTCATAGTGTGTATAAAAAAAATTATGAAATGGAAAAGCTAATAGAACATACATATTAGAAGAAGAATAAGGATACTCTTAAGTAATTTCTATTTACAAGCCTTGAATAGTTGAAGTTGGTTGGGTAGTTAGAATTATCACATAAAGAGTGTAGTTATTTTCATGAAAGTATAAAAGGACCGGTCCCTATTGATTGACTACAATCGTATTTTTGAGGATTATAGAGTTACTTGTCTCCTTGTGTATTAGAATTTTATTATATTAGCTAGAAGTCATCCATGACTAAGGGGAAGATACAATCCATGGGGTGTGATGAAAGGGAATATATGCATAAGTTTAATGGAGATATATACAATAAGAAGAATATAAACTCATGAAATTCAACTGTTTTATAAGATTTAAAAAAGTTGTGTTACACATGAAATCATTTTTTCAAATATTTTTTTGGATGTTTCATGCTATACAAAATTTAGATTATATGATGAAGGGACTAAGGAGAAACTAAAGATCTATCAAAGCTATACATGAATGATCTTATGGTTCCAATACACATTGAATATTCAACAATTAGCACCAAACATTAGTTTAAGTTTTATTTGTGCAATGATAGAATAATTATTTGTGGAGAAGAAATAACATTCATGTATTTCATGATTATTTATTTTCTTCTTAAAATGTGGAATCAACTATCTATTTTAAGGATACCAAGAAGCTATGAGAGAAAGTCAACATTTTTTCCAACTAGTGCTCCCCCCATTATAAAGAGAAATTCAACAACTTAATTCATATCAATAATTAGTATTAATGATCTATATATGTGAATAAATTTATGTTTTAGGGAGATATGGTGAAAATAACTCGAGGAAATATAGTTTCATCTTTCAAAATATTCCTCTAAATAATTGAGTAAATTCATGCTACTAGAATATATGGATGCAAATAAGTGACATGGAAAAATCGTAATTTATTTTATACAACTATTATTTCATAAATATATCTATCAATTAGTAGGGGTTTTGAATCTACTAATGACTTAATTTCAATTTTAATTTCACTTGTTGAAATTGTTTTAGTACTATGAAATTATAAAAAAGAATATGAATCTAATATTGAGAAATACTAAGAGAATAAAATATTCAACATCATTTTGATTAATTGAGTCAAAGGTGAAATTAAAAATATTTTACATAGCCATATTTTCTGGGCAATTCATCCTATGGTGTCACATGGACTATTTAGAAGTGCTTGACAAAAGGGGTGAGTAATTTATCGTTATCTAGATTATAAAAGAAAAATGAATAATGTGTTTCCCCACATTATTTTTTGGTTATAAAAAATATTATTCCTAATGATCATTGAGTAATAGGGTGTAAATTTATAAGTAATGGAATCCATATCGAATTATATGAGAAAGGGGGATATTGAAGAAAATAATCTAATCAGTATCCATTGTGATAATTAAAGTCCAATATATATTATCAAAAACCCATATCATATTTCAAGGGAAATTGAAATTGAAATAAAATATCACTTTATTAATAATAATGTTCAACATGGGTTTTATAATTTAGAATATTTGTTGACTAAACTATAGATTATATAAATTAAAATGAATTCCATACTCATAAAAGAGTTTTAGTGGCATTAAATGGCTCTTGGAGTTCAGTTGACTCCCCACACTTGAATGATGTAAATTTGGAACCATGTCTCTCCAATGTATGGTGTGTTTTCTCCTATATATTAATGTGTATTATTTAATAAATTTCACACCAATAATAAGATAACTTTGGGTTCATTAGAAAAGGGAGGCAAATTTCTTAATCAAGGTAGAGGGAGAAGTTGACCGGGAGAGGATTAAAATATGGAGAGTTTCAAATATCATGATGATAAATATTGTCTTTAAATGAAGATGAATGATGAATAAGATTTATTTCTAGTTGTATATTTGGGATATAAGTTATTCCATGATGAAATTTTCATGTTAATCTTTTTTATAACATGGTGATTAACTCATGTAGTCTTATATTACTTATTAAAGAACTCATTGATCACTATTTGGGGTCATAGAAAGAAAATGGTTTAGCATATTTATGATTTTTCAATAAGTAGTTTCCTGATGTTTTGATGTTTTTTCAAAAAAACCAAAGAGTATATTATTGGAAAAATCCCTCTTGATGGTGATTTTTCATTGATGGTGTTTTTTGATAAGATTTAAGGCTGTTTACAACATATGATTGTAAAAAAAGGCATGAAGAGAGAGGGTGAATATCTGAACTAATATTGTGAGGAATGAATTTCTAAACAGATCTCATAGAGCATGAATGTCAGACCTGATCATGCAACACATCAAAATTTTATGACATGTCTCTTTCTAAATAATATTTTTAAATCTTAAATTTCAAACAACATCTATATTAAAAGAATAATGAAATATTATTATGTGAAATTTATAAACTATCTAGTAAAATGGTAGGAATGAATAGTATTAACCGGATTATGAAATATATAATTTTCCAACACATTTTTAATTTTTTAATTAAGGTTTTGTGAATAGGCACTTAATTTTTAGTAATTTACTGATTTTCATCAAAAATATGTTTTTTTTAAAATGGATTTGTTTCATTTTTTGAGTAAATATTGAAATTAAGTTATGGAAGTTTTAGAAAATGTAATTCAAAAAATAAAATTCATTCATGGATTCATTGGGTCAATATAATCTTAGGATGAAATTTTTAGAATTTTTTTAAAATATTAATTTTGAGAGAATAGTGAAATGTACCTATTTTTATAAATCTCTCATTTTATTTATATTAATAATTCCTTTAATGATTTGAAATTTATTTCAAAGTAACATAAGTACCATTTATTTTGATAAAATTTAATTAATAAAATTTGAGCAATTTTTATACCTAATTTTGGTGTAAGTATATTTCTAGGAATAAAAATACATTTGTTTTCAGAAACCATTTTCATTGTGATTTGACGATTTAAATTTAAATTAAATTCTGCAACAAATTTTTGTTAAATTTTTTAAAAATGGATTCCATATATGGAATTAGGAGTTCCAAATTTGGTAATAAGGTCATTTTCATTGTAATTCATTATCATACCTCAACCATGAAAATTACATTATTTTATTATTTTCTTCATCTTGGATCCTTTGGTTGGGGTTTGAGTTGAGTCCTGGTTTGAAATTTGGAGTTTTTTTAAATGGAAGTTTTGGATTGGAATCATGGGGTTCACGGTTAGCACATGGTTAATGGAAACTATGTGTCTTCGCCCAGATAACTGTGTGGCTTGTTTTGGGGTCAAGGGGTAAGGTGCAAGGTTTGCAAACTAATTCGAAATCCATGAAAAAATTGTGTGTACGGTTCTATCCATTTAGACAACGTTGACCATGAGCCTTGTGTACGGGTGGGAAAACCATGCCTCCAAACTGTGCGAGTTGCCCAGAAATTTTACATCCTGAAATTCATATTCTACCCATATATCTTTTTAGGGTAAATTGAGTCACCTCTTTCTTGGTCATTTTTAACACAAGAAGGGTTCCAAACCCCCTTTTCCATGTTTACCATCTCACCATGTATGCATATTCATTCCTTTGTGGTGAGTTTCTCATGGTTTTTGGCCTATTTCAACTTATCCTCTCCATCCTCTCTTAAATTCATGGATTCTCTTTTTGAGAATTCTTTTTTCGCCAAACCCTAATAGAAATTGATTATGTGTGTTGGTTTTCCATGGATGTTAGGATGTGTGGATTGTGTTTCGGGATTTGATCTTCCTTCTCCCGAATTCTCTTTTTTTGTAGGTAATTGAGTTAGGCAGTTCCATCCATTTTCTTTCTAGCTCAATCCATTTGACACTTGTGGATTTTAAAATAATATATAATTGTGTTTCAAATTCTTTTTGTATGTTATTTTCATGTTATGATGTTTTTGAATTAGAAAAAATTGGTGTAAGTTGTTTTAAAGGTATTTCTTTAAACATGTTATATATTCATGCACCAAAGGAGTATGTTAAAATGTTAAACATTATTTTAAGTTAAATAGTTTTATTAGAGTGGTGTTTTTCCTTGAAAATATTTAGATAATGTTATCGGAGTGTTAGTTGGACACTGTATATATAATGTTTCAAATTCTATGATGATGATTATGTGTGGATTTTTTTATTTAATAGAATGAGATGTTTCATTAAAAAAAGTGTTCTCAACAATGTTTTGAAATGTTCATGGATTGGAAAATGGTTTCTAAAAGAGATTGTTGGGTTTTCAAGTTTTCCCTCTAGTTGTGATTTATAATTGTGTATTTGAATTTTTAAACTGTAATGAAGTGTGTCAAAAAGTGGTTTGGATGTTAAAATAAATTTTAAAGGCGATATGACCATGGAAACATTTGATTTGTACTTTTTTTCTTCTAGTAGTGTTTTAAAATGATATCTTAAATTGTCAAAGCAGTGCGAAGTGTGTTTTTAAATGGATTTGGTGTGTGTAGGATGTGTGGAAAGGGGATTTTACCCTAATAATGGATGGTTTTAATATATTTTCATTAAATCAGGGCATATTTGGGATCCTGAGACTCTCTTCGGTGAATGATTGGTATAAAGTCTCATTTGAAACTTTTTATATTATTACTTGTTTCACACTAATTTGGAAATTGTTTTGTAATTGTATTTGTTTTGAAAATGTAAAAGGATCATTTGGAACTTTATGGTGTTTTGGGAAGGTTGGATTTGAAGTGATGTGATGTGAAACCCAATTGGTACTTTATAATGTTTGATAAAATATTTTGAGTCTCAAATTATGTGAAGGCATGGTTAGCCCTTGTGTATGGTTTATCACGACATGGGAACACCTGTGGAGGATTTCTATGATATGGGTTATTTCATGGGTGGTGTTGGTTTTTGGGGAAGGCAAGTGAAGTGGATGCATGTCAGATGATCCATGCATGTGAGGGACAATCTTTTAACTATGTATTATTATTACTATCATGGGATTCCCATGTGTCTTTTAGAGTGTAGAGTGATAGTAGATTGTTGAACCCAATAAGGCGGGTTGGTACCCCTGAGAATTTAAAGGTCTAGGTGGGATGTGTCATTATCTTGGCTAGATTAGAGTAGCTTGTTGGTTATTAACTATGGAGATGCACTATAAACTAGTAGGTGAGTTTAAATTGATTACATCCAAGTATCTCTCTATAGATGTTATGAAATGGTCATTAATTACTATCTATGTGTTTTTAGTTTGATTTCACGTTTGGATATTGGATTTTTTAGTTGTAAAATTGTGTGGTTTCCTTTACATAATACATTTTCCCTTTTATATTTGGTTTGGATTTATAATTAGGTTTCATTTTTGAAATAGGTTGTGTAAAATGAAATCATTTTAAAAAAAAGAAATTAAAAGTTGTGTGCGTTATTAATAAATTGAAACCTTTAAAATACATTTTTGGTTGATTACAATAATTTAATGTCCATTTTCTATTTTTTTCAAAACCTTTGATTGTGGACTGTCTTGCGAAAGGAAATGTATGGAATCTATAGTGATTACCAACTGATATTTTTTAGCTCACACCTTTCTTTTACAATTTGGTGTCAGTAGACTTGAGCTATTTTGCAGGTGTAGGTTTCTAGTTTGGTAACTCTTGGACCAGGTTGTCCTTGTGGATGGTGGTGACCAAGAAGTCACATGGACATCTAATCGAAAAGGCCTAGTTATAGTTTTTTCATATTTAGTTTTAGTTTTATTCAGAAGTTTTATTGGACCAGTTGTGTTTTTATTGGAAGACATTTATTGTTAGTTCTTCCATGATTTCAGTTTATTTATTTGATTGTGGTTTTCTTGGGATAAATCTTTTCCATTGGATTATTTGACGCCCAACTCCAGTTTCAAGCCCATGGTGATCAAGAACACTCTTTGGGTCGTGTCTCAGACCAAGTTAGATTTCATGTTGGATGGAATCCTTTCATAGTTCATAATAAAATGGTATCTAAGAATTTTCTTGTTATTTTGGATATCAGATAGATTGGATACAAGTACCATCTAGACTTAAGCGTTTGGCAGGATATAGACATCATGAACCCATACTCATTTTGATCCGTGAGTTTCCAAGGATAGCCTAATATTTGAGTCTCTTTGGCTTATTCTAGATTTAGTAATGGAAATGGGGGTGTGTCAGTGTCGTGTTGTGATCTCAAATTGAGTAGTGACCCATGTTACATCCTTGTGCACAGTTCAAGGTCTTCTTAGTTGTTAATGCCTACTTGGGGAGTGGACTAATAACCATGTTTCTGAGAATGCGTAGACACTATTTACACCCTCTTGTAGTTTGGTGTGAGTTGTGTTTTGATATGGTTGTTGTTGATATGGGTAAGATTTTCAAATGGAAGTGGTTTTTTGAAATGGGATTTATTTCTTTCAAATGGTTTCAAATAATAAAAAAAGTTTTTTAAAAGAGAAAGTGTTTTGAAATGAAAATATTATGAATAATTGGGTTTGATGATAGAATGTTTTGTTTTACAAATGTTATTCCTTAAGGACATTCGTGTGTGTGTGGGTATGTATTGGAAGTGAATATTGGAACATGTGAATGGAATAATCAGAGGTGGTGAAACATATATGTGATAGTTCGTAGAATTCCATGGGTGAGAATTTGAAATAATTTTTTTTAATTGATTCTTTTGAGTTTTTTTTGTAAAGGGAGAAAGGATTCTAGGGTCAGGTTTTCTTAAAAATGGCACCCATATTTTTTTTGAAAAAATGGATTTCTACATTTTGAAGGTGGCCTTGAATGAATGAGGTGTTGAAATTGGAATGGTAGTTGTGGTTTTTTGAAATGTTTATTTCTTATTATGATTATATTTGTATTTCCTGTGAGTATGTTTTTATAGCTAGAGATGTTCTTTAGAATTGTTTTTCAGTTTCATGTTGATATTTGTTTTTCATTTCTTATGTTTATCAGAATATACTACTTCAAAATTTCTCAAATATTTATGGTGATTCATTCCCAGTTTTTTATTATTCTCAGTTTTTTATTCTCTTTCATTGTGAACGAGGTCCATTAGTTGTAGTATAATGAATTGAGGAAGATGATCTATTTATAGTGATTCGTTACAAAATATTTGTGGTTCTTATAGGAGGACAAGAATGTTAATAAAGTGGAAGAGATCATGAGTATTCATCAAGGTCAGCAGATAGTGAAAGCCTATGTCAAACACTTCAAAGAGTTGGTTGATTCATCTTCGAAGATATCATTGTAGGATTAGTTGAAGGAATACATTTTCAACATAGGCCTTCATCTAGAGATCAATGAGTGATCCATATATTACAAGGGTCTTTGTTTTGAGAATTCGTTGTATGGAGAGTTCTAAACTGAGTTAGTTTCTAGACCAGAAGATGGTATTCAGATTTCTCTTTTTGCTCGTGGAGGTTCCCCATCTGGAGGGGAGTGCATGCTGGAGGAACCTATATTTTAGGAGTATCCTACATTGGTCCTAGCCTCTCATTATTTAGATAGATCCATAATATGATTTCATTATGGTATGTTCATGAATTTGAAGCTCTCTTGTCGCAATCCTTCGGGGTTGTTCCATCCTTTTGTCCATTTGGGTCATCTAGAGATGTTTTTTAGGAAGAATTTCCTAAGTAAGAAGCCTTGATTGGATTATGTTAGTGCCTAATTGTGTGTAATTAGATGGTTCGATCATCTTGGATCCATCCATAGGCCTTGGAGTGAAGCTCACACGTAGTCAGGAGACCACAAAGGGAATGGGGAACCTTGGCCCAGTTTATGTCTCCAGTGTTAGAGTAGAGACACTTTAGGTTTACTCTAATAATTTTTTTCTCTTTGGGAGTTTCTTTTATCTATGTAAGAGACTCTGTGTCCATGTTCTCTTATAATCCATTTTTTTGTTCCTTGTATGTAAATTTTAGAAGATTAACCTTCTGTGAATTAGTTATAGATTTCTATTGCACTTCTCTGATCATGTATGTGCTTGTATAGATCATTGATTGTAGTTTGCATTTTGGTTCACTATTTGGTTAGATTTCCATTTGTTAGGTTTCCCTGTTGTGTTAGAAGTTCCTATTCTGGTCACCCCAATGTGGTGTTATATGGTATTTAAATGTTTTTTTCTTAATCGAGTTCTTATGGTGGGGAGAACCCTCACACAATCGACCATTATTTATTTTCTTGTAGTTTTCCTTAGTATTGGTTGGGTGTGAATTGTGATGTTAAATGTGACCCTAAGGTTCATGATCTTGTTCAATTTATTCCTAATTTTATACTGAGGTTTGTGTTTCTTTCGGATTGGAGATTTTTTGGGCGAAAAAAGTGTTTTCTGTGGGTAGAATTGTCATAACCCAACCATGAAAATTCCTTTATTTTATTCGTTTCTTGATCTTGGATCCTTTGGTTGGGGTTCGGGGTGATTCATGGTTTTAAATTTTTTAATTTCTGTTGAAAAATATATGCTTTGGGAATGACATTAAGGGGATTACAGTTAGCGAATGGTTAATGCAAATCAAGAAGCTTCTACCATGTTACTGTGCAGCTTGTTTTGGGGACCAATGGTGAGGAACATGATTTGGAATAATTTGGGAAACCATGTGGAAACTATTTGTGTGGTTTTATCCATTTGGACAGTGGAGACTACATAGCTTGCACATTGTCTAAAAAATCACGCACCCAAACCATTTGAGTTGCCCAAATCATTTAAATCTTTAAATTACTATTCCGCCCTCCCCTCTCTTTACCCTAAATCAACCCCTGCCTCATGTCATTTTTGGCACTTAAAAGGGTAAAAAAACCCTTACCTTTAGTTCTCCTCCTTCCATGGATGCTTCTTTAAACCATTGAGGTTAGTTTCTCAATTTTTTGGGCCAATCTCCTCTTCTTATATCACTCCTCTCTTGAGTTCTTGGATTATCTTAGTGGGATATCTCTTTTGGAAAATCTATAAGGGAAATGGATGAAGTGTGGTGGGTTTTCATGGATTTTAGGTTGTGAAGACTGTATTTTGTGATTGTATATTCCTTCTACTAAAGTCAAGTTGAATTCACATGTTGTTGATGTAGGTGTTTCTATCCATTTCCTATTTGGATGATTCAATATGATTCTTGTGGGTTTTTAAATATTATATAGTAGTGTTTCCTAGGATTTTGGTATGATTATTTGGCTTGGTATGGTGTTTTTGTGTTGTAAAAAATTGGTGTTAGTGGTTTTAATGGAGTTTCATTAAACATGTTATATAGTCATGCACACAAAGTGCTTGTTAAAATGTCATATATTATTTGAATGTTAAATTTTGTGTTAGAGTGGTTTTTGTTCATGGTAATATTTTGACAGTGTTTTTAGAGAGTGACTTTGACCTTTTATTTGAAAATATGTGACATTTATGGTGTGATTTTTATGTGTGGATTATTGTGTTGATTTAAAATAAAGAAATGATTATTTTAAAAAGTGTTTTTCCAAATGTTTTTTGAAAAGTACATGGATTTTAAGTAGGATTCTCAAATAGATTGTCTTTATTTCAAGTGTTCCCTATTTTTTTCAATATATGTACATCTTTTAATTTCTAAAGTGTTTTGAAGCATATTAAAAATGGGTTTGATGTTATAATGAATTTGAAAGGGTATATTCCCATGGAAATGTTTGATTTGAACATGTGTTCTTCTTGTAATTTTCTATAATTATTTCATTAATTGTGAATGTTTTGAGAAGTGTGTTTTAAAATGGATTTAGTGTGCGTATGAGCTTTAGAAAGTGGATTTTTTCATAAACATGGTTGGTTTTAATATGTGTTCATTAAATCATGGTCAGTTGGGCATTTTGAGACATGCTTTGGTGAATGATTTGTGTAAATACCCATTTGGAACTTTTTATATTTTTTCATGATTCACTCTAGTTTGAAAATGGTTTTGATAATGTATTTGGATTGAAATGTTAATGGTCCATTTGGAACGTTGTGATATTTCATAAAGTTTTGTTTTGATGGGATGTGACATAAAGAACTAGTAGATGTTTTATAATGTATGAGAAATATTTTTGAAACTCAATGGGTGTGAAGGACCATTTGGAATTTGTGTATGGATTATCACAAGATGGGTACACCTTTGGAAGATTTACTGATGTTTGTTACCATGTGGGTAGTGTTGGTGGTTGGGGAAGGCATGCGTGGTGGTGGAAGATCTGTTGAGCCATGTGTTCGAGGGCCCCTCTTTACACTATGAATTACTATTACTATAATGGGATTCCTAGTATTCATTTATTAGGTTGAGTGATGGTTGTTTTCCGACCACGATTATATGGGTTGGTACCTCCTTGAATTTATAGGGCTGGGTGGGAGTGCCACTAGATTTTCTAGTTTAGAATACATAGTTGGTTACTGACTATGGAGCTTCACTATACGTCGAAAGGTGTGTCCAAATTGAGTTCATCTAAGTATCACTCCGGGGATGTTCATAAAATTATCATGATTTACAATCTTTTTTTTTAATTTTGTAGCATGTTTGGATATTATCTTTTTTGTACAATTTTTTGTTTTCATTTACTTTATAAATATCCCCTTTTGATTATCTATTTTGGAATTATAAATGCTTTTTAATTTTAAAATAGGTTTTTTAATGTGAAACCATTATTTTAAAAAGAAATTTTCTGTGTGTTCTTTTAAAAACAAAACCAGTGAAATCTATATTAGGTCATTTAAAATTATTTAAAGACAATTTTTTTCGAACTCATGTTAGTGGACTAACTTGGGAAAGTAAATGAGAAGATTATATAGTGATTACATACTAAGATGTTATTTCTCACACCCTACTTTTAACATTCGATATCGGTAGACCAGAGCTATTTTGAAAGTGTAGGTTTCTTGATTGTTTTTTATTTGAGTATGTTGGTCTTATGGAGGGTTTAAACCAAGTGGTAACATGGATATCAGTTCGGTGTGGCCATGTTTTAGTTTTCTTTCATATTTAGATTTATTTTTCAGTAGTTTTATTAGATTAGTGGTATTTTTTTTGATATTCCATTATTGTTAGTTCTTCTATGCATTTAGTTTATTTATTTGGTCCCAGTTTTATTTGGGACAAATCATTACCATTGGATTATTTGATTCCCAACACTAGTTTCTAGTTCGTGGGGATTAGGAATGCCCATCAGGCCATTTCTTGGACTGGGTCAGATGTTTTGTTTGATGGAGTCTCATCTTGGTTTGTGAAAGTCATAAATAAGTTAACATGTTAAAAAAGGTATTTATCATATTATAGGTAAATTAACATTCCAGGTAAAATTTTGATGATATAATAGTAAAATAAAAAAGAAAAAAACAATGTTAAATGGGTGGTTGATGTGTTTGATGACCCTAAAAATATTTTAAAACGTTAATTATCAACCAAATTTGTTGGAATTAAGGCCACCCAAAAGGGTTTAGATTTTAAAAAAATTAATCATCATTTTCTAACATAAAACCAGCCCTCATAAAGTATAAATACTACCATTACCTTCTCACTTATACACACTATCAATATCATCCCACCCCAACCCATTTCTATTCCCAACATCCTTAACTATGTTTTTGGGGTTCTGTTTTTCCCAAAAAACCAACCCTAGTATCCCTAAGAGGATCTCCAAATGAGGATTCATTAAGAGAAGTTAATCACCTTTACTAAAATTAAAACTTTATTTCTTATTCTAATTCCTCGTAATGTTTTTTAAAAATTATAAATAAATAAATCTAGTATCATCAATTTAATGAGATGTTATTATTTTTATGGGGAAACCATTTTTCATATATTCCCCATTCTATGAAGATCGAAAAAATTACCCATACGTATGTATGGATTACCATCTACACATAGAAGTCTAATTTATTATTCATCACCAATTTACTTGGATGATTATAATTATTGAAATAATGGATATATATATATATAATAATTGTGACATTATATTTATTCTGGAAAATTTATATAGCATCCACTCCCTTACCCATTCAACATTCAATAATGATTCTAATAATTTTTCATATTATTTAATATTATATATATAACAACAATATAATTCTGGATATTATTTATCTATATCTTATAATAGGGAAATATGGATTTCAAGACAAGACATGAATGAGAAAATAGAAATTAACACCCAAAACATTGAAAATAATGAAATACTACTAATGAATGGGTGGTATGATGGTATAAAATGATTTTATAAGATGATATAAATATTAATATGGTTATAGTATAAATAAATAATGTTTTAAAATTATTTTATATGATGTTTGAACATATTTGAAATAAGTTAAACCCAGGGTAATATATTTCCCACCTCAATTTCCATTCATTGAGTTAAATCTCTAATTCATTGATTATTTCTTTGTAAGATTATGTATGAAATGACTCTTGATTATATTATTTTATATTTTCAGTATTTTTAGTATAATTTATAGTTGATATACATAATCTATTAATTTGATTAAATATCACTTCAATGATTTTATATTTGTAAGAGACTTCCTCTCAATTTTCATTATTTACCGCATATTTTGATGGTATGCACCTATACTATTTTACATGGTATATATATATCAAATATTTTAAAACTTATATAATTTATTTATTTAATATCTTGATATTTATGTTTTTTTAATGTTATTCTTTCTTGGGGAGTATGATTCTACTAATTACAAAGTCGTAAGGTTTTTTTCATCTCACTTTTACTTCTGTGAGATATATGCCTTATTAAACAATTATTTATTTGGTTCTATGTATAAACATACATTTTGATATATTATATCATGAATATATTTATAATCACAATATTAAATGTTTAATTTCATGGTTAATAGTTTTATAGGGCTTACTATTCTAATGTTACCAATGTGAATAGAGTCTATATCATGATCTCTTTATTATTCGAGATTGTTTTTGTATAATTATCCATTGGTAAAATTATATAATATTTATTTTTTAAAATCAATATATTTTCTTGATATACAAACAATCATGATCTTTTCATGTAATAGTAACATTTTTTAATCTGTTTTTCCAAAAATGATTGAAAAAATGGTTCTAATAAAATCCTACTTTTTTCTCTATTCAGATGGAAAACTATTTTCATCAAAACCCATATTTTCTAAAAATGTTTTAAAAGAAGTTTTTCACCTTTTCAAAATTATTTATTAAAGAAATTTTACTTATTTTAACACATAAATTTGAAATCAATATTCATGCCATTATTAAAACAATAATTGTGTGGTTTTTACCGAAAATGTGAAAGGAAAATTTCTTTAATATGTACGGAATCTATGAAATTTCATACCATAATGACTACACAATTATTTAAACATTATTTAACAAGTTTTCAAGGATTTTATTTTTATAAAAAAAATTCGGAATTTTTTTGTGAACTTTTCGTTTTGGAAAGTGACTTTCAAAATGAAAATAATATTTTCCCCTATAAATTTTTAAAAGAAATTTTTATTCATCAATGAAGTCAACCCTTTAAGTTTCTTATGATAATATGGCTACATTTTGTATTGATATCATAATTATTCATTATTTATATGTTTATGATTATTTTTATTGTGGATGTGCTATTTTTATACCATTGGCCATATTATTCTAGATGGTTTATGGTTATGTTTATTTGATTGGGGTGAGTGTTAACATTCAATTTGTTAGTTTTTAATATGAATTTTTATGTTGATTATGTCCACCCTTTCATACGAGGAATGAATCAGATATAGTAAGTGAATGGTTGGGACCTCTATATTCCCTTGATACATCACTCGGCATCACGAGACAAACTATTTTTGGGTATTGGTCGAGGCCTTACTTGTTTATGTATGCTGTCTTGGATGAAACCATGATGAAATGGTTATGATGATTGTGATTATACATTCAGTCATAATGAGATTAGTAATTGATATTCCATGTGATTATTCAACTAGTATAATATTCATGGTAATGTTTCATGCTCATGTATTTATTTATATGTCATTATTTGATCATATTTTAGTCCTCCTATATTATGCTTATGTTACTCATTAAATGAAATGTGTTTCTGTTATTTACCATGGAATATTATTTATGCCTTATTTACCTATAGCTTCCATTATAATCTTACCCTTAACAAGAATCAGATCAAACTAATTTTTTATGTTTTATTTTCCCCCAAGATTCCAATTAGTATATTATGATTGATATGTAGGGTTATGTTAATAGAATAATGGATTTCTTTCTAAAACTTCCTTATGTATTTTATGTTTTAAAATGTTATTTAAATTTCAAGTATGTATATCATTTACAAAGATGGATAATCTATTCAATCCTTTGGTATGATATTCCATGTGTATTATTACAACGTAATAAAATAACCACTCACTCTGGGAAACCAGGGTTGGGCGTTATAGTTGGTATCAGAGAATGTTTAGCAGAAATAATGGGAACTAGATTTAGGAAAACATAGATTTGGGAACATAACCATGAAACTCACTTTTATGATAATTCAATGTGTAGGATACCAACCTATATATTTTTTAATGACCAAGTATATCTTCCCTTAAGACTAAATCCTCATATATTAATTATCAATTGTCATTATTTAGAAATAATTTGAAAAATATTGGCTCACTCTGAATAGTGTAGATTGATGATTACATATTTTTATTGGTACTAGTAAATGGTGGGAACTATAGAGAAATGGAATAACTTTGAATATGATAGATAATGTGTTTTTGAGAAAAAATATGATTAATAATAGATTAAATTATATTGTGATTATGCCTAATCAATTATCACGATATATGATTAAAAACATAATCCTATACCAAATCTGAGACCCACCAAAAAATAAAAGGATAGGGTTCATTGAGAGCTCGAGTGGTGGAGACCAAGAAGAAAAGAAGATTTATTTTCCTATATTTAAATAATGTGATAATAAACCACATTATTAATGTATTAGAGTAATAAAAAGATGTCTTGTGAGTTGAAAAGAAAGATACAAAGAATTTCATTTCCAAGGAAAAATGAAAAGTTTTGACTTATAGTATCTCTAGGGTACTATTGATGTTTTAATGTTTTAAATGTGGTAATTATTGGAATTAATAAAATTTATGTGCTATGGGGAAGTATCATGACATTAATCAACAATGATGTATGTGTAATGGTTATACTATGGATGATGACATATAAAAAGAATAAGATATTAAATAATAAGATTTGATGTCCTAGATAGTGGTTCAAGAATGTTATATAATGATTAATTTTTCTTTTGATTGGATTCAAATTCATTTTATTGAATTATTTTATCAATGATATTCTAGTTATAAGAATCATTAAGATATATTAGGATTATACTAAAATAATTATTCTTTATGGATTTGGAAGTATGTGATGAAAAATACAAATAACCATGAGAAGTGTTTTAGTAACAAGTTTATATTCTTCGAAAATACATGATTAAATGAAATATAATAATTAATATTTTCCAAATGATTCGATATTGATATTGGGATGAAGTGATGATTGTTATGGATAATATAAATTAGATAGTACTGACTAACATGGGTGTGATTATTGATTTTTTGACATAGTTATTTATGTTACAATTTATTGAGTTGACAAAATTTTTGGATTTTAGGAAAATATCCAAAAATATATGTTTTACATAATGAATATGGAATAATTAATTTTAAATAATGTTTTATGGTAGTTTTTGTTATTAACAATTTTCAAGAGAATACATGGTGAAGGTATTTACATATTTAGTATGAGACGATTGATAGATACTTCATACTATTTATGGATTAATTGAATGTTGATTTTAAAAATTAGGTAACTTTATTCTTAAAGTTTTTTATCAAGATATTTTGAAAGATTCATAAGGATAACCATTTATGAAATGGTTTAAGATTAACATTGGGTGTGGTTTTAAATATTATTGAATTTTGGATTACTTTTTAATACCATATTTGTTTTGGAAAATATTTTTAGATATAATGAATGAATTATCTCTCTTTATGGATCTTAAAATCCATTGAAAGAAAATTTTATTTCTCCAAGAATAAAAAATTTCACCTTTTTATAGTCATTTCCTTGAGTAAGGGATTAAATTTCTATGTAATTTGTCACTATATTACCAAGTAATCTATGAACTAATGATGAAATATGGGTCAATATATCTTTTGGAATGAAAAATGAAATTTATGAGATAACCTTTGAGTTTAAAATATTTAACTAATATTGAATATATTAAGGTTTTTTTGGTAATGTTGTAAGTATTATATTAATATTGTTTTAGAAAAAGGATAACTCATAGGTTAGGTGTTAACCCATCAAATCCAATAGGGCTGCAAGTCTTGAACCCACAACTGATGGGAGATAAGGGTGTATCACCTGCCACTGGACTATGTGATGTCCAAATTAGTATAACATTGCTATTAATTATATAAATTGTATGAGAGAAAATGTTCCAGTTCATTTTTAACCCAATATGTTTTAGGGAAATAAAATACTTTGTAAATTCATTTGAGAATATTTGTTTAATTGTCTTTTAGAGAAAAAGATGAGTTTGTGGTGTAAATTGTTTAAAGGTTGAAGCATTATCTCTCAAGTAAGTAAATTTATTTATGTCCCTAATATAGGAAGAAAAAGAATTCAATGACTCTATGAAAGTATTTTGGATAAAAAAACATTATTTGATTACGTTTCTTATTAATAAATTAATCTATTTTTAAAATAGTATAACTTTATGGTTTTTTGAAGGTAAACTTTGTAATGACCATATTCTATATCACTCTACATCAGAACTTGATAGTTTTATTTCTATTCAAAGTCCATATTTTCATTTAACACTAATTATTTCATATTTTTAATACTAGTTTTTTGGTGACCTTTTCATTTTCCATTCCCTATTATTAACAGTATGTATTAATGACCCTTTCTATGATGTGCCTTTCTGAGAAAATAATTTTCAAATATCAACCATGGATTTTTAAAGTGGAATTTAAAAATATGAGGATGAAATTTATTGAATAATGGTAGAATGTTACACCCCAATATTTTATAATTGGTATCTTTTTAAATAAAATTTATCACTTTGATAACTTACATTGCTTACAATAAGTCACTTAAAAGAACCATGAAAATTTATTATGTGATTTTTATAACCTAGCTATTAAAATTATAGGAAGGAATAATATTAACATGATTATGAAATTAGAACTTCATTTATAGTAGTAATTTTATTCTTAAAACATATGTAATTTTAAAATCATTTTTAGTATATTAATTAATTATATGTTAATAAGAAATTAATTTATATTAGTCATTTTATTCTTCAAACTTGTGTTTTCTATAAAAAAGGGATTTATTGCATTTTTTGAGTGAATATTATTATTATATTATATATGTTTTAGAAACTTTAACTAAAAAATATAATTTTATTTTTGGATTAATCATTTCAAAATTATCATTCAATGAATTTTTTAGATTTTATTGAAAAGATAAATTTATTAGTGAACAGTGAAAATATTTATTTTTATAATGCTCTAATTTTATTTATATTAAAAATTAATTTTATGATATCAAATTTATATCAAAGTAATATAATTAATCATTAGTAATAAATAATATAATTAATTTCAGAAAAACAGAACATTTTTATTATATTGGTATGAGTACATTTTTTGTTTTAAGAACACATTTTTCCAAAAAATATTTTTTTCATTGTGTTTTAGCGATTCAATTTAAAATTTATTTTCGAAACATGAGTGCTTTTAAGCTTTATAAGTTGATTTAGTATTTTTAATCATGAGTTAAAAATTATTTAATAAGTTCATTTAAATTTTTAATCATAAAATTGTTACCACGGTAAAAAAGGATTTACCGTAGTATATGTAAAATATTATAGAAGGTTAATGTTAAAAGGTAGATGATTAAAGTACCTGAAAAATATGACCTTAAATGGGAATTTTTTTTAATAACCCTAAAATGTATTTGAAAAATTAATTATCAACCAAATTTTTTGGAATTAATGACACCCAAAAGTGGCTACCTTAGATTCCAAATAATCATTATTTAATCATTATAAACCACTCATGTTCAACTATAAAATCATATGATTCCATCCTACATTCTACATGCCATATAGCTTGACCAAAACCTTCCCATTTATAATTCAAAAATACTAACCTATGTTCTTGAGGGTTTTATCTTCCAAAACGACCATACCTAGTGTCCCTAATAGGATATTCAAAGGATGATTATTTAATAGAAGGTAATCATCTTTATTAACTCTTTATATTTTATTTCTTCATCTAATTAATATTAAAATGTTCTAAAAAATATATATAAATAAATATAGTATAATAAATTTAATTATATGTTTTCATTTCTATGATACAACCATTTTACATCTCTTTGCCATCCTATGAAATTCGAAAACATGGCTCGTGCGTACGTATAACTTACCATCTCCACATAGCGGTGTAATTATTTTTTCATCACCAATTTACTTAGTTGACTATAAAGATGAAAATAATGGATATATATGATAATTATTAAATGATATTTATTTTTAAAAAGTTAATATACAATCCACTTCTTTACCATTTCAACAAATTTTATATAATACCATCACTCGTTTGTATGTATGACTTACTGTCTTCACTGAGCGATGTGATTTGTTTTTTATGTTGAACATTAAATAATGGTTCTAAAAATCTGTTTAATGATTTAATATGACATTTAAAAAATTAATAAAATTATATATATTATTTATCTATATCCAATGAAATAGAACTTGGTCATTCAAGATAAAACAAGCATGAGAAAATATGACAATTAACACCTGAAAGAGTGTAAATAATGAAATATTACTAATTAATAGGTGATAATATTCTATAAAAGTATCATATAAGAAATTATAAATATAAATATTTTTATGGTATAAATTAAATACTTCTCTAAAACCATTATATATTATTTTTAAACAAGTTTGAAGAAAGTTGAACTTGAGGTAAGGTATTTCTTAACTAAATTTCCATTCATTGTGTTAAACATATAAATCATTGATTATTGCATAAGAAATGTTATATGTGAAATGAATTTGGAAATTAATAGGTTTTATATTCAAATTTTATTATGTGAATTTATAAATTATACACATAATTGAATCATTTGATTAATTATCCCTTCAATTATCTGGTATTTGTAAGGGACATCATCTCAATATTCTTTCATTGAGTCGTATTCTAGTGTTATGAATATATATTATTTTATAGTGTGTATATGTATCAATCCTTTGAAATTTTATATCATAAATTTATTTATTCCTTTTATATTTTAATATTTTTTAAATGTTATTGTTTCATGGGGAATATGATTCGAATAATTACAAAGTGGTAATGGTTTTCAATCTCACATTTACATCTCTGAGATATATGCCTTATTCAACACTTATTTATTTTTTTGTGTTTTATAAACTACAAATTTGAAATATTATATCATTAATATTTTTATATTAATGGTATTAAAATAATCATCTTATGTTTATTACATTTATGGGGCTTATGATTCAGAATTTACCAAAGTGGTAAGTGCTCATTTCACAATCTCATCGTTATTTGGTATTATTTTTGTTTAAGTATCCGTTTTGGGATATATTTAATATTTATATGTCAAAATAAATATATTTAATTATTCTCTATACATTCATGAAATTTTTATAAATTCTACTTTTTTCTCTCTTCATTTATAAAATTGTTTTCAATAAAACTAATGTTTTCTAAATTGGTTCTAAAAAATATTTTTAATATTTTTAAAAAATATTTATTAAATTAATTTTTACAAATATTAATAAAAAATGTGAAATGAAACATCATGTAATTTTTAACACAATTCATGTTTATATTTTACCAAAAATGTGAAAATAAACTCATCATTAACGTGTACAACATGTGCATAATTTCCCATTGTCTTGACCAAAAAATTTCAAAAACTAATTTTACATGTTTTTAATGTTTATATTGAAATAAAATTATTTTATGAATTTATTTTGAACATTTATTTAAAATTATTATTTCCAAAATGAAAAGGATATTTTCTTCAATAATGTTTTTAAAGATATTTTTATTCATCAATGACATCATAACTTTAATGTATTTATCATCCAATGGGTGTATTTTGTGTTGATATCATTCATGTTATTATCTTTTATGGTTATGATCAGTTTGATTTTGGATGTTCTATTTTGATACCATTGACTATATTACTCATGATGGTTTATGACTATGTTAATTTGATTGGGGCATGTATTAATATTTCATATGTTAGTTTTTAATATGAATATTTATGTCGATTTTGTTTCGCCTTTTATTATGTGAAATAAATTGGAATTAGTAAGTGGTAGTTGGGACCCACTATAGCTCCTTTATAAATCGATAGGTCTCATGAGAAAAACTAGTTTTGGGGATTGGCTGACGTTATACCTATTTGTGTATGGCATCTTCACTAAAGCCTTTCTGGTATTTTTATGATGTGTGGAATTATGAATTCCGTCATTATGATATTAGTTACTGATATTCCATGTGATTATTATATTAGATGAATATCGATGGTTATGTTTCATGGTCATGTAATAATTTTTGTGCAATTGTTTCCTCATCTTTTTTTCTTTATATATTATACTAATGTTATTGAATAAACAGAATGTGTTTCAATTATATACCATTCTAAAAAACTTTTATACTTTTTACTCATATATTACACTATATTATGACCCTTACTAATAATATGTGATTATACCTTTATTGTGTTTTATTTTTCCCCATGATTCCAATAATTTTATTATGATTGATATGCATGGCTATTCATGGAGAATAATGGTGTTCTAAAAGAAAATTATTTGTCTATTTTAGGTTCTAAAATGTAATCTGAATTTCAATAATGTATCTATTTTACCAAGACTTATAAAATAGTTGGCCTCTTGGGATGTGATTCCTTATATCTTATAACAATGCAATAAAGTAACCACTTACTCTAGGGTACTAGGGTTTGGTAATTATAGATCACGCAGAGCAAGAGTGTCAGAACAGATCATACAGAGCACAATTTCCTGAACTAATCACACAAATCGTGAATGGAAGAACTGATCACAATGAGTATAAATGTAAAATCTAATCATGTGACGGGGCTATGTGAATCGTAACATGATTTTCAAGGGATATCATGTAGATATCACATAATGTACTTCATGATGGTCATAAGATTTCACTGTGGGATCTTATGAAGTGTATGGAAGATAAATATATTGAAATGGTGGAGACATATCATGATAATTTGAAGTCACACAAAGAGAATTATTTTTAGTGGATCTTGTAATTATATCAAAATAATCACATTAGGATCAAGAAGATATTAATGAAAATGAATCCACTCAATCATTTAGAATCATGTGATGACCTTATTTTTTTGGGATCATGAAATAAGATCTCATGAAGTGTTGGATGACAATGTCTATAACTTCATGATTATCCTTATATATCATGATGGGTTCACATGAATCACTAATGATTATATTTGGATATCAAAATGGGATGACATGGAACATAGTATGAAAATGAAGTTGACCATATCAAGAATGAATTGGGATATTTTGAAGAAATCATGTGATGTACATAATAATGCTTGCTAAAGTGATGGAATAGTTGTATATTAAATATTTTTAGAGTTATGTTGGTGGAATGTATCCTCTAAATATTTTCACAAACTAACCTAGGTAGACCTTAAACTGGTCACCTGAGATGGTCCGTGACATGGATCGAGGGGCGTTCATGATCCCCATGGGTAGACAACCAGTGTAGGGCATTAAAATTTAATCATTGGGAATGATTTGTTTGATAATAGAAAAATAAATATAAAAGAAAAAACAGAACATTAGAACTGAACTCAAGCATCTAAAAAAAGAAAAATGCAGAACATGTCAACATACCTCCACGTGACCTTCCAGGTCACCTCCCAACTAAAGGGATGACCTTTCTCTAATGATGAGAAACTCGACTAAGAAAACCTGAGAAAATAAAATCTATAACTGAAATGATAAAAATAGGAATGAGCATCAAAAATTCTCAGTAGAGATGCCAAAAATGGACCATGAAATTCATGCATTTTCCAATTCCAAAACATATAAACAACACTAGTTAGAACTAGAGTTATAAAAATAAGGTTTTCAGGTATACAATTCATTTTGAAAACACATATTCACAATTCAATTACCCTTAAAATTAAAAAACAAAATGAATAAATAAATAGGGGCTCATAATAACTTTTTTAAAACAACTACTTTGAAATACTTTTTAAAACCAACCACACATATTATGTTTTTTCGAGAAAACACCAAAACCAGGTTCAAGGGTATGATTCCACACACACAATAAGGGAAATTATACTAACAATGTTCATATCAAAGGATCACGAAAATTTATGAACTTTGAGGAAGACCAGAATGTACTATACATATTACTCATCCTGAAGGCATGCCTACCCTCGATGATGTCATAATTCCCAAATGCTCGGTGTTTCCCTACAGGTCCTAACTGAGGGACCCAAAACCATAGCAGTACAAAGTCTGTACTAAGGGCCACTATCTAGGGTGTAGTCTAAACTAGTGCAACAATATTTCTTATTAACCCCCTTGGTATGCTAAGATTCAATGCTATGTTCACCAAGAGGTGTGACACACATTCAAAAAACAAGCCATACATATATAACCAAGCACGCGACACAATCTGGAACCACCCCGACAAACTCAATATTAGTCTCATTCCTTAAAATAAATATTCTCTAAAAAGAGGACCATACTGACGACCCTCCTATCTCATGATCAATAGACGAGGCAAGAGACTTAACCAAAGAGGGGTTTTCCAACATACAATTTCAAAGATTCCAAATGGGCCTTTTTTCCATACCTCATTCAACCATTTACCAAAAACATTATAAATGTTTCTAAAATAGTAATATATATCATTTCTTACAAACATGGTTAGACGGACCAAAACATGCTAATATTATTTCAAGAAAATATGCATTTACCAAAACAATTATTTACGAAAATATTCGAAAACAATAAAAATTTATGAAACATTTTCAAAATAGTGTTAAACAAAAAAACATGATTCAAATCTAAGGTCCAAACCATATATAACCCATTAAAAATAATGTTTTTGAAAACAATTAAAGTAATAGTTTTTAAATACTCATTTAAAACTCTCCTTAGAAACCACACAAGCGGGTAAACATTATTGGAAAATTAAAAATCCAATTAAGAAAAACAAAAATAATTAGAAAAATGTCAACCAGTCCCTTAACCAGATATAACCAACCACATGCCCAAATACATCACATTTGTCAAGTGTACAGTTTTCCTTTTTTCACTCACACCTAACCATATTCATTATTTCTTTCAAAAACTCTGATGTGATGGAAACTTTATAAAACAAACCAAACAATTTCTCAATAATTACACGAACTATAAAAATAGTTTATATAATATTTAATAAACATACCAAATTCTTTATAAACACTTTTATAATGAATCAAATGGATTATTAAAAAACTATAAATAGATCTAATAAACAACATAAACTAGAAAAAACTATGCACACTACTTTTAACAAAACAAAATAACATGAAAATACTATAGTAGATTGACCAATTATTTTTCAAGATGAAAATAAATTAAAATATTTAATTAAAACACAAAAAAATTAAATGTAAGTATTTGGAATGGAAAATGTGGATATGCTTACCTCCAACCAATACAGATGGAGAAAAACTTCGATGGAAGTAGGGAAAACAACCCACAGACTAACCAAGCATTCTAAACAACGATAAAAACACAAGACACAGCACCTGCGGTGGGATTATGATTTAGCCAAATTAAATTAAGACACCAAAGATAAAATAAAATAAAAATAAATAAATAAATATAAATAAATAAATATACCCGAGCAGGGGGTTTGGCAAGAATAAGTGGAAAGTTGTCAGAGCATGGTGGCGCAAGTTCTCCGGTATGAGTCACAAGGGAGAGAAGGAGTGGTTCAGGTGCATCGCTGGCAAGAGTAAGGGAGTCGTCTGGACATAGGTGTGGAAGATAAAGGAGGTGACTTCAGCTTTCCAGTGTGATATTTGTCGATGAATGTGGCTGGTCGGCTAGATGTAGACTACTAAAAGAGGCTGGAGGTGGAGGGCTGGATCGCGGAGGTGCCTAAGGCATTTGGGGCCTTAACACAGAGGGTTGGAGGGGGATGGGAGGGTCTGAAGGCGGGCGTCCTAGCTGAGCGTTAGGAGAAAACAGGGTGTGCTGAGGTGCGGAGGGTAGGGGGAAGGTCTGCAGCGTAAGGGCAACAAGGGTTGTGTAGCTGGAGCAAGCACGGAGTAGGGTGAGACGACTGCTGGGGGAGGAGATAGAGTGGGGAAATGGTGGTGGAGTGGTCGATGGCCAAGGTGAGTGGCAAGGGCAGATCGATGGTGAAGGAAAGGGAACTGAAGGGAGAGAGGGGTGGAGAGTGAGTGTGAGCGTAGATGCGGTGAAGGGAAACCCGAAGGGGTGAGGGGAGCGTGGGAAAGGGGAAACATGATGGTGGTGAGGGGAGATCCTAGAGCATAAGAGAGGCCAGGGGAGACCTAGGCGTAGCATGAAACAAAAACGTGGGGGCCAAGGGTTTCTAGTGGTTCTTTTTTTCATTCATTTCATTCATTTGTTTCATATAATAATATTATTACTACAATAATAATAAGAGTAATAAAACAAAATATAATAATAATAAAAACATACAAAATGATATTAACAAAAATAACCATCAAAAATTAGTAACAATAAAAATAATATAAATAATAACACCTTAGTAATAAAAATATTATTAATTTAATAATAAAAATATTATTATTAAAACGTAAACATTTAACCTACTTTATTTTCATAAAACTTTATTTATTTTAATCGTTAGACATTTTTGCAGGTACATGAGTATCCCCGCAGCTACTGTCCAATGTGTGGTGACTGCGCATGGGTCTGAAACCCACTAAAAGTATTAAACGACTAAAATTTTAAGTCGAGGCCCAACCCAGACCCTGGTGCAAGAACTCAGAGCCATGAAATAATAAAATTAAAACACACATAAAAGTTGGCGTGTAACAAATATGCACTAAACCATACTAAATATTTTTTGATGTGTCTTTGGAAATTATTATCTAAATAAAATTATGAAAAATAGGTTTTACGTAAAGTAAATGAGTACATGTGATTGAAATCGTGGAGGTGTTTATCATGAGAAGAATAAAGTCTTGAACTAGATGTTTTTTGAAGGGGTCTCATGGTGGTATCTAGTGAAGATAAGTGTAAAAAAGTTCTTCGTGCTCAAAATATGAACATTCATACCACATGATTCATGTAACCTAAAAAATGTATCCTACCAGAGTGATGTGGTCCGCATGAATTGAACCCTGATTTGTGATCCAAGTGAATAAAACAAGGTATTATGGAGGGGTAATGTGGAGCAGTATCATGGAGTATTCTTATGGAGGAGTCTCATGGATTAGTCTCATGGAGAGGTCTCTCAGAGAGGTATTGCCGAGAGGTCTTGCAGAGGAGTCTCAAAGAGGATCTATGTTCCAGAATCTCATTTTATGGTTACACGCTAGGATCTCAAACAATGGTTATGTGCCATGATCTCATGCAGAGATTACAAGATAGGGTTTCACATAGGGTAATATTATAAATCATTGCAAACTAATATATTATTCAGGGATATCAGATGTTTTAAGAATATGAAAAAGGCTGATGATCTGAACTATCTGACTATATTTTCAGAAGGAGTTTATTCACTGCTAAATTAAAATAATTGAAATAAAGACTTAGAATATATTTAATATCATGTTAAATTAAAGATGAGTTTCCATGAACTCTCGTAGAAATGTTAAGATCAGGGTGATGTTCACAATAAGTTATAGAAAGATCACAAGTAGTTCAAAGGCACCAATCATGCATTTGGTGCAACTCTCAACAATATAAGATTTTGTTCATTGTCTTAAATTCCAATTAGCATTCCTTAGGAAGTAGTGATAATTATAGGGTTGTATGACTGAATTGATCCCAGGGATAGTGTGCATCTTCCCCAAAAATTATAATGTTACTAAGGCTAGGTAGGTGTGACCTACCCTAAACTAAAATTAGTTCTCCTTAGTGTATTTTTTTATTAGAACATTACCATTTTATACTTATTAGACATAGCCCAATTGTAACATCCCAGGTAAATAATGAATAAAACTATTTCATATTTATTAATATTTATGAATTAAATATTAATTTTACTTTAAACGGGTTGCTATGTTCGATAGCATAGCCGATACGCAACAAAAAGTATCATTGAAATCTTTCGTTGCACACTAGTAATAAAATAATATTATTTTAAATGGTAGTTAACACATAGCCGTTGTATTGGCGAGAATGGATAGAAATAACTAAAATATGATTATATATGTTTTTTAAATGTTTTTACTTTTATCTAATAAAATATAAATGCTTAAAATACGGAAAAAATTCAATTTTAGGCGTATATGCCCTATTTTTCACTAAAGGTTCACTTATCGCCTTTTGATGGTGAAACATCATTAAATATAGTTTTGTTCAATATTATAACTTCTATTGAACCAAATAAAACTCTTCTTTAGAATCGGGACATCAAAATTTTATTTGTGTAAATTTTTGGTATTTTTTTCCGATAAAGTTCATTATTTAATGAATAGTGTAAAATGATGTATTTTAATTCAAAACCACTTTTTAATATAATTTATTTATATGATTATATTATCTTTTTAATTTGTTTTAAAGTAAAATTAGAATATATTTTTACCATTAAATCGAATATTGGTCATTGGAATTAATTTCACTTTGAAATCGGACTTAAACTAGTGTCAATCTTTTGATACTTATTGTTTCATAAAAACACGCTATTTGCTCTGACAGCGGGAATTAATTATTAAATTAATTAATTCAACTTATATGTTTTGAATTTTGTAAAATGGAATCCATTTTTGAATTCGGAATATCAAATATAGCTTAGGGTGAAGTTTTGGTATTTTTCTGAAAAACGTCAATTTTTGATGAATAGTGAAACCACTAAGTGGTACTGAAAAAACTGATTTTTCATTTAAATGAAATTTTACCACCTCTGTATTTTTAATTTCAAAATTCCGACACACATGGTTGTCATTAAGAAGTAAAATTTGGTTCAATGGGATTAAAATAATTTTTTGGTGAATAGTAACTTTTAAGTTTTTAATCACGGTTAGAGGTAATTAGTGTAGTTTAAGGTAAAAATAATGTTTTAATAACATGAAATGAACTTTACACATGTCCTACCCTTATTGGATGTGTCATGGCCGACCAAGAAAATCCATTCGTCAACTTGGGGACCCCATGGAGCCACTTTAGTTGGAAAATGACATTAATATCTTTTTATTTAATGTTAAAATAAAAATGTCACAAACATGAGTTGTTTTACTAAAACAAGTGTTACATGGGGTTATAAAAATCATATTTTTTACTATAAATATTCATAGGAAAGGTAAAGATATTTCCTACATCATTGTATTTTTTATTATAATTTTTAGACATTAAATAAATTAAATTATTTATGACACCATGATAATGCAGTGATTACCTCATTATTTAACGATTTAAATAAAATGGAAAGATAATGTACCATCTAAGACCTACACATGTCAAAAACCTATTTTATGGGTGGATTTAGAACCCTTATCACCTTATCCTCTAAAAACATCAATTTGGGACCATTAAAATCTGAAACTCATTCTAAAATAAAGTAACATTTCCTTACTTTCCAAGAGTGCCCCTCCTCTCCTCTTATAAAAGGCCCCCACCTCTACCACCTTACCCACAATTGAAAAGCCTTTGGATCGGCCAAACCCTGCCCATTTTGTCTCTCCACATCCCTTTCTTACTCCGTGAAGCCTCACTATGGGCAGAAGTCTTCCCAAGGAAGCCATTGAGCTCAAATCTAAGAGAGTTACTCGATTTTAAGGTGATGTCTTCACTTGTGTTCTTTTGTTTTATTTTGCTTCTCCAACCCCATAAACTCTTTTTATTCATTTATTTTGTAACTAATCTAGTATCTTCAATATACTAGGAATTTTTTATAATAATCTTTCGAGCTACACTTACACACATCTACATATAATGGTTAAAGAACATACTGTTTCTGTGGTTGGCGAATTTCTGCCTCACGAAACGATGATTGTTCAATCTTCTTTTAAACACCTTTTATGGTGTCCATTAATATTTCACTCTATTTATATATGATATATATTATGTTTATGTTTTCCTTATGCTTCTTTATTTTTTATTTGTGGTATACCTTTTTGGTTTCCATTGTGGGTAAACACGATAATTTCATTTTAGGAAGTGCGGACTATCGCCCCCCTCAAAGTGATGTGATTCGTTAATGCCATATGTGGGACGTATAAAGGATGAATTTAAAGTTATTATATATGATGTCATACTGTAATTATAGTATACCTCTATATCATTATTATTTCTTTCCATTAAAGTATGAGATAGAAATGAAAGTAGCGTTCATGTATACGTACGGCTTACCGTCTCCATGAACGGTGCATTTCATTTCTTATCCCCAAATGTAATGTACTATTATAAGTACATGTATTTAATGGATATATATGATGAATTATACATCTAAATGATTTATATAATTCTGGAATTAAAATATACATACCTCTCATTTAGTTTTAATTCCATTAATATGACAATGAAATGAAAGTACTGTTCATGTCTACGTACGGCTTACCGTTTCCATGAACGGTGCATTTCATTTCTTACCTCTAAATGATTATGTAATATTATAAATACATGTATATTCTGGATATATATGATATATATGATATCCAAATCAGGAATTTTATTCTGGATATAAAGAACCTTTGACCACACGAGGAACATGTAATTGTAAGAAGTCCACTTTCGACTTAAGAACCAAATATCGACAAAACAAACATTATTAACTTAAATGATTACATAATGTTTATAACATGGAAATAAGTGATATAAAAGGAATAATGAACTTGAAAAAGGTTCTTAAGAAAATATAAATTAACTCAAGTTTATTATTCATGACGTTAAAGAACGATCGAGTCAAGTCGGACCCGAGGTAAGGGACTTCGTCTCAATCTCCTTTCATTGAGGCATATTTCATTTTATACACAACTTTCTTTTATAAGGTGTATAAACCCCTTTGACTTTTACTTTTATACAAAAGGAATCTTTTTCTACGAAGCATTTTACAAAATGAAAAAAAGGAATGTTTCTTTTAACATACGCGGTGACAACGACCTTTTCTACCGCCGCGAGTATTATTTGGTCTTTGGATTCCTAAACAAGCCGTAATGTTTTTTTTAAAATGAAATAAATACCATATACTCTTTTATGTATTTTGGTATTGAAAATGGGTTTTTATAATGGATTTGTTATGTCAATATATTTAAGTGATATATTGTGATCAATGTGTGGAAATGTTTTTTTCCATTATATTTGGTTTATGTCTTATGATTTTTATAATGGTAATTGGACATTTGACGGGTGGTTACGTGATAAACCATATGACGGGTGGTGCCATGAATACCAGGACGGGTGGTTACGTTATAACCTCTAATGCATTGGGTATGGAAGTCGGCCGTATGGTTATTCCATTAAGTATGTATGGATGTTGGCCATATGGCTATTCCATTAAGTGATATGTGTGGAAGTCGATCGTATGGTTATTCCACTTAAGTATGTTTATGTCCCAAGTTACATTTATATGTTATGTGTTCTTTATATGGGTTTTATGGTAATCCTTTGGTTACAAAAGGGTATGTAATGATATTTTATTCAATGAAGAGTTTTTACTACTTCATTAAGGCGAAGGTTTTACTTTGATAAAGTATACATGGTTTACTTGATGTTTGAAAAACTAACAGTTTTCATTCTTTTTGTATCCCTTACTAAGCTTTTTATGCTCACCCCAAGTTTTTTTTGAAATGTTTTTCACAGGACATAATGTGGAATAGGGTCAAGGATGGGATCAAGGGAAAGTCATTCTATATAAAACATGGAACTAGACATGTTTCTTTTTAAGAGATTTTTTTATTCTATGGAAACTTAGTAGAAGTGTCTACTTTGTAACCTTTTGAGATGTAACAGTTATGTCCTAATTCTATAAAACTCTAAAACTAAAAATATCCTCAATGTGAATTATTCATTTAATTCAATATTAAGAGATGTATAAGGCCGAGGCCATATAGTTGGAATCAAAGGACGGTTTAGACAACTTTAGGAGTTAGAAAAGTGTTAAATTATAAGTTAATTTGTGGTATTATTTAAATGATATATCATTTGAAGATTACCATGTTACTTATCCTAAGATATTTTTGTGTTAAGAATGGTTTTTCATAGAGGAAACAGAATAGATTTTCTGGGAAGGCATATAGAGGGAAATGACCTTTCAAATCAGTATCCTGAGATGGTCAGAATCAGAACTAAACAGTTTTTTGCAGTGATGACTCAGTTGACATAGGTTACTATCGAAGGAGTTGAAAAGAAGATTGGTGAATGCTTCAGTTTTGGCATTTCCTTTCAGGAATGGTGATTTTGTTATATACAGTGATGCTTCATTGAAAGGACTTGGTTGTTTCCTTATGCAGAATGATCAGGTAATTGCTTACGCTTCACGTCAATTGAAAACTCATGAGGTAAATTACCCTACACATGATTTGGAATTAGCTGCTGTTTTTTTTTATTTAAAAATTTGGAGGCATCATTTGTATGGAGTAAAGTGTAAAGTATATACTGATCACAAAAGTTTAAATTATATATTCACTCAGAAAGAATTGAACATGAGTTAGAGTAGATGGCTGGAATTAATCAAGTATTATGATTGTATAATTCATTACCATCCGGGAAAAGAAAATAAAGTGGTTGATGCTTTGAGTCGAAAAAGTAATGCTTCACTAACAATGTTGCATTTGGAACGTGATCCTTTGGTTAAGGATTTGATGAACTTTGGCATGAAAGTTTTTTGCGCAGGATGTCCTTCTGTTTTGTTTTAGGTATCAGTGAAATATTCTATATCAGATAGAATCAAGCAAGCACAGAAGCAAGACAGTGAGTTGCAGAAAAAGGTAGAGTTGGTTCAGAAGGGTAAGTAGCATGAATTCAACATTGATAATGACTGTGTTTTGAGGTTTGGGAAGAGATTATGTGTGCGTAGTGATTCACAGTTGAAGAGAGAGTTGTTATCTAAAGCTCATAGTTCTCCGTTTTCAGTTCATCCTGCAGTACTAAGATGTACAGAGATCTGCTGGAGTATTATTGGTGGGATGGAATGAAAATAGATATTGCTGATTTTACTGTGAAGTGTTTGACTTGTCAGTAGGTTAAGGCAGAGCGGCAGTTACCAAAAGGGATGCTTCGGCCTTTACCGGTTCTAGAGTGGAAATGGGAAAACATATCCATGGACTTTGTTTTGGGATTACCGAGGACATATCAAGGTAATAATGCAATCTGGGTTATTGTTGATCACTTGACTAAATCTTCTCATTTCCTTGCTATACGAGATACTTTTTCCCTAGATCAACTTTCATGTTTGTATCTTAAAGAGATAGCTAGGTTACATGGATTTCCTCTCTCCATTGTATCTGACTGTGATCCCAGGTTTACTTCTAACTTTTGGAAAGGCCTTCAGAAGTCTTTGGGTACTGAATTAAATTTTAGTACAGCTTTTCATCCGCAATCAGATGGGCAGTCAGAACGAACAATTCAGACCTTGGAGGATATGCTACGAGCTTGTTCGATTGATTATCAGGGAAGTTGGGACCAACATCTTTCATTGGTTTAGTTTTCTTATAATAACAGTTTTCATTCCGGTATACAGATGGCACCATTTGAGGCATTATATGGGAAGCGGTGTCGAACTCCAGCATTTTGGGATGAAGTGGGTGAAAGGAAGATGATGGGGCTAGTATTGGTAGAAGAGATGGCAGAAAAAGTTCAGTTGATTCAGAAACACATGAGAACAGCTCAGAGCAAGCAGAAGAGTTATGCGGATAACCAGATGAAGGATCTATCTTTCGAGGTAGGTGATCATGTTTTTCTCAAGGCTTCTCCATGGAAAAGTGTGATGATATTTGGTAAGAAAGGAAAGCTAAGTCCAAGGTTCATTGGACCATATGAAATTCTGGAGAAAGTTGGATCAGTTGCTTACCGAGTGGCTTTACCTCCGAGTTTAGCTCAGGTACACAATGTTTTTCATGTTTTGATGTTGAGGAAGTATATGCCATATCCATCTCATGTTTTGAGTCCAGAGGTAGTTCAGCTGGAGGAGAACCTATCTTATGAAGAAAAACCAGTCCAGATTCTTGACCGAAGAGAGAATGTGTTGCAAAATAAGGTAATTCACCATGTAATGGTTTTGTGGAAAAACCATATTGTTGAGGAGGCAACATGGGAATCTGAAAATTCTATGAGGGATAAATACCCCTACTTATTTTGATAAGTGAATAAAATTGTGAGGACGCAATTCCCAAAAAGGGGGAAGGATGTAACATCCCAGGTAAATAATGAATAAAACATTTTCATATTTATTAATATTTACGAATTAAATATTAATTTTACTTTAAAAGGGTTGCTATGTTCGATAGCGTACCCGATACGCAACATAGAGTTTCATTGAAATCCTTCGTTGCACACTAGTAATAAAATAATATTATTTTAAATGCCAGTTAACACATAGCCGTTGTATTGGAGGGAATGGATATAAATAACTAAAATATGATTATATATGTTTTTTAAATGTTTTTACTTTTATCTAATAAAAGATAAAGTCTTAAAATATGGAAAGAATTCAATTTTAGGCGTATATGCCTTAGTTTTCACTGAAGGTTCACTTATCGCCTCTTGATGGCGAACCGTCATTAAATATATTTTTTTCACTCTTATATATTCTATTGGACCAAATAAAACTCTTCCTTAGAATTGGGACATCAAAATTTACTTTGTTTAAATTTTTGGTATTTTTTTCCGATAAAGTTCATTTTTTAATGAAGTGTAAAATGTTGTATTTAAATTCAAAAACTCTTTTTAATCTAATTTATTTATATTATTAGATTATCTTTTGAATTGGTTTTAAATTGAAATTTTAATATATTTTTACCATTAAATCCAATATTGGTCGTTGGAATTAATTTCACTTTGAAATCGGATTTAAACTAGTGTCAATCTTTTGATACTTATTGTTTCATAAAAACACGCTATTTGCTCTGGCAGCGGGAATTAATTATTAAATTAATTAATGAAACTTATATGTTTTGAATTTTTTAAAATGGAATTCATTTTTGAATTTGGAATATCAAATATATCTTAGGTTGAAGTTTTGGTATTTTTCTGAAAAACTTCAATTTTTGATGAATAGTGAAACCACTAAGTGGTACTTAAAAACTGATTTTTCATTTAAATGAAATTTTACCACCTCTGTATTTGGAATTTCAAAATTCTGACACACATGTTTGTCATTAATAAGTAAAATTCGGTTCAATGGGATTAAAATAATTTTTTTGGTGAATAGTAATTTTTTTGTTTTTAATCGCGATTAGAGGTAATTAGTGTAGTTTAAGGTAAAAAAAATGTTTTAATAATATGAAATTAACTTGAAACATGTCTTACCCTTATTGGATGTGTAATTTCCGACCAAGAAAATCCATGGGTCAACTTGGGGACCCCATGGAGCCACTTTAGTTGGAAAATGACATTAATATCTTTTTATTTAATGTTAAAATAAAAATGTCACAAACATGAGTTGTTTTACTAAAATTGTTTTTACATGGGGTTATACAAATCAGATTTTTGACTATAAAAATTCATTGGAAAGGTAAAGAGATTTAATATATCATAGTATTTTTTTTATAATTTTTAGACTTTAAATAAATTAAATTATTTATGACCCATTGATGATGCAGCGATTACCTCATTATTTAATGATTTAAATAAAATGGAAAGATAATGTAAAATCTAAGACCTACACATGTCAAAAACCTATTGGATGGGTGGATTGCGAACCCTTATCACCTTACCCTCATAACACATCAATGTGGGACCATTAAAATCCGAAAATCATTCTAAAATAAAGTAACATTTCCTTACTTTCCAAGTGTGCCCCTCCTCTCCTCTTATAAAAGGCCCCCACCTCTACCACCATACCCACACTTCCAAAGCCTTTGGCTCGGCCAACCCCTGCCCATTTTGTCTCTTCAAATCCCTCTATTACTCCTTGAAGCCTCACAATGGGCATAAGTCTCCCCAAGGAATCCTTTGAGCTCAAATCTAAGAGAGTTACCCGATTTTAAGGTGATGTCATCACTTGTGTTCTTTTGTTTTATTTTGCTTCTCCAACCCCCTAAACTCTTTTTATTCATTTATTTTGTAACAACTACAGTATATTAAATATACTAGGATGTTTTTATAAGATTATTTCGAGCTAAACTTACACACATCTACATATAATGGTTAAAGAACATACTGTTTCTGTGGTTGGCAAATTTCTGCCTCACGAAACAATGATTGTTCAATCTTCTTTTAAACACCTTTAATGGTGGCCATTAAGATGTCACTATATTTTTATATGATATATATTTTTTTTATGTTTTACTTATGCTTCTTTATTTTCCATTTTTTGTATACTTTTATGGTTTCCATTGTGGGTAAACACGATAATTTCATTTTAGGAAGTGCGGACTACCGACCCCTCAAAGTGATGTGATTCGTTAATGCCATATGTGGGATGTATAAAAGATGGATTTAAAGTTATTATATATGATGTTATACTGGAATTATAATATACCTCTATATCATTATTATTTCTTTCCATTAAAGTATGAGATAGAAAAGAAAGTAGCGTTCATGCGTACGTATGGCTTACCATCTCCATGAACGGTGCATTTCATTTCTTATCCCCAAATGCAATTACTATTATAAGTACATGTATATAATGGATATATATGATTAATGATACATCTAAATGATGAATATAATTATGGAATTAAAATATAAATTCCTCTCATTTAGTTTTAATTCCATTAATATGACAAAGAAATGAAAGTAGCGTTCATGCTTACATACGGCTTACCGTCTCCATGAACGGTGCATTTGATTTCTTACCTATAAATGATTATGTAATATTATAAATACATGTATATTCTGGATATATATGATATATATGATATCCAAATCAGGAATGTCATTTTGGATATAAAGAAGCTTTGACCACACGAACAATATGTAATTGTAAGAAGTCCACTTTCGACTTAAGAACCAAATATCGACAAAACAAACATTATTAACTTAAATGATTACATAATGTTTATAACATTGAAATAAGTGATATAAAAGTAATAATGAACTTGAAAAATGTTCTTAAGAAAATAGAAATTAACTCAAGTTTATTATTCAGGACATTAAAGAACGATCGAGTCAAGTTTGACCCGAGGTAAGGGACTTTGTCTCAATCTCCTTTCATTGAGGCATATTTCGTTTTAAACACCACATTTTTTATACGATGTATAAAACCCTTTTAATTTTACATTTATACAAAAGGAATATTTTTATATGAATCATTTTACAAAATGACAAAAAGGAATGTTTCTCTTAACGTACGCCGTGACAACGACCTTTTCCGCCGCCGCGAGTATTATTTGGTCTTTGGCTTCCTGAACAAGACATAATGTTTTTTTAAATGAAATAAATACCATATACTCTTTTATGTATTTTGGTATTGAAAATGTTTTTTTATAATGGATTTTTTATGTCAATATATTTAAGGGATATATTGTGATCAAAGTGTGGAAATGTTTTTTTTTCATTATATTTGGTTTATGTCTTATGATTTTTATAATGGTACTTGGACATTTGACGGGTGGTTACATGATAAACCATATGATGGGTGGTGTCGTGAATACCAGGATGGGTGGTTATGTTATAAACTCCAATACATTGGGTATGGGAGTCGTCCGTATGGCTATTCCATTAAGTATGTATGGAAGTTGGCCGAATGGCTATTCCATTAAGTGATATGTGTGGAAGTCGACCGTATAGTTATTCCACTTAAGTATGTTTATGTCCCAAGTTACCTTTATATGTTATATGTTCTTTATATGGGTTTTATAGTAATCTTTTGGTTACAAAAGGGTATGTAATGATATTTTATTCAGTGAAGAGTTTTTACTACTTCATGAAGGTGAAGGTATTACTTTGATAAAGTATACATGGTTTACTTGATTTTTGAAAAACTAACAGTTTTCATTCTTTGTGTATCCCTTACTGAGCTTTTTATGCTTACCCCAAGTTTTTTTTGAAATGTTTTTCACAGGACATAATGTGGAATAGGGTCAAGGATGGGATCAAGGGAACGTCGTGCTATATAAAACATGGAACTAGACATGTTTCTTTTCAAGTGTTTTCTATTCTATGGAAACTTAATAGAAGTGTCTACTTTGTAACCTTTTGAGATGTAACAGTTATGTCCTAATTCTCTAAAACTCTAAACCTGAAAAGATCCTCAATGTGAACTATTCATTTAATTCAATATTAAGAGATGTTTAAGGATGGGGCCTTATACCAATAAGGGTAAAACAAGTAAAAATATATGTTTCTCTATGATTTATTTAATGGTTAACTTTTTATGCATCATTATTAGATAAATTTGAAAAAGATAATGTATTAGGTTGTTTCTCATTGTGTAATAATCCATGTTTTAAAGGGTTACAACTCCCCCTTAAAAAGATAGGTAATTTATATAGTGGGTTATATACTCTCAAATTGAGAGTATGAAGAGTATACATATGATTACATTGACCTGAACTACTATATAAATTCTTTTATTTTTATTTATTTTTATTTTTATTGAATAATTATATTTAACTCAAATATATCTTTAAAACTATATAATGCTTTCAATTCACCACTTATTGAGAATTTGACCTTATTAATTAGGAAAAAACATTGTTCTCACACATATATGGATATACATTACTCAAACATTGATCCCATTCTAGTGACATGATGTTGAGAAACACCCATTAAGAATATACTATGTAGTTAATCCGTTATTGTTGACAAGGGGTGTCAAAATCATAGAACACATTTTCAATGTTCATATTAGAAGTTTTTTACTTGGGAAAAACATTCCCTTTTTTACATGTATTTTATCACATTCTGATTATACTTCTCACATAAAACGGTATAGAGATTCCTAAAAATTAGATCCATGCATGAATGAGCCTCTTATTTATATGTATTCCACAACCATGTTTTTATTTATTAGTTCATAGTTGGGATGTGTCAATTATAAAAATATTTGTAGGTGAAATACTCAAGATACAACATTAATCTAGGTCACCTACCAAGATGGGTACCTTTATAAAACATCCTTACCTATTTCAGTCGATTATTGGATGAATAGAAAATGTGAAATCTATACCCGATTATTTATTATCATCCTAATTACAAAAAAACCATAGTCGTGTTATGTGGATCTTTAGGACAATATCCTCAACACATGATGTTAAATTGAATGGTATAGTCCTATCACATGAATTTAAATAGTAAAACTTATATGATATTTAATTCTTATTAACTAGATATATAGGGAGCCTATATGTGGTTCAATTCCAATATCATTAAACTTATAATTTCTCTTATGTGGAGATCATAATATGAACCACTTTTCCTAAATAGAATGAGTTTAGATACACATCTTGGATTCCACATATGCCCCATGAGTTGAGATACACCTACTACATTTCTTATATTACTTGAGTTGAGATTCAATTCTCAGTTTCCATAAACATGGTCCTCCTACAATGTGTAATCCCAGACCAAACCTTATTATGTCTAGTTACCAATATACCAGATGAATTAACCAGGTTATCTCATATATAAACCCTTCCAAATATCCTATTATATTCCCGTTTATAACAAAATAATACTATATTGGCCTTCTACAAGGAATAATCCCCAACAATTCTAGTATTCCTTCCATATATAATTATCAATAGGCATGGGTTTAAAAAACTTTATAGGCCCCCTAAAAGGTTTAGTCCCTAACCATTTCCTCTCCTATTTAGTTACTAATAAAAAGGAATAATATGAAAGATATTCATATCCATAAATCCCACACAAACCTTTTCTATGAACCTTTCTCATAGTATTCATAGATGAATAAATTTGTGATACATAATGCAATTCCTAATTCAATAATGAAAAAATTCATGGATAAGTATTTTTATATGACCTTAATCTGGGAAAAACAAAACTACATAAGTTTATATACTTATTAACTATTTAACCCTATCTTTTGTAGTGAATTATTTATTTTAAATATATTTTAATGTTACATTTCATGCATTACTCATTATGTTAAAGATAAATACTGTTGAAGTGGGAATTTTTAAGATGATTTGATTTTGTGTAAACATCATTCTTGAAGAAAATTTAATTTATATAAAAATCACCTATGAAAATATAATCTATGAATAAGGGTTATCTAGACTCTTTGTAACCGTCATTTATACTACATAGTAATGATTTTTTTTCTAAATAATCATCATTCAGTTTATGTATATTTGGACAAAGATCTATATAATTATCATCTACCATATATGTAAGGTTCATCATATATGGATAACCATTAACTCATAATGAATAATATATAAATATTCTGATTAAAAATTATAGTTTTCATATTCTTAATCTTAATATAGAAAATATCAGACGATGCTTGGCCTATTAATAATAGATTCTAAAATTGAAAGGGATGTTGTGATTCTATCTATGATCAAAGGAAACCCTTGCCCCAACATGGTATTGATTGGATAATAGCGAAACATGATGAAGAATATGTCAATTCCATAGTGGAAACCATGGTGACATTTTTTGTTTCAAAATAGTAAGATAAAGAAAACCACATCATAATGATGAGAATTTAATGTCAGCAGTCCACCTATGATAAAAAACAAGTTACACTATTCCATTGAGGTGGATTGCATATCCAGAATGAGAGAAGTATTGGGAAGAAAAATAGGGATATAAGGATATCTACATCATAGTGGGTGAATTTCAAAAAACAATACCACATTGAGCTATGATGAGGTGGACCATTACATGGTTTCTTTTTTGGGAGAATGTTTTAAAGCTCTTGATATAAGAAGGTCCAAGGTCTAGCACAGGGAGAACCACACCATGGCCCACATCATGTTGTTATAAGTTTCTTACAGATTTTGAAACATTGAGTTTTTGGGATTTATTGATTCCATGGAATTAAAAATACCACATGGGGGATAAAAGACCAAGTCCTAAGGCTGATTAAAAGGGGAAACATCCCTGATATTTGAATGAGTTTAAATTCATTGATCTATTCAACAAAAAAATTTGAAAGATTCTTATAACAATTATTGATAAAATATTGACACATTATTTGGTAATGATAAATAACTATAAATGAATGAATATAGCTTTGGGAATATGATATAATAAACCCAATATGTTGTTTTATTAATGAACATGAACTCAGAATAACTAAAAAAACTTTATGTGACTGGAAGAAGAAGAAGATCAACATATGTGGAGTCTATGTGAAGGATCATATTTCCATTAGTGATAATTCTTCAAAAGGAGTTTTTTATTATTCTGATGTGTGATTATAACTAGTTGGTTCCAATAGTTTTATTAGTTCAAGGTTACACCCGTTACTGGGATCCTTTTGATTATAATAAAAATAGATCCATGTTTATTTGATAATAACCACAGAACATTAGGGACATAGTCATTCATAAAGTGTTGGGGTTAGTGTCCTAAGGCTAACTATTTTACGTTGATCACAGATATATTTCATGATTTGAATATTAATTAGACAAATTAGAACATATTTTCTTATTTTGAATCTAGAATATGATGTAATAATCACCCATGGTATTTATCACACTGAAGTGGTCATAGAAGTCCCTCATATGGTGAGAACCTTTAAATTCTATGATGGTGTTTTTAAATATAGTTTAACAGTTGGATAATGTACTATGATGGGTCACATAGGTCATATACCATCAAGTGTGAGTACTTGTAAGTGGATGGGGCTTCATCTTAGGATGTTCAAACTTGGTAATATCAAAGAAAAGTGATCATGAGAACAAACCCACTAGTATGAATTATACCTATTTTTATCATTGGATATTCCATTTTGTGAGTGTGTGTAATAGTCCTTTGACTTTAATATCATCATTAATGCATGTCATGAATTAAAAAATAGATTTAATAACCAAAACCATTACACCATATGTTTGTGGGAAGTAGGGAAAATTCGGTGCATCCCGAGTGACATGCTATTAATGGGTAATTGGAAGAAGGATTTGTCCCTTCCTTCTTTATAGAAGTTAATATCTCAACACTTTGATTGGAATAGAACAGTCACATTAAATTCCATGGCCATGGTGAATTAATATATTTATTTTATAGAGTAAAACAAATATATATCAAGAATATAGGTTGATGATGTGGATGTGAAACTTTCTTGATGATATATTGAGATGAAGATATTATATTACATAGAGAGAATATGTATGTGATATTCAATGTTGTGACAATAATTTATTTCTTTTTAGTGTCTTGATCAGTTTCTAGATAGTTATCTTGACAATTAGGAAAGCCTTCCTAATGACAATGAGAAGGAATCTAAGAGGGTCACATACTAACTGACTTCATTGATCTTGATTAAATAATATTTGTGTTTTATTAATAAAATACCTTTAATTCTCAATACTGAGGAAAAGTTTAATTATATTTTTACTAATCTCTAATACTCACAAGTTGATAAATAATTATTTACTCATGAATAAATAAATTATCTTATTATATGAATATTTAATAAATATTTATTCATTGGATTTTGAAAAAAATATTTATTTTATTTATTAATGAATAAAATATATAAGTACATGTCTATTTCTAGTATTTAATAAATGTTGAGTAGTTGGAGAAGACCAAGAAAATTTCAAGTGATGGATACTCATTTTTTAGCTGGTAAATAATATTTATCAATTGTGAAAGTTAGCTCAAGGCATAAAATAATAATACTGTAATATTATTATATGGAATAAGCTTTCTTAATAATTATTATCTTTTTTTAATATCTAGTATGTAATTAAACAATATATTAACCTAAACCATATCCCTATAAATATATCATTATTTATATCGTGTAGTTTTAATCATGTTTTGAGAATTATTGCACACAAAATAAATCTCTCTCATTGATTATCATATCTTCCTCTCATTATCATGAAACATTAGAGACATTCTTTCAACCTTTAAGGACCAATAGGCGATCAACCTGACGAACACATGAAAATTGATTCACCATGCTTGTACCCAAAAATCAATTATCTTCATTAAGAGATCAAAGTAGAATGTTTTGATCACCATTAGAGGTATTATACACTTTTATATTCATAACATAAAGAAGATAGTCTGAAAATGGTTTTTTGGATGATAAGCAACGTCTTCATCAGATAAATTTTCTGGGATGAGGTAACAATTTATTCAAATGTTATACAAATTAATTATAAATTATAAATGAAAATTTCTTCTTTTGTGGTTATAAGAAACTCTATTTCAAAATAAAATTTAAATACATCAACCACCGAGGTGCTTTCACTGTGTCCAAAAACTACTAGCGGTATTAGAGTGGTCAAATTTTTAATTTGTAGTTATTTATCTAATTGTTGATATATATAGACAATAGTGGTTAGATTTTCATATCAAGAATCATTCAATTATTTTAATATGAATTCAATTAACTTGTTTTTTGACATATTATTATTCATCATTCGATGTTTTATTTACATAAAGGACTATGAATAAATGATTAACGAGTATAGATTACACTGGGAATTTTTAAGGATTCTCACTGAATAGGATAGGATAACATGGAATGTAGCCAGAGTACTCACCATGTAACCAAGTGAAATAGACATGTGTATGTAATGGGACTCATGAATAGTTCATTTATTTCACATCGCATGTCGACCATGACATCCTGGAACACGATATGTCATATTACATGGTTTGTCGTACTGTACGGGTCATGTACTCTAAACAGTGTTGCGAAAAATATTTTTGAAAATCATGTGGTAAAATAAATTGTATAAAATATGGGATACTAAAATCCTAGATAAAAAATTACATACATGACGTGAATCTGGCATGTAAACACTATATAGTTTAATATTTCCCATTCTCAAAAACATGTCGAGTCTTTCAACGGGTACGGAAGGCACATGGAAAGAGTGATACACAAAATTTAACTAGCCTGTATACATTAGGTTGTCTAGTCAAGATACACATCAAATCCATGAGCATGTAACATGGGTATATGATAATTAACGTACATGGTGTGTATCTCGTAAGTACACACTGTGTAGTTTCCTAATAAAGGATAGAATTAAATTTTATTAAATTTACAATTTCATCATTAAAAAATTAATATATCTATTGGCACTAGATGTGTTTTGAAATTGAATAATGGTTTTAATGAATTATTAAATGATCCTTTAATTTATATTAATTATCTATAATATTTGGCTCTACTATTTAATTTCCATAAATCCATTTGTGATGGGTATTTGTATGATAATTTTTATAGTCATTCAGAAGAAAAGAAATCAGTTAATTAATTAATAAAAGAATGTATATCTTAATAATATAAAATAAATTATAAATGAATACCAACTTTTTTTACATTATTTGTATTCATAGCATGCATGACTATTCATGATATTGACTAATACTTGTGTCTGGGTAAATTTAATTTAATTTTTATTATTTAATGATTTTTCAATAATTAATTTTTGTATTAAATATGATGAGTTTCATGTCATCCCACCCTCTATTATTAAGTAATACTTGTGTATACATGGTTCGTTATATAATCCCCTTAACCAGTCTATTGGTTTTCCTCACCTGCATGTGAGTTATAAATACTTGTAATTAATATATTATCTCAATTTTTAGGAAGGTGGTTCAAGATAGAACTAAGATGTTACCATCCTGGGTAATGCACATGTGAATAGGTGAAATTTTGTAGCTCATGCAATGACAAGTATAGTTTTTTTCCTATACTTCAAAGGTTTTTTATTATTCTCTCAATAAATCAACCATTATAAAAGATCATGATTATGTTATTTATTTATTTATTTTTCTCTTATGCATAATTTATTTTATGGATGTAAGACCGTGATCACATAGATAAATGAATTATTGTACAATTATGGAATATAAATAAATGGGTTATCTGTTAATGTTTTATCTGACATTATTATATAATAAATTAAAATCAACTAAATATTAACATGATATGCAATGAATAAAAAAAGATACAATTTATACATTATAAGATAAAATCCAACCACTAAATATTAAGTCATTATTGGATTTCAATTACTTGTCTAGGAATGAAATAATTTGAACTAAGTGTATGACCTACCCCCATTGGGAAACATACTTTTAATATAGAGTTATTAAGAAGGTTATGGGTTGACTTAACCATATTACATTAGGATAGGTATCCATATTCAGACATGAGGTAACTTATGGGGATGTTTTGATGAATTTAGAGTTAGGATTTTCAGATTGCGGATCCAACTCAATGGATCAAGGACCTCCAAGCCTGCATTTTTGAAAGACCTGCCTACTTAAATTCCATCAAATAGCCTGACTAACCCATATTGAAGTTATGTGAAAGGCCATATGGATCCTTTCCAGTATTATTAATTTGTAACTAGAAATTTTTATTCAAATGGTGAGGGTTATTGGTACTTGATAAAATAGTGGATTATTTAATAAATTTTTTTAATAATTATTAGTTCTCACAAAATTAATAATCTAGAAAAGTACTAATAATATAATATTTTAAATTATATAATTAACAGATTAAATTATCTACAAAATCCTTATGATCGATTTTTAGGAATCATCATCTCCTTACTAGAAGTAAATTCCAAGAGTAGTTTAGATTCATTCAGGTTGCGCCTATCAGGAAGAAAAATCTTATGTTCTAGAAACCTCAATGCCCAATCCACCTTCCTAGGATGATTATGGTTGTGTGTACCTTATCTATTAAAAAAATATTAAGGATGTGGTAAGCAATCAATGTTTTCTTAAATATTATCTTTCAAGTGAACATAAGAAGCCTCATGAATACATGGATACTCATAGAATACTCAATAATCTATATGTTTTATACTTGGAGAGATCCATAAATGATTATTATCAGGTCTCCAATTATCTTTTACATAGAAATATTGGATAGAGTACATATGTTAGGCTGCATGTAGTAAGTATCATTGGTTATATTGAGAACCTAGATTCTTTATGGTTTAAACAACCAGATAAACTATGCACCAATCTCATTCATGCATCACTCCCTCAATGTTTTTCCATCTTTATTGTAAATTTTAATATAAATAAATTAGATAAGGCTCTCTTAGTTCTTAGCCTTTTTCACTAAGTACATAAGTATATAAATCATGAAATTTCTATATTTATTATGAAAAAAATCAAAAGGGAAAAATAATATATTTATGACCAAATCTTATTCATGCCCTTTGAAGAAGAGAATAACCAGTCGAAATAAAGGGAAGATGATTCTATTTTTTTCAGGTGGAAATAAGGTCCAATAAATAAAAAACAGTACCTGGCCTAAGAATTAAGGTGAAGCTTCAAGGAAATTTTTTATTGAGTGTAATTTATTTTCTTCAAAAAAATTTCCGATTAAATAAATATATTGGTGATCACATTTGCGTTCATATATAAGAACCTAGTAGATTAACAAATATTGACTATGGGGAGGTACATCCATGAGCTACTGAAAGAGGAAAACTAGTTACTATGGCTATCAAGTACTCCCACATCACATTACAAATTGGAATGATCATGCTTTTGTAGGATAATTATTTTATGCTATCAGTTACCAATAACATTATTTTTGTATCCAAAAAAGATATTTTTGGATTTATTTTTAGGTTAATTAATAAATGATTCTTCTTTTATAAATATATAATTCTTTATAGAATGATACATTCAAGTAATGATTTTTATGTGTTGGATTACACAAACCAAGAAATAGAAAACAATAATTTAAATAATTCTCCTAACTAATACCACACCCACATTTGGCATAACCATATAATACATGTAAATGAAAATAATTTTAATAAATAACACAAAGATAGATACTTAGAATCTATTGACCTGAAACAACATAGTGCAAGTAATGCATGTTTAGAATGAAAAATAACTAAATCCACATTTATTGTAAAAGGTGAATCACTTATAGGGCTTCTTGGATCAGTTTATACTAATGTGTTTGGAATATTTCATGTTGAATCAAGGGGTGCGTACTCAAATTTCATAAAATTTACTAATGATTTTAATATATATTGATATGTCTATTGGAATAGGTATATTTCAGATTCCATTGAAAATTTTATAGAATAAAATAATGAAGTTGAGAACTATGTTGGAAAGAATGTTTAGAAACTCCACTTATGCCATGGTGGAGAATATGTTAACCAAGAAATTATTGATTATTTTTGGTAGAATGGGATCTTATCCAAACTCACACCTCCGTGTAAACTTAAGTGTAATGATTTAATAGAAAGTAATAACCACACCTTGTTGAACCTGGGGAGATCAATGATGAGTCATACGTATCTTCCATTATCCTTTTGGTGATACACATTATTCAAAACCATATAAATACTAAACCACATACCAACCAAAGTGGAATATAGGATACCATAAAAATTTTGGAACAGAAAAAAACTTTTGGTTTTTTACTGACATGTGTGGGGTTGTGAAGCATTCATTAAGGCTTTTTGGTAATATACTTACACCTTGAGGAATAAACTCTACCTTAATAGGTTACCCTATGTAAATAAAGGGATACTATCTGTACGAGCCCTAATATAAATAGGCAATAGTGGGAAGACATTCTATATTTTTAGAAAGGGAGAACATCTCTAAAATAAATAGTTTAAGTGAAATAGAATTTAATAAAGTCAAGGATCAATGTACACATGAGTTGGGATAGGAAAAAATTCCATAAATAACCATGGAAGAAGATTCTTTAGAGACATAGGTACTATGAAAGAGTACAAGAGAGGTTATATAACTAGAATGGTATGATTTCTTTGTCAATAAGGATGGTTACTAATTATTGGTTGATAGTAATGGTCCTTTAACCTATAAGGAAGTATCTAGTGGAATATATGTTTCAGTGTGGTAAGAATATTTGAATTTTTAAATGGATTCCCTGTACCAAAAAAAAGTATAGATTTTTGTAAATCCTCTCATGGATGTAATTAATGCTAGTTATAAATGGGTATTTCTAAAGAAACTAGAAGTGTATGGTAAAGTCATTACTTTTAAGGCATGAATAGTTTCAAAAGGGTTAAAAAATTATCAAGGCATTGAATATGAATGAACCTTTTCTCCAAATATAATACTAAAATACATCAAAACCCTATTTATATTACTACCTTCCATGATTATGAGATCTATAAAATGTATATAAAAACATTTATCCTTACTGGGAGCCTTAATGAATATGGTTATATAAAAAAACATTAAGGGTTTATGAAAAAAATGATTCTAATAAGATTTACAGGCTGAAAAAAACCATTTATTGACTAAAGTAAGCATCCTGGTCATGAAAAATTTAGTTTGATGAGGCCATAACATAACATGATTTCTTAAATAAATAATGCAATACTTATGTCTATAAATGGTTTAGTGGGTGTTTCATCATTTTATTAAAAGTATATGTTAATAAAATACTACTAATTGGAAACATTATACGAGTCTCACAATATTTTAATAAACAATTGAATAAATTCGTATCGATAAAGGACATAGGTAAACCATCACATATTATTGGGATCAAGATTCAACGTGATATATCTAGGAAGCTGATCAGCCTAAATCAACGTACATATATTGATAAGATACTAAAAATATTCAGTATAGAACAATCCAAAAGGGAAGTATTTCCCATGTCTCGTGGAATTCATCATTCTAGGAAAATGTGTCCTTAAATATATGAGAAATTTTAAATGATAGAAAATATTCCATACTCATCAGTGATTAGGTCAGTCATGTATGAAATGCTATGTATTGGGCTTAATGTTTCTTATTCCTTCAGTATAATAGGCAAATATCAAAATGACTAAGGGGACAACCATTAGATGATAGTCAAGATTACCATTAAGTATCTAAGGTAAACCAATGATATGTTCCTGGTCCAAAGAGGATATGATGAACCAGTCATTAGATGATATGAAAAATCTAGTTTCCAAATAGATCAAGAAGATATGAAATAAAAATTGAATTTATATTCATTTTAAATGGAGGTAATGTAAGTTGGAAGATATCAAAGTAAGTCGTGGTCATAGATTCCTCAGTATAGTTTGTGTAAATTATGTATTTTAAGGTATATTAGGAAGCAGTATTGATACACAAATTCATCCAAGAACTTTACATGGTTCCTAGATGTAACCAACTTATCATTATCTTTTTTGATAATACAACAATATTGGAACTTTTAAAAGAACCATGGTCACAACAGTAGTAGAAGAACATACATAGAAATTATCATATCTTGAGGGATTTTCCTAGAGAAGTGTGGTTGTAGTTAGAAGTATTTCAATGTAATAAAACAAGGTAGAACACTTGAAGAAATCCATGAATCTATATAAATATGATTATATTGTGAGGTCTAGATGACCAAATGTTGTGGGTAGTTGGCTCTAGTCCAAGTGGGAGTTTTTTAGATTGTGTATCCTAGGACTCTCTATTTATAATTTGATTACAATAATATTTGAGGATTTTAATATTAATAAAACGTCTTATTACATATTGCTCATTTTTTTGTATTACTTTGATGTAATAATTTCATAGGGTAACAATCATATTGATAAGGTCATATCAATTCCATGCTATAAGTAGAAACCAAAAATTCCATGACGATATTCTTAACTATAGTAATACAGTTTGATAATGTACTATGAAGGGTCACATTGTTTATAAACCATCATGTGAGAGTACTTATAATTGGATGAGGCTTCTTGTCATCAATTTCTCACTTGGTAATGTGCTAGAAATGAGATTATGATAACAATCCTACAAATAGGAATGGTGAATAGTTCAGTTTCATCAGATATTTCTTTTTTTGAGTGTGTGTAATGGTCCTCGGACATTAGGAATATCATTGATACATTTACTAACTCAAACACATAGATTTACCTACCAAAACTATGATTCCATATGTTAATTGGATTTAGGGTACGTTGGGTGCATCATGAATGATACGTTATTAATGGATAAGTCAAAGAAGGATTTTCCCTTCCACCTTTATGGAAGTTTATATATCAGCTATTTGATATGAATAGAACTATTACATTAAATTCTTTGTCCACATTGAATCAACATGTTTATTATAGATATTTGAAGAAACATGTATCGATCATCTACGTAGATTATACAGATGTTAAACAAACAAGATGAGATATTTAAATAAAGGGATTATAGTACACAAGGAGTGTTCATATGTGGTTGCCTATGTTATGACATTAATTTATTTCTCTTGTGTGACTTGACCCATTACAAGATAATAATCTTGGATAATAGGAAATCCTACCAAATGGAAATGAGAAAGAGTCCTATAGGGTCACACACTAAGCCTTTTTGTTCATCTTGATTAAATTATCATTAAATTTAAATAAGGAAATAAATACTATTCTTAGGACTAAGGAATAATTTTATTCATGTTTTATTGATCTCTAATATTTACATGGGGATAAATAATTATTTATTCATTGGTAAAGAATTTTTTTTGTGAAAATTATATTTAATTAAAATTTATTCACTTGATTTTGAATAAAAAATATTTTATTTATTAAAGATTAAAATAATTATTTAAATATTTACTTTGGTATTCATAAATATACATGAGTTGTAGAAAACTAAGATCACCTACAGTGACAAATATTTATTTTAAATCTGGTAAATGATATTTATCAATTCAAAATTTTATCACAAGATACTAAAATATGCTAATATAATATTCTTAATATATAGAATTAGGTTTGTTAAGAATTATTATATTATTTAAGGGAAGGTATGTAGTTAAATAATATATTAACCTAATCCATAGCTACATAAAGGGATAATTATTTCTATTATGTAGCGTTAATCAAGAATTATGAGTCATTGCATGAAACAAAATTCTCTCCCTGTTCATCCTGTTTTATTTATCTCAAGATCATGAAGTGCTAGAGAGATTCCTTCAATATTGAAGGAACAACTAGTGATCAAGAAAAACAATGCAAGAAAATCAATTTACCATACTTGAAACCAAAAATCAATCATTTTCATTCGAAGATCAAATTGGAATATGTTGATCATCACTAGAGGGATACTACACTTGGATCCTCCTAACACAGATAAAGAAATATGAAAAGGGTTTTCTAGATGATCCCAAAAATCATCATCACGGAATGTTACAAAGTAGAGGTAATGATTTCTTCTGATATTAAATTAATTAATTATAAATTTAACATACAAATTTGATCTATTGGGTTTTTGGGAAAATCTATTTTTAAATAAATTTTAAATATATCCCCCACCATGTAGCTTTTATTATTCTTAGAACCTACATAAAGATGCTGTACAACTTTAAAAAATTATTTTTTTTTATTTTTTGTTTATAATTAGTTTGTATCTTGAGAGATCGGTGCTAATTTGAATGATAGTTGAAGGGGAAATTAAATAACTATACACACCGATTCACTCAATAATCATTTTGTATCACCCTATACATGATCCAACTATTAAGATCTTATCCTATACCAACTCTCTAGTATCAATCAAGAGCTTGATATAGAGAAACATAATTCAATTAATAGTAAAGTCATCCTATTATTTTATATAAAATTTTTTAATTAATTGAATTATAGGATGGTATCTTATTTTATTTATATATAGATTCATGTTATTTATTCTATTCAATATGGATTCACCATACCATATGAAACCCCACCTTGGTCCTTGAAAAAAAAGAAATATTGGGAATGATGGGAGTGCCTAGAATGCCTAAATATCTTCTTTATTAGAAATTGAGTTGAAAATGTTCTTGGGTTTTATTACTACTAATTCAATTTTGAATATTATTTATATCATTTATTAATAAGAAAAAGTCTAACAAAGAAAACTAAAAAATCTGCAGATAATAGTTTGATGATGTTAGATTGAGAAGGATGAAACTATAGATAAATTCTTTACATGGGTAAATATTATTTTCAACACTATTAGTTTATTCAGGGAAACACTTCATGAATGCACAATGGTAAAACAATTATTTGAATCCTTCTATTAAATTTTAATACTAATATCTCATCTTAAGAAGATAGAGGTCTTATTTACCATTGATAAACATAAATGTACTCTTATCAATTATGAAATGAGAAGAGTACCATTCCTTAAAAGAAAAGTTAACTAGGAAAGGTAAATTAGTTTAAAATATTTCAAAGATATGAATATGTAACAGAATTGGAAAAAGTCAAATGCATATGAAAATATAGACTATTTTCCAGAAACACCTTATCTTATGTTAAGAAATTTTATGGGATTGGGAAGTTGTAAATATAAAGGTAAAATTTCATTAATGCATTTTAATTGTGTTACAGTTTTCTAGTTCTCATTCAAATACCCTCTACGAACTATGGGAGATAATTATTATAAAGATGATACTATTAATACTACCAATAAGAAAGATATCTCAATATTTTTGTCAAAATAATCAAGAATATTTCCCCTTGTTCCTTCAAAAATAAATTTTATTATGTTGAGGAAGGAATATCTGACAATTATGAAAATAGTGGTGTTAAAGATGGAGTTCCAAAATATGTCTCTCAATTTGGTCCCATAGAATATCATTAATAAAAGTTGAACCCATTTAAAGATGATTTATAATAAAATAGTGATCATTGTGTATAGGAAGGAGAGACTACTAAAGAATATATTACAATAATAGAAATAAAAAAGTGTTTTAATGAAATAAGAATACTGAGAGAAGGAAAAAATCAACAAAATGTAGGCCCCAAAAAAATTAAACTATTGTTATAAAATTATAGTTTGATCAAATAAATTATGATACTAAATATTGATAGTTCAAATAATGGTTTAATCATTGAATATGTATTCTCTACCATTTCCATTTGGGAAAAGGAAGTTGATAAAATGAAAAAAATAATGATGAATTTGAGGAGGAAGAGGAAAATAAATACAATAAAAAAATGGATATCAAGGAGAAAGATGAATTCTATATGTGAATTACTAAAATAAAATCTTATAAACAATATATAGGAAATTAAAATGGAAAACCTATATAATTACTATAAAAAAAATATTACACATACTAAAGTATCAATTTAAAATTTGAAATATGAGACAACTGAGATATATAAAGAAATGAAAAAAAATATTGAAACAAAAAAATCCATGAAATGTGACATAATGTGTCATAAATATTAAATGAAGAATTACATAATAAGACTTTTTGGGGAATCCACATTTAAGGGATGAAAACTGATCATGATAAAAACTCAATCAATAGATGAATTGTTTTCACATAATATTTTAGAAAAAATGATGGTTTTATGGTTTGTTTAACCACCAGTTATATAATATTTTTTATAATATGTCTCTTACTAGTATTACAAGATAGAATGAATCAATGGTTAAAAAAAACCATAGAATAGAACTCAGAAAAGACCTCAATAGCTTGAAAAGAATGTTAGAGTAAAGAACAAATTTAGAATCACATAAAAGTTCTATATAAGATGTGATAAAAAATATAATTCCTAATATGTATGTATATTTTTTATCCCTACTCAGTTGAATGCATAATAAAATTTCCTAAAAAAATTAAATCAAATTTTTATTTGTAAAAATGGAATTTTTTGAAATAATATTTTTAGATTTCAAATCATAGAATCGTGGGATAATAGATAGTGGGTGTTCATCTCACATGAAATGTTATTTCAACTTCATTAAAAATGGTGAAAAATACGAAGGATGATCTTTTACATTTTGCAATTAAAAATCACAAATATTCAATTTTATTATAATAAAAAACATTTAAAAAAATTCAATTCAATCCATCTAGTTTATTGTTTATTTATGGGTCAAGTCATAAATTGTTGAGTGCATCAAAATTATTTTATGCTAGAAAAAAATTGTTTTTTTTTGAAAAAAATAGATGCATGGTCAAAAAAAAATATTAGACTATTATTACCAGGGTTTTTAAAACCCAAGGAAATTTGTTTTATGTTAGGGAAATAAGTGTAATATTTTACATGATACAACAGAAAAAAGTAATTTAGGGAATTAAATAATTTGTTTCTTAGGATAAAATGAAAAGAGAAAACTAATTAAAGAATATTTTGTTAGGATTAAATCAATTTTGAAAGGAAATTCCCCTAGTATTTGTAATAATTTTACAAAATCAAAACACGGTGAAAAACCTATAAGGCAGTTTAAATTTAAACATGGAAGCCTCTTCAACTAACTCACTCTAATATATCTATCCCTATAACAAATAATTAAAAAATTGAGATAGATATTTTATCACATTTATTAATGATTTGACAAGGATTACATGATTCTTTTCTATCTCATGAAAATTATAGGCCTTGTACTAATTCAATAGTTTTATATGAATTTCATAGAAGAAAAAAACAAGCACTTTAAGAGATTGAAATCATATAATGGGAGTGAATGTGACAACAAATAAGTCACTAAAATTCCTAAAAAACTTGAAATATATTCTCCAAAAATTCTTCAATAAAATAGAGTGGATAAATGTAGAAACATGAGTCTAGTTTATATTCCTAGAACTATGCTGAGAGAGTATTACACATCAAGGTATCACCCGTCACAATCCATCATAACTATGAGAATAATTCTGAAGGGATGTCTTATAAGAATAAACTATAATATGAATATTAATAAGATATGCTTCAATAAAAATAAAGAGGATAATAAATTTTGTTTTTTTGGAATTCCTTGCATGATTGATGACAAAGATAAAATTGGTGTAAATTATGATTTAAAAGAGAAAGATAGAATATTTCATAGACAACTACAAAATATAAAATCCTATATATTTTACAAATAATAACTAATTATTAATAGTGATAAGGTAACATGATTTGAAAATAAAGAATGAATCAGAAATATTATCATTGTAAATGATGAGAATGACATTGAGAGTTTTAAAATTGTTAATGAAAATGCAGAAACACACATATTCATATTGATGACTCATATTTAGAATTTTTAAGTGATGAAGATAAAGAATTAAAGACTGAAGGTGTAAATGGAGGGCTAAGAAAAAATGTTAAAGCTGAAAATATTATTGGAGACTAGAATAAAGGTTTGAAGAAGTGAAATAAAATCATGGACACTGGATTAACCAACCTACTACTAATGGTTGAAATTTGAATGTAATGACCTAGAATTTTATCAATGGAATTTCCCTTATGAATATATAATTTTTTCATATTTTTAAATATAATTTTATATAATAGACATGAACCACATGATAGAACCAAATCAATTTTGTAATAATAATTTCTAAATTAAATTTATATAATAAAAAATGTAACTAGAATTTAATGTTTTAAAATGGGAAGAATAGAAAATAATATAACAATAATAGGAAAATTTATGTCATTATGACCATCCTGAATAATCAAACTCATGAACAATACTGTAGAATTAAAGATGAATATTTTTAATGAAACTTTTATTTTTAAATTGAAAATATATATAACCTGAGATATAATATATTTTAATGATAAGTGAATGAAATATTAGTTTTTAATAGGATTTAGGGAATCCATATGATAGTTACAAATGATACCATTTGAATAGTAATATCACTATTGGAACATTGATCTGACTGATGGGAATAGTAACATGACCATTAAAATTGTAACATCATATTTGGAAATGTAAAATAATATTTAACTAACTTATAAAATGATAAAATGACATATTTATATCTATTATAAGTAAATAAATGATTTAAAAATGATAAATTAAGTTCTTGTATTTTTATAAAACATGAATGTTTTCATTTCACTTTCATAATTAATATAATTATTTAAGAGAATGCTTATATAAATAAAATGGATTTATAAATTAATATTATGTTATATAACAATGATAATGTAATTTTATGGGATCAAATTAGTATTTTATTTAACAATTAAATATCTAATATTTAGAAAATTATTTTCAGATAATGCGTTTTGTTTTTTGAATCAACACATTTCAAAAAAATAGGTTACATTTTTTGGTATTTTTTAAATATAGTAGAATTTATGTTGAATAATGAAACATAATTTAAAGTTATTTCATATTATAAGATAAACACCAAATGTTTTGATTCATGAATGTAGTAAAAACCCATTATTTTGAACTCACATGAAAAATTCACTGTGTATAGTCTCAATAATCAATACTATTGGAAGTCTTGAGCTAAAATAATATATAATGAAAAATAATATTCCCAAACACCCTTCTCCTCCCCATATAAGTAGAACCCCTCGCCACCCCATCTGACGACACCTTATAATCCTTGAATATTTCGCAACTGCTTTCCATTTTTCATCCCATACCTCTCCCCCAAGTCCTAATATTTTTTATCTCACCAAAAGCTAAAACCAAAGGGCCTTATTGTGTGTTTCGAGAGATGACATCTGATAGGTAACATTTTCAAACTACATATTTTGAATTATTTTCTTCTTCTAATTTATCCTCTCCTCCCATGTAAAACATAGAATAATGAATAAAGTGTAATATATATACTGAAATTTAATTTTTATGTTGTAATATTTATCATCCATCCTCTTCTCTTCTCCTCTAATTCTAAAAAATGAAAACATCATGCATATTATGTCATTTAACCGCTTACGTGGATGATGAGTTTTGATTTCCCATTACCACCATCATGATAGGTTCAAATTCACATATAAGGGTTTTAAATGACCTAAATATGTATTTTATATATTTTTTCAAATTATTAATTGATATATAGAGGTAATATTAAATAAAATGTAACCAGTTCATGATGGTCAGTAAAACCGCAAAAATAATCTTACCCTATAACATTAATATTTTACTAAGTGAACCAACCTTATAACATAACACATGTGGATATTTGGGGCGACTTATATTTCTATAAGGTTAGGAGTATAAATTAATTTTACCTATATAGTTTTATTCCCATTTGAAAATTACATGAATTATTATCGTCAAGTGATCCGACCTTGGAACCATGAAATGAACGCCCTTCGAAAAAAATATTAAACATTATATCTCATTGAAATAGTAATAAATGAAGATAATAAAAATTTAATAAATATAATTAAAAATTTCAAAGGATCATATTTAAGTAATTATTCAATCTAATTCAATAATAAATGATTTTAAGAGCAAGTACAAAATGATTCAGTAATATAAGGTAAGGGATCTCTCAAAACAACCCTATTTTTATTAGGTTATTATTTCTCTCTCTCTTACCGTAGCTTCTCAGTTTAATACTATTATTTACTTATTATTTATATTTTTTCAAAACATAAATAATTTTATTATTTCATCTTTCCATGATGGAAATGTAAATTTCTAGAATGATTCCCTTCATAATTTTACTCGACATGTCCACTCGGGTAAAGGGAACTTCTCTATTTCTTATCCCATTTAAAGTACCACTCTTTGAAATTTTTGAAACCATTATTCTAAAAAATAAACACTTTTATCATGGAATATCATTATAGTTAATTTATTGTTTTTTTAAAATATTTTTCCCTTACCCTCTTTGAAGACTCAATACCCATTTTTCAAACGTCCTACTTAAATGGAATTTTCAAAAAGGTATTTCTCTACTATTTTTCAAGTATTCACTAAACATGGTCATAATTGTTCATGTAATATGTGTATAAACATCGAATAATCATTGTATAACTTCTTTTATAAAATCTATTATTATATTAAATTATTTATACTATATCAAATGGTTATGTAACCCATTTATTTTCATGTGTAATCCATATGTGTATGCAATATGTTTGACTTCTTTATTTGGAACACTCATGCACGCACTTGTTATGATGAGTGTTCCAAAACCAAACTCTAATTCCTTATTTATTGTTTTTTCCTCAAGAGACATTATTTATGGGATTATGGATAAAACCTAGTCAAGGATGGGACTCTGTTAACCATGTGATGTTGTCTTGGATGTGAGCTTTGACTTATACTTATGTCATGTTTTATGTTGTTACCAAATTCCAATTCTTCTATGATCTTATGATGCCACGTTATTTATGTTATACCTCCATATGATTTTTCATGATATTTTTATTTTTTAATACCATGTAACATATTATAAATCATATGTTATGCTTTATTACCATGATTACTCCTTTACAAGGATTTATATCTCACACCCTTTATTTTATTTATTCCCCAGGTTAGCCTATAAAATTTTGGAATCTATAAGGTATTTAAGAGATAATTAAATATAATAAAATATTTAATTTTATTTTTAATTTATTTTTGATGTACTCTAAACCTATTCTTCCAATGACACTAGGCTTTGCATTCATTCGGTTGAGTTTATTGTATATTTTTGTAAAAAATAATGTAATAGAATGTGTAAAATGATTGGGTTTCCATATTTTGTATTAAAAAATGTCTATTTATTTTGGGGTATTGATTCTATACTAATTTAGTGAGATACATAGGGATAGGTCTATGTATAAGAGAATAATCATAAATTCTAGTGAAGTATAGAGTGACTAGATTTCATGAAATTATATCCTTTTCTAGATATGAGAAGTGGATGTAGCTACAGAAAAATTGTCCCTGGGGGTAATGAACCAAAAATAGAACATTGGGTAATAACTCAATCATTACATATCTCATGATAAAGAGTCCTTATTGCATACCTAGTTTTACACTCATTGGGGATATGAATTAGAAAATTCCTAAACACTTTACAAACCATTATAAATGAATTTAATTGATTGTTAGGACAAAAAAATAGGAAACATTAATATATATAACCTAGATTAAAAACCAGTGACTCATAAGTTGGTATTTTTATGAAATTTATAAGGTATTACTTATAAGTTCATATTTTCCCTTTTTAATTAATTTTTTGTTTTAGTATTCTCTTCTGGTTTTTATTTTATTACATCTTTTGAAATTTGAGGTACTATTCTGACAAACAACATGATAGGAAATGTTATGATTTTCATAATGATATGATGAACATAATGGGAGTGATATATGGTAACTTCATTGAAGAACTATATTTTATGGCTCATACTGTGAATAATAACATGATTCACGAAGAACACCCTCTATATCCTAAAAATGATATGGTTGTATTTGAGTCCTTTATGTGAAAAATACCTACTAAATTTAGTGGATATTCAGATACCCTCATTAAGGAAAAATGGATTAACTCCATTAAAAAGTTATAATATATCCTACAATGATTAGAATAAGAGAATATCTGTAGGGTTTTCTTTTATTTGGTAGGGGAATCCAAATATTGGTGGACACTAATTAAGAAGAAAAATTATAAAGAGTAAATTACGTCCATGGAATAGGTAAGAGTTAAGAAAATATTTTTCAATAAATATTCTCCTTGAACTCTCCATACTAATATGCTGAAGGATTTCCTCATATTGATGAAAAAGGAAGAATATTATATTGGGGTGTATGAGGAAAACATCATAAGGCCTATACATTATGCCTCATACATTTTCATCAACACTAAAAGTAAGTTGGACCGTTTCATTAGTGGTTTATGGGAAGGCCTACAAAAATCCTCAGTGATTGAATAAATTAATAAAAATGAGGAAGTTGTCAATTTTTCCCCTAAGGTATAAATTTATATTGGGGGTATCTTAGTGTTCTCATGTGATTTCTGATTATATAAATTAAATATAGTTCCCTTTTTGAGGATCAATGAATAATTTAAATGGAGGAAAGAAAATACAAGATCCCACATGTCAATAATGTGGGAAGAATCATCCAAGAAACTATCTTGAGGGAATTGGGGGTTGATAGAAATGTGAAATATAGTGGCATCAATATAATCAATGTCGAAGAATGATGAAGAGACCCCCTAATAATATGAATGAAAAAAATGGTTATATCAAAAATCATTTATGGTAAAATGCTTCTACTGTAAGTAATGTATGAATTATATGAACCAATTCTCAAATATATGGGTTTTTGAAGATAATAAATGATAAAAAATTAAAAAAATTATTGAGGAAGGAAGAGCATATGCTACCACTACTACTAAGGTGGATCTTGAAAATGATTTTGTGATAGGTATACTAGTTTTTTATTCAAGACTATTCAACAAACCATTTGATTCTTCTTCAACACATTCTATCATATCTTTCATGTTTAGTATAAATATTCAAACACCAATTTAAAATATTTGTATTGAAATAACTATGAAAATATAAAATGGATTTATTATTAAATCACAAGGATATAACTCCTCATTGGTTAATGTTTTGTGGGATGATCCTCTTAGAGAATCTTGTTCAACATATTATAGTGGATTTTGATTCTACATTTGGCATGTATTGGATATAATCATATAAATAAAACATCAACTACTTGGAGATGGAGATCATTATTCATATCTTGAGTCATCCTTCGATTATATACATTGTTCGGAGTATGATGATTATCCTTTCGAATCATTATCTTAGGTTTGGATATTTATAACTTATAAGAAACCATATCTAGCTTAAATGATTGATACAAATGATTTAATCATCCATGAAGACATAACTACTGTAAAGGACTATACTGGTATATTCCCTAAATAGTTTTTTATTATTAGTCATGATATAAAGGGTTAGTAATCAATAAAAATTATTCTTTAATCTTTTCCCATATCCAAGTCTCCCTATAGAATAAATGCTATTAAGTTAGGAGAACTAAATAAATAGTGAAAATAGATTTTGGAAAAAGGTTTTATATGTTAAAGTGCTTCACTGTGGGGTGTGTTGGTCCTCTTAATCATCAATAAGATTGGGCTAATCCACCTTTTCATTGATTATCATGAAATCAAAAAATATTTATAAAAAAGTATCTTCTTCCATAGATTGATGGATTTTTTGATCAACTATATTGGTTACAATATTTATTTGAGGAGGACCTTTGGTTTTGATATCACCAATTATAGGTGAAAAAGAAGTTATTCCAACGTCTCTATATCAAATCAGGTGTTGACACTATGAGTTCACTGTGATACCTTTTGGACTCACTAATTCACTAAAAATATTCCTGAACATAATGAGTAGAGTATTTATATATCCCCAAAAAAAATTTGTGGTAATCATTATAGATGATATTCCTGTTAACTCTAAAAGAAATTAAGAGCATGAGGAATATTTTGAAACAATGCTAGAGACATTACAGAAGGGTAATCTATATGAAATATACAGTAAATATGACTTCTATATGGAATAAGTATAATTATTATGGAATTTTATCTCCATCTATGGAATATATATAGTCCCTTAAAAGGATAATGAAATTTAGGATTTTCCTATACAAACATATCTAATGAAGATCCATTATTTCATTATACTACATGGGTATTATCAATTATTTGTGGGAATATTCTCAAAATTAGAAAACACAATAACTATGTTAACTAAAAAAGGGGGGATGTTTTTCTTTATCAATGAGTGTGAAGAGAGCATTAAATAGTTTAAAAGGGGGCTTACCAATCCAACAATCCTCGAATTGCCCTAAACTGGGGAACTATTTGTTTTATACAATGATGGTTCAAAGATGGTATTCGGTTGGGAACTTATATTGAATTATATTGTGATAACCCAAACCTTAATGAAGTCAAATGTTAATGATTATAATTACCCAATGCATAACCTGGAGTTGGATGTAATGATTATTTCACTAATGATCAAGAAGCATTATCTATATGGGTAGAATTTTGAAATATATATGCATCATAAGAGAATAAAATATATATTGACATAAATGAAGCTTAATATGAACTAGGAAAAACTCTTAGAGATGATCAAGGACTATCACTACTCAATATAATACCATCCTAGGAATGAAAATAATGTAGCAGATTCTTTAAGTATAAATGATATTACAACCTTATCATTGATGATAATTGAGAATGATCTAATCATTATAGAGTCTCAAAAGATAGACATAGAGATATTAAAGGAATGAATATCATCATTCCATTATCTAATCACATCTCAACCATCCCTAAAAAATAAGAGAAATATTCTCAAAGGGATGATGTAAAAATAAAGAATAATGTGGATTATATAACAAAAGGTAAATCCTTGGAGGTGAATATTGAAAATAATGAGTTGTAAGATTTGGGTTACAACTATGTGTACCAGTAATTTTTTTGATAAATATGGATATACTGAATGATGAAAATATCTCGACCTTATCCATCCTCATAGGGAGTATGAATATGTACATAGATCGCTAAGAACATTGTTGGTGTGATAATATAAAGAATAAGATTTTAGAATATAATTAAATGTTTCTGATTTGTTATTTGGATACAGTTGAGAAGGAAAAGTCTAAGGGGATGATGAAACCATTACCTATACATACATGGAAATGGAAAACCATCACCAGGAATTTTTTCAAAGGTGTTTTGATTTCATATTGAGGAAATAATGCTATATGGGTTGTGATGGATGATCTTATAAGGAATAATATTTTCATTACAATTTTAGAGGACATATAACTAAATAAAAATTCAATGATATAAATCAAAGAATTGGATAGGATATATGAAGAAAACACACTTCGAGTTGATGTATTGTCCATGATCATGGTATTTTATGCTTAATGATTTCCTCAAAGGCCTAAAATTTTCAAAAGGGTTTGTGAAAAAAAATTATGTGAAAAAGATCAATACCACATTACTCATTGTGATTGAGCATAATGATATAATATTTTATAGAAATTGAGAAAGACTATTTGAGTGGTTCTAAAGGAACATTAATGAATGGATTAAAATTTTAATTCATAGGGAAATGATGTTTATATTGGGAATATAATTTTATAAAAAAATATAGTATATTTTTATCTCATAAGAAAAATATGGAAGGTATCTCCTAAATTCGTTTGAAGTGCAGTAAAATAGAAGTGTTTTCACCCTAATTTTGGTGGAAAAATAGGCGTAGAAATGCTGATGAAGGGAAAACTATTAATTGAAACCACTTCAATAGTTTTATTATAGTTCTCACGTACTTCACACCAATAAGGCCTAACATTGTATATGTTTTCACTCTTCATTACTTATATCGATATAGTACAAATGAAATCCATTGTTTTCTACAAAGAGGATCCTAAGATACTTATTCAATACTTTAAATTATGGGATGATGTATAGAAAAATCACTACTATGAGTTTGAGAGGATGTACTACTGGTGATGATACAAGGGATGTTAGTTATAATAAATACATATCATTTGGATTGTTTTTTATTTCAAGAAGTCTTGTTACTTTGAATTAAAATAATTAGACATTTGTGAAACCCATCTCTATAAAGTCTAAATATGTTGATGCCTCAAAAGAAGCTACAAAAATTATATAGATGATGAAATCATCATAAATATTGAATGTTTAATATACATAGATTCTAATTTTAGTCTTTGAAAATAAAAATTCTATAAACATCACTGAAAACATAGTACAACACTCTTGGTTAAGAATCATTGAGAGAAAGTACCATTTTACAAAGGATATGGTTGAAGACGGTATTCTGAGGGAGAAAATTTTTCCATTTAAATAACAGGTTGTTAATATTATTACCAAACCTCTCAAAACTAAAATATATGAGATGTTTAACTTGAAAATGGGAATTCATACCACTCCCTCCAATTTAGGTATGCAATTTATTAAATTTCTTTCTCTATCCTTTAAAGTTAAAATTATTGGGGAGATGATTGATTATAAGTGGATAACGGTGATTAACTTATTTTTTAATTTTTTTAATGTGTATGATGAGTATTCTTCTTACAGAAATAATTTATGAGAGAATTAATTAGTCTTTTTTAAAACAAAATAGCATTCTAAAATAGACTTAGAGATAAATTATTGCAGACTCTTTTCTTATCAATTTTTTTGATATCATCCCTAACATCTATTTCGATTTCTATTATATTTAGTAGCAGGATAATTTTTTGGTATTTAAAAAAATAATGGGGATATTTTTGAACTTTATTTAGGATGGTTTTTATTTTTCTAATATATGTTAATGTGATGATTGAGGCATTTTTATTCATTTTAAAGCCTCAAACTAATGAATTGAAAGTGTATGTCTTTTAAATGATTTGATATTATGAAAACATCATATTAATAGTCAATGGAATTTTGTATTGGCATCACCTAAAATAAAATGATCTTTGTGTAAGGGTCAACTTACCCTAGTGTATCCACCATCCAACCCATATAAGTATGAATTATTTCTATATAACCATCATTTATTCCATTTAAGCATTGGAGAGCATCTGTATAAAATATATCTATAATTAACATTAGGGTTATGCTATTATTATAAATATAAAATTATATAGATTTAAAATCAAATATTAAGAATTCACAATCTAAATAAGAAAAAAATTTGATGAGGTTTGACATGTCATTTATGGATTCCAACGTCATAAAAATTGTTCTAATTCTAGATAGGATCAAATTAATCCCACACCATAAGATATTATAAATCAGAAGACAATTAAATGTGAATATTAATATAGCCACACCATAGTTGAAACCATGGTGATAATTATGGTTGGAAAATAGTTAAGAAATTTTAACTATATCATGAATATGAGTATTTTTTCTTCTATATCAACCAATTTGGAAAAAGAGTTAAACTAAATCATATAGGTGATCACATTTCATGGAATGATATAGGGATACAAAATAAAAATATGTACTTAATGAAAATGACATTGTTATAGTGGGTGTTTTAGATAAGAAGACTCCCTATGAGACCAGACCATGTTTCATTTTTGGAAATAATTTTATTGTATGCTCCTATCATGTGAATGTATAAGTTCAAGCCTGTGGAGATTCATTACATAACACATATCATTTTTATTCCTGATTCATGTAATTGTAAAATATACTAGATATTGAGACATATTTATTTTATGGTATTTCATATAACCCATAGAGGATTGATGACTATGTCTTGAGGAGGATTAAATTGTAGGACTTGTCTCAATGATAAATGTGTTTGAACAATTCTATTAGACCTCAAAAAATTTGGTACATTTCCATAAATATTATGGAAATTGTATTCACATAATATTCAGTTAATATAATTAACCCGAAAGAAAGAAATATGGGGTTGAAATAATTGATATAAGAGAAACGATATGATTCTATAAAAAATATAACAATGAGGAATAGTCAGTAGAGATTTTTTTGTGTGAGGAATAGGAATAGGATTAATATATGTTGAGTTTGTGTGAAATATCATACATTCATTAGTGATTATTCATCAGATGGAGTTGTTTTTTCTATTTATGGAGATTTTAAATAGTTGACTCTACCAGTTGAACGAGTTCATGAATATAGCTACACTCGAGTTCCTTTGGATAATAATAAGGTTGATATGTTCATGGCATAACAACCATAAAACACCATAGATATAGTTATCGATCAAGGAGGTCAAACTCATATAAAAATATGTTTTTTATATTTTATTTTTTCATCTATGAGTATCTTGAGATAGAGGTGTTGACTATATATTAAGCTAAAGGGGACTTTAAATAACCTTATATACTGATTCACTCCCCCTATCATAGTGTATCACTCTTTATGTGATCTATCATTAACCAGGATATGTTGGATATCTATATAAAGTTTAATCCCAATAGTTAATTGGTCCTAGACATATGACCTTAAAATAATCTTCATAAGAGGCACCATGATGAAAATTTTCACATGACCATAAATGTACAAAATGTACCATTAATCAATAATGAGATATATGATTTCTTATTCCATTAAAATGGATATATATGAGGTCTCAATCATGGTCCGGATATATTCTACATAACACCTACTACCTCCCAAATGAAAATCAATAAATTTTTTTAAAAAAAAGTGATAGTAGAAGATATAACTAGAATGAAAAAAACTGTAATCCCACAAAATTTATGGGGAACATATGTAATTAAGATCAAATCATCCCCCTACCGAGTTCTGAAACATTGAGAGGAAAGACACCCAAGCTGGAGACTAATGTAATCTGAAATCCTTGGCAATCCATGGAGGTAGGGATTTCAGCCACTTTGTTCCACTCCCACTAGGTATGAAGGAATTACATGTCTTTGTAAATAAGGCCCTTGAACCTTTAGATAACATATTATATTTTACAAGTAATGGGGATAATTAAAATTAATGAGTCATAAATAATATAGTAATATATTTGAATCGATGTGGGATGAATATTCGTCTGGCTACATAAGAGGAGGACTGCTAGCATTGTGTTCAATTCATCCAATAAAGAGTTGTCACTTTCGAAAAATATGGAGAATTCTAGAATAATAGAAGCCCTGGGATACCGATCAATGCCACCTCCATGTATGAAACCCATGCTTCATGATCCATCCATGTTAATATTGATACTATAAAATTGAGGAAACCAATGTATACACCAACCTTGAGTGACACTAAGGAAAGAGTGGTTGGGGGTTCTGGATTCAAAAAGAGGGAGAAGGGAGGTATCCTCCACTCAATTTTTAAGAATACATATCATATTAATTTTAAGGATATTAGTTCTGATGTCAATGGCTATTCTAGAACTTGGGGAACTATCATGTAAAGCTTTGTTCCTTTCCTTCCATATACACCAAACAACCAATCAGAGGATCATGAATATTGAATTTTTCTTAGAACTGAATCTCCCCACTCTGTGGAACCATAGGTTGAGAAAAGTGGGTTCTAAAGGATCTTATGAAGGGATCCAGTGATATCACCAAAGTAGATCCACACATAAAAGGCTAAGACACCTTTGAAAAATAGCTAAGTCATAGTTTCTTCATGAGTATCACTACAACATGAAAACCTAGAAATGAGATCGATTCCTAACCACTTAATGTTTTTATTTGTAAGTAGATCATGGTTTATCACTCAACATGTGAGGAAGTTAAATTTATCTAGTAACTCCATACACCATATTACCTCACCCCAGCTGTCTAGCTCATTGGGTGCTATCAAGGTTATGTGGAAATCTTTCACACATAATTCACCGGATGAAGAGATAGTGAAAATGATTTTTTTTCAGCTATGAGTTCATCATAATAAGGATGAATCATTAATGATGATTCTTAATAAGAATAGATTGGATGATTTCTGGGTGACATCTTTCTTATCTAATCATTATGTATGGTATTTCATTCCAAAATTCCAAGCATAGTGCTATCCTGGAACAAGTACGAGGAATTAATATCACCTCGACCCACTATCCATTGGGTATATAATTAGAAAATATAGAGGTGGGGATGAAGCATGATCCAAATAGAAGATGTAATCCCTCTTGAAATCTTTATATTAAAACAATACATTTACATTATAAATATTCCCCACAATGTCTGACACTCTAACATCTCCCATTCCAATTTCACATGTAGACACTACATCATGATCAAGATGATCCTAACATTGATTCCACCATCCTTAAATGGATTTTACATCATTATCTAAGAATAAAAATAGTTCATACAATAATAATGGAAATCCCATATGAAAAAATCAAGGAAATTTCCAATACTAGATAAAACACATTTCATAACCTTGAGGGTTGAATGAACATGGATGCATATATAAAAAAAATGTGATTCACCATTGTAATTATACAACAAAATTAAAAAAATGATTTTTAAAATTAAATATATTTCTAGTGATCATATCAAAAAACTTATCTATGTTGTGAATATAGATCCTACCAAGAGATATTGGGGTTCCCATATAGTCCATCAGAAATATTATTCTTTGCATGTTCATATATTTCTTCATGCTTCTAGTCCTATTCTCAGAGAATTGGTTCGAGATGAAAAAAATACTCTTCTCATGGTTCACATGTTGGCACACCACTTTCAATATTCCTATAGAATATTTTTGATACCAAGAATGGATGTATTACTGGCATTGAAAAAAATATGACTATGTCACATTTAAACATGATATGAGAGATACCCTTTAAGTTTGACCTACAATGATATGGAAGGATATTTAACATCAAAAAATTTTCATTTATGAATCTAATAGGGTGTCTAGAGTAAAAAAAATAGGCTAGGGTATAATAGGTATACTCGCCTTAGGCCCTGGGTATATTTGAAGAAACAACATTGCTTCAGTAGGATGGTAATGGAGATCCATGAGGAACTGAAACAACTGATCATGATGTTAGAGGATCATGGAGAGAAGAACATTTATAGTATCATATTGAGTATTTTGTTCCACTAAATTGTATTATATTGCTTAATCATGTTCATATAAATAAATGAAATTTGGTTGATGTCGCGGACCACTTCTTGAGATGAGCTTATAACAACCTAAATTTACCTCCCTTAGAAGAAACTATACTGCCCATTTGAGATAGAAAAGGGGAAGAGAAATGATATTATTTTATTTATAACACTAAAAAACCATATATGATAAATTTCTCATAATGATAGGATTTTAGTTCTTAAGTGAAGACAAGTATTTTATTTTAGGTATTAGAAATAGTGTATTAGAAATGAAATGTTCCTTACTTGTTTTTAACTTTTATAAGATTTAGGTATCCCTTTAATCAAAATTAAATATCCAAATGCACCATTTAATGCCACATTATTTGTATAAATTTTTAGTCCATGGAGGAAAGATTAATCCATTTTACAAAAAATAACTATCATGTAAAAATATTCCTCAAGTAATAGGAAATATTTTGACCTAAATCCATGACATATTTTGATACTCAACCAACTCTTTCAGAGCTAATTGGTGAATTTATTAGTCTGATAATATTATCTTGATATCTCCATCATTGCATTAGTGGTGGATCATGATATCCTCTAGAGGATGAGTCCATATAGTCTATTATACCAATGATAGATCATAGAGAACTAGGTGTCTCATATTACCACATACAACCACTTGAGAATCATATACCTAGAGTATAATAACACATACCTTCAACATCATTGGGAGGTGGGGTATTAATACCACCACATCTATGAAATAACCTACTAGCTACCAAGGATGTCTCTTATTCAGTATATTCATTATCATAGATGCACCACCCCAAATATTCAATAAGTTGTAGAGATAGTCATCTCATATACAATCATCCAGACTTTAATGTCTAAAAATAGATCCTTTCAGGGACAACCAACAAATACAACTCAAGTAAAGACACATATCCTTGATTCTAACAATATATTATAGATCCATTGGTTTATATCGATAGTTTCGTAGGGGTAATCCTAATTAACCATTAAAAAGATGTTGTCGACTTTATCACAACCTAACTTAGTGACTATAACTTCCTAGGGGATATTCCAGTGCATAAGGATGAGGGAATTTGTACCCTTACAATGATCACCAATATCATTCATTAGGAAACAATACACCTAGAACATGGATATAACTATTTTAAGAGAATAATTTTTTCATGATACATGTTTCAAATTTATAAATTTCTCTACCATTGGACTAAATAAATTTTCAAACAAAGATACTATAGAATAACACGAAAAAGAGTTTTCATATATAGGAACCACCACATAGCATGCTAGAACTGATGAAAAAATAAATGGTGTGGTCATATTCATATCACACCAACCACAAAAAAATAAAGATGTCACTAATGTAAAAGAGTATATTTCTTAGTTTATGTTCAAAATAGAGGATCCTGGGTAGATAAATTCTATGTTTCCCAAGGATAACCTACCTATAAATCATGTTCATCTGGTTGAATCCATCATACTTCCTTTGGATAGACCTATTTAATGTGAGGATAATAATTGATCTAAAAAATGATTATTCTATCCACCTCTTAAACATTAGATCATAAAAATAATCCCTTATGTATACAACATTGATTGATTATTAAGAGCTCATATCACTCAGGATACATTATCTACTAGTTAAATAGATTCACCTAACATTAATGTGGCCTATGATATGGAAATAATTATTAGATTATCTCACTAATTTTATGTATTATCTTGACAAACAATGTGAACTAGTACAACTAGGTTGATATTTGTATCTGGTGTGGGTGTATTTTAATCTTCCTCTACCCAACATCAATAATCCTAAATTCTTGTTATTTGATAGATTATGAAATCTGTAATAGTATATCACCAATTTTTCTTCCTAGTTTTTCCCAATGTTGGGAAACCTATAATAATAAGTGGTTTATGAGATCATATTATTGATTAAGTCATTATAATGTTCAGAATTTACTTTTTATGATAACCTTACAACTGTTTCCATTGAAAGCTAGGAAGATATCCATCTATAATTCCTTTTCTAATTCATCCCCGCACTGAGGAACACAACTATCCATCACCATTAAATTACATCCAATAATATAATGAATGATTAATGTATTTCATTATATGATGGATGGTTTTAGAATATAATTTTTATATAATGATTCCAAAAGAAAAATTATTGGTGACCTACATTGAGAAACTACTCAGAGAATTTTCAACATTTATAATCCCTATATAGAATCCAAGTAGGATTGAAGTGTTTCAAACCTAGAAATGATTCATTAGAATTCAATTTAGAAATATAAGGAAGCAGTTCATTTGGGTCATCTTTCATTATAAGTATGTCTATGAAATTAGAAAATACTATTGTAACTCTTAGTCCAAAAAGGATGAGGTTACATGACTTTGTAAGTAGGAAGATTAAAATGTATTCCTTATTAAATGATCAGGTTCTAGGGTAATTAATCGTTTCATAGGAAAATAACCTAATAAAATTTCTAGAAATAAAGAATCCAAATGAGTTAGTGAAGGAAGATAACCAAAATTATTTCTCTTACCATCATACACTGGGTCACAAAATCAAGGACTGCTTTATCATTAAAGATCAACTATATAAGATACTTGATGATAACAATTATCGATATAGGTGGGACCATTTGAATTAGGGATTCCTAAGGATTCCAAAATCAATCTATACTAAGATTCAATTCATGCCCCTTATATTTGGATAATGGGAACCATAAAATCAAATGAATCAGCAGAAAACATCCCACCAAAACATTCAATGGGAATAGTCAATATAACTAGTTCTTCTAATGAGGATAACTAGTATACCTCTATATCTATATATATGGGGTAGGATAATTAGGAATACTTTTAAACATGTTTTTATGAGAGTTCCATTAATTGTGATAAATAATCATATATAATAATATGTGGCTCAAAAGGATTTACCATCCTCTACTCTATGAATTTGTAATGATGAGCCTATTAATACACCAAATGCCCCAAAAAAGTGGTGTTCAACCCTAATGATTCCTCAGAAAGCATGTAGGATATATCTTGTACCCAATTTCACTAGTAGATCAAGCCATTGGTATCTACACCTTGGCTCACATCATATGTCACTTGTCTTTCCACTAGGAAGGCCAAGGGTTCTAATAATTCTTATTCTCGTTATCCCATTGAGGAGGAAAATACAATATCTACCAAAATAATATCACTCAGTTATAGTAAGAATATGAATAAATCTACAAAATAATTATAAATATGTTTTAATAATATTTACCCATGTTAGAATATCAATATCATCTTATATAGGTCCTCCTCGAAGTGATTCACCCCAACCCATAGGGATATGGAAATTTTGATATTTTTTAAGACTCGTTAGGTGAATTTTAGACTTCATTTATCCTCAGTGATACCCATGAAATCCTTATGATAGATAGAGATATTTAGACTAGTTTTAGAGAAATATATACCCCATTCTCTAAAATATTTGATAAACTAACCTAAATTGACCGAGGTTAAGGCACCATCACCCAAATCACAATTTCAACAAAATGATTATATTGATAAAGGGACATATGATAGACCTCAGAAAATATGTTGTAATTCATTTCTAAATGATAGAAGAATAATGGTATATTTCTTTGAATAAAATAATGTAAATTGCGTTTTCTCCTCTACATTGGAGAACAATTTGATTGAAATATCAAGGATCCAGAGTGCAATAATGGTATATTTGATTTTCCTTCCAAATTACTTCCCATATCACCAATTGTTTGTGTATATAATCAAGGTATTATTTGTATTTATTTATTATCTTCATAAGTATGTATATAAGGGGATAATGGAGACAGTGAATCCCAAATATCTACTTTACTCATGTAAACACCCTAACCCAAATGCAAAAATTTTGAGAAAGAATCAGGGTATCTCATCTCTCTATGATAGATGAGAGAAATAATTTTCTCTTTTTCCTAATCATAATCATATATATTTATCTTGTTCATTAGAGAATGAACCTCTTTATATTATCAAGACAAAGAGACTTAAATATAAACTTATGATAAATCAGGCATATTATTTTCCTTACCCTTGGGTTTTGGGATATACATTCGAATGATGTTTTGTTTTCACGGACTGGCTGTAGAAGTAGACAAATGAAAGGCAGAAAATTATAAAGAATCATAAGTTGCATGAAATATTTATATGAGTATTCTCACTCCAAATAAATGGAAACATGATTGATATACCTCATTAATGGAAGGAATCCCCAGTTGTGTGACTTTAAAAATTCTAGTATATTGTTCTCACTATATGAAATTAAACTACATGGACATAGTTTTTTATACATGACTCTAATATACATAGTAAACTAACATAACCACAAGAAATTAAACTAAATGGATATATTTATATCTTCATAAAAATAATCTTTATATGATATCATCCTCACTATTTGACATAAACTAAATATCTATATTCTTAGTTGTATGAATCAAAACTCCATAAAATACAGTCATCATTGTATGATTTTAAATTACATAGTCATAACTCTAGTAGAATGAATTTAAACTAAATTTCATACCATCATCAATTTATTATTTTAAAATATATATCCATTTTCCTTGCCATATGAACCTAAACTACATATCATTTCATCCTTACTATTTGAACTTAAACAACATGACCCATGCCCATTCCATATAAATCTTTCTAGGATTTAGACCCTGAAGCATGACATTAAACTATATGATATATAGTCATTCACTATGAATTTACCTACCTTTTAATATGATCCTGATACACATTCAAGGATTCCAATTTATGTATTTACCTTCTCATGTTGAGTTGTATTCAACAACTACACATTTGGAAAAAATCATTGCACCTCATCCTAAAATTTGGACCTAATTGACATCTGGCTTCCTTTCATCCCTTTTTAGGACACTATTAGATTATATTTCTAATTAACATCACTAGAGATATATATTTTTTGGATAATTAAATAAATACTTGAAGAACTACATGTGTCATTATTTCTGTCCTCATAGGATACATAGCGATTCTGCAATCACCTACATTGTTATAAACATCCAAATTTTATCATGGGTACAAATCTTATTATCATAATGTTAAATTGTACAACCACCATCATTCCCAGATCCATGAACATAAAATTATATTCACATGGTCAAATCTTTACCACCATAAATTATTTATAATTATGATTGGGTATAAATATAATTCACATTTTCTTTCAACTCCCTCCATCTATATTGGAAGAACCCTATAGATTAAAGTGAATTTGGACAATTATAGTCCCTCAAAACTTTTCCCCTCATCTCTAAGTATTCCATTAGAACATTTGATATAAAATTATGACCATGGAACTTTTATCCCTATTACTTTCTTTTTTGTGATATAATTAATTTTCCCATTAACCCTTTCTCCTCACATTGAGCATGACTCAGTAGAGCTTAGGGGTTGTGGTGGATTATTATGATAAGAATAATTGAGATACATTATAATCAAAAAATTAGAAGTTTTAAGAGTCCTTTCTTCATGGATCTAAAATCCTTAACCTTATTTCATTTTCATAAGACCCAAAAATTTATAACATAAGGTCTTTTTCATATAATCCAAAACTAGAAGTATGTTTTCTTTACTATATGACCTTAAACCACTTGGAATGTTTACCCATATATGACATTAAGATGATTTTCCCACTATATTATTCACAGGAGACCATTTTTCACATCCTACTCTTCTTTTCAGAACCAATTAATAATATCCTCCACTTTACATATCAATAAATTTTATAATTTATTATGAGTTGTGATTTAAAATCCTCTTTAATAAGGGTTTATGCTTCTTACCAAAATAGTTTGTCTAGTATTTGATGGTGGAGACACAGATTATTCAATGTCTTTTTGGACATCCCCTAATCCACCAAAACTATTTCATTTTTTTTTCTGATTCATCATCACTGAAAACCTTGAGTTGAGATATAGTTCTTGGTTTCAGCATTCATATCAATTAGTAACAGGGTTCCTGATTGATCTAAATATAAAACCCTTCAAAAAGGGGAACAATACAGTTTTGTTTGATCCACTATTAAAACAACAGGGGTTGTTTTCTACCAAAGGAATTCCCCCATTCAACCCTAAAAACTATTCCCCCATGATATATAACTAGAAACATTAATACTAATGGTCGAACATGTCTCACCATCCCTCACAGTGAAAAAATAATATATCTACTATTAAAGGTCGACCTGCTACCACCATCCCTCATAGTGTAGCACATGTCTACCCTTACTAATTGTTGACCTACTCTCACTTTCCCTAATTATAAGTAATTGGTCTCTCCAATAATAATTTTCATCCTACTCCCACCAATCATCCTTTCATTATGTTTCATTCAAAAAAATTTGAAATTATTAGTATCATAAATATTCCTTTCAAATGGAATACAAATATCTCTATGTTTTATTACCTTATTCATTTCAAATTATATTGAAAATCCTCCCAATAACATGAGAATAAAAGGTGTGCCGCTTTTTTCTAATATTCATCACTATAAAACTATATGATTTGTATTGTAGACCCTATATGAGACTAAAATTATTAGATTGGTTTATCAATTGATAATTATATTCCTTTTATATGAGACATATCAATGTAATAACCCTATACATATGGTTATTTATCCATTAGTATATTCTATGATGAAATGACCCATATTTTCAACAGTTCCATCATAGTGTTTAGGACCTTTCATCCATGATGAGTCTCATAATACCACAACACTAAGATTTAACCACATCACCCTATCCCATTGATAAAACCCTATCAACATAATGTTTCTTCCCTTATGTTCCAAGAAACTTATTAATTTCACAATAAAATACTCTATAAATGATACTGATCTTCCTAGAAGATACTTTTTAGAACAATGTGTGGCATGATTCATAAAACGATAGAATATATAGTGATTCCCAGACTAGCTATCCCAATCCCAACTAAAAATACCCATCAATACTTATCTTTTTTTTGATCTTTGAGCCTTGTATTCATTCATATTGGGTTTTCATAATTCACTCAACAATAAGATTATGACATAAAAAATTTTGTGTGAACTAGATCTATAAAAAGAACCAATACATAGGTACTTTTTGTATAACATAATCTAAATGGAATCTCATCCTTATCTCATTATGTTAAACTACATGGGGTTTGGTCTATGTTTTATGATCTTAAACAACATATAGTGGTACATCATACCCAAACCAATATCCTTAAGTAAATATAAGTTTATATAAGGGTTTCTATAATCTCGTCCCTATCAAAAATATATATGATAGGGTTGAATTATCCACTCCTAATAAAACTTAATTCTCATGTACTATGTATAATAAATGGATCTTCTTATGGTTTCAGTCTTGTACTATAATAAAAATGAACCCACCCTAAAAATTTACTTAATCTATGAAGTGACTAAATTTATTAACAACTACATATAGTATGTTTTTTACTACCTCAAGATATTAAGTGTTGCATGGATATCCTATCATAGGCTTAACCATAAACATAAATCACATTCCTCATTCAGTGAAAATTGACATTAAACTTTTGTGAACCTATTCTTGAGGAAACCTATATTGGTACATATAACTCATTTCTATTTAATTTGTTTTTCTATTCACTCAATATATATTTACTCAACTTTTGGTCAACTATTTATGACAATAAAACTCATCCCTTCATGGTTTTAATTTAAAGACCTTAAAATAAAAATAAAATAGGTACATAAACTTGTTAGGTTGAAAACTTTTAAATGGTAGGCTAAGAAAAAGATAGTTTTTCAATCACTAAACCATCATCATTAATTTATTATAAAAAATATTGAGTGTAAAATGGAAAATAATAAAGATTTGATATTATGAAACCTTCGTCTAGAAAATGTAAATTTATTCCTTCTAGACCCCAGACATAAAGAAAAAAGTTGAATAAAATTTTAATTTCCTTATTACGTAATATTATTTTATTCCATAGGTACATTTTCATCCCAAAAAAATTCTTCACATTTAATAGAATTACCCTTTAATTGACTGTGTTCTTAATAATTTCCTATAATATCCCTTCACACTAAATAATAGTTAAATACATGGTGTTGTAACCATTATGGTTCTTCATCTCTAATTGAATATTAAATTCTATATTAAGATACATCATATCTTTGATGTCTAAATAATCACCAATCCAACTCCTCGATTCTAGATATTATTATTAGAATCCCATAACCTTGAGTTGAATATTCCTCTTAGTTTTCAACTTTCATATCAATATTTTTAATTAAGATTGACTGATCTGAATGGACACCATAAGGAATTGATTTTGAGTAACATAGTTTCCTTTTAGATAATGTGTAACCCTATGGGGATTTCTTGGTCCTAGTATAATATTCCCTCTTAACCCCACACAACATTCCCTGACATGGTGACACTAGTTTCTCTATTATTAGTGGTCAACATTGGCCTGGAAGTTTCTATATCCCATTAACTCAAACATTCTTGTGTTATGATTGATCATATTACATTACCCAACTATTTAAGTTGATATAAATAAACTTGATGTTACTCGATTTTATGTTGTTCCAAATTTTAAGGAAATGTTATGGAATCATATTCTTGTTTCCTTCCATATCTAGTTATGCATGTCCTAGGAAGAACCAAATGTTATGAGTTGATTAGTCCTCTTAAAAATCCCAAATCCCTGAGTTGGAATTCTCATTTTAGAGACTTAATATTTGGTATTTAGTCTTTAACACAGGAACATAAACTACAAGACATGTTAATCAGAGTAGTATGACCCTAAACTACCATTACATTTTCCCAAGGATGTCTATGTTCAAAGAATTGGATATTTTTTTCTTATATTCAATAATGACTACTAGGTGGAATGCCTCATAATTTAGTTAACTCTATATAAAATAAAAAATGATCTACAATAGTCTAACTTGAAAAACCTTAATCAACCCAAGTAATGATATATAGTATTGTCTAGGTAGAAAACGAGTAAACAATGACTTGAGAAAAAAGTCAAGTCTCTTCTCTCTAGACATGCACCTCACATAGCCTATGATTATTTTTTTAATTTAATGAAAGAGGAAGGGTATTAAACTTGTTAATTCGAAAAAAATAAAAAGACAGACCAAATAAAAATCCATGATTTACATATTAAAATTTTCCATGAATGGGTTTGAATTAGCTAAGGTAAATATCAAAAATATGTAAAGGGATCACCATTTTGCCTTAGAAAAACATTATCTACACTTACTAGGTATATTGACATATTGAATGGTTATATAACCCCTTTATTTATTTAATATAAAGCTTCAAATAATACAAATAATTGTACTAGATCTTCATCACAATACCTAAAATAGAACAACATGATGTTTCATCTTGTAATACCATAAAATTATTAGAGTACTATACTATATATCACATTATTTCCTTATATAGAAACTAAATATTTGTTAGAGTTTCTAGTGTGAGGGTTAAATGGACCATTCTATGTTTTATTCCCAACAACACTATACTAGAAAAGTTTTATTATATTTTCTCCTATGCATGAGCCTAATATGCATAGAGATCATTTATTAGGAACTATATGAGTCTTGATTCCTTTTATCATGATATATGTTCTGACATCTAGATCACATGTATTTGACCCATATATAAACTATGTTATCAAACGAATACTCTTAAAATACAAGTATTTGATATTACCAATTCATAATGGGGTTTTCTTAAGTAAACCCATGCTAGGAGGAAAAAATCCCAGACTCAATCAATCCTCTTAAAAAATGAAGATCCCTAGAGTTGATTATTCTTATTGGAGACCAAAAGAACCTTGAGATAATTATTCCACTTTATGGCCTAAAACACGTGAGTCAAGATTCTCTTTTTGGTGCCAAAAGGACCTAATTTGATAACATTCTCTTGGTGAACATCCTCTTATTATCATGATTTCTCTAAAAACCTTCCATTTTTCATTTAATGTGGTAAAGTGACCTATGTTAGTATATAATTGGGTTAATTTCATTATGAATGATTTTAATTCCTAGGGGTATAAATTTATAGGAATTAAAAAATGTGTACCATTACCTTTTTAAGGGAAGTGATGATACAATCCTTATTTATCCCACAAACGTTTAGTGAGGGCATGAAAATATCTTTCAACGTGATAGAGATACAAAGGGATCTCTATTTTAATAATGATTTTTCACACATAAAATAATACATATTACAAAAAAACATTACCATGACTGATGATGTGGGTTTTAGAACCTTTCATGGGTATTTGGCTATATATATTATCTATTAACAATTAAAATTGGTGTTGAAACTATTAAACCAATTTTGGGGGTCTTCTAGGTATTTTTTGTCCATATAAAACACATGATACAGAGGAACCCAGTAGCTAGGGGTATATGTTTATCTACATTAATTTTTTTTACTACTCATATCACAAAAATGTACCCCGAAATCAAAATTTATATCCATTTTATGTTGGGAATTTATGATGGGGTTTTTTCTAATGTCCAAAAACTCACCAAAGTCTGGTCACCCATGTCAAGTAACCCATGTCATGTTAGCTTAGGTCCTCTATTATATTCCAAGTTCAAGGTGCCTTGATATTTGTTCCCAGGCCCACACTCTATTATCATTCACCACCCTATCATTATTAATTACTTACTTGAAAACCCTATTGACTGGTGCATATTGCACCAGTACACTCATGACACAAACCATAGTTAACTATGTGCACAACCTTAACACCCTCCCAAGACATAACCATGTATTCTAATTATTCTATAAATAGAATTAAATGGTTAATTATATTACAAATTCTAGATAATATGAATGGTTTACCAAATAACTCTTCACCAAGGTCCTCTCTCCCCCTTATGTGGGTTATTAAGGTAAAACATAATGTAAATAATGATGATTTTGTCGTAATTGAGTTACCTAATTGTATTACATACATAATGATTCATGAAATCTCTAATCCCACATATTTATATAAAAAATAAGATAAAAACCCCTCTTGGATGAAAAATAGTGTATAACTCTTCCCATTCATAAGAGATTTATAACGTCAAAAATAATTACCCCCTAAAAGGCAAGGTTAACCAAACATACAAACCACTCGACCAACTCACAATCAAAAGTCTATCTAGTAAATTCCCAAAGATAAATAGGATTATAAAGTTGGTATTCAATGAATCAAAACCCCATTACTAAGTATTATGCCAAATTATTCTTCAAAACCACCCTAAACTCGATAATTATAAGAAACTCGATTATAAAACCAAATGATTATTTTTTCCGCAGTCTTTGGGACTTTAATTTTTTAGTTATATATTCCATTTAATTTTGAATTTCTTTTCATATTACTAAATATATTCCACTATTGTATTTAAATTATATTCAGTGATATATTCTAATAACATCCATTTCAGTGCCAATATAGATTTTTTATACCATATTATAAAATAATCTTTTTGATATAATTAAAAGGGAAAGAATGTAGAATTTTAGGGTAAGAAAAAACAATATTCTATTTATTATTTTTATTATAGTAATAATATTATTTTTATTTATTTAATTTGAAAAATATTATGTTTTAATTTTATGTGATTTTTCGTCATCATTTATGGGGATATTATTCCATGGTTATAGTGTATTGATATACTCTCATATAGTGTAATTTGTAATTATCACTAAAGTTATAATTTCTTTTGCTGATGAATATATAAAAAGTGAATTTATAGTTATTTATTATTATTATATAATGTTTCTAAATTAAGAATTATTATCATAATTTGATCATATTTTTTGTTGAATAATTTATAGACCACATAACCATACTTATTAAAGATTACAACTTTGGCAATTAGTGGAAACTGGTTGAAAATATTACATTCTTAAATTTCTCAATTATAAATTGTTATGTATCCAATATGTTCTGAATAGTGTATTACATATTAAATTTTTTTCAAAGTAAAATACTAGGTCAATTATATCTTCCACCACATAACACTATTCAAAGAAGAAAATTGTAATAAATCGCAAGCTCGGTGACTTGACCCCATAACCGGCCCCTCACATCCCAAAACCCTTACCACCAACCATGAACAGTGGGGATTTTCAAAGGAATGTATCTTATCTATGTAGATATATATCTTAAATATACTATATATAAAATAATTTTTCATATATATTAAAATTTGATGATGTATGGAATATAATTTATGGATAATAAATATATGTATTTAGTCGATTTCACAGAAATAAATACATTGCAAGTGTTTATCTAAGTTTGAAAAATCAAGTATTTGTTTGAGATATTACATTATGAGGTAAATATATTATTAATATTTAGATGATATTAAATGTTAAATAAATGATGTTTTATCTTGAATAGAAGTATTATTCATGTGTTTTAGAGGAAGAATATCTTAAGGATGATATATATGTTGAATAAATTAAAATATATGGGGTAAAAATTACAATTTCAATGGTTTTTAGGATAATATATCATTTTTATATTATAATAACATTTTCTTAACTCTGGATTAGTTTATTTTTAATTGAATTAATTTTAAAAATAGTTATATTTATTATATTTTGATTTTTATTTCTATAATGAAGGTCGTCTTTGACTATAAGCATTATATCCTTCATGGAGAAAAATTTAAATCTTTTACTCAATTAATTTTGGGATATCATATATAGTTATTCAAAAAAAATTATGAAATTGAAAAGACAATATATACATATAAATATGATTGAATACAATAGTTTTATCCTATTAAAGATTCAAAATCATTCATGAATATATGTATTGCTATTTTTTTTATTTTCCATTATGTTGGTACTATAATTATAAATTACATATATGATTGAAAACCATGAAGAAAAATAATATAATTTTACTCATTTTTTGTACTATATTTACTATAAAGCTATGATTTTGGATATCATCATGACAATGATTTGATGACATACAAATTCTATATAATATACTCAATCATCTATCAGTTGTTGAAGAAAACAATTTACTAAACTCTATTTCAATTTAAATAACCATTATATTTCTACTATAAGTTTTGTAATATGTGTGGAAGTGAGGTTGAGTAATGTTATTGATAGATAGATCCATGTAAAAGCTCTTTTCACCTATATAGAAAGTGCCCACTACATGTTATAAACTATGAGATCATAAAAAAAGGACAGAAACAAAAATCACCAAAAAGAAATTGATTGTTAGTATAGTGGATTAGGGAAACTTATTTGTACCCTTGAATTTAAATAGAAACCCCTTATTTCATTTTTTCTTAGTTCCTTGATACTTTTTTCTAGTTTTAAGAATCACTATTTCCAGGATATTTCTATTGGATTTATTTATGGAACCAGAAACTCCCAATAGTTCTTTATCCAAAGTGGACCTGCTTTCCAAAGGCAGGTGTTTGTTAACTTTGAAATTTACAATACTTAAGAACATGCATTGGTTGAGAGTATGGGAGGTCAGACTCATTACACCCTTTTTTGGGGGAATTATTGTCTACTCCGGGACTCTCTTTGTAAATTTAAGATATTTTCATGAATCATTATTAATTGACCAAGTATATCATAAGTATCACTTGGAATTTAAAATCACTTACTAACATGTGTAAAATTTAAAATCAACAGTATGCATTAAATGTTCTTCATTAACGGACACATCTATATGTATTTGAGGTTTCCCATTAATGGTATCCTCTAATATACCTATTATAGATTCTTTTAATCATCATTGTGATGATTTTGGTTTTTAAGCAACTCAGTGGGGCACTCAGGAATTTATTATCATATGGGGAGATGAAGGTTTGTTTTGATATTGGGATCAGGCCCAAAAATTGGGCTACCTACATATCCTTGTGAATGGAATCAGAACCCTTGTAGTTTTGTGTCACTTAATAAGACACATCATACCTTTTAAGTTCATGTGATATGGACCTCTAAGTGAATGGAGCTTATTCAAAACATAGTGTGGGACTTACTATGAAGAAGCCCAAGGAACATGGAAAGGATATGAGTTTTTAAGTAAGATCAGACCCTATTGGGAATATGGCCCAAGTAGAACATGGTTAATTTGAAGTGTTGGGTTTGAACCTCAAGGAGGATTCCTACGTATCCCATATTAATGAGAATCAAATCCAACATAGTTTGATAAATCTCATCGGATAGTATGGTCCATTGAGAAAGATGATTTTGGGATTACATCTGGAAAAGGATGCCTTGATGATATAAAGATTGAATTTGGGGTTTATTTCCTAAGGAGGATTCCCAGTGAGCTCGGGCCTTGAGACGGATTTCTAATTATCCTTGTTTGAATATGAATTAGGGCTCCCGTAGTTCCTTTCAGAGAGTGTTTTTGTACATGTTGTAACCATCACATATCTCTAAGCCCTTGTGAGTCATGCTCTGTGTGAGAAACATGTGGATCTGACAGATTCAACAATGACACTTCACACTTTTACTTCTCTATAGATAGAAGAGGGTGCGTCGACTATGGAAGAGGGCAAGGCAACGAGCCTTTCCTCTATTCTATTTACAATGGACAAGGGTCAAATGTTAGGGGGATGGGATGAAGGTGAAGGGATTACACCAGGATGGTTTCCATAAAAATGATCTTGGTAGGAAAGGGAGACTTCTCCTTTTATGGTGTGGAAAAGTATGTGTGAACTATACCTTCCCTACCAGAGACCTGAGGTTCCGGGTCACCTCTTTGAGAAAGGAGAGGCCATGACCCAACCCTCCTCCAAACTGAGAACTTCCCAACACTATTTCTGGGATAATGGTCCATGTGACTATAGATATAAAAACCCCCAGACATTTCATGAATCCTAACCCCATTGTGAATCAAATTTGGGAAACCTATGATAGTAGAAATATAAACCCAAAAATGAGACACACTGATGTGCCTTTCCCAAAGGATTGATAATTCCGGAGGTTTTGTGAAGGCTTCAACTTATTCCCATTTATATAAGGAAACCAAGGAAGGAGGTACCCATCCCTGAATGGATTTTAAAAAAGGTTACATGAGTTTATCGGGTAGGTAACTCATGCATGTATGCCACGTAGGTACCCCACGTTGGTGCACCACATAGGTATAATGTGCATGTATGGCACGTAGGTATACCGAACAGGTATAAATGATGACTGAAGAATTTTAAGACCTTAAAAACATGTTTATCCTATTTAATTATCTCTTCTCTCAGGGTCTAGAGAGCTACCATAGAGAATTTGAGGGATTTAGGGGAATGTTCTACGCAATGGGAGCTTTAGAGAGTCTTTCACTATTGATTCAGTCCTCAAATGGGGAGCACAAGGGCTCTATTTATAGGCACAAATGAGGCATGGCCGAAGAAATGATGCTCACATAGGTACATCGCACAGTTCCACTATGCATGTGCTCTTCATAGGCGCACAAAACATCTTTGGGCACAGATATCATCTGCATAGGTCAACCGCATAGGATTTCCTCGCAGATCTCTGACGTAGGCCTTTGAAGCTACTCTATCGCGAAGCTCTCTAAGAGTATTGTTGATTTTTCTTTGTGGTCTTTGAACATTGATTTGGGATCTGAAATATCTAGAGTCTTCTTCATAATAATTTTTGGATATTTTTCTCAAGTAGTGTCAACAAAATATCCCCCTAAGGATTGGATCTAAAACATCAAAAGAGGATCGAATCCTGAGGTAAAAAGTTTGGTAAAAAATGATTATGGATGGATTGATGAACATTGCAGGTTTTCCATGCATATGCTTTGCGGAGGTATGATGTGGAGCAGTTTCGTGTAGTCATGATGCATAGGTCCACAGTTGTCTATAAATAGTTCTCAACCTTTGTGATTTCTTCACCTATGCTTTCTCCGAATTTTTTTGCGGCTCTCATTGCGTAGCTCATTTGATCAGCTTTATCATGTTGTGCTCTCACATAATTTGTTTGAAATTTCATCAAGGTAAAATTATTTACACGATGTAGCTACACTAGAGGAATTTATCAATGGAGTTTCTCTAGGATCCTTGGAAAAGGACCTATTTGGCGTACCACATCGAAGAACCTACGTGATAGGCCTCGTCAATGTACCTACGTGAAAACTTTTCCTTTGCCAACTTTTTTTTGATATTTTCATTAAAATTCTAACTTTAATGTTTTCTAATTACATTGTAGTAAAGAATGACTCATTTGAGGACCCATAACAAAGAAGATAAGGCTCTTCCAAATGAAATAATGAATATCTTCAGACCAGACTATTTTGACGTTATTTAAAGTACTCTTTCGAGTTTATGGAAAAGTTTAATTCCATATCAGTGTGATGATCCAAAAAGTCTTTACTTACCCTTGTATGGGAATGGGCTTTTGCAAGATGCCCCTGTTACATTTGTTAAGAAGTACTTTCCGAAGAATGGATTTCTTAAATGCTCAAACTGTAACTGCATGAATTTTAGTGGAAGGGGGTTCCAATTCAAGAAGGACTAGTAAGTGTTAGTTGCATTCTTCATCACAATGGTTCCACTCCCGATACGAAGGATGATGTTGTGGAGTCAAAACCGTATTTTTATGTTTCAAATTTTCGGGCTTCTCAAATAGATCAATCTAATGGTTGGAAGGAATATTAGGAAATTTTTTCTTGAGGAGGTGTAAAACCCAAGTGGATATGGGAATTCTGGGTATGTCGAACATGTGAAAAGTTTTAAAAACAGTTATTAGATGTTCATATCTACGAAGCTATCTGTATGGGAAAACTTATGATTATATAAAAAAATGATTTCATTCATAAATTACTGAGCCTATGGAGTCCACAAACGAATTCTTTTTTTGATGCACGGTGAAGTTGGTATTAGTCTCTGGGATGTTTACCAAATAGTTGAAATTCCCATTCTTGGGGAAATTTATGATGAATTCGTCCCGCCTACTACAAAATGGGGTGATGTTACTAGAAAACCACCATTAGACCATGAATTATTTAAGATAAAGTTGAATTTACCCCTAGAAAAGAAAGATATATGTGCTAGAGTGTGGTTGGAATCCTTTTTAGAACCAACAACAGAAGAAGTTCCAACATGTGGATGTCCTAATGTTTTTCCTTCTACATATAACTGAGGTATTTCAGGCACATATTGTCCTACACTGGAATGTGGTGATTATAAGCAATGGGGCTATAAAGTCAATCCTGATATAAATGAAAAATTACGCTTATCATCCTTCCTTACTATGTGGCTAAGCGTTTATTTGCTTCCAGTACAAGAATCCAGAGGTGGTGTAAGATCAGGGACTTTTATCATTGCAGCTAAATTGGTAGAAGGGAAGTATATTTGGCTAATAATCTAAGTATTATAAAGAACATACCATCTACTATTGCATTTATACAATGGGTAGGATCCATTTAGAATTACAGGGCCACTCCAAGTGTTGTGGGGATGGATAAAAGCACATTTTTTTCATACTCAGTGTTGAATCTAGTCAGAGATACTAGTGGCCAGTTCAATCCATTTTTACAGAATGTTACTAGTATTCATCCACTAGACATATGACTAGAAGTGGGGTTGAAGGCATTGAATATCTCTAGAGAATTCAACTTCCTTCCCTTTGGTAACCCACTAGTTGTAACATTTATTGATGATGGTAATGAAAATAATTATGATGTGAGATCTTATATGATGGAATTCAGGGATCGCATATTATCCACCAAGATTGATGGTTAAATTATATTTGAGGCTTATGTCCCCTATAGATTTGCTCGTTAGTTCAGATGCCTTCAAAAATTAAACACTTTTCCACCCACGTATTTTAGTTATGGAATACACCCAATGGTAGTGCAAAAATTGGGGATTTTAATAGCTTTAGAGGTATCCAAATTTTTGATTACATTACCTCCATCAGATGCGTCGATCAGATTGGATGTTGGGTATGACAAAGATTGGTACACTTCATACCTCAAGGGGATTTGACAAAAGTAATATATCGAGTGGAGGCTATAATGACTTTTTCATGTGTAAATATTGGTAAGAAGCCCAATTCTAGAGATGATACAGAAGTTTTAGAGGTTTTAGAGCCCTCAAAATATCTTCACAGTAGGTATAAGAGGAAGACCGGGGCTAGAGAATCAATACCTCTAATCCCAAGGTGAACTAGTCTCCACCATCAAATAAAGATTCATATTCCATCGGTTGAACTTTCTAAATAAAGGAGGCTTGAAGAAGTCCCCCAATAAGAATGTGTCAAATCTTCTCCACAGTCAACCATACCAAGATTGAATTATGTGCGACCTTTAGCCATTCATCATTGGGAGACTATAACCTGTGATCTTAGGGACGCATGGGCATTTCTCTAGCATGGCATTCAAATACCAGATATTGGCGACATCAAGGCACCTTCTAATTTCAATCCAAACAATAACTTGGTGGAAGTACATAAGTATATTGTAGATCTAGAGGTTTTTATATATGAAACTGATGAACAAATCCCAACCTCTAAACAAGTATCTAATATGCTGAACATAGGAGTCTACAAAGGGGTAATTATTGACTCTATTGAGCAGTGGGTATTTATGATAATACTGAGAATGTATTTCCATTTTTCATTTGTCTGAACTTTTATTTACATTTTATCATCAATAATTGTGATGAAAAATGTATTTGTGCAGCTTGAATGTTGAGAAGGATGCTCCAGTCCATTTCTCGAATCACCTAAGTATGGTCCTGAAGGCTCTCCTATTGACACAACGAATGATCCTCCCATGTCACCAAAACATTCTCCAGGAGAAATAATCATGACTGAGGTAATTTTGATAGATAATCCTTAACCATTACCTCATGTTTCCCCTACTAAAAGGAGTGTTTCAATCTCTCCACAAGCTTTTTAACAAAAACACAAGAGATAAATGAGATTGATCTGAAGTGTTCATAGAAGGAGTAAGTATTTATACTATCCTGAGGGAATATAACTCGCTCAATATACTATGATAAACATGTTTTATCCTCTTGTAGGATCTATGTATTTCTCCTCTCTCAAGGGATTAAGAGCTCATTCTTCAAGACAAGAAAAAACCCCAGGGGAAACCCATGTTCATGCTGATGAATCTAAAATTATAGTAGATAAAACATCAAAAGATTCATCTATACTTTCTCCTGTGACTGTTGTGAGAGAGGAAATCCATAGTAATATTAAATACATTCCTCATTTTCTTTTATCAAAGGATCCTGAAATAATCATCACTAATATTATAATTGTTTCAGAAGAAAGGAATGAAGATCCAGAGCAATCTAAAACAAATACTGATGTTAACCCAAATTTGGAAAGACATGATGTTGTCATACTAATTGAAGATCCAAAAGAACAAAATGTTAGAGGAGCAAATTTTTTCATAAACCAACGTTTTTTGGATACCTTAAATGGTGAGCATGTTGTAACATTTCAGTCTATATACACTGAAATGATGGAAACCCTTAATCCAAATATTGATATTCTGGGTTCCATCAAGGAGTTTTGGGATTTTCACACGGAATTTCAAGGGCGTAATTTCGTATTCTTGAATTTTCCATACATAATTTGTTCTTCAACTTTATTATTTACATCAAAGTTCACCTCATGCAGCTTTATCTGTATAAAATGTTGCAAAGTATCTTCAGGAAAAGGGTCTCCCACTTTATTCTTTCACTAGGGATGGAGAAATACTTACAGATGATCCTTCATCAAGAGATGTTCCAGAGCCTTCAAAGGTCCTAACTGAGAAAATTCAAGGAAATTACCCTTCTCAAGAAACATCTTCTCAAAACACTGATGCTGAGAATATAGGGAATGAATCCAATCAACTAGATGAATTATTAATGGGTAAATATAATCATCTATTTGAATCAAATTTGTTTCCTACATTTGAAACTAATAATGAAATTGATTTATCATTGTCGTTTATCATCTCCTAGATCATACGGTGAAGCTTATAATGTCCCCAGAGAAGTAGAACAAGGAAGCTCTTTAAGAGACTTGGTTCCAAAGTATATTTTAACTCATGGTAGTGACTCAGATTCATACTTAGAGATGCAATATGCTCTTGGCATGGCACATAAGAAGACATGAAGGCATATTTGGACAATAATTTCTGAAAATCCTTTAGATGAATTGTTGTCCCATTTTTTAAAACTCCCAACATTATTCTACGTATTGGGATTTCGTGGATTTAATTATCGGCCAGTCTGTGATTCCATGAAATAGGTTATTCACCGATGGGATAAGGAGCCTAAGTTGCGATAAGATTTTGAAGAGGCTAAAAGACACATCAATATTGAGGGATTTCAAGATGTATTAGTTGAGGTGAAGGAAAATTATAACAGGAAATCACTTGAAATTTTCCAACAAATCAAAGAAATCATGAAGGAGTTGTTGTATCTTCAACAAGAATTGGATGCTCTTTATAAAAAGATTTAAGGGTTGAATTAGACATTATGAGAAACCCAATTAGAGGGGATAACTACCATTTCAAATACTAAGGAATAACTTCTTCTGTAATAGGAGGTTGTATTTTCTAAACTATCTCAACTTCAACAAGCAGCTGATAAGGCTTATGAAGTGGTCCAATAGATGAAAAGTCATGTTGAGAGGTTATTCTAAAACATGATAGAGAGGCTTCATTTTGTAGATGGATCTATATTTTTATATGAATGAAATAAATTTTGTTTTTAATCATATAAATATTCATTCCTGTTTCTCATGATTTCAATATGAAAAGTAAAATATGATAATGATTCTTTTATGTGAACCAATCATTATTATAATAACAAGAATGAAGTGCTCCAAGTTTTCGTATTAAGTCGAGGGACCTAATGAGCATAATTTGATTGTTGCTAGGTTTATATGGATAACCCCACAAATTCTGTATCTTTTGACCACTTTTTTTAATTGCTCAATATTACTTAAATTATACAAAAAATGTATGTTTAGTGAACTGGGAATCAACTTTTGTTCAGAGTTCCCTTCATGGGTTGTCAATCTATTGACTACCAAGTCTTTTGTTGCTTGGTAGTTTAGAGTCCTGCGTGTTGGATTATAAATGGAAAATATTTAGGGTGGAATAGCCTTGAACATAAATTTTGAAATTAGTTCATAAAGAAGACTATTTGACTAAGACTTGCTTTAGTATTATTTAAAAATTTCCAAGGGGAGAATTGAGCCATGATTTTTATGGCGACCAAATTTAAAACATATATCAACATAAAGGGAGTCACTTCCATGAAAGAAGTTACCATTATTTGACAAACCCGTTATGGGGGTTGTGTTATATAGGCCCAACTGGGGCATATGTTTCATATACAAAGAGTGGCATCTTTTGACTGACAGACCTGTTATATAGGAAACATACGCAAGGCCTCTTAAGGGCACATGCTGCATAGTCAGACAAAAGAGTACATTGATGCTTAACACTTTACTATTGATAGATAAGGGAACATAATATTTCAGTGACTGAAGACCACAGTTGGTGGTTTTTTCAAGGAAATAAATTTTAGGAATGAAAAAGGGAAATTTTATACCAAAATAAGTCATGAATAAGAGAACCATTTCTATAAAAATTTAGTGAATGAATAATGGTTAAAATTTATCAGAAAAGGGAATTTATGATATCATAATGTCAATTTTTTAAGTCATGTAGTGAGGATGTTGTACTGTGCAGTTTTAAGTCATGCAGTGAGGATGTTGTACTGTGTAGATTTATATCATGGAGTGAGGACGTTGTACTATTCAGTTTTAAGTCATGCAGTGAGGACGTTGTACTGTGTTGTTTTGAGTCATGCAGTGAGGACGTTGTACTATCCATTTTTTAAGTCATGCAGTGAAGACATTGGGTGGCTATAATTTAAAGACTTTAGCCCTGACCTATCCATTGTACATGTAGTCACATGAAAATATACATAAAAAGGTGTTAGAAAAAGTCCAGTAAGAGGATAGATAAGAACAATATATCATGGTGTGAGCACAATCATTACATAGGTAATGGATCATGAGTGGAAGCATTAATAAAAGCCTTGAAATGTGGAACGTATAAAAAATGAAACATCATCTCCTAGTAGTTAACTACCAAAAAAGTAATGAAAAATCTATAATAATGTTCACACATAATGTAACTTTAACTCATGAGATTCATCACTTTGAACATTCCATTGGAGTGTTGTATAATCCCAAGAGCACCTGTCACATCATAACATTCATTTTGTGCTATATAATTTCAGGCGCACCCGTCACATAATAACATTCTCATTATTAGGAATTCCAAATAGAATATATATAAGAAATGAACATAAATAACCCATGAAATGGAATGGTTTTATTCACATAATAACACATTCATAAACTTTGGATTCCAAAAATAAATAGGGAATAACATACTTGATAAAAGAACCATTAACCCTGAGTAGGATGTAAAAGGTGTTCTTTTGAAAGAAGGGTTCTTTTGGAAAACATTTGTTTGATGTAAACACCATTTAAAAAAATTATATCAAATATAGTGTATGATAATGATGAAAACAATTTTTTTATGGAGTGACCATACCAAAAATGGAGTGAAAGAGGGAGAACCCAAAGAAGGAATGTTTGGTTCAAGAATTTTCACTTACCTTGTATCTGAACGCTTTCTTCACATTAAGGTCCTGTATAACCACATTAAATTCATTAATTTACAATTTCATAACCTTGTGTACATGAATATGGTTCATTATGGTAACATTAATTTATTTTATGGGCTTTTGGATGAGTTATTGAGTTTAAATACATTATTCGGGAATGTTCATTTTTATGGTTTTCATGCGCGGTTAACTAGTATTTATAAATGGAAGATCGTGTCGAACATGGTTAAACATACAGAACTGATATATTATTTTATTAATGATAATAAAAAAATTTAAATGAAATTATAATAAATTATGTTATATACCATGTGGATGAATCATTAGATAAGAAAATAACGATGATTGTTTGGTTTAATTCAGGCGGGTTTTGAACCACAACGAACTTGTTTTGTTTAATCATTTAGTAATATGAACACAAATTACATCAATACCAATAAATAGGATATAATACCTTTAACATAATCTGGTTCAACCATAAAAATGGTTTCTTCACCAGATCTTAATGTTGTAAATGAAAAAAATAAAACATGTCGTTCTTGATGGTGATAAATTAACACCTCACGAACAACTTTTTCCTTTTTAAAATAAATGAAAGAAGTGGAGAAAAATCATGGATGGAAATTATCACATTAGTAACAAAGAATTAAAATATATTTATGATATTGGAGTTTCCATACCATATGGATGAAGATATGTGCGGTTAGATTAATAAAAGATTTAAAATTTAATGGAAATTAAATGAAAAGAGAGAGATGAATTACCTCTTGAATCTTCCTCTAGATATCCTCCATAGGGAACCTAGAAATGGTATTTTGATGAAAAAAAATCTCTTGGACATGGGGGTGGGAATAAGGAATTTTTTTGGATAGATTTTATAAAATTCTTGAATCATTAGAGGTGTGGTTGGGAAAGGGGAGGGAGAGGGGATATTAATACATGAGGAGGGGGTGTTTTTTAGAATAAAATATTAAATAAAATAATATATCAAATGTTAGACTTTTAATTGTTATTTTTTTGAATTAATAAATATTATAATAATATAATATAATTCTTTTTAGAATTTTAAACAAATTTATAATTCGTATTTTTAAATTTCTGAAAAGGAAAGTAAAAGAAAAAGAAAAAGATACTTTAAGGAATCTCTTTTTGACTTTAGGATTTAGAGAGTTCTTTTTAGGTATGAAAATTGAGTTTATTGTATTTTAAGGAACAATTTATGAAATTAAATATAACATTTACGAATATAATGGTCTAAAAATTTTATTTCATCATTACATCGTGAATGATGCATTTTAAGATACACTACTTATGTGAAAAACTGTATTTTTACCATTCACTCGAAAATTGAGGTATTTCAGAAAAATCACAAAAATTCCTCCAAAATATATTATGACATGTAGAATCCAAAAAAGAATTTCATTTTCAGAAAATAATTTTCTAAATATGATTAATATAATTTTTAATTAAAATCATAATCTACATGAAAACTACTTATTTTAAAATTAAAACTCATTACATAATTCTTCAAAAAATTACATTAGTTCTTATAAAATAATATTAAAACCCAAAAGACATAGAATTGATAATTTATGAACACATTTTAGGAGAATGTGTTTTCTAATTAATTAATTATTTATAATTATTTATTTAGGACAAACAAAAATTCCAATACTTTTACTATTGTCAAATTGTCACATATAAGATACCTACAATTTATATAATCATTCATGCGTAAAGTTACTATTATTTTGGATGATTTACTAATAATAAGTTTCATACTACTATTTATAAGGGTATGTTACTATTCATAAGGGTAAGTTACTAGTCACCAAAAATTAAGTTTGTCGTATCAGACTCCAAACATCTTACTGATCGCAACTATATATGTCAGATTTTTGAAATTCCAAATTTAGAAGTGGAAATATTATGTTTAATGATCACATAGTATTTAAGAAACACCCAAATATTTCATGGTAAGTTATTTTCTTAAAAGTAATTCTATAGTTTGCGCTACACGCGACACCGAGTTCGAGCGCACCCTGACTTACCAAACTAGCCATTCAAAAAGTTGTTATGAATAGTATTAACTGAATTTTGAATTTTATATACTCCATATAAATTTAGAATCCATATTTTGTGTTTCTTAGTCATAATATAAGAACATATTCATTTTTTTCATATAAAAGAAGTATTTTTCAAAAAAATTCAATGTTACCACCTTTTAATGGAGAACCCTTTTTTAAACCAATATGTGATGATTTTATATATATTCAATTTAATGAAATGAAATTATTCTTTAGAGTGGGGACATAAATTTTTTTTTGACAAAATTTTGGTACTTTTCTGATAACATTAACATTTTTGATGAATAGTTAAAATACTAAATTTTAATTGAAAACAACTTTTTTTAATTGAAATATTTTGTAGTGTTAAATTATGAATTTGGATGGTCTGGAAGTATAATCATATTATATTTTTTCAATTTAATACAATGTAGGTCATTATATATAATTTCACATTTAAATCTGACATAAACACATGTCAATCTTTAGATAGTTATTACTTCTTAAAAACCCACTTTTTGGTTTTGAAAACGAAAATTAATTTTAATTTAATTAATGCTAATTCTATGTCTTGAATTCGGTAAAATAAGATTCATTTTTGAATTTGGAATATCAAAATTAGCTTAGAGTAAATAATTGGTATTTTTCTGAAAACATTCAATTTTTCATGAATAGTTAAAAACACTGTGTTATTGTTTAAATCCCGAATTTTTATCTAAATAACTATTAATGTAATTTATTTAAGTCAATATTGATATATAATACCGAAATTATTTCAATTTCATTCATTGGAGTAATTTATATTATAAAAATAGATGTACAAAATTTTATTGAACTTTTTGTCGTCTTTTACCCACCTTTTAAAAGGATTCGCAAATTGGCATAAAACAGAATTTTACCGATTCTGTGAGTTGAATTTCAAAAACATGAGAGACAAGGTTGACATCAGTAACTAAAATTTGGTTCAATAAGATGAAAATAATTTTTGGTGAATAGTAACTTTTGACTTTTATTTATCGCTATTAAAAGTAAATAGGGTAATTAAAGGTAAAAATGATATTATAATTACCCTAACACTTGTTGTAATTATATTGGATAAATTTAATTCAAAAACACAATCATAGGAATAAAATATGATCCTTTTGGTCCACCATTATTATATTAGGACATTTATTATTATTTTATTTAAAAAAGAATAAATAGAGTTAAATTCATTGTTTAATAACCAATCCATTTATAATATAGGGTTATACAAAATATAAATTCGACTATAAATATTAATTAGAAAGATAACAAGATTTCCTACATAAATTTATTTTATTTATAATTTTTAGACCTTAAATAATTTAATTTATTTATGAAAAAATGATGAGGCACTAATTACGTTATTAATGAAATATTAAAATAATTGATATTATAAATATCCAAATATATATAAATTTAGCCTTATGATGAATTCCAATAATTTAATACGTTAATACGACATGTTATTTTTGATTAAATAAATTTTATTTGAAGTGATAAAATTTTTATTGATTTCAAAAAACTCAAATACTAAATAGTGTCAAAATTGACATAGTTGGGTTTTTAAAACAAATACAATATTATTAATTGAAATAATATTATTAAAAATAAATGGCATGTCCAAAGTACTTAGATAAGTTATATATATTAATAATTAACCACTTGGAGTTCTTTTGGATCGTTATAGAAAGGTTATTAACCATATAATATAAAAATACAAAGAGACATGGTAAATGTCAAACTATTTAACTAATAGTTAAATCTGATCGATAAGGTTAATATGGTGACCTAAACCAATATAGAACATATTGGTTGAGATTTTTTCGTCCCATACCTACCTTATACTTTAAATAAATTATATTTGAGCCATTAGAAACAAAAATTATTTTATTATAAAATAATATTTCAAGTTTTTCCTAAGGTGACCCTCACCTCTCTTATAAAAGGGTACTTTCCCTTCTCTTAATTTCACACCTCCAAATACATTTTCCTCAAAAAACCACTACCCAAATATCCTCTCAACTATCACCCATTCAACCTATAGTCCTTACTTTTATCATAAAATCCAACCTAAGGAGCCCTTTTGATCAACTCAAAAGGAAACACCTGAAGAAGAGGTAATAATTTGACCACACTCTTTCACGTTCTTTTCTTCTTCCACATCCCATTTCTTTGTCGTTTCCTTAGAAAAATAATTAATCAAGTAACTTATACATACTATGATGTTATTATAATTATTTTAGAACCATATTCATTATTTTATCCATCATATAAATGATAATGTCACCATACGTTCGTACGTATGGCTTATCGTCTCCACGTCGTGGTGTAGTTTGTTATTCAAAAACATAATTATTTGGATGGGTATAATAATGATTATAACTGATATTAATAATAAATGTAACATTTTAGAGATTCTTTATATATGATATACCATCCAATTGTATATGATTTCACCATTAAAATAATTATATTGTCGCTCGTGCGTACGTACGGCTTACCGTCTCCACGACGCGATGAGATGTCATTCCCCATTGTAACCATTCAAGACTAATTTTTATTTGATGATTAAATATATTGATTATAGATTTGATATCATTCTGTATATGAATCTAATAAATCCTATCTAAAACAATCATGACTTACTTAACAAAACTTATAAAGGAAAACGAATCATTTAAGACCCAAAACAATGATACTACTAAAATATTATTAACAAATAAATATTAGAAGATCATATAAGATATCATATTTATGTGTGTTGTTCTTGTATTATTTAATAAAAATTATTCAACTATTATAAAAGAGTTTAACATACCCTCGACTAAGGAAAAGTACAAGGTAAGGGGTTTCTTATCTCACTTTTAATTCTGTGAGATTTCTATTGTTCACAACTTATTTATTTCATGTGGTGTATTGTGTACTTCCATTTGGTATATATTATCATGATTCTATTTATATTCATGGTATTATGTGATTAATATGGTGATTATTAACTTTTGGTCATATAAATCGATTGATTACAATGTGGTAAAGGATTTTCATCTCACTTCTTATTCCCATTAGATTCTTGTTATTTTGCCACTATTTCATTTTGGGTGGCGTATGTACTACCCATGATTGCATTATTTCTATAATATGTTTTAATTTATGGGTATTTGCATCTTCAGTACATGATACTTCTTTCATGGGGGGTATGTTTCGAATGTTACCAAATCGGTAAGGGAATTTCAAATTCCAATTTCTACTCGTTCGAATTTACACATACTTCATTGATTATTTTACTCCAAGATTATGTGAGGAATAACTATTTATTATTTATGTAGTAATTTCCACTCCACATTCTGTGGATATACATTTGTTACACAAAATCAATCCCTTGATAAATTCACATTCCATTGATATGAACTTTTTAAGGGTAATCTTATTTCAATTTCTATTTATTGAGTTAAACATCCAAGTCATTGGTTTTTTTACAAGAAAATGTATGAATGTAATATGATTGATTTACAATAAATATCCAAGTATATTGACTGAATTTATATTTTTCGCACATAATTATTTCATTGATTCATCCTTAATCTAGGGATACGGTCTTTATAAAGTATTACGTCTCAATTTACATTCCTTTGAGTCCTCTTTGTAATTATGCACCAATTCACTTATATATGGTGTATATACTGTCCTTTGAAATATTATATCATGAATCCATTTATTCTCATGATATTATAATGTTTTGATTAATGTTATTCCTCAATTACTTGTATTAAACTATCTCTTATTTGGTTAGTAACTCTTTAACTAAAATTTGTTTTAAATGTTTTAAATATTTATTCTTCTAAATCCATCTCATTAATATCCATGTATTAAAAATAGTTTTAAGTATTTATTTATATGTACATAAATTTTTTTAAATTAAAATTCTTTTTAATAGTTTCAAAGTGGTATAGGACACTTTGATTCCAAAATCTCTTTTAAACTAATTCTTTGATAAATAGCATGAAATTTAAATGTTTATAGGAAAAAGGGGATATTTCCCTCAAATAGTTTTAATGACTATTTCAATCTATTTCAATATTATTTAGTGTATTTTATTCTTTATTGAGGTTTATTTATCATAATAAAATCATCCATATTGTATTGAATGAGTTATGTTTGACTGTGGATGTTCTATTTTTATGAAATTCATGTGTTGTGGTTAGAATATTGACATTTCATATGCTAGTTCTAATACAGAATATTTAGATTATGCTTCACCCTTTATTATAAAAAATTCATTAGACATAATAAGTGATGTTTGGATACCGCTATATCTCCTCGATACATCGGTAGGTCTCATGAGGCAAACTAGTGTCTTGGAAAAATTCCTTGAAAAAATCTTATTTGTAGTCTCAGAACAAGGCCTTGACTATGTGGTTATGAATTCTGTAATTATGCATTTCATCATTATGAAATTGGCTATTGAAATTACATGTGATTATTCGACTATTAGAATATCTATGTGCATAATTAAATGACATTTTTTGAATTATCATTTCCATATTATGATAATGTTTAAGTTTAAAAGGCTTTTGTTTTAGTCTTATACAGTGACTATTTGTGCTTATTTACGAAAGTTTACACTATATTGTTATCCTTACTGAGCATCTTTCTTCACCCCTTTCTATTTTTTATTTTTCCCAGGATGCGAAGATGAATTTTATGATTGACCCACAGGGATAGTCTAAGGGATATGAATGTGGTTAATGGAGATAATGTGGTTGATATTTTTCATTTTATAATGTAATGTAAAACTAATTAATGTATCTAGTACTTCCAAGTCTTCTAACCAGACCGGTCGTTCGAGATTTGATCCCTTGTGATTAAGAAAATGTTATGTAATACAGCACCGACTCTCGGTAACTAGGGTCAGGGAGTTGCAGTTGGTATCAGAGTAAGATTAGTGCAATCTAGAGAAGCAATATTTAGAAAAACTATGATTATAAAACCCTACCCTAATATAGACATTGAGGATTATTATAGAAGAACATCCCAAAATTTTGGTAACGTAAATATTATGTGGGTTTTCGAAGAAATACATCCCTTTCTGCCTACGAATAGGTAGAGGCGGGTCTGGAACAGATGTATCAAGGAGTGAAAACTCTGTAAAGGAGTTTCAGGCTTTACCTGAGGTATCCTGGTACACAAAAATGGGCCTTGCAGCACTCTTGGTTATGAAACTCCTGGGGGATATGATTAGGATAATTCATATTTTATTTACAAACCGATCTGAAGGATTTTAATATAAGAAGGGAATAAACAACATTTGTTAATCATAATGTTTTTATATTGAAAATAATTTGTTATGATTTTCTCTAAATGATTTTATGACTCACACTATGCTTTCTTGTGTTAGTCAATGGCTATATTCCATGGAAGTCATAGTAACTTTGAACATTATGTATAAGGTGGGAACGCCAGTGGAAATGAGAAACAAAATTTAATGTTGATTGGTGTAAAATATATTCTGTTCATGCTGAATCATTTTTCCTAAAAAAAGGATCAAAACATATATATTAACTCACTCCCGGACTCAACAAAGAAGAGAAAGGTGGTGAATGATAAGAGATCTAGTAGTGGAGACCATGGAGAAAACAAAGCTCAATTTTCATCATGTAGGAGATGTGGAAAAAGACACCTAGGAAGGTGTCTCATTGGAATAAGGAAATGCTTTGTGTGTGGGAATGAAGGACATAAAGTAATGAATTGTCGAGGAAAAATGAAGAGTAATATGGAAGAATATAAAAATGATCCCAATAATCCATTTACATACATTTTCCATAAATGTAGGGGACCTAGGAATTACACATGTGAATTCCCTATTCTATAGGATAACCTCTTGGTCAAGGAAGAACCTATGTAGAAATAAATGGATGGAAAAATGTTTAAAAGTATTAGTGATCTTTGTTGATGGGATTAATTTGTATGAATTTTCTCTTGTTCATGTAACCCTGCAGTTTGTTATGTGAAAATTCTATTTGAGGAATAATTATATTTTCTTATGTGGATGTAGTTATAAATAACCATTTGGGTTTATATGATCCTTGAATTTGAGGCAATTACACATTATTAAATTTTGGGATGAAAATGCGAGGTATGAGATAACATTTGTGGATAAATTATGTTATGGTTATTTTGAGGAATTTATCTAATTTTGGGAATGTTATAAAATATAGTTTTTGAAAATGTACAAAATGTAGACCATGGGAAAACATGTCACATCGGACAAAGCTGCAGGAATCAAACCCACAACCAGAGTGCTATTGGGATTTGTCGCCAACCACTGGACTACGTGAAGTCCCTAGTAAGTGAGAATAATTCTTTTTAGTTAAATTATTTTATTGATCAATAATAAGTTGATTTGGGATCTTATGTCTTATCAAATGGATATCCTTAGTATAGGAAAATGATTTGTTTATTATGTGATAAATGTTATTTTGGAAGGTGTTTACTCTGTTAGGAACACTATATGCCTAAGGAAAATAAATTACTATGGGATTTCATTTTATAAGTAATGGTTTATTTTTATCTATGTTTTTATTGTGAATTAATAGTTATTTGGGTTATTTATTGAAATGATTAACTTATTTTAGAGAATATGTGATTAGGTTAATTAATTTTATGTATGTGACTTTAAGAGTAGTCGATGTTATTTGGAGATAAAATTTAATGTGGAAGACTAAGTAATTAAATTATTTTATGTTTTGGGGTTTAATATTAGTTTGGATTATATTAAAGGGTTTTAAGGACAATTTTCTATTGAATGGTATTTATTGAACTTTGGGTATTATTGGTTTAATTTTAGAATTTAATATTATTATTTCATTCTCTAATGGATTATAATTTATGGGGATCATATGATCTTATACTAACCATTTTGGTTTTGGTTAATCTCTAAGACAAGGAAAAAATATAGTTTATCATTTGTGGATCATGTGATTCCTTAGAAGTTGATTCTAGCACTTCAGGTGTGACCAAGTCATCTTTAATACTCACTATTTGGATAAAAAGATGAGTTAGTGGTAGAAATTTATTAAAGGATGAAACTCTACTTAAAAAGTAACTATATATCTTCATGTTCTTAGTCAATATCATAAATAAATTCCTCAACTTTCTAAAATGGAACTAAAATAAAAAAACGTTGTCTCTTTACTTTTCATACTGGGAAACTGATGACCATTTATCTCATCGCATGTTTGTGCTTTTCGTGTTGTTATATTTCTATGGATCATGTTTTCTATCACTATCCATCAGAACATGACACTTATTTTATCTTCCATATCCATGCATTCCTATAAGGAATCCTAGTATGGGTTATCTCAGGTGACCTTTGTACATCGCTTTCTTTCTTTTAATGTGATAGTTTTATTGTCTTTTTTCGGATGTGGGACTTTTAATTAAGTTTCCAAGCCCAATTTTAAAATTGCGAGGACACAATTTATAAAATGGGGTAAGAATGTAACACCCCAATATTTCATTGTATGTTATTTTCATTAATGTAATGCAATAGCTTGCGCTACATGCAACACTGAGTTCGAGCGCACCACGACTTACCAAACAAGCTGTTCAAAAAGAAGTTATTAATAGTATTAACTTAGTTTTGAATTTTATATACTCTATAGAATTTTAGAATCCATATTATGTGTTTCATAGACATAATATAAGAACAAATTCATTTTTTTCAGATAAAAGATGTATTTATCAAAAAACGCAATTTTACCACCATTTAATGGGGATCCCTCTAAAAATAAATATTTGACACTTTTATATATTAAATTTAATCAAATTAAATTCTTCTTCATATTTGGGAAATAAAAATTTATTTTGGATAAATTTTTGGTACTTTTCCAATAACATTCATATTTTGATAAATAGTGAAAATACTAAATTTTAATTGAAAACAACTTTTTAAATTGAAATAATTTATAGTGTTAAATTATGAATTTTAATGGTTTTAAAGTATAATAATATTATATTTTTATCATTTAATACAATACAGGTCATTATAATTAATTTGACATTTAAATTTGACATACACACATGTCAATCTTTGGATAGTTTTTACTTCTTAAAAACCCACTTTTTTTTGACAATGAGAATTAATTTTAATTTAATTAATGACACTTATATGTTTTTTATTTGGTAAAATAGAATTTATTTTTCAATTTTTAATATCAAAATTACCTTAGGGTGAATTTTTGGCATTTTTCTGAAAACATTCAATTTTTTATGAATAGTGAATAACACTGTGTTATTGTTTAAACCCAAAAATTTTATCTAAATAACTATTTATTTTATTTATTTAAGTAAATATAGATAGATAATACCTTTATTAGCTAAATTGTACTCATTGGAGTCATTTTTATAATAAAATTAGATGTATAAAATTTTATTTAACTTTTTACCGTCTATTACCCACTTTTTAGGAGCATTTGAAAATTTGGATAAAACTAAATTTTTCATCTTATGTGAGTTGAATTTAAAACATCCAGGAGGCATGGATGATATCAGTAAATAAAATTCGGTTCAATTAGATGGAATTTGTTTTGGTTAATAGTAACTTTTGTTTTTATTTACCACTATTACATTTAAATAGGGTAATTAAAGGTAAAAATTATATTATAATTACCCTTAAACATGTCTTAATTCTGTTAGATAAGTGTAATTCGACCAAAAACAACCTTAGGAATAAAATATAATCTTTTTTCACCACTTGGATTTGATTAGGACATTTATTATTATTTTTTATAAAGAAGAGTTAAAAGAGTTAAATTCAATGTTTATTAAGTAAAAAAATTAATATAGGGTTATACACATTATAAATTCAACTATAAATATTCCATAGATATATAAAAATATTTCCTACATAATGGGTTTTTATTTATAATTTTTATACAATAAATAATTTAATTTATTTATGACACAATGATGATGCATTAATTACCTTATTAATGAAATATTAAAATAATTGATATTATAAGTATCCAAATAAATTTAAATTGATACTTATGGTGATTTAAAATAATTTTCTAGGATAATATGACATGATATGGTTGATTAAATAAATTTTATTTGAACTTATAATATTTTTATGCCTTTCAAAAATATTAAATACTAAATACTGTCAAAATTGACATAATTGAGTTTTTAAAAACAATACTATATTATTAATTGATATATTATTCATAAGAATCTAAGGTTTTCTCAAAGGACTTAGATAAGGTTATATATATTAATAATGAACCTCTTGGTGTTCTCCTGGCTTGTTATAGTATGTTTATTAACCATATAATATAAAAGTACAAAGAGACATGGTAAATGTCAAACTATTTAACTAAGAGTTAAATCTAAAAGATAAGGATAATATGGTGACCTAAACCCATATAAAACCAATTGGTTGAGAGTGTTTTGACCCATTCCCACCTTATCATTAAAATAAATCATTTTTTATCCATTGGAAACCGAAAAATATTTTATTATAAAATAATATTTCAAACTCATCCTGAAGTGACCCTCACCTCTCTTATAAAAGGGTACTTCCCCTTTTCTTAATTTCACACCTCCAAATCCATTTTTATCGGCCAAAACCTACCCAAATATCCTCTCAAATATTATACATTCAACCTAGTGTCCTTTTATTGATCATAAAGCGAACCTATGGATCCCTTTTGATCAACTCCAAAAGAAACACCCGAAGTAGAGGTAATAATTTCACCACCCTCTTTCATGTTCTTTTCTTCTTCCACATCCTCTTTATGTAACATCCTAGGTAAATAAAGAATATGAAATTTCCATATTTATTAATATTTGTGAATAAAATTTTAATATTACTTTAAATAGAATGCTATGTTCGATGGTGTACCCAATACACAACAATGAGTTTCTTTGAAATCTTACATTGCACACTAATAATATAATAATATTATTTTAAATGGTAGTTAACTCATAGCCGTTGTAATGGAGTGAATGAACTTAACTAACAAAGAAATGATTATATATGTATGTTAAATATTTTTAAATTTATCCAATAAAATTTAGAGGCTTAAAATAAGAAAAGAATTTATTTTTAGGCATAAATATTCTAATGATATTTAAAGGGTCGATTAACCACCTTTTGATAGAGAACCCTTTTTAAAACTAATTTTTGCCAATTTTATATGCTATATTTGACAAAATAAAATCCTCCTTTAAAATAGGGACATCAAAATTTACTTTGTGTAAATTTTTTTTATTTTTCTGATAAAGTTCATTTTTAATGAATAGTGAAAATGTTGTATTTTAATTCAAAACATCCTTTTAATATAATTTATTTATATGATTAGATTAACATTTTAATTGGGTTTAATGTTTATTTGAAATATATTTTTACCATTTTGAGGTAATGGTGATCATTATAATTAATTTCACTTTGAAATTGGACATAAATAAGTGTCAATCTTTTGATAGACATTGTTTCATAAAAACAGGTTATTTGTTTTGACAATGGGATTTAATTATAAAATTAATTAATACAACATATATGTTTTTGAATTTGGTAAAATGGAAATAATTTTATAATTTGGAATATCAAATTTACTTTGGATAAATATTTGGTATTTTTCTGACAAATGTTCATTTTTAATGAATAGTGAAAAATACTGCATTTTACTTCATACCTACTTTTTCAACTAATTTAATTATATAGATAGATGATATTTTTTGTTTGTTTTAAAGTTTAATTGAATTATTTTTTTATCACTTAATAAAATTTGGTTCATTGGATGTAATTTTACATTTCAATTGGATGTAAAAACAAGTCAATCTTTTGATAAATTTTACTTCTTAAAAACATGTCTTTGGTTGTGACGATGGAAATTATTTTAAAATTAATTACTAAAATTTATGTGTTTGTAAATTGGAAAAATGGATTCCATATTTGGAATCAGAAGTTCCAAAGTATGTAATTTAAGACTCTTTTGTTTTTGGACATTACAAATATTAATGACGTTAATTATCTTTAATTATCATGATTAATTAGTAATCGGGTAGTTAAGGGTAATAAAATAATATCATAATAATATTAAATGACCCCAACATGTGTCCAAATACTCTTTTTTGAGCCATGGCTGACCATGGGAAGCTTTTTACCTAACTTGAGGGCCCATGGAGTCACATGAGTGTAATAGAGATATTTATGACATTATTTTTTTTAAAAGAAGAGAAATATAACAAATGTTTTTATATCCTAAGTAAAACAATTTTAATTTTGCTTACATAAATTTTCAATTAGTCTATAAATAGTCATTTGATGGAAAAAAATATTTCCTACGTCATGGTATTTTCTTATGATTTTTAGACATTAAATAAATTTATTTATTTATGACACCATGATGATGATGTGATTACCTCATTAATGAATGATTTAAATAAAATGAAAATATAAGGTAAAATATAAGACATAAACTTGTCTAAAATCTACTGGATGGGTTTATTTTTAACCCTTATCACTTTATCCTCAAAATATTTTTTTTGGGTCCTTCAAAATCCTAAAATCATTTTATAATAATGTAACTTTGCAGGACTTTCCAAAAGTGACAATCCTCCCTCTTATAAAAGGCCCCCACCTCTACCCCATTACCCACACCTCTGAAGCCATTGGATTTTCCATAATCTGCTCATATTATCTCTCTGCATCCCTCTCTTTCTTCTAGAAGCCTCACTTTTGGCAAAGTCTTTCCATGGAAGCCTTTGGCTCAAATCAAAAAGAATTACCCGATTTAGAGGCAATGTCTTCACTCGAGTTTCTTTCTTTTATTTTCCTTATTCACTCACCACTATCTTCTTATTATTTGATCCCATAATAACACCATAATACTGAATGTACTAGGATGTTGTTATGATATGTATTATACCTACACTAACACACACCTCTGTCTAATGCTTAAAGAACATATTGTTTCTGTGGGTGGTGAATTACTGCCTCACGTAACAATGATTGTTCAATCTTCTTTTAACACATTTAATGGTTTCCATTATGATGTCACTGTATTTATTTATGCTATATATTATATTTATTTTTCTATATTCGTCTTAATTTTATTTTTAAATCCCATCGTTATGCATTTCATGTTGTGGAACTACCATAATTTCATCTGAGGAAGTGTGGACTACCGCCCCCTCAAGTGATGTGACTCGTTCATGAAAAACATGGAATTTATAAATAATGTAATTAAAGAAAATATTTTACCTATGTAACATATATATTATACTAGAATTATAATATATCTCTGTATCATTTAGTTTTAATATCATTAATATGACAAAAAATGAAAGTAGCGTTCATGCGTACGTACGGCCTACCCTCTCCATGAACGGTGCATTTCATTTTTTATCTCCAAATGATATGGAATAACATAAAATGAATATATACTGGATATATATGATATTTAAATTATTAATAAAATTCTGGAGATGATGTACTTAAAACTACATGTGCAATTCTTTTCAAACAAGTTCATTTTTGACTCATGTACCGAACATCGACAAAATGTATGATAAGAACTCACATTATTAACTAATTATTATAACATGATAATATGTGAGATGAATTGAATAATCAAATTTAATGGAATTTCTTCCGAAATTATAAATTGACCTAAGTTTATTATTTAGGAATATAAAAAATGAACAAGATAATTCAGACTTGAGGTAAGGGTATTTCTTATCTCACTTTTAATTCCATGGGATTTCCATTGTTCGCCAATTATTTATTTCATGTGATGTATTTTGTACTTCCATTTGATATATATTATCATGGTTCTATTTATATTCATGGTATTATGTGATTCATTTTTTTCTTATTATCTTTTGGTCATATGACTCGATTTCTTACAATGAGGTAAGGGGTTTTTATCTCACTATTTATTCTCGTGAGATTCATGCTATATTTGTCACTATCTCCTTTAAGTGGTGTATGTACTTCCCATTATTCTACTCTTTGTGTAATATAATTTAGTTTATGGGTATTTTATCAATGTTGTATATTTCTTCTTTCATGGGGTATACATTTCGAACGTTACCCAAATCGGTAAGGGAACCATTCACCCTCCTCTTTTTAAAAGACATAATTTTCTTAGGTCTTTTAATTTACATCTTATTAATATTGGGATATGTTTATATATATCCTTATTGTAGTAAATTTTATGTGCAAGTGATGAGATACCCTTTTAATCTCTCATCAACTCATTTTCAGAATTTTAAAGTGACGCTGTTAGGCTGTCGAATTTCTATAAGGGAACTTCTTAACCCAATTACAATTATTTGGGTTATGCCTCTACTTCTTGATTATTTCATACAATGAATATTTGTGGATGAAATCTTATTGTTTTACACTTAATATCTTCTTATATTTAATGTATTTATATTTTTCACACATAATTATATAATTGATTTATCCTTAATCTAAGGATACTGTCTTTGTACAGGACATCGTCTCAATATCCTTTCGTTAAGGCATAATTCAATTTATATACGACCTTCTTTTATTAGATGTATAATAAACCCTTTTGACTTTTAATTTCATTCAAAATTAATCTTTTTACACAAATCATTTTACTAGACAACAAAAGAAAGGTTTTTTTCTTACGTATGTAGCGACAATGACTTCTCCGCCGTAGTAACCATTATTTGAGTTTCAGATTCCGCTACAAGCCCTAAATATTTTTAAAAGAAAATTAAATACCATGTTTTACTTTTATTTTATTTTTTTATTGAAAATGGTTTTGATAATGTTTTGATTATATCAATTTGTTTTATTGATATCTTGTGATTGAAATGTGGAAATGTTATGTTTCCTTTATGCATGTTTTATATGATACGATTATGTTATAGTTCTTGGGAATTATTTATGAAGTCGGGTGGTTCTGTGATAAAATAAGGGCGGGTGAGCCCGAGATAGATATCCAATGTATTGGGTAATGCTAAGGAGTTAAACACTATGGTTTCTCCAAAGATATTTATGGAATATACTCTGATGGGTATTCCAAACATAACCATGAGGGTTACTCCCTACGTAAGAATATTATGAATGAATCAAGATACCTTTATGTTTTATGATTTTTATATGTATTTAACAAATATTATGATATCATGGGATATGGTAAAAGGGTTATGTTATGTATATATTGATGATCAAATGCTTTCCTTCTTTGTGTATCCCTTATTATGCTTTTTATGCTCAACCCCAGTTTTTGAAATGATTTTCACAGGACATAAAGTGGAATAGGGTCAAGGATGGGATCATGTAAATGTCATGTTGTCTAAAATAGGGATCTAGACATGACTCTTTTGTTCAAGAGTATTTATTTTGTGAAAAAAAATGGAAACTGAGTAGATGTTTCTACTTTGTAACCATTGAGATGTAATAGTTATGTCCTAATTCTCTAAAACTCTAAACTTGAAAAGGTACTCAATGTGAAATATTCATTTAATTCACGATTATGTAATGTTTTAAGGCCAGGTCCTTATAGTTAGTATCAGAGGTCGGTTTAGATAACTTTAGAGGTTAGGGTATTCTTTAAGCATACATGACATTACCATAATGGTTGGGATTTCAGAAAGATTCATAGTGTTTTTTTGATAAATTGAACGAGTTTAAGATAACATGAATAATTATATCTTAGTTTTATATGATGATTTTACTGATATACTCACACTGACCTTTTTGGTTTTAGTAAATGGTTGGATCTAACAGGAACCAAAGTAACAGTGGATGTGAAGAAAACTGTGATGATTTTTTGAACGAGCAACTGAATGATATGGGAGCTGAAATGAGAACTCGTGTTTTTACTCTCATCCAACTATCTGGATTTATGATTGACCACCTGAAACTTAGTGATTTTTATAAGTAATCATATTTGTGAGAAAAAAAATCCCTATGGAAGTTCAGGTAATAATCTGAAAGGTATGTATGTTCAAAAACCAATGTGTCAATGATGTGGAAAGAAACACATAGGAAAATGTTTCAAAGGGACAGAAAGATGCTATAGATGTCTAAATAAAGGTCATAAAGCAAGAACCTTCCATGGAAAATGGAAGCATCTAGTTGACTCTAGGAAGGGGAAAAAATATCTTTTTGAAGGATCAATTGAATGTTTTAAATGTGGTGTACATGGTCATTATGAAAATACATTTCCTTTGAAGAAGTTTCGAGAATAGGATCACCAGAATCGTACAAATATTCATTTACTAATACTTAATTCCATTCCGATTGAGGATGAAGAAACTGACAATGACCAATAAACGGTATGGATTATTTCTTAAGCTATGTTTTCCGATTATTGAATTCTTAGGATATGAATCATGATTTTGTTTATAGGAATAAATTTTTTCACAATAAGTTTGAAATCAATGGTTAATGGATCATTAGGAATGTTGAATGATTAATAAGTCAACATATAAGGGATTCAAGAGTTATGATAGATTTTAGGATGGTGAAATTCTTAGAAGTATTAAGGCTCTTTTGATGATGGGGTTACATTAAAATACTTTTTATAGTATTTGTAACTATGATGTTTGATATATGAAAATTTTATTCAAGGAATAATTATCTTTTCTTTTGTGGATAAAGTTATAAAGAACTATTTGGGTTTATATGATCCTTGAATTTGAGGAAATTACCAATTAATACAATTTGGGATGCACAACGAAAGTTATTAGATAACCTTTGTGGTTAAAATATGTTATGGTTATTTATGATGAATTTAACTCTTTTAAGGAATGCTATAAAATTATATAGTATTTTAAAAGGGACTATAGGGAGACCGTGTGACAACCTGTTGTGTCAGACGAAGCTATGGGAATCAAACCCACAACGAAAGTACGACTGGGATTTATCACCTACCACCAGACTACGTGATGTCCCTAGTCAGTATGACTAATTATTTTTAGTTAGATGATCTTATGAATCAGGAATAAGTTGATTTTGAGTTATCTATGGAAATGATTAACCTATCATCGAGGATATGTGATTAGGTTAATTACTTTTCAATATGACACTTCAAGAGTAACTGATGGTGTTTATAGATAAATGTTAAGATTAAACTTGGAAGACCATGTGATTAAATCTTGACAAGATTTGGGTTTCAATAAAAGTTTGGATTACTTTGAATGAATTTTATGGATAGCTATTTATTGATTGGTCTTTGATGAACATTGGGTTTTGTTGGAAATTTTTGAAGATTAAGAGTAGTTTTTATTTTTGTAAAGGATTATCCCTTTGGGGATTATCTGATCTTGTACTAACAATTTTGGTTTTGGTTAAGGTCTAAAGAAATGGGAAATATATAGTTTATCTTGTATGTATTTGGTGATTCTCAAGAAGTTGATTATAGCACTCTTAATGTGAACAATTCATCCTAAATACTCTTCTTTTGGAGAAAATATGAGTTTGTGTAAGAAAACTAGTAGGAGATTAAAGTATACATGACATGTAAGTATGTTTACTTATGTTTTAGTTAAGCTCATAAATATATTCCTCAATGAAATGTAACTTAAAACAAAAACGTTGTCTTTTAACTTTTCCTACTGGGGAATCAAATACCGTTTAACCAATCACATGTTTGTGATTTTCTGGTGGTTAACTTTCTCCTAAACATATTTTCTATAACTCTCCATCAAAACATGATGGTTTGTTTTCTCCTCCATATCCATGTTTTCATGGAATACAAGTATCTGTTGTCTCGGGTGACCTTTGTACTTTTCTTTCTTTCTTTTAAAGTTATAGTTTAATTTACTTCTTTTCCGATGTGGGGCTATCAATGATGTTTTCGAGCCCAATTATAAAATTACGAGGACGCAATTCCCAAAAGGGGGGAAGGATGTAACTTCCCAGGTAAATAAAGAATATGAAATTTCATTATTTATTAATATTTGTGAATAAAATGTTATTATTACATTATATGGAATTCTAGGTTCGATTGCGTACCCAATACGCAACAACGAGTTTTTTGAAATCTTACATTGCACACTAATAATATAATAATATCATTTTAAATGGTAGTTAATTCCTAGCGGTTGTATGGATGTAATGAACATAACTAACTAAAAAATGATTATATATGTTTGTTAAATATTTTTACATTTCTCCAATAAAAGTTAGAGGCTTAAAATTATAAAAAAAATTGATTTTAAGTATAAATATTCTAATGTTCTTTAAAAGCTCAATTAACAACCTTTTCATGAAGAACCATTTTTTGAACTAATTTTTTAAAATTTTATATGTTATATTTGACAAAATAAAATTTGTCTTTAGAATCGGGAGATCAAAATTTACTTTGTGTAAATTTTTGTTATTTTTCCGATAAAGTTCATTTTTTAATGATAGTGAAAATGCTGTAATTTAATTAAAAACCTCCTTTTAATATAATTTATTTATATGGTTAGATTATATTGTTAAATGGGTTTAAAGTATTATTAATATATATTTTTACCATTTAATTCAATGTTGGTCATTGATATTAATCTCACTTTGAAATTGGACATAAACAATTCTCAATCTTTTGATAGATATTGTTTCATAAAAACACGCCATTTGTTTTGACAGTGGGAATTATTTATACAATTAATTAATGTAACGTCTATGTTTTTAATTTGGTAAAATTGTCATCATTTTTGAATTTGTATTATCAAATTTACTTTGGATAAATTTTTTGTATTTTTCTGACAAATGTTCATTTTTAATGAATAGTGAAAAATACTGCATTTTACTTCAAAACTGCTTTTTCATCTAATTTAATTATATAGTCATATGGTAATTTTAATTATTTTCAAAGTGTAATTAAATTATTTTTTTATCACTTAATACAAATTTTTTCATTTTAAGTAATTTTACTTTTCAATTGGATGTAAAAACAAGTCAATCTTTTGGTAACTTTTACTTCTTAAAAACTCATCTTTGGTTGTGACAACCGGAATTATTTTTAAATTAATTATTGCGATTTATGTGTTTGGAATTTGGTAAAATTAATTCCATATTTATAATCCAAAGGTCCAAATTATGTAATTAAGATGCTTTTGTTTTTGGACATTACAAATATTAACGATGGTAATTATCTTTAATTATCGTGATTAACTAGAAATCCGGTAGTAAAGGGAAATAAAATAATATCATAATAATATAAAATGAACCAAACATGTGTCAAAATACTCTTTTTGGAGTCATGTCTGACCATGGGAATATGTTTACCAAACTTTAGGGTCTATTGAGTCACATTGGTGTAATAGAGACATTTATGACATTATTTGTTTTAAAAGAAGAGAAATATAACAAAGGGTTGTATATCCTAAGTAAAAAAAATTTAATTTTGTTTCAAAAAATGGTATATTAGACTATAAATAGTCATTGTAAAGCTTAATAAATTTCTTACATAATGGTATTTGTTTTATAATTTTTATACATTAAATAAATTTATTTATTTATGACACCATGATGATGCAGTGATTACCTCATTAATGAACCATTTAAATAAAATGAAATGATAAGGTAAACTATAAGACATACACTTTTCAAAAACCTATTTTATGGGTGGATTTAAAACATTTATCACCTTATGATTAATATATAACATTTTTTGACCTTAAAAATCATAAAATCATTTTATAATAAAGTAACATTTCATGACCTTCCAAAAGTGACCCTCCTCCCTCTTATAAAAGACCCCCACCTCTACCCCATTACCCACACCAATAAAGCCCTTTTCTTGTCCAACCTATGCTCCTATTATCTCTAAAAATCTCTCTCTTACTCCTAGATGCCTCACTTTGGGCATAATTCTTTCCAAGGAATCCTTTGGCTCAAACTAAAAAGAGTTACCTGATTTAGGGGAAATGTCTTCTTTCGAGTTTCATTCTTTTATTTTCCTTATTCACTCACCAATATATATATATATATATATATATATATATATATATATATATTAGTTTATCCCATAATAAAAAATGTATCCAAAATATACTAGGATGTTTTAATGATAATTATTATACCTACACTTACACACACCTCTGTCTAATGGTTAAAGAACATACTATTTCTATGGGTGGAGAATTACTGCCTCACGATACGATGATTGTTCAATATTCTTTTAATGCCTTTGATGGTGGCCATTATTATATAACTGTAATTATATATGATATATATGGTATTTATTTTTCTATATTATTCTTTATTTTATTTTTAAATCACATCGTTATTCTTTTCATGTTGTGGAACTGCGATAATTTCATCTAAGGAAGTGTGGACTACCGCCCCCTCATGTGATGTGACTCGTTCATGTCAAACATGGAATTTATAAGTAATGTAATTAATGAAATTATGTTACCTATATAACATATATATTATACTAGAATTATAATATATCTATGTCTCATTTTGTTTTAATTTCATTAATATGACAACGAAATGAAAGTAGCGTCCATGTGTATGTACGACCTATTGTCCCAATGAACGGTGCATTTCATTTTTTTATCTCCAAATGTTATGGAATAGTATAAAATGAATATATACTATATATATATTATATTTAAATATTCAATACCATTCTGGAGATGATGTACTTATTACTACATGGGCAATTCTTTTCAAAAAAGTTCATTTTTTATTCATTTACCGAACATCGACAAAACATATGATATGAACTCACATAATTAAAAAATTATTATAAAATTATAATATGTGATATGAATTGAATAATAAGATTTAAAGTATTTCCTTAATCAATTATAAATTTTCCTATGTAAATTATTCAGTAATATATAGAAACGAACAAGACAAGTCGGACTTGAGGTAAGGGGATTTCTTATCTCACTTTTAATTCGGTGAGATTTCCATTGTTCGCCAATTATTTATTTCATGTGGTGTATTGTGTACTTCAATTGGATATATATTATCATTATTCTATTTATATTCATGGTATTTTGTGATTCATTTGGTTCTTCTTATATTTTGGTCATTAGACTCGATTTATTACAACGAGGTAAGGGGTTTTTATCTCACTATTTATCCCGTGAGATTCATTCTATATTTGTAACTATAGCCTTTTAGTGGTGTATGTACTGCCCATTATTATACTCTTTTTGTAGTATAATTTATTTTATGGGTATTTACATCAACTTTGTATAGTCCTTCTTTCATGGGGTGTACGTTTTGAAAGTTACCCAAATCAGTAAGGGAACCTTTCACCCTCCTCTTTTTAAAAGACTTCTTTTTGTTATGTCTTTTAATTTACATATTCTTAATGTTGGTATATGTTATTATATATCCTTATTGTTTTATATTTTATGTACAAGTGATGAGATACCCTTTTTATCTCTCATCAACTCATTTTCTGAATTTTAAAGTGACTCTGTTAGGCTGTCGAATTTCTGTAAGGGAACTTCTTAACCGATTTTCAATTCTTTGGGTTAAACCTATAACTCTTGATTATGTAGTTCTATGAATATGTGTGGATTACCTATGATTGTTTTACACTTAATATCCACTTATATTGGGTGTATTTATATTTGTCACATATAATTATGTAATTCATTTATCCTTAATCTAAGGATACCATCTTTGTACGGGACTTCGTCTCAATATCCTTTCATTCAGGAATACTTCAATTTATATATTAACTTCTTTAATTAGTTGTACAATAAACCCTTCTTACATTTAATTTAATTCAGAAGGAATCTTTTTACAATAATCATTTTACTAAACGACAAAAGGAATGTTTTTGTCTTACGTATGTGGCGACAACGACTTCTCTGCCACCGTGACAATTATTTGAGTTTCGGCTTCCTCTACAAGCCATAACATTTTTTAAAAGAAAAATAAATACCATGTTTTACTTTTGTTTTATTTTGGTATGGAAAATGTTTTTGATAATGTTTTGATTATATCAATGTGTTGTATTGATATCTTGTGATTGAAATGTGGAAATGTTATGTTTCCTTTATGCATGTTTTATGTGATATGATTACCTTATGGTTCTTGGGAATTGTTTATGAAGTTGGGTGGTTTCGTGATAAACTAAGGGCGGGTGAGCCTGAGATAGATCTCTACTGCATTGGGTAATGTGAAGTAGTTAAATGCTAAAGTTTCTCCGAATATATTTAGGGAATATACTATGATGGGTAATCCAAATGTAACCATGAGGGATACTCCCAAGGTAAGAATGTTATGAATGCCTCAAGTTTCCTTTATTTTTTATGATTTATATGTTTCTTAATCAAATCTTATGATTGCATGGTATATGTTAAAAATATTATGTTATGTATATATTTATGATCTAATGTTTTCTTTCTTTGTGTATCCCTTACTGATTTTTTTATGATCATCCAAAGTTTTTGAAATGTTTTTCCCAGGACATAAAGTGGAATAAGGTCAAGGATGGGATCAAGGAAATGTCATGCTATCTAAAACATGGAACTAGGCATGACTCTTTTCTTCAAGAGTTTTTATTTTGTGAAAAAAATGGAAACAAACTAGATGTGTCTACTTTATAGTCATTGAGATGTAATAGTTATGTCCTAATTCTATAAAACTCTAAACCTGAAAAGATCCTCAATGTGAATTATTCATTTAATTCAAGATTATGTAATGTTTTAAGGTCGGATCCTTATACTTTCATTGTTGTTTCCATAATATAGTATTTAATCTAGCACCTTATACATACTGTGATGCTATTAAAAATATGGTACAACCATATTCGTTTTTCTATCTATCCTATAAATGAAAAAGTCACCATATGTGCATACGTACGACTAATCGTCTCCACGTCGTGATGTAGTTTTTTATTCCAAAAAATCATTATTTGGATGGTAATAATAATTCATATAACTAATGAAAATAATGAATATAAATTTTAATGATTCTGTATATATGATATACCTTCCAATTATATACAATTTCACCTTCAAAAGAATGATATTGTCGCGTGTGCGTACGTACGGCTTACCATCTCCAGGACGTGATGAGAAGTCATTTCCCATCGTAACTATTCAAGACTAATTTCCATTTGTGATTAAAATTAATTTTTAATTACTTGATATAATTTTTTATATGAATCAAATATATCATATCCATGACAAACATGACTTACATAACAAAACATATAATGTAAAAGGAATCAGTTAACACCCAAAACGATGATACTACTAAAATATTATTAACAAAGAAATATTAGAAGATCATATATGATATTATATTTATGTATGTGGTTCTTTTATAATTTAATAAAAATTATTTAACTGTTATACAAGAGGTTAACGTACCCTCGACTAAGGAAAAGAATAAGGTCAGGGGTTCCTTATCTCACTTTTAATAATGTGAGATTTCCATTGTTCTCCGCTTATTTATTGCATGTGGTGTATTTTGTATTTCCATTTGGTACATATTATCATTATTATCTTTATATTCATGGTATTATGTGATTATTAACTTTTGTCTTATGACTCGATTGATTACAACATGGTAAGGGGTTTCCATCTCACTTCTTATTCCCATGAGATTCAAGTTATTTTTCCATTATTTCTTTTTGTGTGGTGTATGTACTAAACATGATTGTATTCTTTGTGTAATATACAATAATTTAAAGGGATTTAAATCTTCATTTTATGATACTTTTTTAATGGGTTGTATGTTTCGTATGTTACCAAATCGGTAAGGGAATTTCAAATTTCAATTTCCACTCATTGGGCTTTACGCATACATTATTGATTATTTTACTCCAAGATTATGTGTGGAATTACTATTTATGATTTATGTAGTAATTTAAACTCCCCATTTTGTGGATATACCTTTGATAAACATAATCAATCAATTGATAAATTCACATTCCATTGATATGAACTTTTAAAGGTTAATCTTAACTCAATTTCCATTAATTGTGTTAAACATCCAAGTCATTTGTTTTGTTTTTAAAAGAATATGTGTGAATGTAATCTGATTGATTTACACCGAATATCCAATTATATTCAGTGTATTTATATTTGTCTCATATAATTATTTCATTGATTCATCCTTAATCTAATGATATGATCTTTATAAAGTATTTCATCTCAATTTACATTCCTTGAGACTTCTTTGTTGTTATGAACCAATTCATTTTTATATGGTTTATATATTTCCCTTTGACATATTATATCATGAATCCCTTTATTATCATGATATTATAATGTTTCTATTAATGTTATTACATAATAACATGTATTCGAATACCTCTTATTTGGTTAGGAACTCTTTAACTAAAATATTGTTTTAAATGTTTTAAATATTTATTATTCTAAATCTTTCTCATTAATGTCATAGTTTTAAAAATGGTTTTAAGTATATATTTATATGGACATAAATGTTCTGAAATTAAATTTCTTTTTAAATGTTTTAACTTGGTATAGAACACTTTGATTCAGAAATCTCTATTGAATGACTTCTTTGATAAATAGTGAAAATTTTAAATGTTTTCAAGAAAAAAGTTTATATTTCTCTTGAAGAGTTTTAATGACTATTTTCATCTATGTCAATATCATTCATTTTATTTTATTCTTCATTGAGGTTTATTTATCATAATACAATCATCCATATTGTATTGAATGAGTTATGTTTGACTTTGGATGTGCTATTTTTAGGCCATTCATGGTTAGTGGTTAAAATATAGACATTTCGTATGATAGTTTTAATATGAATGTTTAGATTATGTTTCAACCTTTCATATAAGGAATGCATTGGACTTAGTAAGTCATGGGTGGAGCCCGCTGCATCTCTTCAATATATCGGCACGTCACAGGAGACAAACTGGTGTCTTAGCACAAGGCTTGGACAAACTTTTATTTGTAGTCTTGGCACAAGGCCTTGACTATGTGGTTATGAAGTCTGGCATTATGCATTCCATCATTATGAAATTCACTATTGAAATTACATGTGATTATTCAACTAGTAGAATATCCATGTGAATAAGTAAATGGAATTATTTGATTTATCTTTTCTATATTATGATTAACTTTAAGGTTAAAATGATGTTCTTTTAGTCTTATACATTGCCTTAAATGTTTATGCTTATTTATGAATGTTTACACTATATTGTTATCCTTACTAAGCATTTGATCTTACTTATTTCTATGTTTTATATTTCCCATGATACGAAGAAGTATATTATTACTGACCCGCCGGGATAGTCTAAGGGATATGAATATGGTCAATGGAGACAATGTTGTTGTTTTTTTAATTTTATAATGTTATGAAAAACTTATTAATTTATCTAGTACTTCCAAGTCTACTAAATGGATCAGTATTTTTGGATTTGATCCCTTGTGATCATGCCAATGTAAAGTAATACTGCACCGTCTCTGCGTAACTGAGGTTTGGGCATTACATTTAGTATCATGATATGTCATTGTGACTCTTAATAATATTGGGTATACTTATAATAAGAAAATTTTATTGAATAAACATTGGGTTGTTACATTGTAAGTTGGGGAATAAGAATGGATAATGGAGCTTGAATTACTATCTAAGAAATATAAAGATAAGTTTCCATCAACCTGGTAAAATCACTGACATCTCGAGAAACATGATTCTAAACCTGAAGGAAATCATTTTTATCCTTTATTAATGATTTTATAATTGGGTTAATATCCCTCTAATTTTATAATTGATACCTATAATCATGAATCAATAGAGGTATCTTGGGATCTAGGGAAAGGGTTATAAATATACCATTTAAATAAGACATCATAAAGATGTGACTAAGATAATAATAAATACCCTTCATTATTTTATCTCTATATTTAATAGATTATTTCAAATCATCTATTACAAATAAAAATTTCCTAGTAGCATGTGTTTTAATCCTAGTAAAAATAACTTCCCTTGTCTTCCTAGATTCATCAAACATGATTCTGAACTCATCTATTATGAGTTGTCTAATATTTTTATCCTAAAAACTGACTGAATTCAATGAGTGGGAGGATTCATAAGTTCATGTTGAAATAAATCATTCACGATATTTTATTTTAACTAAATCATAATATTAGATATATCAGCCCAGATATAACCGATCTAATATCTAAAATATACATACTCATTCTGCATCATTCCTATTTTGAAATTAAATCATCGATGAATATTATAGAACAGTTGTAACAGCATACAGAATTTCAAATTTTCTTACTTGTTGAAATGATTTATCAAAAATTAAGAAAACATTCTTGGAAATATCCATCATCTCATATTTGAATATATTCAATTCATCCTTAGTGACAAATGAAGTGTAAGGGATAGAGGTAGATAGTTCAAAATCATGTTTAGTACTATCTAACTCTGTAGAATTATCTTCTAATTTATCTTTATCTAGCTATTCTGAACATCTAATAAAAACAAGAACCTCTTCTTGATTAGTAAAATCAATGCTATCTGCATCATATTCTCCATGATCACTTCCTTTCTCATATCATTCACCAACAATGGTTGGATTTGAAAAAGATGCCACATAGAGTGTGATTAACTTAACATCTAGAATGATATACCTCAATTCTCTCTTGAGTATCCATTGTAATAAAAAAAGATCTCTTTAATTCCCTTTGATCATAAGGGATAATAATTCCATCAATAATAGGAGATTTTCTCACATCAAAATTTCAATCGATATAGTCCAACAAGAAAAGAGATCCATGGTACTTTTTCCAATTATTTGGTGCAGTTGGAATAGGTTCTCTTAGAGTGTTACCAATCACTAGTGATCCAACTAATCTACTCTCATCACATTCAATGTAATCAAACTCATCCATCTCAGGGCTATTTAAGCTCAAATAAATAGTTGTGTCATTGAATTCCTTAGACATAATTTCGTTATCCTATGATGGAAAGGGTATGAGTGATCTTGGAGATCCAAAAGACATTGTAAGGGATGATTTCCTACCATCCCCAGGATAATATCATGCTTCTTCATCAAAATCAACCATTTAAACTTCTTCTCCAACATATTTCTCACAAAAAAAAACACCTCATCCTTAGAATACATGGCTATCTCAGGAGGTTTAATACATGGATCATAAATATACCTAGGTTTAATAAGGTATCACACTAGATCAATGTTTTCATAAATTTTCTCTAGGTCATCAATCCATTCCTTTTTCCAAGGATTCCAATTTACCTTTATGTAGTTTCATATTTTATGTTTAATGATGAGACCATGTGACAAGGTGACTGTTTCCTCCCCTTGAGGAATTAATCCTTTTTATTCTAACAAAGATGAGATAATATTTGATTAAGTTAAGGAACTAATACTTGAGGTAGGATTACACAACTCAACCATATTTCTCATGACATGTCTACATAGGTTGATCAATACACCCTTCATCATAAAAAACATGGAAAATAGATATTGATGCTACATGACACTGATGTCTTTTTTCTTGGAAAACATAGATTCTAGAAAAACATTACTAGTACCCTATATTTACTACTCAACTCTACATCCAATGGTCCTCAAGGAGTTATATTTCCAATGTGTTCATCTAAATCCTTCTATAACCCAAAAGGTGGATAATTAACTAGATACAAGCATTGTTAATCTCCAAACTGGCATATTTTTGGTACACCAAAACACTTTACCCATCACCTCGATGAGAACTCCAAAACATCATCATTTATCATCATTTTAATTATATCATTATTTTATCAAGGGAAGAACTAATGTTGAGCATAAAACTCTTCAATGATATTTGGATAAATAGACTTACTGCTTTTATTAAACCATGAGTATCATTCTTATTCCTCAATCACATTACAAAAAATAGATTTACTTTATATCAATGATTGTAAATTCATTTCCATTTCTATAGAGAAATTAGAATCAACTACGTGTTGATTATTCAACACTAATGACATGTTTTTTCTAGATTTCATCCTATTTGATTATTCAGTGGAGGTTACTGAATATGAAATGTGGTTTCAAACATTTCTTTCAAACTTGTCATTTTTGGATTAGATCAAGTTTAGATGGATTTTATATGGGTGAAAAAGAATTGAGGGTCAAGTTTGAGAGAGAAATTGGTTCGAGAGAGTATAAATCTATTCACTAAATGTTTTCAAAACAATTGAGAATATCTAATAGAAAATAAGGGTGTTAATTTGGATTCAAATTTTAAATCTAATTTTATAATTGAGGGATTAAAATGATAATAAAATTTAAGAAAATCCCACAAAAAGGGTTTCAGAAAAAATTCTATGTAAATAAACCTAGTATGTCTAATAACCATGTATTTATGGAAAAAAGCATAGTAGGCATTATATCTTTTCCCTCATTTTAGGTGTGATATAAAAATGAATGAAATATTCTTGGAAGGAATAGTAATCATGTGATTTAATACTCATAATAAGTATGGTTACTATATAAGTATGTTTTCATGGAAGACATATAGAATACATGAAAAAAACTCACATTCAACATATTGACCATGTGAAGTTCATATTAGAGTTATATTCAAGAAAAACATTAGAAATTGATAGTTAAAGAGTTTAACATATAGATTAATAATATAATATGGATCATAATAACTAGATATAATTTATCATACCCAATTCTTGTATGATATAGTTTATTCTCTCATCATTCAAGAGTTTTGTAAATATATATCTGCATATGGATGTTTAGTACCAATGAACTCAAGAGTTATATCACTTAAACGAAAATGATCTCTCAAAAATTGATGTCTTATATAAATGTGCTTTATCATATAATTAAATACAAGATTATTAGAAATATTTATCACACATGTATTATCAATACTTATACGGACGTTTATGAATAGATATCCATAATATCTTAATATATGTTTCATCAGCATAATATTTTCTCACCCATCACCAGAAGATATGTAATCAAATTTAGTAGTGGATAGTGTAATATATTTATGTTTCCTACTATACAATGATACTGGAGACATTCCCAAAAATTTACATGATCCTGAATTTCATTTTCTATCTAACTTACAACGTCCCAAATATACATCTAAATAACTACCTAAATAAAATGATTGTCCTATTAAGTAAACTTATAATAATTTGGTTTTATTGAGATATTTGAAAATTATTTTAATTTCTAGTAAATCATACACTTTTTTGTTTTCATAAAAACAATAAAGCATACACAAAAGAAATATTATATTTTTTTCCATAGAAGTTAAGTATAGTAAAAATTTATTCATACATTCCTAAGTGGTTTAATGAATTGATTTCCTAGTGTCATCCAGATATAATATATAGATTGTACTCAAGGGAGTATCACTACATTTAGTGTTATCTATACTAAAACATTTTAATATTTCTTTAGATTATTTAATTTTATTTAACATAATACCACCTTTATTTTAAAAAATATTAAATCAAATAAAGAGTTAAAGTTCACATAATAAACTCACTTTAAATTGATTTTTCATTATGTTTGAATACTGAATACAAAACAAATTCTTGAAGATCCAAAAATAACATCATCAACATAAATTTTCCAAATAATAAAATATTTAGAAATTACCTTAATATTTAAATTTGGGTTCTCTTTTCCTTCAATGAAACATTTTGAAATTAAAAATTATATAAGCATGTCATCACAATCTATATGATCTTGTTTTCAACCATATAAAGTTATTTAAATTTAAAAACGTTATTTTGAAAGTGTAGGTTTTGAAATCTATGTATTTTATCTAAAAAATATCTAATAGAATTTAATAATTCAAGATTACACTCTTGACATCCATTTGATATGATTTAAAATTCTATTGTTCTTTACAGGTGAGAATCATCCTGTTGGATTCAAGTATATCTATTAGTGAAAATTCTTCTATATAGTTAATTAATTTTTCTTTACTATATCCTAGTATAACTAATCTAGCTTTGTTTCTAATTATTGGGCCTGACTCATCGAGATTATTTCGAAACACCAATTTAGTGGTAATAGTTAGGTATTCTTTGGGTCTTTAAACTAATATCCAAACATTATTTCTTTAAAAAAATAATTATTCTTTCATATCCATTACCTATATTTCATCAAAATGTGGATCATTTATTCTCTTAATTTCAATTTGTTACATGAAATCTTTATATTCAACCAAATTTATTAGAGAATCTCTAGTCTGATATTCATTATCTAAGTCACCTACAACTATATGTAAAGGGTGAAATATATGAGTTCTAAAAAATATTAGAATATTAGTTTGTGAAAAATCATTTCCATATAAATTTTTGGGTTTTATATGTTCATCTGAAATGATAGAATTATTTTCTAGAGTTCTCTAAGAATATATATCCAAAATTAAAAATTCATCCTCTATATTTTTTTAAAAGGATCTTAGGATCATACGGATCCATATCCTCAAACATGACAAGTATATATTATTCCACAATATTATTCTTTTTATTAAGAACCATGTATGATTTAATTATTTTAGAATATCCATGGAAAATTACTTCATCACTCTTAGATGTAAACTCTTCTAAATTTTATTTTTTATTGAGTATAAAGACTTTATAACCAAGAACTCAAATATAATTAAATTTTAGTTTCCTACTTTTCAAAAATTATTATGGTGTCTTCATTGAAGAAGGTCTAATTATGATCCTATTAATTATATAGCATGTTTTGATATACTCTTATTCCCAAAAATATACATTTAAATCATACTCATTGAGCATAGTCTAGGAAATTTCTTAAAGGGTCCAATTTATCCTCTCTACAATAACATTATATCATGGGGTCCTAGAATTAGAAAAGTTTTGAGTATAGCCATTTTTTTATCATAATTATTCAAAACATTATTTTAAAACTCAAGAACATGATCAATTAATAATTTTTTTATTTCATGTCCTCTAATATTTTCTATAGATATAGTATGTTTTGGAAAATATGAAAGATCATTACTTTTATAATTAAATAAAAAAATCATGTATATCTTGAATAATCATCCACTATAACATACAAATATCTTTTTGGGGGGTAAACTATATACTCTAGAAGAAAAAAAAATCAAGTGAACCAATTGCAAATGTTTAGATGTTTACACTTTTTTATTTAGTTTCAAAAAATTGTATTTCATTGCATTTTGATAGGGAATAAAAAATATTTTTATTGATAATTCTATCCTAGGTATATCCCTGACAGATCCTTTCCTAGTCATATTTATAAGAGAGTAAACATTAAAATTGACTAGTCTTTTATGCCAAATACAAGATTATTTTTTAATAGAACTCAAACAAGAAACATTTTGAGAAGATAAAAAATTAAAATCTAAAACAAAATTTTTTTCTTTCCTCATACTAGTAAAAACTAAAGAATGCTCAAAATATAAAACAATACATGAATTTTTTTCAGACATAAAATGAAACCCATTATCATATCATTTTGAAATGATAAGAATATTATATTTTAATCAATTTTCAAATAAAAATTTATAAATTAAAAATGTAATAGAGTTACTGAACTGGACGTGTCCAATTATATTTCGTTTGGCATTGTCACCAAATGTAATATGTCCACCATCAACATTTATTAGTTTCCGAAAACTTGGGTATTCTCCAATAATATGTTTAAAACATCCACTGTCCAGATACCATAATTGTTTATTAGTAATCAATAATTCGGTTTCCTTATATGTTTTTTTCATAAAACACATATCATCATTGGAATTTATCTCTTATCTTATAAATCATAAATCACCTGAAATGTCATGAAAGGCACTACATATAGATTTCAAATCCTTTTTTTAATTTTCTCTATATTCCTCATATTTCTTTTTATATTTAAACCTATAACAGTCATCTATGATGTTTTATTTATTCTTAAATTCACAATGGGATGTTTCACTGAGAAAATCATCCTTATTCCATTATTTTATCCAATTTACATCATTATTATAATTTCCATTATAGTTTTCCTTATTGAAAAATTATTCTTTCAATAATATTTTTGAATCATGTAGCCAGATGTTCCATTTCTTCATCACTATATTATGGTGATTACTCATCACTTCACTGTCAGTTGTAATCTTCACTTTTTTTAGAGTCCGAATTCTTAACGGCTATGGAATTCCACATAGGTTCATCTAATTCCACATTATTCACTTATAATTATCCACCATAGACCATGATATTTATAATTATCTATTCAACAATAAACGTACTCATATCACATGACTCTATTATATAAATTGTGGTTCATCTCTATCTTTTTATAGACATCTCAAAATTTCCAAGACATTATCCTTTTCAGAAATTTTCTATCCTAATGAATACATCATGTTAAACTTTTCATTGATACTGAGATACATAATAAAAATATATTAATCAGGCTTCATCCTGAATGAATAATATTCAATATTATATCTATTAAAATACATTTTGTTAACATTTTAATTTCATTCTGTTTATATAGCCACAGTCTCCCAAATCTCAGAAGAGGTAGAATATGATGATATTATAGTAAATTGATCTTTTCCTAAGGCACAATATAAATCATTCATTACTCTACAATTATAGTCATATTCTTTCGTAGTGGAATCACTTCAAAAAAATTTAAATTCATTTGGTTTCTAATATTTATCTTAAATTTTATTTCATATATTAAATCTGAACATTTCTAAATTAATTTTTTTTAAATTTTCCATTGAGGAAAATTTTTACCATAAAAATAATAAGGATGATTAGTGGAAGTGACATCTTATCTATGATTATTTATAATGAATGAAATTCAGATAAAACATAAACTTTTATATTTTTCAGTAAAACTAGAGCATAGTAAAATATATATTAGAAATAATATGATACAAAATTTAGTTTTATGTAGACACCTATAAAGGGGGTGAATGTAGTTTCTAATAAAATTTATGTTTAAAACAATTTAAAAACTAAATCTCCCAAGTGTAGAAAAATTCATAGTTAACAAAATTGGTAGAAATATAAAATTTTATTTTTGGAAAAGGTTTTTAAATGAGTAATCATTGCTCAGTTAAAATACTTTTGAAAATAATTTAGCTTTCGAAACTAATCTAATTACATAAAAAATTATATAATGTACTTGTTTAAGATAAATATTAGATTAATTCTTTCTGAAGTTTCGATAATTGAGTCATGTTTGCTTTAAAATAAAAAACAAATAAAACACAATAGAATTTAACAAGTAGTTTTGTTTCAAGACAGGATATAATCCCCTTCACATGTATTCCACCTTATTCCATGAAAATTGGCCTACAATAAGCTAATCCCAACCATATATCACACTTTAAAGATAGTATTATAAAGGAATTCCCAAGCATAGAACCTCTTCCCCAATTATATGTTGGAAAAAATAAGATACTTGGTCACAAAGTACCTCCTCTATAATTGTTAATTGGGATATGGATAAAAATATTTTATAGAGTATTAATTAATCTCTAGTTTAGCATAGGATGCTATGTTTTAATAACAAATCGAGTGATATAAAATAAAGCTCACAAGTATATCATATAAATAAATCAAAATAAAATATGAGATAATAGAATGTGGTAAAACTCTACTTGAATACATTAGGTTGTGAAAAGTCTATAAATTTGACATTGGAAGAATCCTGGAAATTTTTCATATTAGGTTTTTAAAAAATAAGGTGTCAATGTGTCTTTGGAATGAGATTTATTTTTTTGAATAAGATCATCTATATTTCATTGTAAGAAAATAATTTCTTCACCACTCTTTATATGATCAGATTTTATTCTTAAAAATATCTTCATCCAGAATTATCCATTGAAGAAAAATAAATTCTCTAACACTTAATTTTATCCTTGAAAAACTTGTCGGTATAGATTTGGAACACTCCACTACTTATTTAGACATGAAAATATTTATTCACAAAAAACACTATAAGTAGGCATGAAAACACTTCATGGTTAGTTTATGCGGAAATTTATTACGGTCATTTCAAACCTTCAGGGGGTCAGGTCATTTGATCTTGCTATAGGCTCATGAAATCATGCAGTATCTTGTTTCCTTATGTGACAAATACAATAATATATGTGGTCAGTATATTAATTATTGAAAATTGTACATACCTTGGCATGAGTTTTTTTCTTTTCATGTGGTAAGTAGTTTCCTTTATATAGAAACTTCCTCTAATTCATATGGGCGTGTATTTTGTACACATGGTAGGTTGATTTTACATGTGGTAATGTGATATTAAATATAGGGTTGGATAAGTCTTCATCCCATTAAAGGTTAATTAATATGAAAAACAATTAATAATGTTTGATAGGAAGAGTTTATATGAGGTCAGGTGTAATATAACATGTGGTAAGGTGACACAAATACTTAACATTCATAGTCAGCTCAAATTACTAATATGGTAATCAAAATTAATATGTATTAGGGTGTCATGGTAAGTTATATACTTATTGATTTTTTCATTTTTTTCTTGAAAACCATTTATTAAAATAAGACATGAAATCCATTGGAATAATTATAAACATGATTTGGCATTATTAAAATAAGGAGGGGTTGGTCTAATCTAAAAATTAGTTTTCAAGTCTTGGAAAACTAGATCCATACATGATTCCAATATTATGTTAGTAATATAAAATACCTACCATTAGAATAATACTTTCATCCTAGATATTATCATAATATCCTTCCTCATGTCTTTAGAAAAGAAAAAAATGAAAGGGTGATCTCATATACTCAGTAAGGGTCAAATAGAGAATAAGATATCATGAGGAAATAAGGAATAATCAATATAAATAGGTAAAAAACACATGGCATTTAGTCAATAATGTGAGAAAAAAATATGTCTATGGATAATATCAGTGCAGTATTCTAATGGATAATGATTCCTGAATTCACAAAAAAGTAAATTATTAATGTTAAATTTCATGATCTTAGACATCATAATACCTTGAATATCAGTGTCTTATTCCATGATAGTTTAAACTATTAGTATGAATACTCCCAAATGAATTAAATTTGTCCAATTAATTTGTCTCATGAGACTTGCTGATGCATTTAGAGGCTATAAATTCCTAGCCAAGCCACAAATTCATGTCAATGAAATATTAAAATATATTTCATTAAATAATCATCTTTGTAAAATAGTTGAAATTATAAGCAATAATATAAGAGAATAACATTTTTGTTGGGTTATTATAATATTTCAAGGTAGTACACATTAAAAAAACATTCCTTTGAATTTTTATAAGGAATGTTGAAAATGGACCTTTTAAAAACATTATAAAGATTCCATTATAACATTTTAGAAAGTCGTGGATAATGTAAAATTTATTTAATAAATAATTTGAGTAACTAAAGGAAATTTTGAAAAAAAAAATCAAAAAATATGGAAATAGAAGAAAATATACCCAATAAAAATAGAAATTAGATCAATTTTATTCTATACTTTTATTTGATTGATTCGTTTCACAAAGTGAGGAATTATTCATAGTAAATATTGAAAATACAAAAATATCCATATGAATTTAATTTTATTTGATCGTATAAAGAAGAATTTATAATATTTATTTGATTAAAATATATTAAATCCCAATGTTAAGTGAGATTGTAAAATAAATTCCCTCCTCTTTGGTAAATTTTAAATTGTAACCCCCAAATAATGTAAACCTAAAATTAAACTATAATCTACCTGAATAATAATATATTCATGTTAAATACCTCAACGGGGTATTATACACACAAAATAAATATATATATGTTAAAAATACCAAATATTTCTCAATGTAGGGGAAATTGAGATGAAATATATTACCTCATGTTTCTCCTTAGTTGAACATGCATTAACCTCCTCTTCTTTTGTATAATTCTTTTATATATTCTATTAAGAGACATCGTATTAGTCTTTTATAAATACCAAAACCATTATAAACTGAATAATTATTTTGATAAATAAAATTTCCACGGGGTTTTCGATCTATATGGCTCAGTGTAATGTTTAGAATTGTGAGAAAGTGGTGTCCATTTATAATGGAGTGAAATGATAAAATTGGAATTTCTAAAAACATTAAAATATAATTAAACCATTATCGATAAAAATTATTAAATTATATGTATATATACAACTATATATCAAATATCTAAAATATATTCATACAATGATTTTTAGAAAGGTTTTGGTGTCATATTAAACCTTATCTTTTCGATTAACCCCTCGATTGACCAATATAAATTTTAATCACTATAACTATTTTTTAAAAATAGAAGTCTTATAATTTTACATATATGGTAATAAATATCTTATAAATAGGAAAGGGACTAGAATTTGGACCATTTATTATCTCTCATATCTTATGTCATGTTTTTTATTTTTTTTAAATAATTTAATAATAATTAATTTTCAAAAAATATCAATAATGTCATTTTTACACTATTAATTTAATTTGACATTAAAGACATCAAGAAAAATATGTAATTAGAATATCAAATTTTAAACAACTATTATATGTCCTTTCTATCAATAAAATTTATGGAAGACAATGACTCCACCAAATTCATTTACTATTAATATTTTTTATATTAATTTATTTTTTTCTATTTATTGAATAAATAATATATCCGTATTTCATAAGAATTTAAACTAATTATTCCATCACTAAAAATTTAAAATAAATTTCCATGAAAAAAATTAAATAATTATGTTAAAAATTATATTTTATATTCTTTTATTTAATATTCTTATCATTATGTGAACATAAAAATATAATTAAAATTTAGATAGTGACGAATTCGAATTTTTAATACATAAAATAATATAAGTGTAACTACCGAGGTAAAATGGATAAAAAATTCCATATATTAAAATTTTGGATTTATATGGCCGAATTACACCGTTAAAACTAAAAAAAATATGTTTTGGGTTCATTTTTAATGAATTGTCACCATAGTTTTAACATTAATTACCTAATTTACCCATTACTATTCTGATAAATTTTACCACAGTTACTATTCACTATACCTAAAAATAAAAGGTAAATATTTAGGAAATAGAAAATAATTATTCCAAATAAGGTATAAAATTTTCATGAATCAATTTATAGAAGTGGAAAATTTTATTTAAATATAAATTCTTAGAAAGCAACGAAAAACATTTCTTTGAAAATTGAATTTTTAAGCATTACAATTAACTTATATCAAAATCTTGAATTTTTTTTATTAAAATTATATTATTTTAAATAAAATTTATCATATGTTACCTTAATACAAAAATATAATGAGGCTTTTAAATTAATATTTTTAATAAAAATAAATGACATTATGTTAAAAATCGGTATTTTCACTATTCACTAAAAAATCAGTCATTTCATAAAAAACAAAATATTTCACCATAATTTATTTATGAAAGGATTATTTATAAAAATAAATTAATATAATAAAATTCAATTTATAAAATTTTATTTTTTATTTTTTTATCTCATACATGAAATAAACTAGGTGTATCGTGATATTATTTTTTAAAAAATACATCATACTATAATTGAAGCTCCATTGATACATTATTAAATCATTTGACATATTTAATCCTAAAAATTTATATTATTTGACCCCATGAATTGATCTCGATAATTATTTTTAATAATTTCACCAATTTACCACATCCCCTCTTATATATTATGATTTTTTCAGAGTACTTTTTCCTATTGAGTCATCTAATTCCCCAACACTTTTTCTCTAATGTCTAGAATCTAGATAACCTCTTCAAAGTAAGATAAATAAGGTTCTAATTATATTTAGTTATTGGTTATAAAATTCATTGGATCTAATATATACCTCCTCCTTAAGAAGATATGAAACACATCTTGTACTTTAGATAAGTTAGGTGGCTTTGATAAGTGATTTTCTATTGATCCAATTGGATTTAGAATTTTAAAAGTTTTGATGTTCCTGGGGATAAATTTTCATTTATTATAGAACATTATAACACACTTCCATGGTGATAATTTCATGAAAACCTTATCTCCAACTTAAAATTCCTAATATTTCATTTTCTTATTATCATAACCATGATTCCTAACATGAGCTTCCTTAATGTGGGTTTGAATAATATTTACATTCATTGTTGTCTCTGAAACATTTTCTAGTCCCATAAACTCTCTTCCACCAAATTCACCTAAACAATTTGGAGTATGAAATCTATTTCCATATAATTTTTTATAGGGTTCATTTGAATATTAGAATGGAATTTATTATTATAAGATAACTCCACCAAAGGTAAATAATGATCCTACATACCATGAAAGTAAAGTAACCATGAACCCCAGATGTGTTATAATGTTATAATAGTCCTTTTAGACTATCCATCAATTTGAAGGTGATAGGAAGTTCTCAAATGAATCATAGTTTCTCTATCCTTCTGTATAATTTTCCATAATTTCAATGTAATTTATGGATCATGTTCAAACATAATTGAATGTTATGCAAGATGAAGTCTTAAAGTGTCATTAATATAGATTCAGGAAAGGTTATCAAGAGTTAAATATTATCTAATATTGGGTAAATGTAAAAATTTGGTAATGTGATCAATAATAACCCATAATATATCATTCTTTCTAGGATTCATTGGTAATTGTTTGAAAACATACATAGTAATTTCATCCCAGTTCTACGTAGGAATAAGTAGAGTTTGCATGAATCCTCTAATTTTATATACCTCATCTATCAAATAATAAAAAACCAAACATCTTGATACATACTCAGAAATCTATCCTTCATATCATCCCTCCAAAAACGTTTCTTCAAATATTTATTCATCTTGGTGCTATTATAGTGTATATAGAATTTTGATCTCTCACACCATCATATAATAATTCCATTTTATGCTCTGGTATATTTGTAACAAATACCCTTTTTAAAAAAAATTAATTCAATATTCATATATGAATTATTCCTATTTTCCATTATTCAGGGCTTTAATTTTATTTTGAAAATTGTCATCATCTGGCTGAGAATATTTTTTATTTTCTAATAAATATGGTTTGTAAATTATTTTAAAAAATCATGGTGTTTCCCCTTTCTCAATAATTTCTATATCTATCTTCTCTAGATTAATGACCATAGTATTCATATAAATCCTCATTTTGGTTGAGACTCCATGATATTTACATCCCAATCCATCATATACATTATTTTTATTTCATAGTGGTACTGTATTAGGAAATCAAAATACTTGGGTAGTTTGATCCTTTCCCTTTTCCACATATAGAGATCATTTTTTTGAATAGATTTATTTGCCTATTATGGTCTTTGTTTGTCTCACATATTTCACAATAGAGATAATGTCTCCATATATTCAAGTAAAATATTACAACATTTAACTCAATATCATGTTTTATATTTTTCTTATCATGAGCCCTTAACTGCATTGATGTAAAAGAGATATGTTTGTCCTTCCACATAAGTAAAGAACCATGTTATTTATTTGATGCATTACTATATATATAAAATCCATCATTTCCTGAAGGTAGGATCAATAAAGAAGCATCCACCAATCTCCTCTTTAATTCTTTATAAGAGTTATTCAGATTCGTTTGTCCAAATCAAATTAACCTCTTTATATATATGTTTGATTAACAGGTTATCCAATCAAGAAATTATTTGATCAAATCACCTATAGTAACCATCAAATACAATGAAAATATATACCTCAATTATTTTTATTGGTTTTGGAAATTCTTTGACTATATTTTTATTTGTAGGTGCAACTAAGATTATATCATTGGAGATAATATGGATACGAAGGGAAACTTTTTGAATCTAGAATTCACCCTTCAGAAATTTCATTTATAAATTATTTTCTTTATGGGTCTCATGAATGATCTAAAAGTGATTATCATAGTCCTCATAGAATTTATAGTACACCAATATATCATTACTAAATACCAAAATAAAATTATCTATATATTCCTTGAATAATCTATTCATTCGATCCATAAAAATGAAGGGCAATAGAGAATCAAAATGTAATTATTGTAAATACATAATTTCCATAACTAAATAGAAAATATGTATTCAAAATATCTTCCTTCTTTATATAAAATTAATAATACCCAAAATTAATTACAATCATTGAATATTATTGATATCTGTAAATTTGATCCATCAAGTCATTAAAGCAAGGAATATAATTCTTTTTATTTATAGTAATTGTGTTGATTTCCCTATAATCAACTCTCAACCACATATATCCATCATTATTCTTAAAAAAATAATAGTGGATCCACAAGGTGAAACACTAGGTCCTATAAATCCCTATCAAAAAACTATTGTAGTTTTTTCTTCAACTCCTCAAATTCCAAAGTGGTCATTCTATAAGGAGTCCTTAATATTGGTATTTCATATGGAATAGAACCAATGGAAAACATATCTTTATGTTATAGACTATTTCTTTTTAATTTCTTAAAAATACATCAATGAATTATTATAGGGTACATACATCCTAAATATGAATTTTTTAGTTTCCATCCATAGATTTTATCTGTTTTTCTTCCCCAATAATCTCAATTAGAAGAACTACTGGGGGTGGATCTATATGTGACTTAGATAATGAGGAGTCACCTATAAAGATAAGGAACTCTACATCTTCATCATAAATCATAATTTTCTTCTCTTTACATAAATTTTTATTTTTATTTTTAAATCCAATCCATACAAAGCGTTATATCAAAATCAACCATAGGTATAATAATAATGTTCAAAATTATCTATTTTTTTTGTTTTATAATGGGAACATACTAACATGTTCTTGTTATTATGAGACTTCCATTGTGATTTTTGACTAAAAAAATATCATATTATAGTTTTAGGTATATATCTAATTTTCTTGGAAAATAGTTTTGATATAAAAATTTATAAAGATTTAGAATAAAATAAATAATTATCTTAATTAGAGTATATGAATAATGTTCCTCTCACCACGTCTTTAATAACTTCAACTCCAACTTTAGTGATCACATATCCTTGGCCTTCTCCCCTATACATCAAATTTGATAGGCTCCCTTGATTATTTGGACATTGGTGTAAATAATATATCAATTCTATACAATTTATTCAGTAGAAAACATTAATTTATTTCTCCAATTTAAATTCCTTATCTTTATGAAAATTATCTCCACACTTATAAAAACTCACATCTGATCCAATCATATTCCATGATTTTTATTTCCACAATTTTCACATCATGAAAGTTGATTCATACCCCCTTCTTAATTAAAAATTTTGCTTTTTCTAGGTTCAACTTAGTCCAATTTATCCCTTGATTTCCTATAAAGATATAAGATATATAAAATTATTTCTATTTATTAATGTAACATGATACAATATCATCATAGGATGATAATGTTTGATAAACTAATTCCCTCTATTAACTCTCCTTAATCATATTAACAAAATAATCAATCTTACTTTCTATATCTTTTATATAGTCTGAAGCATGTCTGGATAATAATAAAATGTTGGGCATGTACTTTGTGACACATTATTCATTATTTTTCTTTAAAGTGAGAAACAAACTCCCTATTTATGCTCACTTATCTCAAGGAAATTATTTCTCAATATATATCCCCTTATAATTTCTATATTCTATGAATTCTGTTTCATTAACCTATTTATTGTTTTGGATCAGTGATCCCCATTGATATACATTTTATCTCATATAATATAGATCTATAATAACCTTTTCACTTTCATTACATCTCAAAGATAGGAATATTTTTTTTTGATAGACTTAATCTATTACTCAGTTACTAATAGATAAGTAATTCTATAAATTATATAGTCATATGTAACATGAATCAATACAAAATAGGTAAATCATGATTTGAAACAATAGTTTTTCATATATTGGAAAGGATATTCATTATAACATATATCAGATTCTCTAATATATCAATGATCATCTCATTTCAATTACCAGTTGTATTGACTATCTTAGAAAGGAAACCCCTACATTGTCTAAGGGTGTTGTTTCCCTTTATTCTGTTAGGTGCCATCACTAAATAATGGAACACAGTACATTATATCATAATCACCATGAATATTGACCCATAAAATAAAAATCCATTTAAATTTAAATGTTATCAAATACTATAAAGGATTAACATAATTCTCAGGTAAGCTATGTTTATTTAAAATCAAGTTCTAAGGGTTTCTATAAAATTTTATATGATTCCAACTATAACACCCTTACTCCAACAACCAATAAATGATGTTGAATTTATTACATTATCATGGATACAAGGGATCTCACCGTTCAGTATTGATATGTTTAGTGGTCTTAGAAATATAGATACATACTTTATTTCCATATTATATTGGATATATAAAATACATATAATAATAATTTTTATTTTATCCTTGAAATTAATCATAATATCCTTTTTCATATCATGAGGAAATAAAAATAAATAAAATGATGAGATGAGATAATCCATGAGGGTTATATATAGAAAATTATATTATGAGGAAATAAGGTATAATCAATATATCATGGTAAATAACAAAAAACATATTCCATTTAAACAACAAGACGAGAAATAAATGAATCCATGAATAATACCAATAAAATTAACTCATGTATAATCATGATAGAATTCAAAATTAAGTAAATCATTAATGTTGGAAATCATTTCCTCAAGAATCATGATATATCTATTATCAAATCATTGTGTTAATAGAATTTAAACTATGGGTAAACATACACAAAAAAGTTATTTAATTTGGGTTAATTTTTTTCAATTGATACATGGCTATGAATAAAGGTTATATATAATTCAGGGCCCCTCCATTCATTACATGTCCAATTAAATCCTCATATATTGATTAATCAATTAAATTCGTGAACAATATTCCATCTCAAAAAATTTCATTATTTAATAAAGAATACTAGATATTAATATTTTCCCAGTCAATTAAAAAAACATTCAAAGTAAAAAAAAATTATATATAAAAGGTATGAATTTTAGGAAATAATCATATCCTTGATGAAAATAATGTGGATATTTAAAATAAATTTAATGTTAAATGATCCCAAAATTAATGTCAGATAAATGATGATCATCAATTCCTAATTAATATTGGTTTTTAAATAATAGTGTATACTTTTGAGAAATTGAAGTGAAATATTAAAATATATTTCATTAAATAGTCTTCGTTTTAAATCCATTTTAAACATAGATAAAAATATAATTGTATAAAACATTATGGATGTTTTAAAATCCATTAACATTATATATGTTAAAAAACATTCTTTTTGACTTTTTATAAAGATAGTTGAAAAGGTTGTTTAAATAAACATTATAATGATTCCTTTAAAACCTTTTAAAAAATCAAGGATAACATAAAATACTCTTAATAAATACTTTGAGTAAATAAGTGTAATTTTATAAAATAGTTTTTAAAAATATTTAAATGGAATAAAATATAACTTATTAAAAGAAAAATATGATTGTCTTTTCTATTAAATTTTTTTTTCCTGATTAATGTGCCAATGAGAGAAAAAGTTACTTGAAAAAACCAAAACACCTATAATATCTAGATGATAAGAAAATTATTGGGGATTATAAAGGATAAATTATAATATTCCATAAATAAACATATAAAAAATCCCAAAATAAAGTTATTTTTTAAAATAAATTTCTAACACTTTTTTATCATTTAAACTCAACCAATTTGAAAGGGTAAACATGAAAAGAAACAATAACCAAAAAGAATAGTTATATATTCATATTAAATACCTATAAGGGACTGTATATAAATGAAATAAAAATAAACAAGTGAATAATATCAAATATGTCTCAATAGAGAGGAAATTTTAATGAAATCCCTAAAATCATGTTTCCAATTAATTGAAGGTTCATTAACCTCCTATTATTTGGTAAAATTCCATTATATCTTCTCTTAAGGGACCTAGGGTTGATATTTTTGAAGGAGTTGAACCTCTAGAAATTTATAAGGATGTTGATAAGAGAAATAGGAAGGATTTAGTTGATCTAGATGGCCTAATGTGGTGTAATGAATTGATATGAAGGGGAGGCCTTTTATAAGGGATGGAATGTACATCCTTTAAAATTCTAGAAAGGTTAAAATTTAATTGATTAATTCTCATGAAAAATGATTAAAAATTTCTTGAGATTCAAATACAATGAGGTTAATTTATAAATATACCTATATAATGAACTTAATGTAATTTTTTATATCATTTTAAACCTTATATTTTTGTTTAACCCCTTAGTTAACCATTTTAAATTTTATCCATGGTCATAACCTTTTAAATCAAAAGGTTTATATTTTTACTTATATGCATATATTTAGCTTATTAATGGAAAAGGAATTAAAATTAAGGCCATATATTATTCCCCGGGTAATATTTTCGGAATTTTTTTATTTTTAGGTAATTAATTATAATATTATTTTCATAAATATCAATAATGTCACTTTTGAAACTATTTATTTAATCCGACATTAATGAAGTACTAAAAAATATTTAATTGGAATATATAATTTTAACACAACTATAATATATAATATCAATCTACGAAGTTCATGGGACACTTTAACTCATTAAAATTTTATTACTTTTTATATTCTTAAAATCAATTATTTTATTTTTCAATTAATAGGATAAATAATTTATCGTTGTTGGTGAAAAATTTAAGTTACTTATTCAATAAAAAATAATTAAAAATAGACTACAATAATAAAAAATTATTTTTCTTCAAAATTTAATTTTAGATACATTTATAAAATATTCATTCCCTTATGTGAACGTATAAAATATATTAAAACCAAGAGAGTGACATTTTATAATTTTCATTGTGTAATATAACATAAATGTCATTACAATGGTAAAAGGGAACCAAAATTACATATATTAAAATTTAGGATTTCTATGGGAGAATTCATATCATAAAATGAAATAATTTTAAATGTTTGTGTGACGAACCATCCCCTGGGGTCCATGTCGTGACTACCATAAGCCTGCCTCCCAAAGGCGAGGGGCTGGCAACTAGCGTCGAATGAATTATCCTCCAAATAGGAGGAATTTTCCAAGTACCCATACATAGGCACACTCACAACCCCAATCCCAAATGGATGAAAAGTAAACACTAAGTAAATGAAAATTGGCGTACAATAGAAATTAAAGTACAGTGTAAAAAAATGGGTCAGTATAAAATCCCACCAAAAGATAAAAATTACTCTTGTAAGACCCCAAGTCTCCGAAACTCATCCACTGATAACCCTACGTAAAGGGTAGGTGGAGGGTTGCTACCTAAATCTGTAGAAGTACACCTCGTTTGTTTTATCACCCTAAACACCACCAGGTCCTGGTCCTCCCTAGACTACATTAAAGCATCAGTCGTTTGCATAGGACACAACATGTGCAGGAAAAGCTTGTGCAGGTGTGAGTAAAACTATACTCAGTAGGGAACCCCGAAACCCCAAAGATAAATTATAAGTGAAAAACCACTATAAAACACACTGTCAGCTCTACCCAAGTATATTCCCATACATATACCAAGGTCATCCAGATATACTCATCTCAACCACTAATATACATAAGGTATCATCCTTATAACTAGCATCAAGATTCTTACTAAAGACTCGAAATGTAACACAAAAACCAAGAGAACACGATCCTTGAGCTTAGCTAACCCTGATGGAATCATCTGAGAGATTCATTCCCTCCGGTACAACTCTACCATTCATAATGGTACATCCAAGAGAACATGATCCATCAAGATCATTCTACTAGGTTCTGATCTAATGTTTGGCACTAGAGATCCAGTCATCACAGTCTTGTTCCCAATGAAAGACTAAGGAAACCTAAGTGAAGCGGCCCGCTCCTCGGCACTACTCTCAGTTTATTGTGCACTTCTCCAGACTAACCTGTGATAGATTAGTCACTCTTGTAAGGAGTGGAATGCACCTCAATCCATCAAGGGAGCTCTTGCTCCAACATAACTATCAATCTCTAAAAGTGGAACGGAGCACTACTCATTGTTGGGTCTTACCGTCGAGGGATCTCTAACCCATATGGGGGACCCACTCCCCATTGCTACTCAAATATGGGGGTGTACTAATCTATAAGTGAGGACCCATGCCATGTTTCAAATAAGGTATTACTACTCATGAAGGACCTTAACCCTATTATGACAGGGGAGTACTACTTCCTATATCGAGTATGCGCACCGTACCTGGTTGGGGAATACTTCATAGTGAGTAAGGGACATCCACTCTTGTACTAAGGTAGTACCAAATCTATCATTTTATTCTCTATGGGGGATGTGCAGCCTAGTATGTTAGGGGAATACTAACCCCAGGCTAGAAGACCTGCTCCCTGGAAGGACAACGAATTACCGACTCTGCTGGAACAATGCGTAAGGAGGACCCACACCTGAGAATGGATGAGGAGTAATGACTCTAAAGCTAGGGAACCCACACCATGGTCCCTTAGGGGAGTTTCTACTCTTCCTTCTTGAAAGTATTCGAGAAGTTGTACCATAGTCTTTCAAGGGAGTAAAACCCCAGACGACACTAACCCACGCCCATGATGTGGGGAGTCATGTCTCTACCTAAGTAAAGGGATAAAGAGTACCGACACCCGAAGTTATCAAGGGAGTAATTGTGCTAGTATCTCCTCAAAGGAACTACTCCAACTATGCTCAAAGTCTACTTCTGTTCAGAGGAACTAATCTTTAAATCAATAGTGTGTCCTCCATGTTCTTTAAAAAATCACTTAGAGTATCTCAAAAGCATTGTCTTATCACAAGGGTCCCAATGCTGTAGATGGATCTTCAAATGGATGCTTTGTTTGAAAGTAATAGGTGTTTAGCGAAATATGGTCCGGGTCTGGTCCGAACTTCTCAGACCGACCCGACTTAGGTCGGAACTGGCCCATTGGCCCCGGACTGGCCTGCTAGGCTCAGTCTGCTGGGCCGCGGTTCTGACTCATTGAGCTCAACCCACTAGGATGAGGGTCAAGCTCGTTGCCGGCCCGACCCACCTGGTTGGGCAAACCCTGAAAGCACCATCCCAACCCACCAAGGCATGTTGGTTTTTCCAGGTCGGACACAGCTCTCTCACGTCCATCTCACACCATGTTTCACCTGCTGGCACAGTCTCCTTGGTCAACCGGTCCGCTCACGGGGACTAGGTGACCTGCACGACCAGTGGATTGAAATTAGTCCATGTCATGTCGTAGATGGAGCCATGTGTCACGACCCGTCCCAATGAGGCACGTGTCGTGACTCCCCACGCCCGCCTCCAATAGGCCAAGGGCTGGTGACTAGCACTGAGTAGGCATGTTACTAATCATTGGAGGCATTGCCTATGTACCTGTACACACACACACACACACACGTCTCCAATCCCACAAATGCTAAAATGTAAAAAACACTAAGGAACAAAACGCAAGCATATAAATAAATCCAACTAATAAAGTATGATGGAAAGTAAAGTAATGAAAGTAAACTGGGCCAGAATACAAGCCCACCAAAATAAAAATTTGAAAACAAAAAAGTCCAACTTGTAAACACAGAAGGTACTGGGACTGAAACTCATAGCAGTAGGAACGCCTCGAACTGTAGGGAATTCAGAAATATAGTTCTTGTCCTGGTCTGCCCTGGACTCTGTCAAAAGGCTGCTCATCTGCACAAGACACGACACGTGCGGGCAAATCCCGTGTAGGAGTGAGTATAACAATACTCAGTAGAGGACCCCAAAACCACACAACAGTACAAAACGTAAAGGTACATTCATCTATTTACAGTATATGCCTACAGAACATATAGCACAAACCAGATATACTCCAACCACAGACCCTTAGTGTAGAAACAAGTCACCCAACCACATACCCTCAGCTAGGGGTTCAGTTTGAATATTCCACGAAGCACTCATTTCGGGAGATCACACTCCACGAGACTTATAGCTCTGATGACGTCCGTCTAAGAAGTACTGTTCGTCAGGATGCATCACGAGAGTTAGTTAAACTCATTATAGGAGACACACTTATTAGTGAGAAGGTTAAGGTAGATAGATGCACTCATTAAGGGAGACACACTCCTGAGTGAGAAAGATCACGATACACAGATGAGGATCACTGACAGGGCCATGGTGGATACCATGACTCATCATGAATTCACCTACTATATAGAGGATCGAAGCCCGATGTAGTTGGTCATGTTGATGCTAGACTCTACCTAGGGTCTTGAATGAATAGAGGATCTTGATTCGGGCCTCTCGGTTGGATGCCTGAATCTATCACAGAAAGTCCTGATGAAGGGATCATACTTCTTTAAAAGGAAATTATGCCTGATCTTCTGAGGAATGAGAAGAAGGGCCACTAACCCAAATGAAAGATGTACAATATTCATTGAAAAAGAAGACTACGATGTTTTCCAAAAAGTACACGGTGTGTAGAAAAGTTACATGCCGTGTTGTCTAACCCCGGGTACTGCCCTTGTAAACGGCTCATGTCGTAAGGCTGGTCATGTAAAAAAATGAGTACATGGCATGTATTACGGTGTGCACGCTGTGTCCGAGTGACTGGGGTTGGCTCTGTGTACTCTAGCCATGTGCATGTACATGGTCATCAACCTGTGTAATCCAACCCGTGTAATCGGTACACAGGGTGGCCTGCGTTACTGGGCATGCATGGCCATGTGATGGAGCACACAGTCGTGTACTCCATCCCATGTCCTTGTACCCCCCTTTATACATGCCAAGTTTTACGTAGCTTCCTCTGCCATGCTTTACACACCGTGTCTCATGATGTCGTGTAGTCCAACCCGTGTCTGTGTACTTCCCAAAATACACGCTGAGCTTCTGGTAAAGTCTAACACACCGTGTGACCAGGGTCACACGCCGTGTGATACCTATCTGACCCTCGAAACCCTAGTCACCACTTCTAGTACTACATGGCGTGTTCTTCGAAAGTACACACTATGTATTCTGGAAATTTCTAGAAACATGAACCTCCACCGTCGTGCCTTCCAAACTACCCCATTCATCGATCTGGTCGTCTGATCACCACGAAACTCCCTGGTTTTGGTCACCCCGACACCACGAAGCTACTTCCAGTGTTTCCGGACCTCCGATCGGCTCTGAAGACATGTTTTGATCTTCCCTCACGAAGAAAGCTCGAAGAACGCCCTCTTCCGATCCAAGTTGATTCATCATCCTTCATGGCGGTCGCACCTACTTAGGGTCATTATGGCGTCGTCTCATCAATTTGGGATCATTGTGATGCAGAACGGATGTACATCGATCCATTGTTTGTTTCCCCACAAGGAATGCGAAGAACGAAGGAAAATCCAATAAAACCAATTGAGGAATGAACCTCTACCATCGTTTGTCACAGTGTTGATCTGCTCCCTTTAGTAGGCTTAAACGAGGATGAATCAAACAACAACAGTTAAACATGGATCAATTACAAGAATCATCTCGATAAAACCCACCTGTAAGAACAAACGAATCTGTGGATCAACTTGTTCGTGGTTGATCCGCGTTCGTCGTTTAAAATCAAAAACGGGGAAAAAGTTAAAATAACGAACCCCTACCTCAAACTGGGATCGATCACTGACGAAGGTGTCACGTTTCCACCATCAACGAGAGCCTTTAACTTTTTTGGAATAGAGATTCATGCCTCCAATCCATTGTCGTTCGTCACCAAAATTTTCTCCAGAGTTTCCTATCAATCGTCACCCACGAGCAAGATTCTATTATCCAAATAAAAAGGGAAACATATTTGACAACCCATTACGTCGTGGCATTAATGAGCTCATGTTGCTGTTTGTGAGTCATTATGAAATGTCATTAATTAACAAAATAGTGTCCCCATCACCACACTGCAGTGGATTTTTCCATTAAAAAATAAAATAAACATGCAAATTTATTTTATTTTATTTTACTTAAAAGGTCCAAAAATTAACTATTTCCCTCGACTCGTTCTGGTTGAGGTTAGACTCATTCATAGGTAAATTTTCACCCCGGATGCAACAGTTCCCTCATATTTTTAATCTTGGCATCCATTTGGAAACTTTTACAACTGCGTATAAGTGCCGAATCACTGCACTTAAAAAAAATTGAAACCACCATTTCGGGCTAACTGGGCCTTGGAATAATGTGTCGTTTTCACGCCCGGTCTCAAAATAATTCCATATAATATTTAAAAATAATACATGGAAAATCGGAGACATTACATTCTCCCCACCTTGGGGATTTATGTCCCCAGAAATCCAAAAAAAATTCTACTGAAAAAGCTATGGGTAGTGGGAACAGATCTAGGCCTCCCACTCCCACATGCTCTTGTAAATATCCTTGTGCTACTACCGGATGCGCACCAAGGAAATCATTCACCCATGAAGGATCCTCTCTTGATGATCCTCTATCTCCACCGGGTACTCAGAAAAGGGCACTCCATCCTCAATGTCCAGCTCTCCCCAGTCGACGATGTACGATGGATGATGCACATACCTCCTCAACTGCGAGACATGGAAGACATCATGTACCCAATGAAACTGTGGTGGTAGAGCTAGGGGGTATGCCACTTAACTAACTCTGCACAGTATCTGTACAGGTCTGATGAACCTCAAAGAAAACTTTCCACCCTAGCCATATCTCTGTAACCCTCGTCGAGGTGAGACCCGAAGAAAGATGTGGTCACCCTCTTTTAAGTCCAAAGGTCTCTGTCTTCTGTCAGCATAAGACTTATGCCAGCTCTGTGCATTCTTCACCTGCTCCCGGATAATTTGCAACTTCTCGGTGGTAGCTCGCACCAACTCCAGACCCATGAGTGATGACTCTCCGGGGTCGGTCTAGCAAAGCAGTGACCAGCAGGGTCTCCCATACAAGGCCTCAAATGGTGCCATACCAATGGTGTAGTAGTAGTTATTATTGTACGAAAACTCCACCAGTGGTAGGTGGTCCTCCCAACTGTGACCAAATTCCAAGACACATGCTGGCAACATATCCTATAGAACCTAGATTGTACTCTCCATCTGATCATCTTCCTGGGGATGAAACGCTGTGCTCAAACGTAGTTGAGTCCCAAAAGCCTCCTGCAATCCCTTCCACGGTCGGGATGTGACATGTGCGTCTCGGTCTGAGACTATAGTCGAGGGGACTCCATGAAGTGTAACTATCTCATTCACATAGAGGCATCCCATGCTCTCTACGGAACTCTTCTCCCTGATATCTAGGAAGTGGGCCGACATGGTGAGTCAGTCAATGATCACCCAGATGGAATCACGCCCTTTGTATGACCGTGGTAAGCCTTTCATGAATTCCATCGATATGTTATCCCAATTCCACTCTATAACTTCCAGGGGTGAGTTCATCCCACTGTAACGTGGTGCTCGGCCTTCACCTGCTAGCATGTAAGGCATCGAGAAACAAACTCTGATACTTCCTTATTCATGTCGGACCCCCAGAACTGTCGTCAGAGATCCTAGTAAATATTTTCCACTCCCGGATGTACCACTAAGGGGGATGTATGAAACTCTCTCAGGAACTCGTCCTGTAATTCCACTGGTACAACAGTGCATCCTCTGAAAAGAAATATGTGCTCCTCACATTTTGAATATCTATTAGGATCATGTCCTGTGGATAACTGATCACGTAAATCCACATAGCCGACATCTCCTAGCTGTGCCTCCCTAACCCGCTGTAAGAGTGGAGGGACGAAAAACATCCACTATAGGTAGGTTGAATCTTCCCAATCCAAGAAGGACAACTGCAACGTGGCTAAATGATCTATCACCTCACTCAACAGTCATGATCTCGATCATCTTCTCAGAGCATCCGCCACCTTATTCCCCATCCCAAGAGTATAGATGATCTCCAAATCATAGTCTTGGAGGAACTATAGCCAACGCCTCTACCTCAAATTCATATCCTTCTGTGAGAAGATGTACTTGAGGCACTTGGGGTCAGAGTAGATGATAAATTGATCACCCATAAGGTAGTGTCACCACCTCTTCAATGCAAAGACTACCACAGCCAACTTGAGATCATGGGTCGCATAGTTCTACTAATGTGGCCAATGATGGCATGAACCATAAAAAATCACTACCTGCCTCTGCATCAGAACACAATCGATCCCGGTCCCTGATGCATCGCAGAAAACTATGTACTCGACACCCTCCACCAGAAATCTCAAGACTAGGGCGCTCGTCAAACTCTGTCTCAATTTATTGTAATCTCGTTGGCACTCTTCTGTCCATACGAAGGGTTGACTATTCTTGGTCAAGGATTTCATCGGTGCTAATATCTAAGAGAAGTCAGGAACAAACCTCCGGTAATATCCTGCCAATCCAAAGAAGCTCTGCACCTCCATCAAGCTTGGAGGTGGCTCCCATGCTAACATAGCCTCCACCTTGGCTGGGTCTACAACTACTCTATCTGCTGAGATGACATGTCCCAGAAAGTGGACCTCTTGAATCCAGAACTGGCACTTTGAGATCTTCCCATAAATCTAGTGCTCTCGAAGTATGTCTATAACCATCCACATGTGTCTCACATGCTCCCCCTCTAATGCCGAGTACACTAGGATGTTTTTTATGAAGACCACTATGAACCGGTCCAAGTACAGCTTGATGATCTAGTTCATCATTCCCATGAACACTGTAGGGGATTTCATCACACCAAAAGAAATTACCAATTACTCATAGTGACCATAGCAGCATCTGAAATCCGTCTTCGGTATATCCTTATCCTGTACTCATAACTGGTGAAATCCTGATCGAAGATCAACCATCAAGAACCAATGTTCCCCTCTTAGCTGATCGAAGAGGTCATCGATTCTCAGTAGTGGATACTTTTTCTTCACTTTCACCTGGTTCTGGTGCTGTAAATCCACACACAACCTCAGACTCCAATCTTCCTTATTGAAAAACTAGACTGCGACTGCCCAGGGTGAAACGTTGGGTCTCACAAAACCTGTGGTCTGCAAATACTCCAATTGCAACCTCAGCTCATGAAGCTCTATGGGAGCCATCTGATATGCATATGAGGAAATCATTGTCGTCCCGGGGTGTAAGTCGATGCAGAAGTCGAATTTCTCGATGGGGAGGTAGTCCTGGAAAATCTTCGGGAAAGATATCCTCGTACTCTGCCACTACTACTGGGAACTTGGAGCTCATGATATCCACTACTCTGAGGGAAAGGCTAGCCAACTACGGAGTGATCGGCTCCACCTTCCTATGCATGAACCCGTTCTGTGCTACATGGGTCTCCTTTTCTCCAAAAAGAAAAACATCATCCCATATCTGCGCACACACCGCACTCTTAGCCTAAAACAATCAATCTTGGCATGGACTGAAGATAAAAATGCCATACCAAGAATGAATTTGTAATGCCTCAATGCTAACAACAAGTGGTTCCAACCAAAAATATCACATCCAAGTGTAATATCGCACTGTCTGCAAATGTGTGTGATTGTCGAGTCTCCTTCCGTATGTGCCTCCAAGCGTGAGGATAGATTCAACAGTTCAACCAGAATCTCGAGGTCTCGTAAAAGACACGTGGATATGAAGGAATGACTTGCAACTTTGTCTATAAGTATGGATGATAAGGTATAAAAGACAAAGACAATACCTCGAATCATCCCTGAAGCCCCTGGGATTTAAGCCTTGACCACATGTAGCTATCCCCGTTCCTGTCCTCCAGCTCCTAGAGCCTGGTGCGGGCCTCCTGGGGGTGGTTGTGGAAGTAAGTCGAAACGTCTCCCACCACCCACTGCTCTCCCTGCTCCTCTGCTATGTCTGTCTCCTGGTGGGTCTGTCTGCTCCACTCTCTGCCTCTACCTCAGTTTTCCATCCACCGCTTCCTATCAGCAGCTCGACGGGTCGGGAAATCTCTAGCAAGATTTCCCCTACCATCACATGCATATCATTGCTTCTACCTAAGATGACTGGATCCAGCCTAAGAGACCTCGACTATCGATCCTATGTTCTAGGTCCTCCTATGATGCTTCCCATGTCTATATCCCTGTGTCTGACACCAAATCCCTGCGACTGGTGTCTCCGCACCTATCTTCCTGTTGTTGACTATCGTTGGTTGTCTCTGCTCCGCCAAGAATATCTCGATCACCAAGGCCCACTAGATCACTCTATCATAATTAGATATACATAAAGGCATGACACTATCTCGGATGTCCCATCGTAGACCTCGATCGAATGTCCGAGCTCTGACGTACTGATCCCTGACCATATCCATCGAGTACCGGGTGAGGTTGGTGAACCTCGATGAATAGTCAGCTACTGTCATACTGCCCTGCTAGAGCTGAAGATGCTCCTGGATGCATACTGATCTCAGCATAACCAGAGAGAACTCCTCCCTGAAGAGTTTCTCAAACTCCTTCCATGAAAGAGTATCCTTGTTATGAGCCTGTGTGTTCAGACTCCACTATTATCCCACCGAACCCTAAAGAAGGCTCACTCCTAGGATCACCATCTGGTCTGCTGGTGTCCTCACCTGACGAAAAACTCTGGTCACCACCTCAAGCCATTCCTCAGCTGCCTGAGGATCGGGATCACCTCGAAACCTGAGGGATCTCTATCTCTGGAACTCATGGAGCGCGCTAAGCCTGTGCTCCTCGTCGGTCGGTACCGCAGGTACCACGGGCTGCTCAACTGGTGGTGGCATAACAGGTGCACCACATGGTGGCAACGCCTGGGGGACTGAATCCTGTATTGAAGCCTCGTCACTGAGGGGGTCGTCCTTGTGTTCGCGCTGCTTATTCATAGCGAGTATGTGTCGCAGAGGCATCTTGAAATGAAACAAGATGTACCATGGTCAATGAGTATATCTGGATAGCTGACACAAAGGATAGGGAAAACACAACCCATTATTTTATTTTGCATGTACCATTATTTTATTTCCCCACAACTAGTGTCTTCATGCACTGAGACAAAAAAGAAGGTTATCAGAGTCCTGGTGTATGGATACGTTGGCCTCTGCACCAACACTGGAGTCTCTGGCCAGAAATCCAAACTCAGAACACTTAACACTGTGGGCCCAAACCAATCTCATAGACTCTTAGTCCTAAGGTATAACTGACCTCCCCTGATACCACTCTTTCATGACCAGTCCTAGTGGGGCCCACACCGTGACTCCACAAGCCCGCCTCCAATAAGCCAGGGGCTTGTGACTAGAACTGATTAGGCATGTTACTAATCATGGGAGGCACTGCCTATGTACCTGTACACACACACATGTCTCCAAGCCCACAAATGCTGAAATGTAAAAAACACTAAGGAACAAAATTCATGCTTACAACTAAACCCAACCAATAGAGTACGATAGAAGGTAAAGTATTGAAAGTGACCTGATCCAGAATACAAGCCCCCCAAAACAAAATTCTGAAAACTGCAAAGTCCAACCAGTAAACACAAAATGTACTGGGACTACCGCTCGGAGCCGTAGGAACGCCTCGTCTTGTAGGGAATTCAGAAAGCTCGGTCTTCTCCTACTCCTCCCTGGACTCTTTCAAAAGGCTTCTCGTCTGCACAAGACACGACACGTGCGAGCAAAGCCCGTGCAAGGGTGATTATAACAATACTCATTAGAGGACTTTGAAAAACACATAGCATTTCACAAAGAAAAGTTACAATCATATATGCATAGTATATGTCTACAAAGAATATAGCACAAACCATATATACTCAAAATCCAAACCCATAAACTGGAGACAAGTCACCCAACAGCATACACCCAGCTAGGGGTTCAGTTCAAAGATTCCCTGAAGCACTCATTCCTGTAGATAACACTCAATGAGTCTTATAGCTCTAATGACGTCCGTCCGAGAAGTACTATTCATCAGGAAGTGTCACGAGAGGTAGTTACACTCATTACGGTAGACACACTCCTGAGTGATAAGGTTAAGGTAGATATATGAACACATTACGAGAGACACACTTTTAAGTGAGAAAGATCATGATACATATATGAGGATCACTGCCAGGGCCATGGCGGATACCACGACTCATCCAGAATTCACATTCTAGAGAGAGGATCGACGCCCGGTGGAGTTGGTCACGTCGATGTCGGACTCTACCTATGGTCATGAATGGATAGAGGATCTCGATTCGGGCCTCTTGGATCGATGCCTGACTCTATCACAGAAAGTCTTGCTGAAGAGATCATACTACTGTTAAAGGAAACGATGCCTGACCTTCAGGGGAACAAGAATAAGGGGCACTAACCCAAACAAAAGATGTCCAAGATGCAGTGAACAAGAGGACTATGCCGTTTTCAAAAAAGTGCACGGTATGTATAAAAGTTACTCGCTGTGTTGTCTGACCACAGGTACTGCCTGTGTCGTAAGGCTGGTCATGTAGAAAAACTGAGTACACGTCGTGTAGTATGGTGTACATTTTGTGTTTGAGTGACTGGGGTTGGCTCCATGTACTCTATCAATGTGCATGCACACGGTCAACAACCTGTGTACTCCAACCCGTGTAATCGGCACATGGGGTGGCCCGCGTTACTGGCCTCGCCTAGCCCTGTGATGGAGTACACGGTCGTGTCCTCCATCCCATGCCTACATACCCTCTGGATACACACCGAGTTCCATGTAGCCGCCTCTACCTTGTTATACACGTCATGTCTCCTGAAGTCATGTAGTCCAACCCGTGTTTGTGTACTTCCTAAATTACACGTCGAGCTTTGGGGAAATTCTAACACGCCATGTGACCAAGGTTACACGCCGTCTAATTCCTCCCTGACCCCCGAAACCCTAGTAACCCCCGCCATTACTACACATCATGTTCTTCATAAGTACACACCGTGTATTCGGGAAATTTACAGAAACGTGAACCTCCGCCATCGCGCCTTCTGAGCTACCTTGTTCATCGATCCAGCCATCTTATAGCCACGAAACTCTCGGGTTTTGGTCGCCCTGATACCACGAAGCTACATCCGGTGTTTTTGGACCTCTGATCGGCCTTGAAGACATGTTTTGATCTTCCCACATGAAGAATGCTTGAAGAACGACCTCTTCCGATCCAAGCCGATTCGTTGTCCGTCATGGCTGTCACACCTCCTTAGGGTCATTGTGGTGTTGATTCTTCAATTTGGGATCATTTCAATGTATAACGGATGTGCAACGATCCATTGATCATCACCTCGCGAAGAATGCAAAGAATGCGAAGAATGAAGGAAAAATCCAATAAAACCAATTGAAGAACGAACCTTCACCGTCGTTCGTCACGACGTTGATCTTCTCCCATTAGTAGGCTTAAACGAGGCAGAATCAAAAAACAATAGTTCAATATGGATCAATTCCCCAAATCATACCAATAAAACCCTCCCGCAAGAATGAACGAATCCATGGATCGACTTTTTCTTGGTTGATCTATGATCGTCATTTAAAATATAAAATTGGGAAAAGAATTAAATAAAAAACCCCTAACTCAAATTGGGATCGATCGCTGATGAAGTTGTCGCATTACTGCTGTCGATGAGATCCTTTAACATTGTTGTTGTAGCGATTTGCGGCTCCGATCCATCGTTGTTCATCCCCAAAAGTTTTCTCCAGAGTATCCTCCCAATCATTGCCCACGAGCAAGATTTGATTATCCAAATAAAAAGGGGAATGTAATTGACATCCCATTACACTGTGGAATTAATGATCCAGCATTGCTGTTTCTGAGTCATTATGACACTACATTAATTAATGAAATAGATGCCCCATCGCCACACTACAGCGGATGATTCCATAAAAGAAATAAAATAAACTTGTGAATTTATTTTATTTTATTTTACTTAAAACGTCTGAAAATTAACTTTTTCCCTCGACCCGTGTTGGTTGAAGTTAGGCTCATTCCTTGGTAAATTAGTCACCCCAGAGGCAATAGTGCCCTCAGATTTTTAATTCCGTCATCCGGTTGGAATCTTCCACAACCGCGCACAAGTGTCGACTCACTAAACTTAAAAAAATGTTCAAACCACCATTCTGGGATCACGGGGCCTCAGAATGATGTGTCGTTTTCCTGCCCGGTCTCGAAATAATTTCATATAATATTTAAAAATAATACCCAGAAAATCTGAGAAATTACTCCCTGGAATCCTCCACATGTGCAGCCGTGTAGCGCAGCTATCGCTACAACTACCACAATGGTTTTCCACCCCACCGCCGCACCAACAGATCCCTCTGCGGACCACTGAACATGCTCTTGTGGTCTGTTAATTAATTTGAATGGTGTTACAGAGTCTTCGAGACACTTTATTCATCACGTGGGGTTCAAATATCTATTTTCATCCTTTTGGTTTGGAAGAACTTGAGCAGTGGTATTTCCCGCACCGCGTTGATCCAATCATCACCGTCATTGTTGCACCTCCATTGTTGTTTCGTGAAGAAAGGATGTGAAATGACCGAACATTTTTTGAATAGAGAATAAAACGGAGATCATGAGTCCAGGGGGAGAGGAAAATCTAACTATAAATCATGTAATGAACCCCCTACATCCTTAATCATGGCGTTAATCTTCTCTCGTTAGAAGGATCAACAACAGAAACCGAAACAATCCCTCCAGTACGATCAAAATGTGTGTCAAAATTTTCATAGGTTGATGTGTGGATTTCATTTAAAAACCAAGAATGAGGGAAGATATAATTCAAATAACAACCCCTATCAGGAGAAGCTTTGATCAGAGGGAAGGCTCGTTGCTGGTGGCGATCTGTCCATGGGGATTCATGATCTATTCAAAGCTGTTGGAGTTCATTGATCTGTGTTCCCGAATCAGTTATTTAAGGGTTTCATTACTGCAATCCAATTCATCATCATTTTTCATCAGAGAGGATTCATTCGTTATTCTTTAGAGTAATTTCAGATGTATAATTGTTTCTCCAACCCCATTTTATCATTAAAAGAGAAACACATCGAAACTTTTCTATTACAATTAGTTGTCACATTATAAGGTATACTCATTCCTGAAACACCATTTCTCTTATGCACCAATTAAAGAGTTGTTACAAAATTTCATTTATGGAATGGAATAGTCATCTCATCATTGCGTTATAGAAAAAAAAAAATTGAATAAAATAAATGTTTACTGTTTATTTTCTTTTTTTATAAAGTTCAAAAATTAACTATTTCCCTTGACCAATACTGGTTGAGGTTAGGTCCATTCTTTGGTAATGACATTGTTTCAGAAGAAACGATGCCCTAGTATTTTTAATCTTCTAAACAGTTTATATGTTTCCAAAACTATGAAGGTGCACCATTTTAATTCTCTTAAAAAATAAAAAAATTATCTTTCACCCCTGACCTGCACCGATCAAGGATAAGCTCCACCTAAGGGAAAATTCTCTCACGAGCTCAATGGTGCACTTGGATTTACACTCCAGGTTACATTTCAAGAGTTATAAATATTTGAAAATAAAATAATTTTTACAAAATTATTTTATATATGGAAAAAAACAAACTTCCATTGTTGGTCCACACCAGACTACATTATGAACATTCTAGGTGAATTCTAATGCTCTGAGTTCAATGGTGCCCTCATATTTTTGATCAGAGCACCTATATAAAATATATAAAAACCGCACTCGTAATTATTTAATGAAACTAAAAAAATGAAAAAATACAATCAGGCCACTCCAGGCCTCGGAATTGCGTGTCGTCTTAGAGCCTGGTCTTGAAATTATCCCATTTATTTAAAAAAACATCTTGTAATTCTGGGATATTAAATTAAGTTCCCATTTTAGAGATATATGTCCTCCTAAGAAAAATAGAAGACTCAAGGAAAGAAAACTGAGTTCACTAAGGGTCATTGTGCTTCTTATAAGCACGTACCTCAAATAACCAGTGAGATCGACCACTCTCATGTTCAAATTTTACAAGGCCAACAACTTGAAATAATGTGAAGATGTTTATTTAGTTGAGACAAGTGGGAGAGCACCATGAACTATGATCTATCTATAGTCATGTGCTCTAGCATCTCAGATCCACTCTAACTGGATGCATATAAAGATAGAATATCATAGTTCACATCCCCACGTGGAAAAACTATGTTAAAGCCTTCACAAGGGTTAATGCTAAACCTTGAGGGGTGTTTACAAGAAAAATAGGGCTACCCCAGAGAGAAATTGGGTCTTACTAGGCGCTCTATTTACAACCTTATACATCCACATCATTTTCCAAAACAAAAACAGTACTACATTCACTTGAGGCATCTTAGCAGAGTATTGATGGTAAGTCACTATCTTATACTATGGAAAACATCAATGGGGTCTAACTCTACCACCACAAGAATGATCCCAAGAAAGAATCATTGCATGATTCCTCCCTATGCTACCCATTATTCCCTTTCATTGTATTAGAAACCCCATTTTTACCATCACATAAAAATTGCATCCTTTCTCTAATACACTCAATCCAGGTATGAATGGTAGTAGTCCATACCAAGATTGATGTCTTAAGATATCGGTGCCATGTCTAAGAGATCCCAACCGCAACTCTCACCTCCATGAGTCAGGTTACACTATCAGTACCACTGTGTGATCTTGGGGTCTCCTCTAGTAGACCCCTCTAAGCATGAGGCTCAAGTCCATAGTAAAACCGGAACCTCTAAGTCTCAAACATAACTCATGGAAAAAAGATAATGACTACCACATGTGTATATTAAAATGAAGTTCCAAAAGAAAATACACAGATCAAACCTTAAATACTTCATGGAGATTCATGTCCATAAGCCATTTTCACAAGAAGTTTCCCTCACCCACATCCATCGGCACCATGGGACAAGAGAGGACCACCTAAGGGATGTAGTGGCAAGGTTGCAAGATACCTATCATCTCTTGCTACTCATCCAGCTCCTCTACCCCGTCCACTATCATCGTAACTCATAGCTCCCTGCGTTGCCTCTATTAATGAGGTTCATCAGCTATCTCCCTCTAGGCAGCATAGTTGGTCGAAAAATCTCTAGCGAGATGCCCCTGACCATTGAAAGCGTAACACTTCCTCTCATGTGGCTGATCTTCTCCTTGGTGATGCTCCTACACAACAGACCCTCTTGTTTGTATTTGGGTATCGGTATGACTCTTACGTCATGATCATGTCTCATGTCATCTGCTTGCTCCAGTAGATGCCTCTACCTTGTGACCTATTTTGTAGGTCACATCGTTTATCTCCTCCACCAGGAAACACTCAACCACTAAGGATCACCCCATCACCCCAACATATGATAGAATTATAAGGGTATCACTAATGCCATGATATCTCAGCGTAGTCCCTGCTCGAAAGTTCATGCCTTAAAGTAATCTTCCTGCACCATATTCATAGAGTAATGAGAAAGATCTATGAATCTAGTCGATTACTATGCTACCCTCATTTTACCATGCCATTGGTTCAGCAGCTCATGTATAGGAATAGATTGTATTGTTTCCAAAAAGAACTCATCCCAGAAGAGTTGTTCAAAGTATATCTAGGTGAGGGTTGTCACATCATTCTTCTGGATGGTCTAGCTCCACTATCTCCCCACCAATACATAAATAAGATTCATGGATAAGATCCCTATCTTCTTGAGAGGCGCTCTCACTATGATGAAGACTCACATAACCACCTCTAGTCAATCATTTACTACCTAAGGTTCAATATCGCCATAGATCCTGGGGGTCTATATATTTGGACTTCGTGTAGCGCACTCAACCTGTGCGTATACTCTACTGGTATCATTTGTAGAAACTATTGATCGACGGGTGGGGGTATCACTAGTGCACTACCTAGTAGTGATATCTCTGGTACATGTCAATGTACACATGCCTCATTGCTCGGTGGACCATCCTCGTGATCTCATCCTGGAATCCTGACCGACAGTCTACGTGGTGGATTCCATAAATGGATCGAGATGAACCACTATTAAAAAATTATATCTGGAGAGCAGACTCAAGAAGGACATTGAGAGCACAAACTATTCATATATGATGTAAATACCATTATTTTCCTACTGACCAATGTCGAAATTTACTGAGTCGAAAAAATTAGGTTATCAGAGTCCTAGTGAATGGATAAGTCAACCGCCACTCACACATTAGAACCTCTAACCTGAGAGTCAAACTCTGAACATCGTAACACTTCCACCATGCGACTCAACCCAAAATCAAAAATCTCGGTCCAAAGTGGAACTGAACCCAATTTGATATCAATTTTTGACTACTCATCCCTGAGGGCCCATGCCACAACTACCCCAAGCCCACCTCTTAAAGGCCAGGGGTTGGTGACCAGTGATGAAGACATTATCTTGAAAATATGAGGAATTTTCCAAGTACATGTACACATGCACATTCAAAACACCATCCCATAATGCTAAAAAGTAAACACTAATTAAAATACTACTAGAGTATAAAAGAATGTAAAATACAATGTCGAAAACTGGGCCAGTATACAAGCCCACCAAAAGAAAGAAATAACACAAGTAAGATCCCATGTCCTTGAAACTCTTCCACTGTAAACCCCACCTGAAGGGTAGGTGGAGGATAACTCCCTAAAATCGTTGAAGTACAGATCTTCTGTTTTCTCTCAATGAACACAACATAGTTTGTTTCCTCCTTGGACTCTATTAAAGCATCGATCGTCTACAAAATACACGACACATGCATAAAAAAGATCATACAGGTGTGAGTAAAACAATACAAAGTAGGGGACCTCAAAACCACAATGATAAATTATAAGGGAAAACCCACAAAGAAACACACAGTCAGCCCTACCAAGGTATGTGTCCCTACATATACGAAGGTCATCCAAATATACTCATCTCATCCACTAAGAAACATAAAGTCTCAGCCTTATAACTAGAATTAGGATTCATACCGATGATTTGAAAGGTAACACATAAACCAAGAGAACATGCTACACGATCTTAGTCATCCCTTATGAAACTATCTGAGTGATACATTCCATTGGGTATAACTCTACCATTACTAATGGTATTTCTGAGATAACGTGCTCCATTGGAATCATTTTACTAGGTTCATCTCTAGTGCTCGACACTAGAGATCCAGTCATCACCATCTTACACCCAATGGAAGACTAACAAAACCCATGTGAAGAGTCCCTCTCATCGGAACTGTGCTCAGTTAAGGGATCACTTCTCCATACTAGCACGTTATTCCCCATTCACTCATGTGGGGAGTGGCTGACACCTCAGTCCATCGAGGGAGAAATTTCACCTACTTAGGTATTGACATCTACAAGTAGATGGGCTTTCTCTTTGTAGTTGTGTTCTACAGTCGAGGGATCTCCATCTCTTATAGAGGACCTACTCCCTGTTGCTTCTGGGAGATAGGGGAGTACTACTCCATAAGTGAGGAACCACACCCTGGTTCCAATAGGTGAGTACTACATAGAAAGGAACCTCACCCTATTAACGACAATGGGGAAATACTTTGTATATCGAGGACATGCACCCTTCCTTATGGGGGAGTACTACTCACTAACTAGAGGACTTGTACCTTGGTACTATGGGAGTAAAAACTCTATTAATATATTCACTAGGGGGTACCTTCACCATATTATGTTAGGGGAACACTAACCCCAGGCTACAGGACCCACTTCCTAGCACGATAGGGGAGTACCGACTATGCTGGAACAATGTGTAAGGAGGACCCGCACCTTGGAACGGTAGGGGTGTAATGACTCTAAAGTTAGCGAACCCACTTCATATTCCCCCATGGGAGTATCTAATATTCATTCAAAAACATTTATGAGAACCTGCACCCTTTTCCTTCTGGGGAGTAACACCCTGAGAGTAAACTACCTGAAGGAAATGAACCCACACCCATGACGTGGGGAGTCTAGTCTCTACCTAAGCACAGGGATAAGGATTACCTACACCCTAAGTCATCAAGGGTGTAACCATCCTAGAATCTCTTCCAGAGAACTAAACCGACTCTGTTGATTGTCTTCTTGTATAGGGAGGGCCTATTATTCAAATAAATATGCCTTCTTTTAAGGTCCTAAAAAACTCACATAGAGTATATCAAAAGGACCATCTCATCACAAGGGTCAGAATTCCATAGATGGATCGTCAAACAGATGCTCTGTTTGAAATTCACAGGCGTTTTAGCGAAATATGGGCTGGTTGGGTCCAGGTCCGAGCCGACCAGGTTGAACTGACCAGACCCGACTTGGCCCGGGGTCCACCGACCCGACTGGGTCTAACCCAGGTCTGACCCAACCCATTGGTCCCAGTCCGACCCACTTGGCTCGATCCGCTGGGCCACAGGTTTTCCCCGTTGGGTTCTTCCCTCTAGGCCTCATGTCTATCTCGCTGTGTACCCAGCCCACATGGGTGGGAACAACCCACCATCACCGGCCCAACCCGCTAAGGTAGGTTTGTTTCTCCAGCCCATAAGTGGCTCTACCCCATTCGTCTCACACATCACGTATCCAACTAGCGCCGCCTCTCTAGTCAACTGGACCCCTCACAAGAACCTGGTAACTTGGATGACCCGTGACTTATCACAAGTGCAAGTCACACCACTGCCGGAGCTATGGATCCTCCATGTTTTCATCCACATAGAATAGTTGATGCCACCACCACCACCACCATAGCACGCCTCCCTGCTGTTCGCCACGTTGCCATCCGACATGTGGTCATCGCGCTAGCAGATTCCTCTTCGGGCCACCGGACATGCTCTGGTGGTCCATTAATCGATCCAAAGGTTGTTCGAGAGTCCTCGGTCCACATTCTACTTCTCATGTGGTTCAAATATCCATTTCCATCAACTCTGACTGGAAGTTCCCAATTGGCAGTATTTCTCGCACCATCTCGATCCGATCGTCAGCGTCGTCAACACACCACCATAGTCATTGCACCAAGAATGGTTTCTCAACTAATAAAATTCATCAACTCATGAAGAGTGTGAAGAAAGTTCATCAAGGCGGAGAAGAAAATCAAACAATAAATCAAGGAATTAACCCATTCTTTCATTCATTATAGCATTAATCCAACCCCATTAGAAGGATCAAAAACAAAAACCAAAATCATCCCAAAAGAATGATCAATCCGTGGGTCAACCTATTCGTGGGTTGATCCAAAATTTTCATTTAAAAACCAAGAATGTGGGAATTTATAATCAAATAAAAACCCATACTTAAATAAGCTTCGATTAGAGGGAAGGATTGCTGATGGTGGTGATCCGTCTGTGGCGATCCACGATCCGTTTGAAGCCACTGGCATTCGTCAACCTTCAATCTCAGATCCATTCTTCAAGGGTTTCATCATTTCTTTTTGGTTCTTTAGTGTTCATAGATGGAGAGGATTCATTATTTTTTTTTCATAGGAATTTCTGATCTAGAATTTTATCTCCAACCCCATTATCACATTAAAAAAGAATCATGTCATAGCTTTTCTCTTACAATTATTCATCACGTCAGTATGTTATTTAATTTATGAAACATAATTTCTATTAATATTTAGTTAATTATTTGTTACCCTATTTCCTTTACGGAATTAAATAGTCATACCATCACTTCATTGTAGGGAAACATTTTTTCGAATAAAATAATATTTTATGTTTATTTTATTTTTCTTAAAATGTCGGAAAATTAACTTTTTCCCTAGACCCACACATGTTGAGGTTAGTCCCATTATTAGGTAATGTCTTCATTTCAGAGGCAATGGTGCCCTTGTAAATTCAATCTAGGAAACCGTTTAGAAGTTTCCAAAAGAGCACACACACACCATTTTAATTTTCTGAAAAAGTTCAGAAACTATCTTTCACCCTCAACCCGCATTGTTCAAGGTTAAGCTCCGCCAAAGGGAAACAAGCCCTCATGAGCTCAAGGATACTCTCAAATTTTCAATCTGAGTTATGGTTTAGGAGTAATAAGGATTTAAAAATAAAATTATTGTTACTTAATTATTTTATTTTAGGCAAAAAACAAACTTCCACTATTAGCCTATCTTGTCCAACACTAGGCCCAGTCTAGGTGAATCTTGATGCTTTAAGTTTAATGATCCCCTCAGATGTTGTTTTCTAGACACCGGTTTGAATTTTAGAAATAAATTCTCTTACGATTATTTAATGAACCTAAAAATAGTTCAAAAATATTTTTTGGCAACTTCGGGCCTCATAATTATGCGCTGTCTTAGATCTTGGTTTTGAAATAATCCCATTTAAAATTTTAAAAAATTATGGAATGTCTGGATATTATATTTTATATGCTTTATAATGCCTTATCAGGTTATTTTTCATCTTAGTTACCTAATTTACCCTTTACCAATTTGATTAATTTTATCATGGTTACTATTCATAATGCATACAAATAAAAGGGACATATTTTCCAAATTTCAACCACCTAATTCCAAATTTGGTATCCATGTTTCAATAATCTATTTCTTTATATAGGAGAATGTAATTATAATAAAATTCTTAAAAAAAATGAAATTGTTTTTTAGAAAAAAATCACTTATAAGTAAAAATATTAACTTCTATCAAAATCAATAAATTTATTGATTAAAATCATATTATTATATGTAATATTGATCATATTTTTCCTTAAATCTAAAAAAATTATAATAGGATTTTTAAATTTCTCAATTTAATAAAGATATATGATAGTATTCAAAAAATCAATATTTCTCAGTATTTATTGAAAATCAATCAGTTCAGAAAAATAAAAATATTTCAGACATTGTAAATTTTGATATTATGATTTTTAAAATGAAATTTTTTTCTAAAAATTAAATTTATAAAATATTACAACATTTAATTTAATGAATTTTTTGAATAAAACTATTTGATTTTTTATATTATTTCTTTAAAAAATAACATCTTACTATACGTGAAGCTCATGTGTTAAAATTCTTGTCAAATAAAATCAGCTGTTAATGATATGAAATCAATTTCTAGACACATTACTTGGAGATAATTTATAAAATCATTAGGATCTTTATGAAAGAAAAATTTTAGACCAGTAAAAAATATGGTAATTATTCTTAGGAAATAGATATAAAAAATAGCCCACGGGGGCTGGGTGAGTTGGTTCAAGGCGGTGGCGTCCCGTCGTTGAGGTTCCGGGTTCGAGTCCTCGCAAAGGCAACGTGCACCATACGCCAACGATCCTCTCGTCCCCTCGACTCCGTGGGAACTGGCCCAAGCTCAAGGTTGGCCACCTTGGGCCTAGCTGGGGACGTGCGACAGGGGGTGGGGTAAGGCCGCCTCAATACCCTCTAAACCGATAACACGTTTGGGATGAGCCCGTAAGGGGCACTGTGTCCGGCTAGGGTTCGCTCGCGCCGCCTCCCTCATCCCGGAGCTGCGCGTCTTCTTCCCTGGTTTGGAGATTTGAGGTGGGATTTCTTTTCGGCTCGGCCCTACATCGAATCTTCTTACGTGCATCGGGGTCTTCGCGACTCTGTGTTGATTCTACGCCGGAGTCCCTGGCCTGACGGTATGGAATCTTCACTTCGGACTCTGATCTGGGTGTTTGGAGGTCGGGCGTTGCTTTCTTGGTGATCTCGGATGGCGGCGTTGGGCTTTTTCCTTGGTTCGTGCTGATGAAGGCGACGTCGGGAGGTGGATTTTCTGGTCATGTTAATTTCTCTTCACTGGAGTCGACGAGGATGGTTTGTACCGACAATGGAGGGGTCGTGTCCTACTCCGGCGTCCTTGCTGATGTTTCTTGCGGGGTATGCGGTGGTTCCGTCGACGGATCTGCCGCTTTCCCTGGTGAATGGTGGCGCGTGGTGATCCGGTCTTGTCTGTCGTCCTCTCTGACGACCTGCACGGCAGATGGTGCATGCTGATGTGATCTCCTTCTCTGTGTCGGTGGATGAACGCCGGTGAAGCTCGCCGACGGTTCGGATAGGTTTCTCCGGTCGTCTCGCATGGTTTCGAGGCGGGGCGTGGTTCGAGGTGCTGCTGGTTTCAAGGGTGCGTGATTCGAGGTGGTGACGTGGGTTCGTGGAACAAGGGGATGAGCTGGCTGATGGGGTGAAGTTCGAGGCCATGTTTCCTTTTGATGTTTTAAATTTTGAATGTTGGTTTGGGTGCTGCTGGTTTGGTTTGCGCATTTTCTGCACTTTTCTTTATTTTAATAAATAGTCAGGGGCTCGCCTCTGATCACCTTCCTTGCTAGATATAAAAAATATGTGTGTTAGATAAATACCTTATTGAGTAACTAACTATTGAAGTTTTCTAACAAGTGAGTCTAGATGCTTATGGGAAGAATATATTGTTTCAATTGTGGTGTCAAAGTCATTAGATACTGGTTGAGTAAAGGAACTTTATTCTATAACCATGTACCAAAAATGAATAAGTGTTAATGATTTATAGAGACTTATAGTTTCCTTCAACTGTTGATCTTGATATGGTATATATTATGTATTAATTTTTCGAAATATTTCATAAATGTGAATGAATTAAAAAATAATTTACCTAATTTTTTCAAAATTTTGAGGGTAGATAAACTAGGAATGATATTTCCTTGTTTTGGTACTATATTAATAATAATAGTGGATAAAGGATTAAACTGGAAGAATAAAAATTAATTGTAAGGTTCAAAAATGTTATTCAGAAAGTCCATCGAATGATATTGAAACCTAAATAAATATTCAAGAAAGTTGGGAAATGATAGCATGTGATGGTAAAATAAATAATAACTGAATGGGGTTGAGAAACTCTATAAAGTGTCCTTATAAGTATCAGTGTTGTAAATATAAATTATTTCATTTTTTAAGGTTATATGATATCTAATGTATATTTTATAAATTTTCTAAAGATAAAAGAATAAAAAATCTAAGTAAGAATTGATAAATAATATAGTTTAAATTAAAATTTATTAGAATGGGTTTCTATTATGAACATTTGTAATAGGGAAATAATATATAAATATTAGATGGGTTAAAATAAAGGATGAGTATTTTCTTATTCTTTCTATAATATGATAAGTAAGGATGTTTGATAACAAAAATATGTTATTGATTATATTTGATGATTGTTTTAGTAGACATTGTTTTTGATTCATTAAACATTATAACAAGTTTGTGATAATGATTTGAGTAAAATTAGTTTTATATAGGGTAATATTGTTTATCTTAATATTTTTTAGAATATGAGTGAAATTTTCTCACCACCCACTAGTGAAATATTTTAGAAAATAAAATATTCTTTGGAAAATATATCTTTAACCTCAAATAATAACATATAAGAGAATGGTATAATGGTTTATTTGTTAAAAATTCCAACAAAAGGAAATAAGTCTTATCTCATAACATAAAATCATTTTTGGTTTTCCATGGTATTTTAAATTAAACATATTTTTTTATTGTCTTTTGAGAGTATGTTCAAACATAGAAATGTTAATAGAGTAAAAAATAAACTATTAAACCAATCAGATTCAATGTGAATGACACTCAATATCATAAAATAAATTTAGGGAGTATTGTTAATGAAAAATATGAAGAGTTTTATTTAGATATTAAATCAAAATAAATATATATTTATATCTTAAAATAATTAAGTTGTTGTTGGTAAAGAAAAAATTAATAATTTACTTTTTTATCTAATGAACTCATAGAAAATGTTTGATATAAAATTTCCAAGAATAATGATGATGATGAACATAGAAATTATTCTATACAAAAACAGTGTTTATTAACATCAAAAAAAATTTATATTGTAAAGTTAAGATATCTGAATAATATTTTCAATGAGTTGAAAATTAAGAATATGAGTCCCATGTATCACTATTATTCCAATAATCTTACTTCATATATGTTACTCACTTATGTAGTATATTATAAATGATTAGGGATGTAGAATTTTGTAGAAAAATTAAAATATACCATAACTAAACATTTCTTATGGAGTCTCAAACTTGAGACCTCCCAGAGAACCCTCTAAAATACAACCATTGGGATGGACTCATCGGGGAAAAAAATTATGTTGTAACGTGTTAGGGTTTTATTAGATGGTAACATATATATGTTTCAATAATTATATACATATGTAATCATTATGGAAAAACATCAAAAGTACAAAAACAAAAGGAACATTTGGTGGTCTATCATAAGTAGTATGATTAGAATGGTTTCTATGTATAGTTTGTTATTATTATTAAATGATATTAAAATTATAAAATATATCATATTATATAAAAATAAATAATCCCCATTTCCATTCATCCATATTTTAAGTATATATTAAATGATGTGAAATTATAATTGGACTCTTAAAATATGACTTTGAGTTATCCCAAATAGATGTTTGTCATGGAGTACTATTGGATTTGTAAAAATGTTAATGTCAACCTAAGCAGGGTTTTGTATAAAGAAAAGAAATATTTTTATAAGATAAAATATTAATTTTTTAGAGTTAATACTCCCCATGCAGGCTTCAAAGTGTTCCATACACTATGTCTTTTGTATATTAAGTGTGTAGGTTTCATATTGTGATTTCTCTAAACCATATGTTCGAAAACACCTAGTATGAGAACCTTAATTATTTAAAATATTTAAAACATAGGCTTTAATAATTATTAATTAGTGGGTCATTGGATATATTATTTATCATATCATCAGTTTTGGCTTAAACAAGATAGGATTTTTCATCTCATTTGAAAAGTATGACATCTGGTTCATTGATTGAGATAAACAAAAGAGTAGAATTTCATACATATATAAGATAATTGACATGAATATTTATTTAATGATGGGTATGTGATGAACTCATTCATAAGGGTGAATGACATGTGATTCATTCATCATCCTAGTCAATATGTACTCATAGAATAGAGAATATATGGGTAACTATATGGGATTGATATACATTATATCCCATGGCTACTTGATGTCTTAGAAAAAGGGAACATATGGATTTAAAAACTTATATATTATATGTATAGACAAAATATGTATGTAGATATATATGATTCATGAATATCAAACAATTACATGTTATTTCTTAGGTTAGGTAGATGATTTTTTAGATTCTGTTATTTTCATACATTTATGAATTCTTGAATTCATATTTCTTTTTAAATTCTATAAATCCCTATAGGGTTACATGTTGTGGTTGAATAAATGGGGTATTATTTTTAAAAAACATAAATATATACTTTAAAAGTGTTTAGAGTTTATTAAAATAGGTTTAGAATGGAAATTCTCAATGTGCTTCATATGATATGATACATATAGAAATTTTTTGTAACATAAAAAAAATTCAAAGATGTAAAAAAACATTATACTGTTTTGAAAATTATTATATATATTTCAATATAATGTTAAATGGAACAAAGTCTTGAGAATTTAGTAAAATTTATATACTTTATTATATATGCCCCAAATTCATACACATTTGATACGCACATGCATATATTGCATAGTATCATATGGTTATATGATAAGGTTCTTATTCTATGTCCATTAATACTATACAACATTTAAAATCATAAGTAATTTGAGTCTTATTTTACAATTCAAATTACACCTTATCTTTGATTATTAAACCCATATTTTAATAATTGATGGTTTAATCTTCTATCCAAGTAATTTATCATTGATTAAACATTTCATAAGATGAAATGTTAGTAGATTAATATTGTTGAGGGTAAAATGGTATTTTAACCATATGGAATTTAATTATATTTTCCATAATATATTAGTAAATTCAGGAGGGATTAGTGAGAGTCCTTAAGTACAATATATATACATTTTTCATCCACAATAATAATGTTTAATTCTTTAATTTTCTTCCTACTGATTCTCCCATTTATTGATCTCTTCATCCATCTTTTACTATATGATATACTACAATTTCATGAAAGAAATGAGGGTTCTTCTCAAATTATTGGGCAATTCATTTGGTTAATAGATATATCAAATAGGGATAAATGTATTGGTTTCTCCTTATGGATATTCATCAATTATTATGAATGATTATCATTGTTTTAGAAAAAATCGGAGTATGATACAGTTACAAATTATTTATTTTCTTACGATTTCATTTTTGGATAACATAGTGACATTAAGAATGATATTTCAAATATATTTTTTATACTAAACATTTATTTTTCAATCCTTAGAAACACATTACTAAAATAATTTTTTTGTAATTGAATTAATAGTAAAAATGATATGGGTATGATTATAAGGTTGTGAATTTGGGTAACATGTATAACATTGATACCAATTAGGGGACAACTCGAGCAAAAATTTTGGTAAGGGTGTACTGTTGTTATATTCTATGAATTGTTTAAGTTGTGTGAACTTATGTTATAAATAATAATTTTATAATTTATAATAATATAATAAGGTTTGGGATTTTAATTTTATAGGTTGATATGTCTGAAATTGTATTTTTTACTATTCTTTTATAGTAATTTTTTTATAATAATTTTTATGAATTTAAATTTTTTATTTCATTTATATTGTAAATTAAATTGAATGTTTAAATTATATTTAAAATAAATTGATTTTTTATATAATAAATATTGTTTAAATTTTGGTTTAATATAATAAGGGTTTAATAGTAAGTCTTTTACTTTAAATTGTTCTATGAAGGTTTATTTTCTATGAGATGGATTATTGTATTTGGATTATTTTCTTGGTTCATTCCCATAGTCTTTGATTCTCACCCACTACTCTATTTTATCCACTTATTATTTTTATGTATTTCTATTTAGTTCATTGATATGATATAATAGACATATATCTATTGATCTTTGTCTATTTTATAAGTCATTTCAAGTGAATATTCATCTTCTCTCAAAGGATAATTACTTCCCCACATGAACCCTAATTTTTTTATGTTTTAACTACTTCTAAATGATTTGGATGGATCTGGGTAATCCACTTGTGATTCACAATCAACATAATATACAACTTCCTATATTATTTTATAAAAAATTTCTTTGTTATAGAGTGTATGACTCTTACATTTTATAGAGTGGTTCATTCAGTTGAGAAACCCCATGTTTTGTGTATAACATTTCCATGGATGTTGAGAGGGGAGAGACGCTGACATTTTTCTATTAAATAAATTAGGAGAAGAATGTGGGACAAATAATAGATAATATTCTCCATATCCCTATTACATTAATTCAAGATTTTTTTCATAGTATGGTAATGAGATGATTCCCTCTGGTACATGTAATTGAAAAACATAAAATGACTCACATGGCTCATTGGTATTTCTCTTATTAAAAAAGTGTGAAATTTGATGATGATGAACATGAAAAAATATAACATAATGAAGATGGCCAGAAATAGTTCATTAAGGTTATCTTATAATGATAGAGGTGAGATCGATCCCATGTAAAGGGATTTTGGTCTAGTTTTTATTTCCTTAGTATGTTTCTTGAGTATTTTTGCAAATTCATTATATTTCAGTGTTGGGTGCATCGCATGAGTATATCCACAATATGAAATAGAAATTATATTATTTGGTAGATATTGATCGTGAGTATTCAAGAAATAAAAAAACCTAACCTTCTAATATATATGGTGGTATTCCTTCCTTTAAATTGTATAATTTTTACTATTTTTGTTTCATATATAACGAAAACCTTTGATTATTATTTATAATTCATGTTGGTTAATTGGATAAAGCACATAAATTTCCCATATCAATTATCATTTTAACATTACTGGTTTTTGACCTACAAAATAATGAATGAACAATTTTTTTTCTTTATTATAAAAAAATTTGTTATTAATAAAATAATTATTTTTATAATAGTTTATTTAGTGATATTATTTTGTAATTTTTAGATAATTTTTAAATTCAGGAAGTTATTCTTGTTGAATAAAGAAATATTTTTACTTATTGTTTTTTATAAATTCTACATGGGAATTTTTTTATTCTATCACAATTAGACTTTAATAAAATTTCAATATATATATATATATATATTACTAAACTAAATGTTTAAAATATTATTTATAATCTTTTTATTTTTTTACCATGATATTTCCACTACCTCTATGATGTTTCATTTACATGTAAAAGAATATGTTATTATTGAATTAGAATTTTTATTTTAATATTTTTTGTTTTTATAAGAATATTAAATTAGCCATAATGGATATTAAAGTATATTTTTTATTTTTTTATTTTTTAAAGAAACATTAAATTCAAAGGATCTTGGACATTGAATGTTGATTCACTACCATGAAGAATTTTATTTCCCGTAAAGTGTTCCCAAGCTGGATAAAGTTAATTGAGAGGAGGTGAATTATTTTAATAATAAATTGAGGATTTATCCGTGAATAAAAAATGATATGATGTAAATCACAAGAAGAGATTAGTGGAAATTATCTTACATGACTAATAAATTATAACCAAGGGATATATCATTGGTATTGGGAAGATTTTAGGCCATACCATTGAGTGATAAAATCCTATATTAACTCACACAATATAAAATTTTAAATATTCTATAAGTTGAAATATTTATGATATAAAATAATTAAGGATATACCACAGTACTTGTTATGATCCATTATTTCACATGAATAGTGCAATGGTGGAAATCATAAAAAATGATAGGATTTTCCACATGTATTGATATTTCATAATGGAAATCCATGGAAAAAATGATCTAGATATAAAAATAATGAATGGGTATATTTAAATAAAAAATTGTGAAATGTGGACATTTACAAAGGATTAATGTTTCCCTACATGGATTCACATAAAACAATAAATGTATAACATTATAAACATCCAAGATAAAATTTAATTAAAATTAAAAACCCATATATATAATTTTGTGATATGGATATAAAACTATATGTGCTAAATAATAATACAATGATAAAATAGCGTGACATAAAATTCATACAATAGATCTTTGATTCAATCTATTTATTATAGTGTTTTAAAAAATAATAAAGTAATCAAAAAATAAACCTAATAAGAATTAAAGAAAATCTAAAACATCAAATTTATCAATAAAATTTCATGTAGAATATTTAAGGAAAGGTGGATATCATGGGATATAAAAAAATACATATACAATATATATGTTCTATGGAGGAATATTTTGGTTCAAATTGCCCACAATTAAAGTACATAGGGGATCTGGATAAATTATATCAAGAAAGGATTTGTGGTCTTAATTAATGGAGAGAGAAAGATTTTTTAGATGAATAATCATGATATCATAGGTATATATATGATGAACATAATTTAATGATTTTAGTGGAATTGGGAAGTTACATGTTTAGTAGTGTTTTTATGAAGGGTTTAATTCAACTTGATGTACACATGAAATACATGAATGTGATACAGATATTATGAGTGTAAAATGGATTAGATGATATAATTAGGTATATTATGATGTTACTAATTACTGAAAAAATCATTGAATTATAATGGCTACTGTTAGAGAGGAAATTGAGTGAATCATGAAACATGAATTTGATGAAAAATACTTATCCAAATATTGTATAATGTTTACTAAAACCATTTTATAGAATTTTGAGCCATATTTCAATTATGGTAAAAATAGTATACAAAACATACACACCTTTATTATTTTAAATAATTCAATCATTTTCTTTATATATATTTGAAATAGATACCCAAGAAGTAGACCACATACACATTCTTCCAAATGTATCTATTGGTTAATCAAGTCATCTAACAAATTAGGTTGGATTTCTATCACACTCAAGACTTTATAGAACAATTTATTTGTAAAGATGAGTGACATGAGAGCTATGATATAAAGATTTATTAAACGTGATCTAATATTAATTTCATCAATAGTTTCATAAGGATTTAACCAATTTATATAGATTTTTAATGAAACATGTAGGATTATGATATGGTTTTATTTAAAAAATATTTTCCACATGGTTTTTAATATAATATATTTCTAATTTTATTATAAAATTGTTATTTAATGGATTAATATTTTTTCCATTTTTTTGGAATTATGATATTTATTTTATTATTTATTGTGAAAAATATTTTTTTGTGTATTTGAATGATTAATTGTAAATATTCAAATTTTTATATATTTTTTGAACAACGTTTTATTAATGTACTTGGATATTATAATTGAAAATAAATGATAGATTTGACTATTTTTTCCATGTTGTATTATTTTTTAGTAAAAATAAAATTTTGAAAATATTTTTAATTGAATAATTTGTTGAATACAATAAATTTAATAAAGAATATTTTCTATTGAAATCTTTAAAAATATATAATGCATTGGATTTAAAATGGTATTGTAATTTATCTATTTTTATATCAGTTTTAATATTTTTTTTTTGTTTTTTTTTTTGTTGATTTTAGTTAAATTAAGTTATAGATATTATAATACATATGTTATCTCTTACTATTACATGATTTTAGTTTATAGTTGGTGATGTAAGATTATATTTTCATTTTATATATGAGTGAAAATTAGGATACTATATAGCATATGAATAAACATGTTCTCAAAAGGGGAATTTTTTGGTGGTATTGTATTGTAAGAATAAGTGGGAAATGTGTAAGAATTTTTCATTTAGTTCACATGTGATTAAATATCATTGTAATTGGTTTGTTATGAATTTTTTGAACCAAAAAAGGATCGAATATTAGTTTATGAAAGGAGAACAAATCATAAATGGGAGTTCAAAAATAAAATTTGCCTATGTTGTATGTATTAAGTATGAATAAATAAGTATGCTAATGGATTGTGTGATGTAAATTGTGTGTCAAGTAATATTATGCATTAGGATGATCAACTATGTAATATTTATCTTTAGTGTTGGCTTAGTCTGTTAATTTGTTATTTTAATGATATGAAATCATATTTATTTTATTATTAATAAATTTTGATCATTATTTTATTAACATGTATTTCCTAGTTTATATAGAAATATTCCTAAGTGTAAGATCAAGTATAATGTGAGATAGGTGATGGTGAGTCAGATGAGTAAAATCTTAAAGAACATGATCAACCATATGAAGGATCGTATCAACAACATGAATCAATTTGGAACTCTATTGAATTTATATAAATATTGATGTGATTGCATGACCATGTTGATCAACTGCAATATAAATCTATAAACCATAGTGGAATTTTAACAAACACCTCAACCGAATACAAGAGCAATTGAGCGACCACACATCAATGTGAAGAGACCACATGGTCTATTTGTAATGTCAGTCAAATCACATGGTATAAGAGTGACCACATAATGTATTCAAGATAATATATAACATACTTAAAACTTTAGAAAAGTGATAAAATTTATATATATACAATGAGTGACCACAAATTCAAATGAATTGACCACATGTACAATGGATTGTCAACATGGCTTCTGTAAGTTATTGAGATTTAAAAATAATTATATGTTTGGTATCTTATACAATAAGAAATAGTGATCTTAAAAACCCATATAATATTATTATTTTATGATCATTTTAACAGAAGCATTGAATTATTGGGTATGAATATAAGTATATATATTATGAAATATATAAAAAGATCCTGATCAATATAAATATATTGATAAATTCTAAGAAAAAAAAGCACTCAATTTTTAAAAAATTCATTTTATTCATAATAATATGTTTTTTAATTGATTTTTAATTCATTTTTGTGAGAATTTATTAAAGTTAATTTCTAAAAACATTTGAAATTTTATTTGAAAAAATGATATCAATTTTCAAATCATCATTTCAAAATTATATTAGAGAAATGTTTTGGTAATTCTCAAAAAAAATCATTTTCTAGTAAGTAGAGAAAATTTTGGATTTTTATTCAAAACTATATTTTTTGTTTCATTCATTTAAAAAGATTTATTTTCTAAAATGGTTTCAATGAATCTTTATTTTTTATATAATTAATTATCCAATTATTTTCGTTGAAATATATTTTCTGGTTGAATTTGGAATAAAAACATTTTTATAGTTAGAAATACATTTTCTGAGAAAAAAAATACTACATTGAATTTTTATTTTTTATATTAAATTAATATATGAAAATTATAAAAATTTAATCTGGAAAAATGGATTATCTATTTAGTATTATGAGATCCAAATTTGGTAAATTTTTCCCTCTTAGTTTTTGTAATTATGAATACTATCCATGGTAGATTTTAATTATCACAATGAAGGTATAATTTGTTAATTAGAGTTAAAAATAATGTGATAAGACATAAAATTCATTAAGAAACATTCCATGATTTAATTTTAGGATTCCATTTCAGCCATAATAATTGCAAATTTTAATATGTGATTTTTTCATATTTATCATTGATTTCAAACATCATAGTATTTAAGAAAAATTTAAAGTCAAAAATATAAATGTGTTGCTTTTAATATCTATAATATTTTGTCACTTGGATGAAATAATATTATTTTATATTATAAATTATTATTATAAATATGAATGATTTATTTTATAATAATTTATTTTTTGTTCTTATTGATGAAATAATTGCCTTAAACTATTACACAACACCAACATAGTGCTTTTGCAAGTAGTAGAAAAGTTAATTAAATAATTTTTAAACCACTAAAAGTAATTTTGTTTTAGTGATTCATACTATCCCAAAAAATTTATAAATAAATATTACATATCATGTATATGTGAAAGGTTTATGTTCTAATTCCTTTTCTGTCATGTTGTTTTCAAAGTCAAATTAAATGAATAGTTCAAAAAAGTGAATTAAGGGTATTTTATAACAAATAATCATTACCTAAATTATTTAAGATTAATAGAATATTGTATTCATATAATATAATATGGTTTAAAATATAAATCAGAGTCCATTTTTGAGACACTTATCCATTTACGGTAACATTATTAATTATTATGTAGTATAAAACATCGATATTATGGTAATTGTCCACAGGGTTAACATGGGTAAAATCTAAGATATATTGGTAAATGTGTAGATAAAAAATGACTTTTTTTAGTATTTCAAATCATCCTCACCTTAAATTAAAAATATATCAATTTGGATCCACTGAAACCTGAAAATTAATTGATAATGACTTAATACTTTAACTATTTCCAGGAGTACCCCTCTCCTCACATGTAAAAGAGAAACTCTTCTCCTCTATTCCTTACACCATTTCATCCATATATCATGAAAAAACACTACAAATGAATCTTATAAAAATCTAGAGATAAAAATTAGTTGTTAGTTTATCATTAAAATATGATTAAAAAGATCATAAATAATATATATAAACTAAGTTTACTGAAGAATAGGTAATCATATTTACTAAATCTTTCATTTTTATTTCTTCATCTATATACAAAAAATATATTGTATTTCTAATAATATAATAACTCATGTTTCATAAATATACAGAGGTTTTTTTATGATTACTGAAAATCTATATTCCACCCCACTTCAATCCTATGGGAAGAAAAAACATCACCTATGTGTACGTACGACTTAACTTCACCACATAGCAATGTAATTATTTTCATAACCACATTACATGATTGGTTATAATGATAAAAATAATGAGTATTAATTATATTTATAAATTAATTATGTTTATTCAAAAATTATATAACATTTACGTTCTTGAATTTACATCATTTTGAGAAAGATAAAATTGCTCATGTGTATTTATGGATTACAACATCCACAATGTGATATAATTATTCATTTTTCACAAATATTTTATATAGATGGTAATAATGATAAATTTAATGAATATAAATGATATATAAGATATATTAATAATTCAATAAAGGTGGATTATTATATTCTTTTCTTTTATTCCATCTGTAGAAAAGTGAAAATAATGTCTATGCGTACATATGACATACCATATCTGTGAATAGTGTAATTGAGTTTTTGATCTAAACATTTAATGGATGATTATAAATATGTATATAATTAATATAAATTATATTTATATCATTATTATAATTCTAGATATGATTCCCCTATTATAAATGTCCCAGGAAAAAACTTTCAAACCAAAACATATGGAACACAGTGAGATTTTAAAAGAGAAACATCGTATTCAATATCATATATGACATAAAAAACCAAGATTATAAGTTAATGTTACACCCATAGAATTTATGATATATTAATTTTTGTATATTTTCAATCTCATTGATACTTTCAATGTATAAAACACGAGGTTTGATCGAAACATGATACCCTATTTAAATATTCTTATTTAAACATGACCATTAAAACATAGCTGTTATGATGGAGGGTATAAATAGTAATAACTAAATAATGAAAAAAAAAATTAATAAATTTATAAAAAATAAATGGTTATCTATTTATTATATATAACATAATAACCATTTGAAGGGAAATATTTTTTTGAAAAACTATATTTTTCTAAAAGGTTGTTTATTCGTTCTTTTCCCACGTAAATTAAAATTAATTTTACCACCTTTATAAAAATTATTAGAAAAACTAAACATCATTTTTTAATAAATAATAAAAAATTATCTTTTTGTTATTTTTTTAATTTTTGAAAAAATATTAATTTATTGATGAACAATGAAAAATAATGATTTTTATCGAAAAATTCCTTTTTCAATTGAATTATTTACAAAGTGAAATTATATTTTTAATTATGTACAAATAAAAAAATTTCAATTAAATTAAAATATATCTAATTTAGTTCATTGAAATAAATTTATAATTTAATCTTAGTATTATGACATTTTATATGTATGTAAATTTTCTCCTTTGAAAACTGTTATTTCATCGCATTAATCATTTTATTTAAAATTAAATTATTCCAATTCTATTAGTTTAATTAATAAAAATGGATTCCATATTAAGAATGAAAATAATTTATATTATATAATAATTTCAACATAATTATTTACCATAATAAAAAGTAAAAATAGTAAAAATTAATTATAGTGGCAAAGGTAAAAATTGGTTTACCAGGGGGTAAACTAAGAAGATAAGGGTTAAAATCACCGAGACATTAAAATAATTATGGATATATTTAGACTATATAATCCCTGAGTTTCTATAATTAACATTTTTAGAGTCATTTGGAATATGAAAAATATGGGTATCTCATTATATATTAAAAAAATCAATATTTGTCATCTCTCCCACTTATAAAAGTTCACCCCTCTCTTACACTTATAACACTTCCTAAAACATTTGGTTAAAAAATCCTTTCCCAAATGCCTTTATTAATTATATACCAATATCATAGGGTCCTTATGTCGATTATTAATCCCTCCTAATAAGGCTTTAATTACAAACCTAAATATCCTCTTTGAAAAATAGGTAAAATTAGGAAACGTGTGTATTTATTTTATTTTTTATTAAACTAATTTAAAAATGTATTCAACTATAATAAAATAATAAAATAATTATATAGTATGTACTGAGATATTATTATGTTAATTTTACAACCCTGATCCATCCACACTTCCCTTAAATGGTAAATCAAACGGTTGATCATGTGAACGGTGGACTACTGCCTCATGAACCAATATAAAATGGTTTCCATGACCACATTTCAAAGATGTATTTAATTTATTTATATGATATTTATGATATTCTTATACTTTTATAAATAGGTTATCAAATATAAAATATGATTTTACATTCCATGGGGATACGATAATGTCGCTCATGTGTACGGTGGACTATCTCCCCACGAAGCGTTGTGATTTATTTTTTAATTACGGATTATATGAAAAGTATTAGGTAAAATATAATTAAGGCATGTAATATTTAATATCTAAAAAGTATTATCGAAATATAATTTCACATATAAATTCTTACCTTTTATTCCACTGGAAAATAATCGCATCGCTCATGTATATGTGTGGACTACCTCCTCTACGCAACGATGTAAAATATTTTTCATGGATGTTAATAAGTATGTATTAGATTAATATAAATGGTATATGTGAAATAATAATTATTTTTTAAAAAAATAATTATTATTAATTTTCTTTTTTTTTCCCATCACTCAAGAAAAATGTAAATGACGTTCATGAATACGTACAACCTTCCATCTCCATGAACAGTATAATCAATATTCTTACACTAACTTTAGAATTTATTAATATAAATACATATTTAATGAATATATATGATTTTGTTATCATTATTAAAATTTATAGTTTCTGTAACTATGATAAAATTAAAATGTACCAAAATTACCGAAATAAAACATGCATAAAAATGAAGCAACTTTCACCCAAAACATTGATTTTAAAAATAAACTACTAATAAACGATTGATAAAATACCATAAGTAAATAATATATGGTTTGAGATATATTATTATTGTTTTTAATAGATTTAAAATAATCCTATAATTATTATACATGATTTTTGGACACATACTATGGAAGTTAGACCTTAGGTAAGGTTTTGTTGTCTTACTTTTACTAACGTGAGACATATGATATATTCACATCTTATTATTTTTTGAAGTATATAATTATCCTTTGATATTTTATATCATGAATATATTTATATTAATAGTATTTAAAGATTAATTTGCGTATTATTTCTTTAATGGGTATTATAATTCAAAAAATTGTGAAGTGGTAAGGGTTTATTTCCCAATCTCATCATTATTTGGGATTGTTTCTATTTAAGCCTCCCTTGGGGGAACAATTTGATATTTATGTCTTAAAATTAATATATATTATTTTAAACTTGTTATTTAATAAAATTTTCTATTAATTGTACCATTTTGAATCTTTTTTAATTAAATTGAATTAGAAAATTCATTTAATAAAATCGTAATTTATTTCTCTCTTTGGTCGAAACTAATTTTCATCAAATTACATTTTTGGAAAATGATTTCAAAAATATATTTTACTTTTTAAAAACGATTTTTTAAGAAAATTCAAACCCATTTGTACTTCTAAAATATTTTTTTGAAATGAATCATCACGTCATTTTCAAAAAAACACTCATTTGGATTTTACTGAAAATTTAAAATGAATATTTGTTTTAACGTGTATGGAATCAACATAATTTTCTGCCATCAAGAACACACAATGATTTAAATAATAAATTAAACTTTCATAAAAGTTTATTTTCAAGAATAATTGTTTTCAAAATATTTTTTCAACTTAAAAAAACCAAAATGAAAAAAGTTATTTTCCTAGAAAAGGTTATTTATGACATTTTTATGGTATATATTTTCATCAATGGAATCAACCTATTATTTTACATATGATCTAATGGGGATATGGTTTATTGATATCATAAAATATATTTCGTTGGATGGATTATGATCAGTTTGATTGATTTTGTATAATTTTAACATTACCAATATTATTCTGGATGGTTTGTAATTAGTTTTATTTGATTAGCGTAAGTGTAGAAATTTCATATTCTAGTTTTTCAATATGATTTTTTATGATTATGTTTGAAAAAAAATAATATAAACTATGAATCTGACTTAGTACCGGATCGTTGGGGATTAGGTATAGATATACCCTTGATGCGTTGACCAGTAGCATGATACAAAGTAGATGGACAAATTATATAGATTTCTAACCACGAATTTAAACAATCTTATGAAGGGTCTTTACAGTTTTAGATGTCCAGAATTATGCATTCACTCATTATGAGAACAGTTATTTATATGTCATTATATGATTATTTATAACATTCATATATTTGTTTCAATCTTATTTGGTATTTTAGATGGATTTATTTTAACATTGTTTAGTTATGACATATCATGCACAGTTTATTGATTAAAAGGCATGTGATTCAGTTACATTACTCACTATATTGATTATGATTATTTATTCATGATAGATTTTTTTTATAAATACCCTTACTAATAATTTTATCTCACCCCTTTCTTATGTTTTATTTTCTCCAAGATAGTAAGAAGTGTTGTGTGATTGATATACAGTGATAAAATAATGGAAATAATGTAATTAATAATGAAAACACTTTGTGTATTTTATATTTAAAATATAATATGAATTTCAAGAATGTATCATGTTTTTCAAGACTACTAAACTATTTGGTCCTTTGTCATGTGATACCATTTATCAAGTGTTAATGTTAAAAAGTAGACATCATCTCAGGGTTATGGAGTCGAGTCATTACAATTAGTATTAGAGGAAGTTTAGTTGGATCCTTGGAAACTAGATTTTCGAAAACATAGATTAGGGAACATAATTCAATTATAGAAATTGAAGATAAGTATAGAATAACAACCTAAAGGTTTTATATGAAATATATCATTAGGTTTTTCCTAGAAATATATCTATTTATAGGTACTATTAGTGGAGCTGGTTCTGGAATAGATATACATAGGTGTAATTACTATGAAAAAGGTGTTTCAAGCTTGAATCATGTGTTACTCGGTATTTAAAAATTAGCCTTAATATGCACCTAGTTTACCAATACTGGGGGATATACATAATATAATTCATATTTTTTAAAAAAATCATCATGAAGGATTTTAAAATATTTCTATGATTTAGAAAATTTCTCAAAGAAACCATCTTTATGATTATGACATTAGCAATGCATAAATCTATCAATTTATGTTAACAGTTTCACATTTTATGGTATTATCCATTTTAATATATAAAGTTATGATCTTATAGAGTGTATGCCATTTTTTTAAAATGGAACCTAGAATAAGGATTGGGAACTATATTATTGTATGTAATCCAAAGTGTTAGAATGATCATTTCTTTTATGGGATTATGCCAATATTTTAAAGGGGTATAATCTCCCTAATATTATAATCATACCAGTATATAACATCATATCCAGTCAATAAATAGAAATAATTACCAATTTATTATTGCTTCTATGGAAGTAATAGTATAAGTGGATAAAATAGAAAAAAAAATGGATTATGGAAATAAGGGAATGAAGTGTTTTCCCACATGATAATTGGGGAAGGAAACACCCTAGTACTTGAATTAATGGAATGGGAGTTTTCTACAAGTGTGAAGTGAAAGGATACCATGCTCATAATTGTAAGGGTAATAGTGGAATTTCCAACATCCAATGATTCAAATGTATATATATGGGGTACTATGAATATAAATTACATAAGAGTTAATGTAATATACCTCAAAATACTCTAAAGGATCACGATAAATCTTTTATTATTATCACTGACAAAGTGAAATGATTAATGTGCATGTGATTGGATTCAAGAATTATGTTATGGGAGTATTTTATAAATGATATTATAGTAACAATAATCATGAAATGTATAGGGATTTTACTAGAGTAGTATTTCTTAATGTATTTGAGAGAGTATGTTAAACAGTACTGAAGACCATGAAATTTGATTCAATGAAAAGTTAAACCAATTTTAAAACACATAATAAAGAGAGGATAACTGTTATATATGTCTGATGCTGAGATATTAAATACATTTTATGGGATAAAGTGGGTGACATTGAAATTGGTTATACAATTGATGGTTTGTGTCATGTTTGTTAGAGTTTACTAATGGTATTAATTTATGGAGTATATTTGAAAACCTGAGATTTTTATTTCAGTAAGAATTTATGTTTTGATTAAATTTTTATGGTGATAAATTTATTCACATATTTTTAATGTGACCTTAAAGGACACTTTATATTTTCTGGGGAATAAAATATTTATTTAGTGACATTAATTCAAAAAATTGGGACTTTAAATTTGGATGCACATATTTTTGATGAGTCTTAAGGTAAACTATATATGTAATTAATTAAGTTGGCCTTTTGGGGTTATTTTATAACTTTTTCTAACATTTTGGTTTTGAAAATCATCTAGAGATAGAGGGAATAAATTTTCACTATAATGATATGTTTAATGTGATTCGAGCATCAAAATGTATTTCAGATATTAATTTTTTAGTGTAATAAATGAAGTGGGAGTTAATTAAAGAACAACAATGGGATAAAATGGTGCCTATGAAATAGAAAGATATCATGTAAGAAAATTATAATATGTTATCATCCTAGATGGAAATGGAATTCTTAAACTCCTGGAAAAGGATCTTGAAACAAAAAAAAAGTATCCTAATACCTTTATTTTTATTGAATCAAATCATTCCTTAAGTCATCCAATATTTTTTGTTTTTCAGTTTTTGAATTTATTTTTATCATTCAAATTATTCTAATCAATGGCCTCTCTCACCCTCCATAATTATATGGAAATCATAATTTTCTTTTTTACCCATATCTTGAATTCCCACCTATGTTATCCAACTTGGAATACGTGTTATTTGATTATTCTAGATGAACATCATAATTCAATTTATATCTTATAGATAGGATGTTTTATTAAACCTTTTAAAGATATTGTGTTTCAGAAAGGGTAATTTTTAATGTCAAACACTTGATTATTGGTATCAAAATTAAATAGCGGTGGAACAATTTATTTTAGGGTGTAGAATGTAACACCCAAAGATCATAAAAAAGGGAAAATCATTTTCAATAGTGTATATGACCCAAAACACCTAGAATATAATATAATGTAATACCCCAATAATTTAAAATAAATTTATTTTTTAATAAATTCAATCTCTTTTATTGCTTTCAATTTATGCAACATCGGGTTTGAACAAAACGTGATACTCTATTAAAATGTTATTATTTAAACATGACCATTATAATATAGATGTTATGATATTGGGTTTGAATATTAATAAATAAATTATGAAAATTATATTTCCTACACATTTAAAAAATAAATTAAATGGTAATATATAAAATAGAAGTAAAATAAGAACAATTTGAAAGAGAAAGAAATGTTTTCTAAAAAAAGTATTTTTCTAAAAGATTATTTATTCATGCTTTGCACACATAATTTAAAATTAATATTTTCCAATCATTGAAAAATTATATTAAAAATTAAATTAATTTATGAAATATACATTTCAAAATTATCTCTGTGGAAATTATTTGGATTTTCCTAAAAATAATAATTATCTGTTGAATATTAAAATATACTGATTTTTATTGAATATTGAATTTTCTTTTAAGGTTTCTAAAATGATAAATTATTATAACACCACAACCCTTCTAGATCGGAGTCGGTATATTAATAATTACATTGTAATTGTTAGAAGGAATGAAATCCCAATGGAATGATCAGTTTAATTGTCTTGAAGAAACTAGATACATAGATGTAACTAAAATTACATTAGTAAAGGATACAATATACAATACATAACAAAATCTAAAAACTGGAAACACTGAAACTCAATAAATGGTATCCTCTTAAAAACCAACTGAAGGTAAAAAAATGGAAAGTTGCAAGCTCAAATTCTCAGTAAGGGTTAAAAATAGCAGAAGAATGTATTCTATAATTAGTGTATCATAAACAATTTGACTTAGTCTATATGTCGTAGTGACTAAATAAAAAACTCACACCATTTACAAACTGAGAATGAAATTGCATCTATAGATTTGGTCATATTGAAAACCTCATGAACTATATTAATTGATAATGTTTAAATAGAATGCTTATTAATTGGACATTATTTATTTGGCTCATGATACCATAATACCGTTAAAATGGTTTGGTTTTGTGGGTAAAAAACTGTCTGATTTTTTGGAAACAAACTCGAAGGGTTTGTCACCAACTGATTTGTCTCATGAGAGATGTCGATGCATCGAGGGGATATAGTGGGACCCACCCACTGATTAAAGTCCAACTAATTTTTTTATACATAGATTTAATACATGTACAATATGCCTTATCAATATCCGTATAGAGTAGAGAATATGGATTCATCAATATTTCCATTATTAAAATAACATTCCAAATAAATACCGTATGTAAAAGGGTATAAAACTTAAGAAAATACTCATATCTAAGAAACCAGAATATGGATATATAATATGTTTACAATTTGAAATGAAAAATGATCTCAAATGGGCAGTATATACACCACATAATAAATATTAGGTGCACAATACTAAGAAGGTCTCCATGAAATTAAAATGGAATCAATGTCCTTTACCATATTGAAATCAATTGAATCATATGATCAAAATTCTATAATAAAAAAATTAAACATAGAATACCATGAATATAAAGATAATCATATTATAATATAACAAATGGATGTACTCATATACCACATAAAAGAAATAAGTGGGGAAAAATGGAAATCTCACAAAAATGAAAGTGAGATGAGAAACCCCTTACCTTATGATCGAGTGTGTTCTTAATTTGTTTTAAAGACCTTATTTGATTTATTTTCACAATAATGTTCATTCATGTCTCTTTTTTTGGGTTTAAGAGGTTCAATTTTATTGTTTGGAAGCATTTTCTTCTCTGGTTTTCATGATTGGTTTACTTGTATTCATGAGTGGAAGTTCGTTTGATGTGTGGATAAACATCCAGAATTTTTAATATATATTATTAATGAAATTTCATATATATAAATGATCTTTTAATGATTTTTGGTTATATACCATGACGATGATTAAATAGTTATAAGTTAATTAAAAATGTTCGGATTAACTTAGCGGTTTGGTTCATAGTGAATTTGTTTTGTATTATTATTTTTTATTATGAGTGTTTATGGATTACAAAACAATAATGAGATTAAATATATATATTCTGATCTGTTTCAACCATAAAAATGATTCATGACCATAATTTAACATTGTAATATAAATTGAGAACCTATCTTCCTTGAATGTGATAAATTAACATATCTCGGACGGTGTTTTTAGTATAAGGGAAGAGAGAAAGATAGATAATGATGAAATATTAAATTAGCATAATAAAATTATATTTTATTTAAGGTAATAGAATTATAATAACTTTTGGATAAGGGGAGACGAGGAAAGAATTAGAAAATAAAGGAACTGAAAATATAAGAAAATTGAGAAATCTCTCATTAAAATTCGACAGCCTATGAGTGTCACTTAAAATGCCATAAAATAGTTTGACGAGATAAAGGGGGTATCTCAATACTCTTACATTATTTGGACAAAAATTTGAATATGGAATGAAATATCCCAACACTATCCAATTTAAAATAAAAGAGAAACATAAAATGAAATCTTTAAGAAAAGAGAAGGGTGGTTGATTCTCTTAAATTATAGAGTTACACCCAAAACATGAAAGTTGGGACCTTGGGTGTTTGAGGAAACCTTGGTAGGACTCCTAGGGAGGTAATAATACAAGATATTTACGGATAAATAGTTTTTAATGAAATAAAATGAAGGGGGGTGAGTGGGTATTTATATTAAATGTGAGGGAGTTTTTTTATTAATTAAAAGGGACGCCTCACTAGTGGTTTTTTTAAAACCATGGGATTTCCCATGGAATTTGCCCAAGGATTTAGCCACTTGGGACACTTCATTTCATATGATATTTTACACAAGTCTACCAGCCTTTTAAATTTAATTGTTACATCATTATGATGTCATTAAAATACAGAAAACTCAAAACTATATTTTTTACTATTCACAAAAATTCAAGTATTTTAGAAACAACCAAAAAAGTCACCCAAACCATTTATCGATCTATATAATTCAAAAATGAACACTATTTTTTAAAAATATTTTTCTAAATATTATTAATTTAATTTTTAATGAAAATAATAGTTAATTTGAAAACAAAAATTTTGAAGGTATAATTAGTTTTATATCACATTGAAAAATTAATTAAGACCTCTTTATCTTATTATCTTATGAAAATAAAATATTATCATTATTTACTATTCCTAAGGGTCATATTACTATTCAAAATGGTATGTTACTATTCATAAAAAATCATGTTGGTCCTATCAAACTCCAAATTCCTTAATTGTCACAACTCTAGATGATCGTTTTCCAAAATTCAAATCATAGAAGTGGAAATTTTATATTTAATGGATAGGTTAGAACTATCTCTTAAATAAACAAGTGTTGTTTCAAAGGAACACAATTATTTATAAAATATAGGCTATGAAAAGAACGTATTTAAGAGAATCATACCAAAAAATGATTGGGGTGTTCTATTATTCCTTCCTTCAGAAATTTCATCCTCAAAATTTTATGTATAAAGCCCACCAAAAAGATGTGGGTGGTTCTTCTTCATAACATAATTAGGTTCCCAGGTTGCTTCCTCCATGATCTCATTTCTCCAAAGAAACTTTACTAGATGAGTTTTCCAATTTCTCAATACCTACTCCCTTATGTCAGGAATCCCGATAGGCTCTTCACAATATAAAAAATTAGGTTCCAGCTATATTTTTTCATAGGTGAGTACATGCATTGGGTCTGGCATGTATTTATTCAACAATGACACATGTAACACACCATGAATTTTGTAGAGACTTGGGTGAATTACTAAATAGTAAGCTACAGCTCTGATTCTTTCCATAATCTCAAATTGTTCAATGTAACTAAGGTTTAGTTTCCCTTTCTTACCAAACCATAAGGCATTCTTACATGGATATACTTTTAGAAAGACCTAATATCCCACTTGGAATTCCAAATCATTTATCTGGTTGTCAGCATAAATCTTGTTCCTACTCTAGGATGCATTAATATGGGCTTGGATTTTCTTTACCTTTACCATGGTCTCTTTAATAAGTTCTGGGCCTATATGTTTCCTCTCACCAACTTCATCCCAACAATATGGAGTTCGACATATCATTCTATATAATGCTTCATGTGGAGCCATTTGAATACTATAATGGAAACTACTATTATAGGAAAATTCAAACAAAGGAAAGTATTGATCCTGCATACCTTAAAATTCTAGAGAGCATTATCTCATCAAGTCTTCCAGAGTTTTAATAGTACATTTAGATTGTATGTGGGATTGAGGTTTATAAGAAGTACTTATGCAAAGATCAGTATTCAAAACCTTATAGTGACATTTCCAAAATTTTGATGTAAATCAGGGATCTCGATCATACATAATTTATAGAAGAGCACATGATGTCTTAAAACATCCTTAATATAAAGTATTGACAGGAGATCATGTGGTAAATCTTCTCTTATTGCATGGAAACATGATGATTTTGGGAGTCGATCAACAATTACCCATATTAAATCATTCATTATAGGTGTCCTCAGTATTCAAGTGAAACTTTCCATTGTCATTTCATTCCACTTCGACATAGGAATAGGTATAGGTTGAACCACCCCTCTAGGATGTTGTCTATATGCCTTCACTTGTTGAAAAACTAGGTACCTTGACACGTAGTCAAAAATTTCCCACGTCATATTATCCAACCAAATATGTTTCTTTAGATATCTATACATTTTTGTTCTTGCAGGGTGTATAGAGAAATTTAAGCTATGATCATCGTCTAATAGTTCCTTTTTGGCTTAGGTACTGATGGAACGCATAATCTCTTCCCAAATTTCAGAACTCCATCCTCATACACAAAGTGTTCTAACATCCCATCTATGACATTATTAATTTTCTCATATAGAATTTCATCATTAGATTGAGAGATTTTTATCTTCTCTAGTAAAGATGGTTTAGAAATCATTTAAAAGAGGAATGATTTTCCCCCTTCCATAAATAATTCCCATATACATCATTAGTATATCCATGAATATAGGATCTCTCTCAATCCTCATTTGAGTCATAAGACCATGATCATTCTTGGTTAATGCATCTGCCACCTTATTTTCCTTTCCTTAGTGGTAGTGTATTGAACAATCGTAATCTTTGAGTAACTCAAGCTATCTCTTTTGCATCATATTGAGTTCTTTTTGTGTGAAAATGTATTTCAAACACTTGGGATCTATGTATATCTCACATTTTTCACTGTAATGATATTGTATCCATATTTTCATAACAAAGATTTTAGCTTCTAACTCTGGATCATGAGTTCGATAATTTTTATCATGAGACTTCAACTATCTTGATGCATAAACAATAACTTTATCATTTTTCATACGAACACAACCCATTCCTCTCTTTGATGCATCACTGTTTATCAAAAATCCATCATTTCCCGATGGAGGAGTCAAAATTAGATAATTGACCAGTCTTCTTTTCAATTATTCAAATAATTTGTCACATTCTTTTGTCCATGAAAACGTAACCCCTTTATATGTGAGCTTAGTTAGTGGGTTAGCAGGGTGGGCGAAATTCTAAACAAAACGACGACAGTAACCTGCTAGGCCAATAAAACAATGTACCTCTGTTATGTTCATTGGCTTGGGCCATTCTTGGATTCCCTTTATCTTCACAGGTTCCACTAGGATTCCATACATAGGGATAATATGGCCTAGAAAAGAAACTGATTGAAGTCACAATTCATACTTGCAAAACTACCCATATAATTCATTTCTTCTAATAGTTTTCAGAATAATTTCCAAGTGATTCGCATGGTCTTCATAGTGTTGGATTATATGAAGATTTAATTGATGAATACCAAAACAAATTTATCAACATAATACTTGAAAACTCTATTTATTAAATACATGAAAATAGAGGGTGCATTAGCCAGCCCAAAAGGAATCACTGTGAACATGTAATGCCCATACCTAGTTCAAAATTTCATCCTAGAAATATCTTCCTTTTTCACACTCAACTGATGATATCTGGATTGACGTTCAGTCTTCGAAAAATATTGGGTTCCCTAAATTTGATCAAATAAATCATCAATTTGTGTCATAGGATACTTATTCTTTATTATAATAGCATTGATTTCTCTATAATCAATGCATAACCTCATGGATACATCTTTCTTCTTGACAAAGATAATAGGGGATCCCCATGGAGAAACACTTGGTCAGATAAATCCTTTGACACTCAATTCCTCTAGTTTTTTCTTTATCTCTACTATTTCTATAGTGTCCATTATATGGGTAGTCTTCAATATAGGTGTTGCTCCAAGAATTAAATCAATGGAGAACTCATCTTCATACTCTGGAGGATTACTAGGTAAATCCACTATAAATATATCAATGTATTCTTGCACTATATGCATATCATTAATTTGAATATTTCCTTCCTCTCCTATAGATATCGAGTTCTCTTCCTCTCTAGGAATAACATTTAGTAGAGGTACTAGCGGTGGATCTAGATAAGAATTAGATGGCGAGGTTTCTGCTCTGAAGATAAGGGATTCTACACCATTTTCAAAAATAGTATCTTCCTTTTTCTTGAAATAAATATTCACATCATATTTTGATATCCAACTCATACTAATAATTTTACCTATGTCGGTCATTGGTATGATGATAAGGTTAGAAACTAAAGCATGCTAATGGGACCTGAGGGGGACTGAACGACATGCCTTTGTTTCATCGATACATCCCGTCGATGTTCTGACAGAAAGATACTTTATCAAATCAAATTGGTCATGTCAAATTTTCTTGGAAAATAGGGAAGATATAAATGAATGTGATGATCCAGAATAAAATATAGTGTTGGCTATGTTCGAGTAAACAATTAAAGTATCTTCAACAACAACATTATGAACATCAACCTCCGCGGCTGTAATCGTATAAGTTATCCCATTCTCTCTTGGCCATTGTTGATGCTCCTTTCCATCACAGAGTCTAAAGAATGAAAAAGGGGAATACCTTAAGCATAAAGAGATTCATCCTTTGAAGAAACATCAAAAATTGACAAAGGCATGAACAAGGATTTATTTAAGCATGGGTTGCGCAAGTTTCAACACGGTCGTGAAAGTATACATGCACACCACATATTGGTCACGTAGGTGACTTTCACGTCATATTTTATTTTCTCCCAAGGGACTCACTGGCCTATAAATACCCCTTGTGGGCCCCCCATTTCATGGAGGAAAAAAATCCAAAAGATAGATTTAAGATCTCAGCGCCCTGGTCTCTGCTCGATGTCTTTAGAACACTTCTAAGGTAATTTATTGCCTAGAATGGAAGATTTAAAGAAGGGGAACATGGCCAAGTGTTGGAATTCATCAATACTTGCACGCCTAAAGGTCCAACCCTTAAGGGAAATGGCCACACTTGCACGCCAACTTACCCGTTTATCAGAACTTGCACACAAACCTTTTTGAAGCCCTTAGTGATAATACTAAGGGCTTGAGCCAAGTCTTGCCCAAGTATTACCCTATAGGATAATCGTCTCCAAAGTACACCCATGTTGTGCAAGTATACTTGAGCGACCAAGACTTGCGCGCCCAAACAGGACTTTCGTGCCTGCCTCTTTTTGCGTGCCCCATCTCCCTTTTCAACTATTTTCTTCAAATCCACCTTTCCTCTTCAAGATTTAGTCTTCAAAACCCTCTTCAAATCCATTTATGGCATAGTTCCTTTGTTGGATTCCTTATCTGAAAGGAATTCTATGGAACATCTCTCAAAACCACATGATTTACATAACTTTATATCACTACGGTTAGAGGTTCCCTTCATCCAAACTCATACCTTAAGATGGGAGAATCTTTGATTTTGGAATCCTTCTCAGGAGTAAGCCCCAATCATAAGTTAAATTCCCCCTTTAATATGGGAATCCTCCCTAGGAGTAAACCCCAATTTAAGAATCTAAATCTCCATAAGGCACAAATACCTTTATGGACCCTATTAATGGGAATCCTCCTTAGCAGTAAGCCCCAATCATAAGTTCCCCCCAAATTTGGGCATCATCCCCAGGAGTAAGCCCTAAGATAGAGTATCCAAATCTCCAGAAAGTACGAATATCTTTATAGACCTTGTTCCTAGGCTTATTTCTAAAAATAAGTCCTAGTCTTCATCTACTTGGGTAGTCACACATACATAAGCACCATATCATTCTATGTGACCACATCTTTTGTGGAACAAATCATTAGGTTTACTGATACCTCCTGTTTCTCACACCGAGCATGACTCACGTGAGCTTATTGTGTAAAAGTGTCCACAACACATCTCTTTGGGCCTTTAATCATACATAAGCCCCACATTTCTTAATCGAACTACGTCGACATTGATCTCTACCTTAAAAGTATAGTACGTAGGAAGACTTTCCAAGGTTCAAGCCCATCACCCCTTAATTCTCATCCATCCCATATGAAGTTAAACTATATCTTTATTCCTGAACTACGTGGGTTCTGATTCTTTTTCTAACAAGGATATGTAGGTATCCCATCTGCGGTTACGATCCAAACTTTGAAATAATCCATGTCCTTCTGAATGACAATAAACTTCAAGTGCCCCACTGAGTGTCTTTAAAACTAGCATGGTCTTCATAATGACCAAGATATTTCTATATAATGTATTGAAGTATACCATTCACTATGAATCTCCAATAGATACGGATGATTCTCTATCGATTAAAAACCTCAAATACATATAAAAGATTCTCTAAATCTCATAAATATCAATCATTGATTTCCAAATCTAATGGAAAAATCATTTTCATGCTTGGTAAATTAATAAGGATTCACAGACATAACATAAATCTATAATAGTGTCTCAGAGTAGAAAATAATTCCCCCCAAAAAGGTGTGATGAGTCCGACCTCCCATCCCCTCGACCAATGAAAATTCTTAAGCCTCATCAGTCCATAATTAATGAGAACCTACCTTTGGAAAGTATGTCAAAATGGATGTAGAATCATTGGATGTTTCTGGTTCTACAAATAAACCCATTAAAAACCGATTGGAAACGTTTGAACCTTAAACAAACGAAGTCATCCCCATTTACATGAGGAAACAAAAATGGTCAACCCGACTTGAATCCACAACCAAGTTAAACGATGTCTTACATATTTGTTAGGCCCCTATTAAATTTAATATGAGGGCCAACAAAGCAATCAATAACATATGTGATCATCCAAAATATGTATTGTACAAACATATCTTGATTATGTCTGTTATATATAAGGAACTCTTTTCCAAGATCTCTCTACGTTACAGAAATGACTTATCTAAAGTTCACACTTGTGAATGGTTCTGCTGCTACTCCTGCTAGATCCTTGTCTGATCTAAGGATGACATCACCTACTCAGCGTCTTCAACGTTGGGTCTCAAATGCACTGGTTAAGGAATACCGTCAACGTGGATCCATTCCGACTTTGGAGGCCGCTCGAAAAGTCCTCCAAGTTATCAATTCACCCTGGTTGTCCGGATAGCGACGACTAGTGATCAATAAGCAGGCGGTGCTAACCACCGTCTCTAACTGTTTCAGGTCATTATCCCCGGAATGCAACAACCAGTCCCTCCTATATTACAGGGAGGTAAATGAAGAGGTCACTCAAGGCCTCGGTTCAGGATGACAAGAGTCCTTCCCGAGGGCTCCCATCAACAATCGCCGCCAGATTACTGTGGTAGTGCACCCTCAACATGATGAGGGTATCGCCTTTAGGGGTTCAGCTGCGGTTCCTCAGACCTGAGCACACAAGACGAACCACCAGAGGTAAAATTTGGCCAACAGGGAGCAGGTTCTCACATTTTACCCCTCCAAAAAGTCCATCACCCTAACTTGATGGCAAGCAACGAGCGGGCACATACACCCGTCCGTTCTAATCCCTCTGTACAAAAGTCTTGTCTGGCAGCAACCCACCAATCCCATTAGGAAATTCTGACGGAGTAATATAGGAAGGCACATACACCTATTTATAATTCATCATCCAGTCACCAGGCTCATCTGACTGCATCCAAAGGAGCTCACAAACCAAATATGGTGACCACCTGTAAACAAGAACATACACCTGCATACAATCGCCAATTCTATCAGCAGTATCGTCTACCGGTATTGAAAGAAATACTTCAACCATACTTTATGGGGAATATCCAGTAGGCACATACACCTACCAATGTTCATGAAGTATGCCAATAGTCTCATTTGGTAGCACTCGAGAAGTCAGTCAGAAAGCTCTGACGACAGATTTGGAGCAGACTCAACTCTCTGCCCCCATGCATAAGTACTGTCAATATCCGTTGACATGAAAAGGAGGAAAGGATCAGGCACATTCACCTACTCCAGACATGGAATGGTTGTATATTCCCATTTCGGTAGCTGAAATCACCAAGAAAATTCTGACAATGGTGAAGGAGCAGAAGAAAATCTCTGCCCATATTCTGGATGTCTGTCAGAATATTATAACAACTTCAGTATTATCACAGGGAAAGAAACACAAATCTATCCTTATCAGGGGAGTGACTCATCAACAAGATACTCCGGAGAAGATACACACCTATGTTCCATTCCAGGAGGGTCATGGGGCATACTCCCCCATGTCATGCTGACAATCAAGTCAAGCACATACACCCGATTTGAATGGAGATAATCAGCCTAACCTGACCATTTCTCCTAAGGAGGCACATACACCTACCAATAATAACCACTTTTTTAAACAACTGGTTCCCAAAGTGAGTGAGATGGAATCTAGGAAAAAGACTCGTTCAGTACAGTCAAGAAATCAAGATCCAATCTGTAATAAGGCCTTGCTCGATGATGGGGTTCTTGATGCACTCAGACAATTATCTGTTGCATCTCAAGATTCTATTCTCTCATTTCCCAATAGTGGGAACAATAATTCTGAAGGTCTTCATCAGACACATCCTCATGAAGGCTTGTTTCATGACAGTTCGGTCAATCTCAAAGTATCATCTCCATATGACAGCCATGATAACCCTCTGCGTTGCCAAAAGACTAAAGAGAAAGATGATTCATCTTTTTCTATAACCCACTATGGTGGTCCTCCCCATGATGATGAATTTAGCTGTGAAAATCCTCCTTGAAGTAGTAATTCTCATTTCCTATAAAATTCTTCAAAGGATAATGCAGTAATAAGAAATCCCTCTTATCTTGAGGCACTTGAAAAAGTTAAGCCAGCCATGTCTGATGCTTTACCTCTAGTAGGTGAAAAAAATTCTCAATCAAAAGATATCCTAGGTTGTAGGTAATTCTCCGAACCACCCCTGGGTCATTTATCTTCTAATTTGATAAAGTAATTCTATACCAATATTTTTGAATCTGATAAAGCAACAAAGAAGCATCATCTTTGGTCTAATCAGGTAGAATAATCTTGATCGAATGATAAAGAGGAAGTATTGAATATGAAAAAACAACTAGAGAAAGGTGAAGTACCAGTCATGTTTTGGCCATTGGATTACTCTCAGTATGATATATTCCAGAAATGTTGATGGAAGATTGTATTCAGGATATTCGCCTCAACATGTGAAATACTCTTTGTCAATTAAAAAGGAAAATATTATCTTATGATGAATGTGAAAATCATGTTAAGATAATATAAGGGTTACGACGCCAAATTGAATTGGCATCTCTCCCAGTTTCTCGATATCCAGTGGATAAAAAACAACAGAAGTCCCTCTAGTGTTCCTGACATGGCGCACTAAAAAGATTGTGCTAGTTAATTGCCAATGCCCCATCTGTTATTCATATCTGAGGATGGGGTTTTCATGGAGCACTGCATTTCACTGTTCTCTCTAGTCAACAATGCCCGCCAAAAGTGGTCTCATGCAATGTTATTTCCCATGGCCACCAGCAGCCAACTAGTTTTGTGTGTAACCAGATGCTTGCTCAGGAACATGCGTCAACTAGTTCTTCCCAAACTCAGGCATATAAAGATCAGGTTTTCAAATTACTCTTACATCAAGCAAATGAGAATATTGGACAGGCTTCTCATTTATAGAATGCGCATCATCAGGTGATGTAAGTGTCAGAAATCATCCAATGTTCATCTATGCCTGGTGATTTAAGTGGATGTCGGTTGATGCATCCATCCAATTTCCAGACAAAAGTCCACAAAATCATGAGAGCTTTTAAGAAAGTCTCAGATATAGCAGCTCAAGATCCACTCCAGCTTGCCAGAATGGGAACTCTTTTAGCTCACCCTCGAAATCAAAAAATAGGATTTGAGGAGTTGAGCAGGAACAGCAGGAACAGCCCCAGTCCATTGGACTGGGGACTTTTTCAAATCCTCAATCTCTTCCTCAGTGAAAGTCAGTCTTCTCTCGATTAGGGAAGAAGTCATAGGAGGAATGAAAATCCAAATTATCAGGAGATTCCATCCAAATTACGGTTCATTAGGATGTTCCTAAGGGGTAAAATCAACAAAAGTCAATGTCTCATCAAGGACATGGAAGAAGATAGTATCACAGAAATGCCAATAGAAGGGATGCAATGCGTTATGCATCAATAAATTTCATCAATGTCGTTGTTGCTGATCCCCCAGAACATGAGGTTCACTCAGAGAGATGAAATGAAGAAGTTCCTGATCAAGAGACTGTGCACACAGAGGCAAATGAAGACGGTGTGCGTACACGAAATCAAAGGCTTACAGAGAATCTAGGTATTCCTTCAAGTAACTAACTTCCCCCTCTCCAGAAGGCATCCAACAAGGGGAAAGGGAAGAATCAGGTTACATTCCACCCTTCCTCTAGAAAATTCCAATCACTCTCATGGGAGAAAAGGTTCACACAACAATAGGAAGAAATGAAGAAATTAAGGAGGTTGAATGCATAACTACTTCAAGGTAGTCTTCCTCCTAAGCGTGTTGGAGTCAGTCAGTCAAAGGAATTTGTTACAGCTACTATGATTGATCAAGAATATCCTACTTTACTAGTACACCCTCATAGGTCTAATCCTATGGGTTATACGCAACAAAAACCATCAATAATACCGTCAGTGGTAGCCCCGGTTGGTACACCCGTCCAAACTCAAGTTCTTGCACCTGCACAGGTCCAAGACCAACCCGATGTTTCTCAAAAATTAATGACTAACATTGATTCATTAACAGCTCAGTTGGAAGCTATGGATGGAAAGCGTGCACTAGTTAAACCAGAGAAGAGTGCTTACACTGAATGGGTAGATGCAATTCCTCCCCTGTCAAATTTTTCATGTACCACATTCCCAATTTTTAATGGTTTGGGAGATTCATAACAACACTTAACCCATTTTTTTATCGTTGTGATCCCATTATGGGAACTCTTCAACAACAAGAATCAATTTAGCCCAGTTGTTTTGTACAGTCATTGTAAGGACCTTCTTTTTTCTGGTATACAATCTTTCAATCCCGATCAATTACTGGATGGGAGGATCTCTGTCAAAAATTCCTTCTTCAATTCAGCTCAAAATTTCAAAAGACAACAGTTCTTTATCTTACAAATTTTAATAAAAGGGATAATGAAATAGTTTCAGATTTCATTGCTCGCTAGAAGGAATTAACATATTCCTTAAACTTAGCACCCCCTCAATAAATTTTTTTGCCAATCTGTGTGGAAAATTTGCGTGATGAATTACACACACCGTTGATCCCTCTAAAATACACAGGAGGGTTTCGACACCTTACTTCAATCGCTCAACAGATTGAAGATTCTATTATGAAGACTAAGGCTAAAAATCATGTAATTCCACCAGTTCCAGGAAGGATAATAGGGAATGTAGAGACTACTACAGTTATTCTTAAAAAAACACCTGTACCTACTTACACTTTAAAAACTTCATCATTTCAAAGGGCTCCGCCTCCTGAGCATCAACAAAAACGGTCGCCTCATCAAGATTATCAAAGAGATCAAAGGCAAAAATAGTTTGAAGATTTTAAGAATAAAGTTTATTCATTCCGGTATGAGAATTTTCCATGCTACATCATCTCGAGACTAGAAAATAATTTGGTTCTGTTGCCAAGGCCCAAAAGGCCGAACAAGGAAGGAGATGAAGACCTTCCAAACTATTTCCCATTTCATCAGATGTTGGGGAATCCATTCAGGAGTGTTTTGTCTTCAAAGACCTCCAAAAAATGGTGGACTTGGGACAAGTCAAATTGAATGGATCTTCATCCCAGGTAGCATGTGTTACTACTAAAAATCCAGAGGAAGAAGGCGAGTGGCATGAAGTCAAAAACAAAAATGCATAGAAATATAATGATTGGATGTTCAGGAAAACGATCAAACTAACTCATGAAATTTTATGAACACAATTGAAAAAACCAATTGTGTCTTCTTCTAAGAATGACACAACCAAACCCTTTTCATCAGACATAAAATCGTCAAAAAGGCGGCATAATTCGAAGAATGAAGAATAGTCAGAAGAAGATGAGTTCGTGTCAAAGCCTAAATTGTCCTTCACTCTGGCAGATTTTATGTCATCTACTTCAAAGGTACGGGCACCGCCCCACCAAAATGGCACAACCTAAACTGGGAAATTAGGCATAGCCTTCATCAGATGAAGAGTTGATATTTGGTTATGTTAACATGATTCCTTTAACAGATCCTTTTTCCAGTTGTAATTTTGATCTCGATAAGCCTCAGTTCCCTGTATCAAATAGAGGAATTAGAGGAAGAGACAGTGGTTTAAGATACAGGGGAAGACGCGTATATTCTCGATGCCACTATTTCAATCCTACCCCTTCCAGAACTGTATATTCTGTTGAAACTCATGGAAAATCCCTTAAACGATCTCAACAAGAACACGAATGTTCTTCCACGCATGGCAGATTCAGTCATGGTAAAATTATTTAGGAAGATCGGTTAGAGGATACACCTTCTTCCTCTCAACAAATAAATAGACCTATTCAGTCTAATTTTCCAAATCCAGGAGTATTTCCAACTCCTACCCTGATAAAAGATGCATCTACTTCCAAAGCATCAACTTCTGAGTCACCTATGGAACCACATGTTCTTGTTGGGAAAAACAGACCATTGGATAAAAAGTAAGATGTCTTGAAACATTTGTCCCATGTACCATCCATGTTATCAATTCCGGATGCCTTGAATCTATCAAAGTATTTTCGGGATGCACTCATTGAGGCTTTTTCAAGTCCTCATGAATTCGAAACTGAAATTGATACGGCTGAATTCTACCATATAGAGAATGATCCTATCGAATTCCATGCAGTGATATCTTTTATAGATGAAGATGAAGATGATGTTGTGCGTAGACATATCAGACCTATATATTTATCTGGAAAAGTAAATGATATAGATATCTGATGAGCTTTCATTGATAATGGCTCAGGAGTTAACCTCATCCCTATTCGTACACTACGTTGATTGGGCCTCACTGAATCTAGTTTATATCCTTCTACTTTGATGTTTCAAGGAAATGATAAAAATTAACAAGAACCTCTGGACGAGATTACACTTAGAACTCAGTTCGGATACCATGTATCCAATTCAGATTTCATGGTTGTTCTTCAGGACAGAGCCTCCAACATTTTTCTTAGAAGACCTCGGTTACGTCAACATGTAGTCGTACATTCATCATACCATTGGTGTCTCAAATATTGTTTCAATGCTCAAATTGGGACATTGTATGGTGATAAAGCCCCATTCAATACATTTGAATCTCAATACATAAGCCAGAATTCAATCACATGGAGGGAAAGGAAAAATCCATGATGAAGGAGGTCACCAAAATTAATGCTCTATATGGTTTGGAAAAGATTGCAGTAAACCCATTCATACATGTGAGTACAGATTTTGTGTTGACAATCAGTCAAATTGACAGGATATACCCAAATCCAAATACTCTTATGAAAACTTCCAAAATGTCGATTATGACAACCAATCCAGACAACATGAGAGAAATTGTTGATTCACCAAGAAATTATGAAAGATCAAATGGAGATGTCTTCATTTCATCCACTACAATCCAGCAATTCTATACTTCATCAACCAGGCCAGAAGAAGTTATATCAATGTCAGATATGAATGATGATGTCGATTATCAATCCATCATATCCTCTTTATTACCAAAGTAATACACTTCATCGCTAATAGGGTCAGAAATGTTAGCCTCTTCTTCAGGATGTTCATGTTTTAACTTCACTCATGATCATGGAAATTCTGCTTCATCATCTACTATGCACTTAGAAACTGAAGAAATAACACATACTGAAGAAGAAGAAGAGGAAGATCCCAGGGATTCTCCTCCAGCATTTGAAGAGGGTATCTCTACCACTGTGGATGAACTCAGAAAATAAATCTGGGTACAAAAGAAGATCCATACCCCACATTAATTAGTGCGGCCATGACTCTTGAAGAGAAAGAAATGTATACTTCCTTTATAAAGAAAAATCAAGATGAATATGACTGGAATTATACAGAAATTCCAGGTCTTGATCACGATGTTTCCACTCATCATTTGGGTTTTCCAGAAGAACATCGAGGATTCAAGAAAGCCGCAAGAAGAACACACCCAACTTATGCCTCCAAAATTGAAGCTTAAGTGGATAATCTTATCAAAGATAAATTCATCAGAGATGTTCAATATCCCAAATGTCTAGATAATATCATCTTTTTGAAAAATAATAATGGAAAAAATTAGAGTTTTCATTGATTTCAGAGATCTTAATCGACATTGTCCCAAGGAAGATTTTCCATTTCCGATCACAGAACTCTTAATTGATGCAACAACTGGCTATGAAGCACTTTCCTTCATGGATGAATATTCGGGGTATAATCAAATATGAATGGCTCCAGTTGATTAAGACTCTACAGCCTTCAGAGCCCCTCATGGTTTGTTCTGCTATCGGGTAATGTCGTTTGTCCTGAAGATTGCAGGTGCAACATATCAACGTTCCATGCACCGTATCTTCAAACCCATTTCAGGGAAATTTGTTGAATGTTATGTGGATGATTTGGTGGCTAAATCCAGACAATGTTCTAATCTCTTGGATGATTTGGAAGTCATATTCCACAAAATTCGACAACATAATTTGAAGATGAACCCCTTGAAATGTGCTTTTGGGGTAACCTCAGTATAATTTCTCAGCTTTGTGGTACGCCATCGTGGTATCGAAGTCGATCATGAGAAGAAAAAATCAATCCTTGGTATGTCACCTCCTCTAAATTTGAAATAATTAATAGGACTTCAAGGACAATTGTCCTATATTCATCGTTTCATTGCCAATTTGGCGGGAATGTGTTTACCCTTCACCAAATTAATGAAGAAGGGTGTCACCTACCAATGGACTGAAGATTGAAAAGAGGCATTTGATATCCTCAAGAAATTTCTCTTGAGTCCATCAGTATTAATGTCACCTGTGGAAGAAAGACCACTTATCCTCTATGTGACAACCTTAGAGTGATCATTGGGTGCCTTCTTTGCCCAAAACAATGATTCTGGGAATGAAAACAGCCTTTACTATCTCAGTCAAACTATGCTTGAGGAAGAAACTTGATATTCAAGTATTGAAAAGTGCTTCCTGGCATTAATCTTTATAGTTCAAAAATTGAGACACTACCTGCAACATCATGATGTTCAATTGGTATCTCGCAATAACCCGCTCAAATTTATCCTTAGTCTTCCAATGCTTATAGGATGTCTGGCAAGGTTGGCAGTTATTTTGCAGCAGTTTCATATCTATTACGTGTCTGAAAAAGGAAATAAACGGCCAAGATCTGGCTAATTTCCATGCTGAACACCCTTCAGTAGAAGATACATCTTTAGATATTGCACTTCCTGATGAGGAAGTCTTCTCTATTAAAGATAATCTTCAAACCTAGGAAATTTACTTTGATGGTGCTTCTAGAAGTCCAACAGGGATGAAAATGGAAGATCCTAAATTCAACAAGGTTGGGTTTTGAAATGTAATCATTTCCCTAGAAAATGAAGTGCAACCATATTCCTTCTTATTGTTGGGATCCAATACAAATAATGAAGCAGAAAATCAAGCTCTCATTGCAGGCTTGGAATTGGCGATTTAACCACAGGTGAATCAGTTGAATGTAAAAGGTGATTCAGACTTGGTAATAAAACATGTCAATGGGGATTATTCCATCAAAAAAGAATAGTTAATCCATTTTTATGATTACATCAGAGAGTTAATGGCAGAATTTCCTTTGAAACCGACATTATCTTATGTCCTACGATCACAAAATTCTCAACCTCATGAACTGGATAATGTAGCTACAGCCTTGGAAGATCCAAATTGGGACAAAACAGTCATCAGTATTGCCCACTGTCATACAGTTTCACCTTATGTTGAAATCAGAACAGAAGAAATCAATGAAATTAGTCTCATTTCTGAACCATATGGTCATAATATAGGATGGATGATACCTATCAGGGAATACCTTCAAAATGGAACACTCCCACCTGATAGAGCCAGGAAAGAACAAGTATAGAAATTTGTGGTCAATTTTACTCTTTATGATATACCATATCACCAAGAAAAAATTCTCTACAAAAGAGGTTTTGATGGAATTCTCTTCAGATGCATTGATGGTGAAGAGACAATGGCTGTCATTAAAGAAGTACATGCAGGAGTCTGTGGTGCCCACCAGTCTAGACATACACTGTCTGATCAATTTCTAAGGGTTGGATACTTATGGCCTTCAATGATACAAGATTGAGTTGATTTTACTATGAAGTTTCATTCTTTCCATGTATGTTCCAACTTCATTCATCAACTCCCAGAGATTCTTCATACAACTAAATACTCATGGCCATTTCCCCATGGGGAATGGATGTACTAGGAACATACCCTTCAGCTACATCCAAGCTGTTTAAGTATATTCTTACTGAAACTAACTTCTTTTCCAAATGGGAAAACGCAATACCTCTCAAAGAAGTTAGTTTTAAAAGCATTTTATCTTCATAAAATCTAACATCATTACCAGATTTCATTTCCCTCATACCATTTTGATGGAAAATGGCACCAACTTATGTTCATCTGAGGTACGAAAGTTGTATCAAGAAATACCACATCAAATACAACCATTAATCTTGGTATCATGTAGTGGGAAATCGAAAAATAGAGGCCTTAAATAAGACTCTTTCAAATATATGAAAAAAATGGTGGATAAAGATAAGAAATCATGGCCTAATAGACGTTTTCATTCTTTATGGGCTTATCGAACCACCACCCACATGGTTGCGCGGTCAACTCCATATTCATTGGTATATAAAACAGATGTAGTATTTCCCATTGAGGTTCAATTACCTTCGCTCAGAGTAGCCATTTGTAATCATTCATCTAGAGATGAACAATCTCAAAAGCAATTGGATGAATTGTAACGATTAGATGAAATAATATTGTGCACCCTTCACCACTTGGAAGTCTATCAAAATCAAATAGCATGGGATTTCAACAAAAAGGTTCATCTTTGTTCATTCATTCAAGGAGAATTCGTATTGGTCATCAGAACTCCAATGATACTAGGAAAGAAGCCTCCAAAGCATGAGCCAAAGTGGGAAGGACCTTACTCAATACATAAGGTCTACTCCAATGGAGCTTATTCTTTAATCTCAATGGATGTATAACTCATTACAACTCCAACCAATGCCATATTCTTGAAAAAGTATTTTGTGTAACATTGATACTTACATCCTTCAAGATGTTGAACTGCATCACCAACGTCCTAGCTACATGACGCTAAACTGTGTATCACTAGTCCATTTATATGACCTAAAACTATTTTAGTCCTCTTTTCAAGACTTCAAACTACATAGTCCCCATAATACGTCCTGCAAGATGTTAAATGTCATAACCATCGTCTTGGTTACACGATGTTAAAGTGTACAACCAAATGTACTACATGACTTAAAACTGAAAAAAAAAACCTTAATACGTCCTACATCATGTTAATCTATATTTTTTCCCTGCTACATGACACTAAACTGTGAAGCACCAACATTCCTCACAGTAAGAATTTAAACTGCATGGTCCCCATTGTCTTTTCTGTAGGAAATTAATTTTCATAGCACATCATTCGTCCAACATGACGTTAAACTATGTCCCCTTTATCTTGTCATCCAAAATGACGTAAAATTGTTCATCTGAGCTACAAGACGTTAAACTGTCAGGCACCTTATGTATGTGACACATGTCATTTAAATCGTGAAACGGTCCCTTTTCCGTCCTAAATGACGTTAAACTGTGCATCGTTAGGGTTTTTGTTACCTCTTTTTTCTCACACCGAGCTTAAATCAGGTGATCATAGAGTGAGATTCAACCATAACATCCTTTCTGGGGTGCTAACAATGCAGAATTCCCAATACCTTTTTCAGGTCGTTGTCCTCAAGTACAACTTGATCACCAATTCATTCATTAATTGAACTACGCGGACTTTGATCCTTGCCTTCTAGGCTGTGTACGTATGCAACCTACTGAGGTTCAAGCCCAAAACCAATCTCTTCACTTCGGTTCACCTCCATATCATACGATGTTGATCCGTGAAGTAGACCAAAACCAATCTCTTCGCATTGGTTCACCTTCGTCCCACACAACGTTACACTATGTACGTCCCTTTTGTCCCTGCTACATGACACTAAACTATGTAGAACCGTTGTACTTGATATATGATGTTAAACTATACAGTCCCCCATTGTCCCTTGCTTAAGAGGGAATCATCATTGACATTGATCTCCAATAATGTCATATTTCAAAGACTACATGCATACATGTTAATTCCTGAACATTTAATCTTGGGTCAAACAATCATTGCACAAAAGTCCCCTTTCACCCTTCACTCATATGAACCAAATATTTACAAAGGGTATTTTAAGAACTACGTGAAGCTTAAATCCCATCCTTATGGGATACATAGGAACGTTCGAGCATCCCTCAAATCCATCCCCATGTCTTTGGGCCTAAACCCAAATTCCAGTTTTAGTCCCTTGGATGAAAAGTCTCCCTGTGAAAACATGAATGTGGTATGGAAACCCTGGTCTTCATTCACATCAGGTTTACAAAACACACACTTTGTATTCCATATTATGGTCCAAACTCTACAACCTTAAACTAAGATCTTCTATATTATCATCCCACATGACATTAAACTGTATATCAAGAACTATGTATGGGTTGATTCCCATCCTTATGGGATATGTAGTGAAGTCTTGCTGCTCAATTCAGGACCCAGTCACAACATAATTATGGTTAGCATTGTTCTGTGTATCTTCTACATGCATTGGACAATTCCCATTATGATGTATCATATTCCTAACCTTGATTACTTCCATATCTCCATAACTCTTTTCTTGACTTCTAGTCACAAAATGTTTGATACACGGGAATTCTTTTGCTTGACTATGCAGCATGTGCCCTTAGGCAGCCTTGCATAAGTAGTCTACATAACGGACCTGTCAGCCAATGGATGCTATTATTTGAATATACAGCCAATGCCCTTAGGTTAACTTGCGTAATTCAACCCCATAACAGGTTTTTCAATCAGTTGTAACTTTTCTCTTCGGAGAAAAATCTCTTTTGTCTTTGTTGGTCATAATAACTATATGTAGGGATCCGCAAAAATATCCATCCATAACATATTTTTTCCATATTCATTTTCTTGATCTGAAAGTATTCAAATCTATGGCTTATATTTCCCTTCCCTACGTTTGGATTAGACCTTTGTAGGAGTGACATTCATCCAATTCATTGAAAATCTTGATTGGGAATATTATCTCCATATTCAATTACCTCTCTCCATATAGCAAACTCTATGATTTGGAAAATTTGAATCTCCATAAACTTCCACCAGCTTTTAAGCAGTAGAAAAGTAAAATTTCTTAGAGTTCTTTTTCCTAACTATACAGCATGTTCCCTTAGGTGGCCTTGTATAACTAGTCTATATAACGAACATGTTAGCCCAAAGATGATATTATTTGACTATGCAGCCAATTCCCTTAAGTGGACCAGCATAATTCAACCCCCTAACGGGTTTGTTAAAAAATGGTAACTTCACTCTTAGGAAATACTTCTTCTAATGCCTTTTAGCCCTTTTTTCATTTCATTCCTCTGATTCAAAATTTCCTAAGTCATAGTTAACATGTTTTCCTCCATACTTGAATGTGGTAATATTTTTTCGGATAAATTATCAAGGAATTGAGTCAATTTTAATCCATTTGGTTAAATCTATTCGACCATAAACATTATCCTTTTTTTCTGACATGCATGACATTAAACTGCCCACAAAAGACAAGGGAACTCTAAACAAAAGTCAATTCCCAGCTCACTAAACATACATTTCATATGATTTAGATAATATTTAGAAATTAAAATATATAAAGTTTTTAGGGTTATTTTAATAATCCTAGAATGAATCAAACTATTCATACTAGGCCCATTGGATTAGGTAAAATTATTTGAAGCTGGTAGAAAAAGAATGCAGGAACAAATGATTGAAGATGAATGTTTTTTTGACTGATGTGCAAGAGATAGAAGACACCCATAGACTCGAGTCTCTTCTCTTTTTTAGGAATTAAAAAATACTTTCAACATAACTCTTGTTTTCATTTATAGCATCCTGAGCTTCATCAGTGGCCACTTGAAGTTCATGCACTCTACCAGCTTCACTCTTTTCATCTTGATGGAGTTATTTCTTAGCATCGGTGATAGCTTTAATACCATTCGTTTGAACTCCTTCTAAAGAATTATTAACCTGTTCAAGTTACCCAGTAACAGCATCTAACTTTTTCTGAAGGTGCATCTGCTGGAAAACTTTCTACTTGATCTTATGTTTCATCTCCATCAATTTCGCAGCATGATCAGCCTCAGCTCAGGACACTGCAGCCTCAAATTTGCTGATATTGGCCAATAGCCTCACTCTGGTCAGGTCTTGACGATACCTCTTCTCCTTCTCTCTCCTTAAAATTACTTGTTTCACTGTGGTATGGATCTCTTGATATCCAAAACCACCAATTCCCAAGATGACGAATAGGGATGACAGTCGTAGGATCTTTGAAGACAGCTCTTCAAGAGGCACTTTAGATATGATATTCCATATGTTCTGTCATGCCTTGCGATGTGAAAACTGGAGCACCTTTTGTACCTCCGGGTCTGATTCAGCATAACTATCAAAGGGGGGAATATAATATGGAATTCATTCTTTTAAAGAAGTGCCCTATTATGCTCCTTCCCCCCTGAACCTTGTTACTTCACTTTCACTTTCTACTCCTATTGGGGCGGAGGATGAGGCTTCACCTCCAGATATAACCACTGAAATTGATGGCCCTTCATAGTCAATTTAATGTTTTGGTTAGTTTCAAAGGATAATAAAAGTTGATTAAGTTTTCATTCAAATTAAGTGCATCCACAAATATCATTATCTCTTACCTAATGGTATATCAGCAACATGGGAAGGTTCCTCCCTATCATTACTAGATTCAACAGAATTTTAATGATGGGTTTTAGAAGCTCTACCAGGCTCAGCTCCACTCAAGCTAGTGTCTCTCCAATAGTAGGGTTGTCTATAACCCCTTCAGGCATTGGCAGTTCAGCAACATGCTCAAATGGAACTGCATATTTTTACCAATCATGGTCAGAGACATAATAATATTTTTTTTAACCGAATGAAGGATAACACTCACATCCAAAATCCTCTAAATTACATGGTAATTTAACTTGATCTGAAACGACTTCAAAAGATGTGCCAAGTTTCATCATTTCATCCAATGATATCTCATATTCCTAGTTAGTCTCTCCAATGGGAGCATTCGATGTATCTTCTTGGTGACCCTCATCCTGTAGCCTTTGACCCCAGACAGTTTCTTCAAGAAAATTACGGCATCAGTTGCAGTGGCCGCCAAATGTTTTAGTGTAGGTGTTGAACCTAAAGTATCACAAAATGGAAGTCATTTGATTTTTTTATTCAAAATTTAATAAAGCATTGTTAATTACCAGAAGTAGGCTCTTCCCTCCTTGCAGTAGTAGCAGGAGCAGTAATGGGAACAGACGTTGGCTCTTCTTTAGGAGCAGCCAAGTCATCATGAACTTGTGATTGTTCACCAACACCCTCTGTCGTTATCAGAGGAGGGTTATTCCTCTCCCTCAAAGGGGAAATTGAATAAGCCCTTGTAATTCCAAGAAGTATGGGCAATCTTTTCATGAGATAAGATTCATGACTATCTGAAGGACTTACCACTACTGATGAAGCATTTAGCTATGTACTTCTTCCTTCGATGTCTTTGCTTATTTGGATTTTTGGGAGTGTTGACATCATCATCTCCAACTACAGGAATTGGAGAATGAAAATCCATGTCTAACTCCACGTCCATGGATAGCTGGCCTAGAGATACCTCACCTGGCTCGCGAGGAGATTCATTACCTCTGACGGTAGTACCACTGGGGCTGTACTGTGGTGAAGGAACCTTAGCAGTTCATTTCATTGAAAGCTATGGGATGAAGAAAGTAATTTCATTGAGTAACAAAGCTTTAACTGAAATCAAGTTGCAAATAAAATAAGGAAAGAGACTTATATATTCATGAGCCACATAATCGTGTCACTCCTCATCTACGGAAGCACCAGTCCCCTCATTGGTGCCACGATCTATCAGTTCCTTCACCCGCTTGGTGACATGAATAGAATCATCGGTGGCATATATGAGCATCTCCAGCTCTCTAATGTAATCCTGCACTTCATTGGGGTTATCCTTGAAATAGATATCAGAAGAAGCCCAATGATTCCCTACTCGAGGTATGTGTAGCCCTTCGCATAAGTCCACCCAGGCAGTTTTAGCATCGCAATATAAACTCTACCATGTATGGATAGCCTCTGGTCATAGATATTCAGTATGTGTACCATAAGGCTATGAGGAGGGTCCTACAATCTCGGACATCAACTTCTTCCCAGCTCCTGCAATCACATATAGTAAATAAGAAAATAAAACTTGTTTCACTATAAAATAATGTCGATTAAATTGCCTTAATGAAGTAACTCACCCGGAGTCGATGGAGCGGGTCTCTTCATTCTGACAAGAGGATTATATATGGAATGAGTCTGTTTTGACACATGGCATGCCTCATCATCCCCATCATGGGAATCCGGTGAGTCAGCCCTGGGTGAGGAACCCGGTGAATCAGCTCTGGGTGTGGAAGATTCACCTTCCAGAAGAAGGATTTCTTTCTCTACAGTTCTCTTCTTTTTCCCCACCAGATGAACCGGATGATTCAATTCCCCTTTAGGGTATGATGCTACCCAGTTCTCGGCATACCATGTAGTCAAGTTACTCGCCACTCCAGCAACTGCTAGATCAAACACTGTCCCGGTCTTCTCCATAGATGTCAACAAGCATAGTTGTTGGGAAACTATCTGATGCTACTCTAACCTGACATACATTGGAGGGGATACAACATTCTACTGCAGACACTTGAATTGACGTTCAAATCTATATGGAGCATAGGCCTCTCATATAATCTCTGCATCAATCCTGGTTTCCAATACACCATCTCTGCAAGCCAGCATGTATGACCTCAATTCTAGGTCGGTTGTTCCATCATCAAAAAACCGCCTGGTTGGTGGGTTTCCATAAGGAAATAAATTTAATTCCTTAATCATGATTAGACTCGCCTTCATATCATAAGAGTTGATAGATAATGGAAAAATTCCAGAAATTGCCTGCACTGATGGCCTAAAAGAACTTCAAGCAACCTGTACTCCACTCTGTACAACATATGTATTGAAATGAGTGGCGATCCATCACCACAAAACTTGAAATGGTCCCACTATTCTCAAAAGAGACTTACCCATAAAGATATGGAGTAAGCTCCAGTGAATCATTGCCAAAATTGGGGTGTCCAACCTACCCATTTTCATCTCATCCAACATGGTCGCAACAACGAAGGTCCCTACCCGGACACCTCCCTTCAAATACCTGACCGGAAGAAGATAAACACTGAGCCCCAAGGATAAGAATCCCACCATACGAGTGTTTTCTAGGATTATCTGATCCACTACGTACCCCCACTTTTCAAATTCTCATGCTTCCAGGGTCGGCCAGAATGTGCCAACAACACTCCTCTTCTCTGTTCTGGGGTAGGTTGTAGGACGAGTACAAGTGGGACCCTTCTCTTTCTTCTTGGTAAGAAACATATACATACACTCCTCTGGATGTATATCCATTCTTGAATGAGTTTTGGAGGTCTTTGAATTCTTGATCTTGTAGAAAATTTTCAACAATTCTCGAGCCAAAGTTGGAGTCTTCTCTGAATCATTCCAAGTCACCTTGGGAGGAAAGAATTCATCATACATATCTCTCAAAATTGGAGCTCCCGAGATCTTGTAGATATCCCACAAACTGATGCTTACTTCTCCATGAGTCAGATGGAAAGAATTGGTTTCTGGGCTTCAGCGGCTAATTAGCTCCAGCACAAAGTCATCATTCTTGTAGATATATGTCTACCCAGCCCAGATGGCTTCATTTATCACAGCTCCTTTCAGATCCATGACAAACACTGCACAGGTTTTTCGCACCCAATATGCCCACATCCATGTCGACTTCACGCCTCCTCCAGGACAGAAGTCCCAACTCTTCTTCTAGCCGTTAGATTGATCCATCTGAGAGTTTCGGAAAATTGAGGGATAACAATGTGGTTGCAGCTCATGCTTGTGAGGTTTCGGATTTGGGGTAAAAGGGCTATGATGCATTATGTAGGCCTTATCCATTGATCCAGAATTAACAAATGATCCTCTAATTGAAAAATTTTTTGAAGAAAAATTAGAGTAAGTCTGAAACCAAGAATACAGGAGATAGTTCTTTGGCTCTAGAACGTTGACTTCTTGCAGATGACCATGCCCATACAGAGGCAGGTAGATACTTTGTGGGAAATTAATATGATACTTCTTCATGTACTTGTCCAAATATGGGTGAGTGATGTCATAGATATTATAATAATAATTTCCAATTATTCTCATCATGTCATCAATCCGCTGGCTAGCCAGCTCATTAGTTGTTCCAATTATTCTGGGAGCCGTTGAATTTGCACAAACATCAGATAATTAACTTTCAAGTAAGTTGATTTTTCATAAAATTTGTAATGAAATTCAAAAAAATGGATATGGAATTAACGCTCACAAGTACAATGTTGGCGGGAAAGTCTAATTCAGTCGCGCAAGTATGGGCGCGCAGGTTTCACCGCGCAAGTCCAAATACCTCTTCCGAAGCGCGACACAAAGAAGCAATGAATCTTAGACAGCAGAACCTGCGCGAATGAGAGCCCACTTTCTCAATGAAAGCAAAGTGCTTTGAAATTTGGGTGCTTTGGGAAAGAGTGGAACCCGTATTTAATGGAAAGTCCACACCTCTGCGCACCGAACCCTACATGTCTTGCACCTGCGGGCCGCTACTTGCACACTCAACACCTGTGCACCCAAAAAATATTACTTCATTTTCTCCTTTCCTCATAGTAAAATCCTATTTCCTTTTTTGAATAAAACTCTAAGGGGGGACTTTTGTTGACTCTCCTTTCCATTATAGATTCTAACGAATGAAAAAGGGGAATACCTTAAGCACAAAGAGATTCATCCTTTGAAGAAACATCAAAATTTTACAAGGCATGAACAAGGATTTTTTAAGCATGGGTCGCGCAAGTTTCACCATGGTTGCATAAGTATATTTGTGCGCCACATATTGGTCACACATGTGACTTGTATGCTATATTTTATTTTCTCCCAAGGTCCTCAATAGCTTATTAATACCTCTTGTGGGCCCCCCATTTTGAGGAGGAAACAATCCAAATGTCAGATTTAAGCTCTCGGAGACCTAGTCTCTGCTTGAAGTGTTACGAACACTTCTAAGGTAATTTATTACCTAGAATAGAAGATTTAAAGAGGGGGAACAAGGCCTAAGTGTTGGAATTCATCAATAATTGCACACCAAAAGGTCCAACCCTTAATGGAAATGACCACACTTCGCGCCACCTTACCCCTTTAACAGAACTTGTGCGCCATCCTTTTGCAAGCCCTTAGGGATAATACTAAGGGTATGAGCCAAGTCTCTCCCATGTGTTACCCTATAGGTTAACTGTTGCCCATGTACACCCATGTCGTGCAAGTATACTTGCGCGACCAAGACTTTTGCGCCCAAACAGGACTTGCGCGCCTGCCTCTTTTTGGGTGCCCCTTCTATGTTTTCATCTCTTTTCATCAAATCCACCTTTCCTCTTAACGATTTATCCTTCAAAACCCTCTAAAAGACATTTATGGCATGGTTCCTTTGTTGGATTCCTTATCTGAATGGAATTCTATGGAACATCTCTGAAAACCTTGCGATTAACATAAATTTATTTCACTACGGTTAGAGGTTACCTTCATCCAACCTCATCCCTTAAGATGAGAGAATCTTTGATTTGGTCATACTTATCAGGAGTAAGCCCCAATCATAAGTTAAATCCCCCCTTTAATTTGGGCATCCTTCCTCGGAGTAAACCCCAAATTAAGAATCTAAATCTCCATAAAGAACAAATACCTTTATGGACCCTATTAATGGGCATCCTTCTTATGAGTAAGCCCCAATCATAAGTTCCCCCCTAATTTGGACATCTTCCTCAGGAGTAAGCCCTAAGTTAGAGTATCCAAATCTCCATAAATCACGATTATCTTTATAGACCTTGTTCCTAGGCTTATTTCTAGAAATAATTCCTAGTCTTCGTCTACTTGGGCAGGCACACATACATAAGACCCATATCATTCCTTGTGACCACATCTTTCATGGAACAAATCATTAGGTTTACTGATACCTCTTGTTTCTTATAACGAGCATGACTCAAGTGAGCATAGGGTGTAAAAGTAACCACAACACAACTCTTTGGGCCATTAATCATACTTAAGTCCCACATTTCTTAATCGAACTACGTGCACATTGATCTCTGCCTTAAAATAAGAGTACATAGGAATCCTTTCTAAGGTTCAATCCCATCACCCATTAATTATCCTTCGTCCCATATGATGTTAAACTATATCTTAATTCCCAAAATATGTGGGTTCTGATTCATTTTTTAACAAGGATACGTAGGCAGCCCATCTATAGGTACAATCCCAACTCTGAAATAATCCATGTCCTTCTGAATGACAATAAACATCAAGTCCTCCACAGAGTGGCTTTAAAACCAGTATGGTCATCATAATGACAACGATATTTCTATATAATGTATTGAAGGATACCATTGACTAAGAATATCTAATACATACAGATGATTCTCTATCGATGAAGAACCTAAAATACATATAAAATATTCTCTAAATCTGATACATATTAATCATTGATTGAAAAATCTAAAGGAAAACTCATTTTCATGCTTGGTAAATTAATAAGGATTCATGGACATAACATAAATCTATAAGAGAGTCCTAGAGTAGACAATAATTCCCCCCAAAATGGTGTGATGAGTCCAACGTCCCATCCTCTCGACCAATAAGAATTATTAAGCCTCATCATTACTCAATTAATGAGAACCTACCATGGGAAAGTAGGTCCTAATGGATGTAGAATCATTGGATGTTTCCAGTTCTACAAATACACCTATTAGAAACTGATTGGAAAAGTTTGAACCTAAAACAAATGATGTCATCCCCATTTCTAGGAAGAAAGAGGATTTTCTATGGCATGATTCCTTGGTGCTTAGGACACTCATTTGCATAGTGTCCTATCTCCCTACAATTGTATCATGGAACATCATCAATGTCATGACCCCCTCCCCACAAAGTGTACCCCTCATGGGTCGGCAATGTGATAAGGGATATAGTGACCCCTGAGTCCCTCCTCTAGTAGGCAACGGGTTGGTGACTAGCACTGAGGGTATAATAAACAAAAAAATGGGAGGAATTACCCTATAAGAGAACACATGCAAAAGAGAGAGATAAGATAGACACAAACCAACTCTAACTCAGAAGTAAAATACAAAAGAAACCCAAGTACACAAATGTAATGCCCTGAAAAAGTACGAAAACTGAAAGGGGAAAACCTGCATGTACCTAAAAGAAAGTAAAAATAGAAGCAACCACAATCCTGAACAGCTCCTGTAACCCCAAGCTCGTAGAAACCAGCTTGATCTCCAACCTTCTTCAACTGACCTGAAAAAACAGTTTATATGTACATAGGGTGAGTATAACAGTATACTCAGTAGGATCCTCTTCGAATCCTCTCGTGCAAAGGTAAAAAAGCATGCTAAATCACAGTGAACAACAAGTGAAACTCACTAATCACCTAAACAGGTATACTAAGTTCCCAACCTCACCATGGATACTCTCACCATGTAAGGAATACAAGAATATAGAATATAGGAAAGAATATCAAGGGTACCCCACTACTACCTCCCCACTGGTTTTCCGCTTTACCCCAACGTTGCACGTCTTGAGAATCTCTCTCGAAAAAGGATTGCCCGCAGACACCTAGGCGAAGAACCACAATGTGCACCTCATGAAACACAAAGGCTTTCTCGTAGAGACCTGGGTGAAGCACCACACCATCCTCACAACCAAATGTAACCAAGTAGTTTCTTGGAGCAACCACAGCTCGCATAATGTGTATCATACATTGGGTATTATACCTCACACCATTACATCCCATACACTGAGTAAATATCCTCAAGCCATCACAGCCTATACACGTTACACCTATAGTAGTCCATAGAAAACTATATCCAAAATATATGTTTATGAATAACAAAAATCCATTACAGCCCTCTACAGATATATATGTGGAAAACTAACCATTGTGCCTACCAGCACTAGTAACTACCAAGAGAATATAGCAGGGCCAAAGGGGGTAGTCATCCATTCATCCTCCCACCGGAATGTTGGGGAAAACACCCCCCAGGGCTGAAAATCCCTAGGGTGTCAGTTTCCCTTATTGATAGGGTGGAGTATCGTATAGAAACACAAAAAGTACAGAATATATAATATCTCACAACCACACTATGGGCATAACCTAATCTTAGACACAACTACAGCGAACGTCTCTCAGACTCAGGGATTCTATTTCGAAGACTAGGTATCCTATAAGCACACAACAAAATAAGAGATTTATTATATTTCATCATTCCCTTTTTATTAGTTTCACTGAATATTAATTAATTATTTAAACATTAATTAACCATGAACAGTTCCACATTAAATTTCATTAGCCTCACACCGAAAATCCAATGTTCCTTAAAAAGTTTTCAACCTCATCATTAAGTTCTGACAACTCCAACCCCATGAGTTAACACCATTTAATCAAACATTAATTAAATAAGCACTTTCTCATATACCCAGGAATTATAGAAAAGCATTCTATGCTACTAACACAAAGGGTCTCAACACGGTGAGTAGATATACTACCCATTGAGTCTTTGACTCCTATAGAAAGAGCATAGACTCATTCCCCCTTGAGAATCTAAACATGGAAAGCACATGGAATACCCTGCGTGTCTTCACCTCTTTCGGAAGAAGGGTAAGCATGACCAGATTCCTTGAGCAGTGGGGAAAAGTAAGTAGATAAACAACCAAGAATCAGCAAGTATCCAAAAATCACATCCATCCCATTCCATCATCCCTGGTGTCCTCCCCGACTCCCACATGCATAAACTGATGCATCTCTCCACTCTAGGTGTCATCCGCTGCCAAAACCAAAAGACCTCTATGCCCCCCGCATATCACAACACCCATCCAGGATCACGTCACAACACAAGCAGCAGAAAAAACAAACATCACATCAATTTGGGTTATTATCCCTTTAACAAACATGGGGGAACTCATAACCCTTCAAGGAATTATCCAACAATTAAATTTTTTAATCCATCTTGAATTAAAATATTTATAATCTGATGGTTCCGATATCGGGAAACCTAACCAGTAAACTATCACAAATGATTAAACATGCTTACTACGCCAATTTGATTAACATCAAATTACAACAAGAACCAGATTTGCTTTGATGACTATTTATATTTAGCCAACAATTATCAATTAATCCCGGTTTACTTTCTTTACCAATTTCCATCAAGAACTAACAGCTAAGAAAAGCAAGCATAGATATCACACTATCTATCAAAACAAGAGGCAATATCATATGATCGATAAAAAATTCTTTATCTGGTTCTAAAATATTTATTATGTCAATTCCATTGTCATTCAGTGGGATAAAACATGTAACAATATAGTTTCATGTAAAAGAAAGAGAAGTAATGAAACCCCTACCTCAAATGTTTTTGACGAAAACCCCAACAAACGAAGAACTCCCAAGAAATCTGGGTTGATTCTCCAAGAATCCTCCTTAGATCTCTTCTCATAACACAACCAAGACCAAAAATCATCATATTTGGCATCGACACACTTAGATCTACCCATAAAAGATGTTGGTCTAAGAAACCGAGAGAAGAGGAGAAGTAGATCCAAGTGGATCTAAGAAACTGATAAAGAACGAAGAAGAACAATCACATACCTCCAAAAACGGGCTTTGATTTTCCTAGAGAAGCCTTCGGATCACCTCCAAAATACTTGGGAGAGTTTCTCCTACCTTTATGGGAGGGTAATCCTGAGTTATGGCTGCTTAGGAGCTTAAACGAATCCTTTGGAGGAAAAATGAGTTAGATCCACAATTTTAGGATCTTATATAAGTGTCTGCATGGTTTGATCGCACGGTTAGACAAACCATGCGCTAACCATGCGGTCACTACTACCTCGTCAAACACTCCTCGCATGGTTAGGCCACACGGTTAGACAAACTGTGTGATAACCATATGTTAGCCACTACCTCCAAACCCAACTACGCATGTTTTGGCCCCACAGTTTAGACAAACCATGCGCAGCCCGTGCGAAAGTTACTGCCCTTTAGTTTTCCTTAATGTTTCTCCCAAAAACACCCCCACATAACTACTCCAAAACAAGCGTAGTTAGAAACATCAAAAGTAGCTAAAAACGTAACGTGATGTTACAATTCACAACTGTCTACTGTTGAAATGGTTCATCGAAAAGGAAGATTTTGGAAAATCATTGGGGATAAGTTTCCTTGACCTCCCGGAATGCCTCTAACACCGCATTTTCATAAAGTAGTGGAATAGAGAGGTCTGGGCCATTACATCAGATACCAATCAAAACATTATCGTCCTCGAGAATCCAAAACCCACCTAAAGAGAAAACGAAACAGGGTCTGAACAACCACCCATCGAGATACCTTTCAAAGGAGCAAGCCACAAAAGCAACAAAGGGAGCCATATCTTAAAAATGAATGTTTCATAACCACAAAAGATACAACAAAACATGAAAAGAGTTAAACATCGAACAACTCTGGGTACTAAGCACGTATCTGTGAATCACATTCTCAGGAACTCTCCTCCAAGCCACCGTGTCACCACAAGATAAAAACTAAAGGAATAGAATGCATGCGCAACACCTTATCCTTATGGTCTTGGATCACCACAGGTCGCTCCTCAAAGGTTGCATCATCGTCAACATCGATCTCTCCCCAATCGATGATGTGAGAGTTGTCATGAAGATAACGATGGAGCTATGATACATGGAAACATCATGTATCCGACTCATCTCTGGGGAAGTTCTACTTGATACACCATAGCTCCAACAAGAGCTAACACCTCGAAAGGCCCAACAAACCGGTTAGAAAGCTTACTTCCACAACAAAACCTTCGTTTCCCATGACAGGGAGTCACCTTTAGAAATGAATGATCCCCAAAATTAAACTCTAACGGTCCCTTTATTTGGTCAGCATATGATTTTTGATGATCTTGCACTGTCTTCAACCTCTCATGAATCACCTGAACCATCTCTGTTGTATTCTGCACTAGTTCCGGTCCGAGAATTACTGACTCTCCATCCCCAGTCCAGCACAACAGAGAATGAAAAGGCCGGCCATAAAAGGCTTCAAACGACGCCATACCAATGGGGGAGTGAAAACTATTATTGTAAGTGAACTCCACCAAGGGTAAGTGCCTCATCAATGATCCTCCAAAATCAATAACACAAGAGCGTAACATGTCTTCAAGAGTCTAGATGGTTCACTCTGTCTGACCATCCATTTGAGGATGAAAAGCAGTGCTAAGGCATAGTTGAGACCCGAAAGCATGTCGGAGACCTCTCCACACCCTAGATGAAAACGAGGACATCTATCACAAATGATCATCCTAGGGACTCCATGATTTCTCACCACCTCTTCTAGATACTTCCTAGAGAAAACTTCCACTAATCTAGATTCCTTGATTTCTATAAAGTTGGTTGATTTTGTTAAACGATCCACTACCACCTAAATTACATCATGTCCTCCCAGAACTCGAGGAAACCTGTAAGAAAGTCCATTGAGATATCCTCCCACTTCCACTGAGGAATCTCTAATGGTTGTAGAAGACCACCAAGGACACGGTGTTTGACCTTCACCTTCTGGAAGACTAAACATCGAGACACAAACTCCGCAACTGCACGCTTCAGCCCAGACCACCAAAATTGAATCCTAAAGGCTTGGTACATCTTTTTCATGCCAGGATGTACCGCTAAAGGAAAACTATGGAACTCTCTAATGACCGTATCATGCATCATCAAAGGAACAAAAATCATTCTGTGATACAACACTATGTGTTGTTCGTTCTTAGACCAACCTTCAGGGGCCTCGCCACAAACAACTCAGTCTCTCCAGACTTCCACCTCTATATCTCCCAACCGGGAATCTTCCACATTTTTCATTAGGGATGACTATACCGTCCTCTAGAAAAGACAGTCTCTACCCTAAATTATCCCATATCTAGATTCAATGGTGATAATTCTTCTATTACCCTCTAGGAATCACCGGATTCATGCACAACATCACTATATGACTTTTGGCTCAGTAAATCAGCTACAACATTCCCTTTTTGAGGTGTATATGATATTTATAAGTCATATTGCTATAATAAATACATCCACCAACGCTGTCGTAAGTTCAGGTCATGCTGGGAGAAAACATACCTCAAACTCTTATGATTGGTGAAAACCAAAAAGGTTTCACCAATGAGGTAATGTCTCCACATATTCATAGAAAACACCATGGATTTCAACTCAAGATAATGGGTGTCATATTTGTGTTCATGGGGACATAACTTCCAAGACCCATAAGAAAACAACTGACCTATGCTGCATGAAAACAGAGCCTAAACCTAGATTTGAAGCATTGCAGAAAACATCAAACTGAACTTCTTTTAGCTGGAAGACAAAGTACTGAAGCACTTACTAAATTTTCCTTTAGATACTCGAAATCATCCTGGAACTGATAATTCTAAATGAATTCATGATCCTTCCTTGTCAAAGTTGTTAGAGGGGTTGCAACTTGTGAGAAATTGGATACAAACCTCCTGCAGTAGCCTGCAGGACCAAGGAAAATTCACACCTCTGACACTGTCTGGGGGGATTCCCAAGACACAACTGCTTCAATATTCGATGTATCCACAACTAATACCTGTTGGGACACAACATTCCCCATGAAACGGACTTCTCGAGCACAAAATGCACATGTAGTCAACTTCCCAAATAGCTGATGTTGATGAAGGACTCCTAAAATGGCTTGTCGATGTCGTGCATGCTCCTCTTCAGATGTAGAGTAAATAAGGATGTTGCTGATAAAAACTACCAAGAACTTGTCTAGGAACTCTCAGAAAACAACATTCATCAATCCCATGAATACAAATGGATCATTCATCACGCAAAACGGCATTACAACGAACTCATAATTCCCATGAAGACAATGGAACACAATCCTCGGAATATCTTCATCCTTCACATGCATCTGATGATATCCTGAACGCAAGTCAATCTTTGAGAACTAAATTTCACCCTTTAGTTGATCGAATAAGTCATCAATCCACAGAGAAGGATAGTGATTCATTATTTCCACTTTGTTTAATTGACAATAATCAACACTCAACTGCAAACTGTCATCGGCCTTCTTCATGAACAAAACCGCTGCACCCCACAGTGAGACACTTGGCCGAACAAAACCGCACTTTAACTGACCATCAAGATATATAGGTATCTCTCACAACACATAAGGGGCCATCCTATATGGAGATATAGAGATAAGAGACGCTCCTGGCTATAGCTCGATCCCAAACTCGATCTATCGTCGAGGGGGTAATGCTGCAACCTCTTCTGGAAAGACATCACGGTACTCCTCTATGACCCTAGGAAACGCCAACTGTTGAACCTCTGAAGAAGTCAACATCAACTCAGCCATCATGGATGATAAGGATGGAATGTGCCTATGACCCATTTGAGGATCTCTCTCACCAATAAACACCACTTTCACTCCTTCCACACCAAGGAAAACGACCTTCTCCCTGATGAAATCTATGATAGCATGCACTGAATACAACCAATCCATGCGGTGGATGACATCATATGGTTATTTTCGTAAACATAGGAAATCTCCAAAAGAGTGGTGTTTCCCCAACACTAGCTCATAGTCTCTACATACTTCAAACAAGTAAGCTCGACCTCCAACTGGCATAGTCAATGACAAGGGCCCTAGAACCCTCTCTACCTCACGTCCCAAAGCATAGACAAGGGTAGGTGATATGAAGGAGTGTGTCGCTCCAAAATCAAACAAAGCATAACCAAGGTAGAAAACAAGAAATGGGTACCTCTAATGACATATTTCTTTCCTGGGGCTGGAAACGCTAGAGCATGAATCTGACCACGACCTCCTCTATGGCCTCTCTAACCCTGATGACGACCACCACCACGACTGCGCTCTTCTCTCTGAGGATAGGGAGCGTCATGGGGTTGTCCTCTACCTGCCCCATCTACCCTGTGAAGATCTAAAGTTGGTGAATCCGGCTGCTGTTGTTGCCTCAGCTGGAATTGCCTCAAAGGAGGAACCTGAAGCATATCACCTGGTTCACGATGAACGCTCTAAAAGTTCAGGTACTCCTGCTGCTGATGGCCATGACCACCACAAGATAAACCAGCACATGATCCCTTGGCATAAGCCTGAGGGTTGCTTCCTCTAGAGAAATGAGATTTGAAGGTATGGGATCTACCCATGGCTGAACGGAAACTCTTCTGCACTGACAACCGGGAACCACAGACCACAACTCTGCTTCAAGAGGGATCATGAAGATCCCCCTCTCGTGATGATATGGTCCTGGTAAAAGTTCTATCGACAACCTCTGCCCTCATCAGCACCTCAAGATATGTCTTTAGTATAAATGGGGTGACCTTGAGTTGGATCTCTAGACGCAAAGCCTCCTCGAAATGCCTCGCCCTGGCCTCCTCATCTACCATTAGGTCTGAAGCATATCGCAAAAGGTTCCTAAAACGGATTCCAAACTCTTGAACATTGGAAATCCCCTGTCGAATCGTAAGAAGCTCTTGGAAACTGGACACCATCATAGTCGAAGAAAGGAACTCGACTCTAAACTTGTCTTGGAACACCTCCCATGATATCACAAACCCCTCATGATCCCTGAGGTACAAGGACCACAGTTGTTTTTCTGCTTCACGCAGCATCGTCACAGCTAAGGACACCCAGTTATCCTTCCAAGCATGGGTTGAACTGAAGCCTATCTCAACCTCCACCAACCTGTATTCCATGAAAGCATCTGAAACAGATCCCACTTACTTATACAGAATCTGGAGTTGAAACTCTTGAATTTTCTTCCTCCAATTGTAATCGTCGTCAACTTCTACCCTGCAGCGATCCGCTGGAACAGACTGCTGGACATCTTCTACGCAAACCTGGTGAGGACGTCGACCTGAATCCATACCAATGAAATAAAAAACAGTTAGAGTTCCTAAACCTGGAATATGGAAGAATCAACATTAATTATTTAATGGTTTTATTTTATTCATTTTAGGTTAATTGATTTCATGTTATACCCATTCAAACACATGCACAAAGAACAATGATGCATGATCCTTTCCTAAGTCTCTACCATGCATCTAGTATCACCTTGTTTAGTAGCCATTTTAAACTTAAAGGTATGTAAATCAGATCATAGGGGGCCCTAAACACCTATGTCTCAGCCAGTCTCCAGTGTTTACCTCACTTGTTAAACATGAGTGACACCATTTCCCTACCAACCCATGCAACATCGCATGTGCCTAACTCCAAAACTCCATCCTATCCCTCAACTTAACTCTGATACCACTCTGTCGCAACCCCCTCCCCACAAAGTGTACCCCTCCTGGGAAGGCAATGTGAGAAGAGAGATAATGAACCCCGAGTCCCACCTCCAGTAGGCCCCGAGTTGGCGACTAGCACTGAGGATATAATAAACACACAAATGAGAGGCATTACCTTCAAAGAGAACACATTCAGAAGAGAGAGATAAGATAGACACCAACCAACTCCAACTCAGAACTGAAATATAAAAGAAACCTAGGTGGAAAAATGTAATTCCATGCAAAAGTACTACAAATGAAAGGGGAAAAACTACAAGTACCCAAAATAAAGTTAAAACAGTAGAAACAACAAGCCCGAATAGCTCCTGCAACCCCAAGCTAGTAGAAACCAACTTGATCTCTAACCTTCTTCAAGTGACCTAAAGAACAGTTTATATATACATAGGTTGAGTATAACAATATACTCAGTAGGATCCTCCCTGAAGCCTCTCATACAATGGTAAAGATATAATGCTAAAGCATAGTGAACAACAAGTGAAACTAACTCATCACTTAAACAAGTATACTATGTTTCCAACCTCACTATGGATACTCTCACCAAGTAACGCGTACAAGAATATATCATATAGTAAAGAATATCAAGGGTACCCTGCTATGAATTCCCCACTGGTTTACTGCTTTTCCCCAATATCGCACATCCTGAGCATCCCTCTCCAAAAAGGCTTGCCCGCTAACACCTGGGCGAAGCACCACAATGTGCACCTCGTGCAACACAAAGGCTTTCCCGCAGACACCTGGGCGAAGCACCACACCATCCTCACAACCAAAAGTGACCAGGTAGTTTCTGAGAGCCACCAAAACTCAAATAATGTGTATCATACATTGGGTATTATACCTCAAGCCATTACAGCCCATACACCGAGTAAGGATCCTCAAACCATCACAACATATACATGTTACACCTATAGTAGTCCATAGAAAACTATATCCAGAATATATATGTGTGAATAACCACAAGCCATTATAGCCCTCTACGCTAATATATGGGGAAAACTAACCATTTTTCCTACGAGCACAAGTAACTAACAAGAGAATAGAGAGGGGCCAAAGGGGGTAGTCATCCATTCATCCTCCCACCGGAATGTTGGGGAAAACACCCCCCCCCCCCCCCCACAGGGCTCAAAATCCTTGGGGTGTCAGTTTCCCTTACTAAATGGGTGGATTAATGTATAGAATCACAAAAAGTACAAAATATAATATATCTCACAACCACACTATGGGAATAACCTAGTATTAGACACAACTGCATCTAACGTCTCTCAGACCCCGAGCTACTATTTCAAAGAATAGTTATCCTATAAGAACACAACAAAACAAGAGGTTTATTAGATTCCTTAATTCATTTTTTATCATTTCCAATGAACGTTATTTAATTCATTAAACATTAATTAAACATGAACAATTACACATTAAATTTAATTAGCATCACACCCAAAATCCACTGTTCCTTCAAAAGTTTTCAACCTCATTATTAAGTTCCGACAACTCAAACCCCAAGAGTTAACACCATTTAATAAAAAATTTATTACAGAAACACTTTCCCATATACCCATGAATTATAGAAAATCATTCTATGCTACTAACACAAAGGGGCTAAACATGGTGAGTAGATGTACTACCCATCGAGTCTATGTCACCTATAGAAAGATCATAGACCCATTCCCCCTTGATAATCTAAACACGCAAAGCACATGGCATACCCTGTGTGTCTTCACCTCTTTCGGAAGAAGCGTAAGCAAGACCAGCTGCCTTGAGCAGAGGGGAAAAGTAAGCAGATAAAAAACCAAGAATCAGAAAGCATCCAACAATCACATCCATCCCATTCCATCATCCTTAGTGTCCTCCCTAACACCCATATGAATAAACTAATGCATCTCGCCACTCTAGGCGTCATTCGTTGCCACAAGCAAAAGGCCTCTATGCCCCCACATATCACAACACCCATCCAGGATCATGACACAACACAATCAGCAGGAAAAACAAACATCACATCAATTTGGGCTATAAGACCTTTGACAAACAAGGGGGGAACTCAGAACCCTTAAAGGAATTATCAAACAATCAAATTATTTAATCCATCTCGAATTAATAGATTTATAATCTGTTGGTTCCAACATCGGGAAACCTAACCAGTAAGCTATCACAAATGATTAAACATTCTTACTGCACCAATTTAATTAACATAAAATTAAAACAAGAACCAGATTCGTTTTCATGCCTCTTTATCTTTAGCAATCAATTATCAATTAATCCCAGTTTTTGTTCTTTACCAATTTCCATCAAGAACAAACATCTAAGAAAAGAAAGCATAGATATCACACTGTCTAGAAAAACAAGAGGCAATATCATATGATCGATAACAAATTCATTATCTGGTTCAAAAATATTTATTATGTCAACTCCATTGTCCTCAAGTGGGATAAAACATGATAAAAATATAGTTTCACATAAAATAAAGAGAAGCAACGAGTCCCCTACCTCAATGGTTTTTGCAGAAAACCCCAACAAAAAAAATAACGCCCAAGAAAGTCGGGTTCATTATCCATTAATCCTCCTTAGATCTCTTCTCCTAACACACCCAAGACCAAAAATCATCATATTTGGCCTCGACACACTTAGATCAACCCATAATGGATGTAGGTATATGAAATAGAGAGAATATGAGATGTATATCCAAGTGGATCTAAGAAACCAATCAAGAACGAAGAAGAACAAAGAAGAACGATCGCATACCTCAAGAAACCAGCTTCGATTTTCCAATAGAATCTTTCGGATCGCCTCCAAAACGCTTGGGAGAGGTTCTCCTACCTTCAAGGGAGGGTAATCCAGAGTTATGGATTCTTAGGAGCTTAGACGAACCCTTTAGAGGCAAAACGAGTTAGATCTACAATTTTTGGATCAAATTTAAGTTCCTGAACGGTTCGCTCGCATGGTTAGAAAAACTGTGTGCTAACTGTGTGTTAGCCACTACCTCCAAACTCAACTATGCACGGTTTGGATGTAGGGTTTAGACAAACCGTGTGCATCCCGTGTGAAAGATACTGCCCTTTATTTTTCTTTAATGTTTCTCCCATACACCCCCCCCCCCAAGTCACTACTCCAAAACAAGGGTAGTTAGAAACATCAAAAGTAACTAAAAACATAATGTGATGATAAAGTTCACAATTGTCTACTATTGAAACGGTTCATCAAAAAGGAAGATTTTGGAAAAGCGTTGGGGATAAGTTACCTTGACCTCCTAGAATGCCTCTAACACCGCATTTTCACAAAGTAGTGGACCAGATAGGTCCGAGCCATTACAATCAGATTGTTTCTTCCTCTTGAATTAATTAGATCGATGATCCTTTTCTCAACACTTATAGAAGACTCACATGTCTTTCAAGCATTTCTCGAGATGATTCTTTCCATAGTTCTCATATAATGGGAATTTCATTGTTCACCTATTCTTCTTTGTTGCTTCACCTTTTCCTTGGTTATTAGAGTACCGCTTCTTATCTTGGTTTCCCTTGAACAAACTTGTTCTAGACAATTCTTTCTCTGATTTGATGCAAATTGATACATTTTTTTCATATGATGAATTTTTTTGAGAATCCAGTGCTCTTCAAAGACTTGGCATTAGACCTTCCACGAAATGATCGATCTTGTCTTCCAGGATGATATGTAATCTATAGAATACCTAGATAGTCTTGTGACGGTCTCCCCATACTCGGTAACACTGTCTTCTTCCTTTTCCATTAATCTATATAATATACTCTTCATTTCGGTTCATTTCTCACAAGGGAATTATTTTTTGAAGAATATTTCCTTAAAATTCATCTATTACATATCTTCTATTTTATCTTCCTCCTTGGTATTCTGGATCAAGGACCACCATTGATTGGAATCTCTCTTGAGATAATATACCTCAAGTACTACCTTTTCATTTTCATTTCATCTTAATTACATGAATATATTTTCAAGGGACAAGATCCACTGCTCAGCATCCACTAGAATAGTAGTTCCACTAAACTATGGGGGCTTCTGCTGCATGAAATGATCCAACACTATTGTGTCATGGTTACTCGTCACAACCTGAGTAATTTTTCCCAATATGGTCATGATCTGATCATCCCCAACATTGACTATGTTGACTTACTCAGTGTGGAGATCCCCACATTTCACACGAGTATTGATTCCCCTTATTTCATTAGGTGCCACTTATAAAAAATGGATTACACTATATTAGGTTATTAATCTCAAATATAAAAGAACATAACATAGATTGAAATTCTATGCATAACTAATCTTATAAACATGGTTTCTCAATAAAAAAATACATTAAAATCATTCATAATGGATTGTAAAGAAAATTTTAATTATCATAAGCATATCCCTTAGGAGTTTCAATACCAAGAGTGAAACAAGGCCCATTTTCATTTACTAGGATACCCTTGCTGAAGCCCAAAACTCATTGTCTGAGTTTTCACTCCTAGATACATCTGAATCAGAACTACCTCAACTTATTGTATCCAGTAACAGATTTATTTTCTATAAATATCCACATAATTTATTACTTACCAAAATATGATGATGTTTTTTAATGTTTATTCTCAAATGATAACTTAGGTATTTTTTCCCTAATCTACATTTTTTAATCTATTTTCCAGGTTTTCAACTAAACTTCCTTTGATACCAATTGTGACACACCGACCCCTCTAGACCAGAGCCAGTGCATTAATAATTACAGTGACATGGTTAGAAGGATTGAAATCCCTAAGGAAAGATCAGTTTTTTAGTCTCTAGGAATCTAGATACATATATGTAACTCAAATTACATTAGGAAAGGTAGCAGGATAGAATACATAACAAAAAACTAAAAATCGCATCCATATAAACTCAATAAATGATCTCCTCTTCAAAACCTACCGAAGGTAAACCAATGGAAAGGGGTGAGAACAAAAGGATAGTAAGGGTTACATATAGTGAAAGCATAAATTATATAATAAGTTAATGATAAACACTTTGACATAATCAATATGGCATGGTTAATAATTTAAAAACTCACTCCATTAACAAACTCAGAATGAAACTGCCTCCATATATTTTTTCATAGTTATAACTTAATGTATAGTAATAACTGATAATGAATAAATATAATTATTGTTAATTTAAAGTCATGTATCTGGAACATGATACCATAATACTGTTAAAACATTTTTTTTTCTGGGGGTAGAAACTCGTCTGATTTTTGGAATGAAACTTGAAGGGTCTGTTGCTAACTGATTTGTCCCATGAGGCCTGTCGATGCATCGAGGAGCTATAGCGGACCCCAACCTCCAATGAAATTACAAATGTTTCAATATATATAGATTTAATACATCTACAATATGCCTTCACAATATATTTATAGAGTAGATAATATGGATTTGTCAATATTTCCCTAGTTAAAATAACTTTCCAAATAAACACAGTATGTACAAGGGTATACAGCTTAAGACAATACTCATATACATGAAACCAAAATATGGATATACAAAATATTTACAATTTAAACTGAAAAATGATCTCAAATGGGATGTAGATACAACATATAAGATATATTAGGTGCATAATACCAAGAAGGTCTCAATGAAATGCAAATTGAGACAAAGCCTCTTACCATATTGTAATTAATTGAATTATTTGACCAAAAGTCAATAATTATCATATTAATCATAAAATAAAATGAATATAAAGATACTCATGTTATTATATATCAAATTTCAGTAAACATATACCACATACAAGAAATAAGTGGTGAACAATGGAAATCTCACAAAAATGAAAGTGAGATGAGAAACGCCATAACTTATGCTCGAGGGTATTCTTTGTTTATTTTAATGAATAGAACAATCAAATTTAGTGTCATTAATTAATAAGTCCCAAACCTCATATTAATTTAATTGATGTATTATAACCTTATTATGCCCATTCATGGCCCTTTCTATGGGTTTAATAGGTTTAATTTTATTGTCTGGAAGCATTTTCTTCCCTAGTTTTCATGATCGGTTTACTTGTATTAATGAATGGAAGTTTTTGTATGTGTGGTTAAACATAATGAATTTTTAATATATATTATTAATGAAATTTCAGAGATATAAATTATATTATAATTATTTTGGGTTATATACCATGACGATGATTCATTTGTTAAAAGTTAATTTCAATTGTTTGGATTAACTTGGCAGTTTTGTTCATAGTGAATTTGTTTTTTATTATTTTTTTATATTATGAGTGTGTAAGGATTACAGAAAATTAATGAAATGAAATAAATATATTTCGATATGTTTCAACTATAAAAATGGTTTCATAAACATAATTGAACATGGTAATGAAAATTGAGAACCCGACGTCCATGAATGTGATAAATTAACACATATTGGACGACGTTTTTAGTATAAGAGGAGGGGGAAAGAGAGATGATGATGAAATATTCCATTAGCATAATTAAATTAAAATTAATGTAAGTTATGAGAATTATCATAACATTTAGATGAGGGGAGATGAGGAAAGAAGTAGAAAATAAAGGAACTCAAAATTGAAGAAAATTGAGAAATCTCTCATTAAGATTCGACTGCCTAACTGTGTCACTTTAAATTTCATAAAATATTTTGACGAGAGAAAAGGGTATCTCAATAATCTTAAATTATATGAATATAAAAGTTAATATGTAATGACATATCCCAATATAGACCAATTTAAAATAAAATAGAAACATAAAATGAAAGCTTTAAGAAAAGAGAAGGGTGGTTGATTCTCTTTCCTTGTAGAGTAACTCCCAAAAACTGAATGTTTGGACAATAGGGGTTTGAGGAAACCTAGGGAGGACTCTTAGGAAGGTAATACTACAATATATTAGTGGATAATGATTTTATAAAGAAATTAAATGAAGGGGACGAGTGGTTAATTATTGTAAATTAGAGGTATTTTTTATTAATTTAAATGGACACCTCATTAGTGGTTTTTGCAAAACCCTGGGCTTGCCCGTGGTATTTGTGCATGGTTTTAGCCACTTGGGACACCTCATGTAATAGTTTACTATAAAAAATTATAACAAGCTTTTATATTTAATTATAACATCATTTTAATGTCATTAAACTACCAAAAACGGAAAACTGTATTGTAACTATTCCCAAAAAATCAAGTATTTTAGAAAAATCCCAAAAATTCACCCAAACTATTTATCGATGTGTTGAATTAAAAATTGACCTCTATTTTTTGAAAATAATTTTCTATATATTATTAATTTATTAATTAAGTAAAATCATATTATATTACAAAACAAATTTAAATGTATATTTAGTTTTATATCACATTGACAAATTAAATATGTTCTAACTATCTTATTACCTTATGAAAATAAAATATTATAATTATTTACTATTCATATGAGTCATATTAATATTCATATTACTATTTATATGGTTATGTTACAATTTATCAATAAAATCTTGTTAGTTTTATCAGACTTCAAATCACTTATTGGTCACAACTCTAGATAATCGTTTTTCAAAATTCAAAACATAGAAGTGGAAAATTTATGCTTAATGTATAAGTTATGACTATCACCTAAATAACCAATTATTGATTAAAAGGAACACAGTGATTCATAAAATATTGGCTATGAATATAATGTATTTAATATAATCCAACCATAAAATGTATAGGGTTTTATAAATATATAGTAAAATGGATTTATAGATTTTTTCCAAAATATAATACAATATAATTAATTGAGGTCACTAAATTCACTTTCCTAATATACTTTTATATTAAATAATTATACAGTTATGAAAATTTTCTCTTTATAAAACTTCTCTTTCCTCATGACTACATTTTAATTTTAAATTGAATTATTCTAGTTATGTGAATTGAATTTGTAAAAATTAATTCCATACTTGGGGTTAAAATAATACAATAAGGGTAAAAAATGACATAACACATATCCAATACCCTTTAAAAGGAAATATTTAGAACCTGTAATCACTAATGTTCAATAATGATCCATTTTTTATGTTTTTCTTTGCATGAAAAAATCATGAGAATCACCTTATCTTTTCAAAAATTCCATGTGTGTCATATCCCCCACTTATAAAAGGCAACCCCTACTCTTATCCTCTAAACACTTCAAAAAACATTTGATTTAGTATATACCTACCTAAATATCTAATTAATTCAATCCACATATACTGAATTCTTTATTATAATTATGAATATATCATAGTAAGGCTTTTGTTATAACCCTAAATAGGTTGTCTCAAGAAGTGGTAAAATTCATAAGTATTTGTATTCATTTTATTTATTCTTCTACCTCCATAAAACCATCCACAAACATGTTAATATAAAAACACCAATATATAATTTATGTTTATATGTTATTATTTTAATGTTATAACCCATATCATTATCAACTTTAATCAAACATGAAATGAAACTATCGATCATGTGTATGATAGACTACAACCGCATGAACCGATGTATTTCATTTTCCATCACCACATTTGAAAAATGGATATAATGATGGAGTTAACATATTTATATAATATTTATGAAATTATTATACTTAAGGAATTATTATATCACATATACCTTCTGACTTTCCATTTCATGGGGGATACTATAATGTCGCAATTGTGTATGGTGGGATATTATCTCATAGAGCAATGTGACTCGCTTTTCGCTTATTATTTACAAGAAAGGTATTAATATTAATGATAAATAATATATGTTGTTTTTATAATCTAAAAAAATATGTAAGTAAAATATCACATCAAACTTCTAACCTTCCTATCCATTTTAAAATAATAATGTCGTTTGTGTGTACGTTAGGACTACCACCTCCACATAGCGACGTGAAGTATTTTTCTTAATATTATTATATGGTTTGTAATAGAGATGTATTTAATAAAAATAAATTCTATATGTGATATAATAATTATTCAAAAAATATATATTTATATTTATTTCCCTTTATTTAATCCATCAAGAAAAATGGAAACTATGTCCATGCGTATGTATGACCTACCGTCTCCATGAACGGTGTAATCCATTTTATACCTCTAAATTTAACAGATTAATCTAAATATGTTTATAAGGAATACATATGATATTTTTATCATATTTAACATTTTTTATTTTATAAAATTATTATCCTATTAAAAGTACCAAAATTATTGAAATTAAATATATATGAAAAACAATGAAATTATTACTCATAACAGCGATTTTAACAAAGAATTTTAAATAAATTTGTGATAAAATTCTATAAGTAAATAATATATAGAATAATATATATTAGTAACATTCTTTAATATATTTATAATAATAATATATTTATTATAAATGAGGTTCAGATACATATGAGGGAAGTTGAACCAATGGTAAGGGTTTCTTATCTCTCTTTTACTTCTGTGAGAGATATGCTATTTTCACCACTTTTTCCATTATGTGCTGTAAATAATTACCCTTTTTCTGTTATATTGTGAATCTATTTACCTTCATGGAATATTAATTTTTATTTTATCATTATTTATATTATGAGGATTACAATTCCGAAGTTACAAAAGTGGTGAGGGTTAATTTCACAATATCATTGTTATTTATGATTATTTTTATAAGTCTCCCTTAGGGAAATTATTTGATATTTTTATCTAAGAATAAATCTATTTTATTCTCCTCTATTTATTCAGAAATATTTTCATGTAATTTCAGAATTTTTCAAAACAAGTTAACTAAAATTTATTTATTTATTTTTAAGAAAACCCAACATTATTTCTCTCTTTAGGAGGAAATTGTTTTCATAAAAATCCATGTTTCATTAAAATTATTTCCAAAATGTTTTAAAAATTTTAATAATGATTTATTAAATAAATTGTTACCCATATTTATATTTACATAAAAAATTAAAATGAATCTTCATGTCATTTTCAAAATAAGTTGTATTTTGATTTGATAAAAAATATAAAATAAATATTTGTTTTAATGTATATGGAATGATTGTATTTTTACACCAAAATAACGAATCAATGATTAAAAGATTATTTTCAAATACTTTTTTGTAAATATCTTTTGTAGCTTTTGATTTAAAAAAAAATTCAAAGTGAAAAAATTATTTTCCTAAAAAAAATAATGAAATTTTTATGGTACTTATATTAATCAATGATATCAAAATTTTATTGTAATTTTTTCCCACTAGGGATATATTTTATGGACATCATTCTTATTCTTTATTTGGATGGTTTATGATTAGTTTGTCTAAGTGTGTTCAATTTTATTATCATTCACCATATTACACTAGATGATTTCGGAATGTATATATTTTATTAGGGAATGTATTAACGTTTCATATGATTGTTTTCCAATACAAATGTTTATATTGATTATGTTTCATGCTTTTAATATTAGCAATTTATTAGACATAGAAATTGATGGGTGGATCTGGTTATAGATATAACCTTGATGCATTGATAGGTCTCCTGAGACTAATCATTTGGATAAATTAGATGGATTTCTATCAATGTACATAAAACATATTGTGATAGGTCTTTACAATTTCAAATGTCTGACATTAGGAATTCCCTCAATTTAAGATCATTTATTTCCATGTTATAATTCAATTAGTTAGAATATCCGTTGATACATTTCAAGTTTATATGATTGTTTATATGGAATTATTTGGTCATCATTTATTCATTTCATATTATGCTCAATTTATTAACTAAATGAAATGTGTTTCAATTATTTACCTTTCCAAATTTATTATTATTATTTATTCAGGACAACATGCATTGTACACATACCATTACTAGGCATCTGAGATCACCCCATTCTTATGTTTAATTTTCCTTTGGATACTAGGAACTGTTTTTTGAATGATATATAGGTATATTCTAGGACTAAATGTTAATTTTTTATTATTATCATAAATCCTCTTTTAACAGATAATGGGGAAGCCAACATGACGTCAAAGACATAAGACATGAAACTGTGCCCCAATGGTCAAAAATCCAAAAACCAGATCAATTAAAAAAGGAAGGCCCCTCCCCATAATAAAAAACATTATGTCCAGTTTCCACCTTTCCAATGCTACATAGAAAGATATCCCATGTAGAGATGCACAGTACTGGTAACGATGTCCATGTCCATACCCTCTCAGACATCTTAAATGTAATTGCAATGGTCCAATGAAAACTATGAACTCTATACTTTATCTGGAGAAACCTCTAAAGAAAATCTAGCATCATAGACCCTTGAACTCCAGCCCATAGGCCACATAGTAAATAACATCATAACAAATTCACACACCATAATAGAAGATTCACAAAAAGAATTAAATTCACCCAATCCAAATAAGAAGTCAAATATCAGGCCATAAACACAAAAATAGCCTCTCGGCCTCTAGAATCAATTCCAGAAGAAGCTCTGTAGAAAAATAACCTAAGCAAAAATAAATCATGCCACCACCATCATGCTCTCTCGTGGAGATCAAAAACACAACCAAATCACTCATACCAGAAAAAACGTTTTTGCAACCTCCGAACACAACAGACCAGATCTTGACCTAAGAAATTCCCCACACATCAATCGAGATGATTGATCCCACCGAAGATCATGAACCCTCAATGCTACATAAGATGAACCCATGATTCCACCAGATGAACCCACAAACCCTAGAAATGAAGAAACCCAACCTACAACTCTGCTGAAGCCTGGATCTCAAACCACAATATCACCACAACAAGAGGATCAGACCACGACATTTCCAAGAAGAGATGAGGAGCAGACCCGTAGTCGGCTGATAAGAGGAAGGATAGTGGGAATGGGTAAACCCATGTGGGGTGAAGCCCCTTATAGGACCATCTATTAAAATCCTTAAAGAAGAATCATAGGATTATTTTATGAGTAATAATATATTTCACAATGAAAACATATTGAGTATTTTATATTCTAAATGAAATAAAAATTTCAAGTATTTATATAGATTACCAGGAAAAATTTACCATGTTGTCCTCCGGTATGTGATACCTTATATCCAGTGATAATATAAAAAATAGAAACCAGTTATAGGTTACTGGAGTCAAGGTCAATACAAGATCTATGAAAAAAATAGTTAATACTCGGAATCGATGATTTTAAGGAAATTATTAATAAATGGGAGTTGAGATATTATAAGTGGATGATTTATGACATTATAATTGTTCACATGATTTTTTATAGAATTATAATAAATTAAAATTTATTAAAAAAGGTGATAAAATCATTAATAAAACAATTTAGACCTAATGTAAAGGATTTTTGAATCACTTTTATTTCACTAATAAACATTCCATATTCCCCACTTATTTATTTTATGTGGTGTATATACTAAAAATAAATGTATTAAATGATTCTTCTAATAATAATTATGGGGATTCATGTATCCTTATAAGCTTATCTTTTTTATGAGGTAATGATTCAAAATTTACCAAAGAGGTATGGGATTTCTATTTCAATCTCAACTTAATTTGTATTTTTATCCTTGAATTTTCATTGAATAAAATTATATAATAATTTCCTAATAAGTACAATTAATTTTCTTCTAATTTTTTTATTTATTTATAATACATCTTTTCCTCTTATTTTAATCACTTAAAGTACTCAATAGAATAAAAAATGTATTTTAGGAAAAACAACATTATTCCTCTTTTCAGTCGAAAATCCTTTTTATTCCATATCCATGTTTTCTAAAAATGATATTAAAAATTATTTTATATTCAAATATAATTTTTAAAGTCATTATTAACCATGATTTAATTTTTACAAAAAAAATTAAAATGAAACATCTTATCATTTTCTGACTGAGTTACTTTAGAGTTTTCACCAAATATGTGAAACAAATATTTATTATATATATATGGTATGAACATAATTTCCCACTATCAAGACCAATAAATGGTTTTAAGAATACATTATATGTTTTCAAAGTCTATTTTAAATAAAACTTTTTGTAATATGTTTAAATTTTTTCCATTTTAATATTTTATTTAAAAATGAAAAGTGTATTTTCCTCAAGAAATATTCCATTGATCCTTTATATGAATTTATAATCTGTGATAACATCCTTTGATGTTAAATAGTATTTACTTAGAAAATGATGAAGTGATAGAATTTTTATTCTTTATCTGGATTACTATGTTTAAGATGATGAAATATCAATGAAACTCATTTTATTTTCCACGGGTTAAGTTATGATGAACATCTTTATTATCTTGTGGATTAAATATGAATGAATTCTTAATTATGTGATTGGTGGGACAAGAATTACATATCCATCTCATTAATTTTGAAAATATTAATTTTATATGAGTTCAAATGGTTTACAAGAGGTTATCCAAATCCCAATAGAGGGTACCCAGGAGGTTATCCCAATCCCAAAAGAGGGTACACATGAGGTTATATCAAGCGCAAATTAAGTACACAATTGTTTGGACCAATCTTAGAATTTTATTAATGTCTTGGTGGAAGTCATTGAAAAAATAATTTTATGAATATGATTATGACATGTTTATTCCATTAATTTCTAACATGATCTTATTCTTATGTTATGTTCTCAAATATTATATTCTTTGATTCCTTTTTGATTCATTTATTATGAATATCCAAGACATATTCCATGACTAATGGTTACAATAAAAAATTTAATGGGTAGGATTTTAAGAGGTTAAGCTTATGTAATCATTTTTTTATTCACATGTAATTTCTAAATGATCATTTATATAATCCCTGTGTATCCTTATTAATAATATGAGATCACACTTTATTATGTTTTATTTTCTATAAAATATGATGAAATGTTTTAAATATGATATTTATAAGAATGTTGTAACTTCCTAAAATTATAAAATAATAAAATTATATTCATTGGTGTATTTGACATGTAACACTAAGCTTAAAAACCACATGAAATATATTTCAATAAATTTAATCTCTTAGATATCATACGGAATATGAAACCATGAGTCTAAATGTATAGAAAAAAATGTAAACTGTTATGACCTAAACATAAAATGAGTAGGTATAAATATGAATAACTCCTCCAATGGCCCGAATGACTTCATTTTTTATTGATTTTTGATAATCCACCTTTCAAGGGGTGAGTTGGAACCCTTACAAGGCCTGTAGGTGTAATAATTACATGGCCTGTAGGCCTTAGAAGAATTCATTGCCTGTAGGCTTCAAACATTACATACAACCCATACTAAATACTTGGACCTGCTCCTCCCCAGCATCTTCATCGTGAAATCAGCTCTCCACCTTTGCATGGTTGTTTGGCAGGCTTTCCCATGCATGCACAGGCTTGTCCTGATGGAAGGTGCCATACCTTCTCATTCTTGTAATCCTGTTAGATTCTACCATGGTGAATTCTCTTTGCTCCTCCTCCTTCGGAAGCTTGTTCCTTGTAGGTTTTCTGGTTTTCATATATACTTTAATGTGGCCCAAAGGCCTTGAGGTGGCCTGAAGGCCTTACTGACCCGAAGGCATGGGTGGCCCGAAGGCCTTAAAGGACTCAGAGACCAAATCAGTGGACTGAAGGCCCAAATGAGGGCATATTCCCGGCTACTACAGTGCCAAACAGTGCCTACTATAGTTCTCGCTACAGTACCTGCTATAGTTCTGCACAGTTCCTGCTACAGTTATTCACATTTCTTGCTATAATAGCTTCTACAATACTGCTATAGTACTGCTACAACACTGCTACAATACCCCCGAAAATTATCCTCTGCCTGTATTTGATCCCGGGTCTCTTGGATACACTTAAGGAGTCCTCACCAACTGGGCTGACTCTCATGTGCTAAATAACTAAATTATAAAAAATATGTATTTTAAAAAAAGTATTTATTGACTAGAAATAAAAATACTGACCATTTCAAAGAAAAATGAATGTTTTTAGCAAAACTATATTTATTCTAAAAGGAAGTTTAGTCATGCTACATGGAAAAAATTTAAAAATAAATTTTAAAACATTTATAAATTTTCATGATAAAATGAACATAAATTTTTAATTTATAATATCACAATTATTTTAGGGTGAGTTTTTTATTTTTTTAAAATGTTTTATTTTCTTATAAATAGAAAAAATATTGAATTTTAATTTAAAAATGTCTATTCATTTAAATTATTTACATAGAGAAATTTAATTTTAAATTTATTTTAATGTAAAATTATTTCGATAATATATCTATTAATAAAATTTATGTCATTGTATTCATTCTCATATTGATTTTTCATATAAAAACATTTAAAACTTCGAAATATTCTCTTTTTGCAAACCCACTTTCTCATCATTTTTGTAGATTTTATTTTAAATTAATTGTTCCAATTATATGAATGGAATTTGATACAATTGATTCCATATTAATAATAATAATAACAAATTATATTATTTAATTAGGTCAACATAATTTTTACCAATATGAATATTTAATAAATTATTTCCTATGGTTAATGTAAAAAAGGGTTTACTGGGGGTTAAAATAATAATAAATGGGTAATGAGGACCCAAAAACATGTATGACATATTTTTTATGGCCATATATAGACCTTTTAAATTATATTTATTGATAATAATAATTTTTTTGACCCTTTGGGAAGGCTAAAAATGCTTGATCATTTTTCTCTTTTCAAAATTACATGTGTGCGACTCATGTCACCTATGAAAATCCACCCACTCTCCTCCCTTATTCACACCATAAAAAAAATTATAAAATAAATGTATAAATAACATCCTATATTCAATTCCCTAACTATATGGTAATTTTTTTTTCCAAATTCCATTCTATGAATAATTTCTGTGTAATCTTAAATAGAATCCCTCAGAAGTGGTAAAATTAAAAACTATGCACTATTCTTGTATTTCTTATTAACCCTCTTAAATATATTCTTAATTTATGATTATATAATATAAAAAATATATTCCATATATTTTTATACTGTTATATTAAGGTAATTACCTAAAACTATCCCAATTTTCACCAAATGGTTTATGAAATCATCATTCCTGTGTTTGGTGGACTACCGCCTCCCAAACCAATACCATTAATTTTTCAATTACCCCTTTAACTATTGGGCTTGATTATGGATATAAATTTTATATATTATATTTAAACACAATTATACCATTGAAGTCATAATATAATACATACCTTTTAAATTTCATTCCATAGGGGATATGATAACGTCTCTCGTGCGTAAGGTGGACTACTGCCTCACAAAGTGAAGTGATTTGACATTCACTAACACTTTAAATGGAAGTTGATAAGGATAAATTTAATGAATATATGTGATAAAAATTAAATAATTATTATATTCATGAAATATTTATCATTATTAAATGATAAAACATACCTTTGTGTTTCACTCATGACGTAGGATATTTATATTCTTAAACAATAATATTATGTAAATTATTTACATGACTAAAAAACATTTTAAAGTACATTATTCTTTTTATTTCACTTATTACCATTTAATATATGATTCCTTAATCGATTGAGTTTACATTATATGTTTCAATCATATTTTTCTTATGCGTCAAAAATGTCTTTGGTTGGTGGACTATGGTAAAAGTTTTCATTTTTTAAACATATAAAGAATAATTATCATTAAATAATTATCATATTTATAAATTAATTGTACTTATAAATGATAATATATATTTATATTTATATCTTAAAATAAATCACTTTTATTCTCTTCTTGTGATTAATGATCTTATTGAATTAATAGTATTATTTTGTCACTCTTTAGTACTTAAAATTATTAAAAAAATGTTTTTATGAAAATCTTACTTCATTTGTATATTTATTCGGAAATCCTTTTTTATAAAAACATATGTTTCTAAAAAAATACAAAAAATTATTCTTTTCAAAATGATTTATTAAATATATTTTTAACAAATTTTACTTTATAATTTTTATTAAGGAATCTTCATGTCATTTAAAAAACAATTTCAATTTGGGTTTTGTAGAAAATGTGAAAGGAATAATTATATTTATATTTCTAGAATGAATGAAATTTCCATACATAATGAACAGTCAATTATTTAAAAAATTGTTTATTTTATTTAATAGTAATTTTAAGAGAAAATTATTTTCAAAATTTATTGTGAATTTTTTTAAAAGGTGATTTTCAAAAATTAATGTTTATTTTTCTAAAAATTGTCTTTAAGGATTTTTAGTGAATTTATATTCATCAGCATAATCAACCATTTATTTTATTTATTATATAATGAGGATATGTTTTAATGTAACCATCCTAATTATTTCTTTTTTTTATGATTAGTTTGTCTGGTGATGTAACAGTTTGATAATAATGATTTTACTCTGGATGGTTAGTGATTATGATTATTGATTCGGGAAAGTAATAACATTTTGTATGCTAGTTTAAATATGATTCTTTATATTGATTAGGTTTTCCCATTTTATATGAGGAATTTATTAAACTTTGTAATTTATTTGTGTGGCCCAATATATCCCATTGATGTATTTAAAGGCCTCATAAGACATACTATAGTCGGTTTTATCCAAGACCATACCCATTTATATAGATTTCTTAGAACAAGGCCGTGATGGTATTAGATATCTTGGCACAGGGCCTCAATGGTATGTTTTAGAAGTTCATCATTATGAATTATATAAATTTGAATACATTTATTGAAATCCCATTATATTATTTGATTTTTTAGAATATCCATGATTAATTTTCATGATCATGTTATTATTTATATGGAATTATTTTATCATCATTTATTTCAATAAAATTGTGGACAAGTTATTGATTATATGGAATGTGTTTTAGTTATTTACCTTTCCATATTTTTTATTCCCTATTTATTCATAGATTATACAATACACTTATCCTTACTAGAGTATTGAATCTACCCAATATCTTATATTTTATTTTTCCCAAGATACCAGGAAATGTTTTGTGATTGATAAACTAGGATACACTAAAGGGATATTGGAATTGTCAATGAAAATTCATTTTTTATTTTATGTTTTAATTTTAATGTGAATTTATTTTATATTTCTAGATTACTGTAACAATTAAACTATTCTATCCTCCCAGATGTAATTTTTTGTATCTTATGCTAATGTAATAAAGTTGACACTGGAAATGGGATACTGGGATCAGGGTTTCTACACTTGGTATACAAAGAAGTTTAGTAGAAACCTTGGGAACTAGATTTTGGAAAACAATGATTAGGTAACAAAACACTATAATATAATTTAACGATAAGTATATAATTATATCATATATTTTTAGTAAGGAATATATTATGTAGGCTATCCTTGAAAATAAATCCCTTTTTCTATACTGTAACTGTACCTGGTTATGGCATATATGTACCAAGGGGATGTAATTGTGAAACATGATCCTCACCTAGTACATGAAAACATATCTTACTATAAACCATGTTGGACTCTCCAATGGTATATTATTAGGATAAATTACTTTTTCTTAACAAACCATAATTAATGTGTTTAAAAAATATATCCCCAAAAAACACGTTTATTATTATGAGATTATCTATGAATAATTTTTTCAAATTATGTTATGTATTTCACTAGTATTGATATTATAAATTATGTTTCATAATGATATGATCTAATATAGCGTATTACATTTTTTATAAATGCCTACTATTAGAAGGAATGTGAATCACATTAATCAATGTAATCTAAAGAGTAAGATTGATCGTTTCTTTAATGGGCTTAAGCCAATATTTTGAAGGGAACTAGTAATAATAAATGTCTCATTGTATGATGACATAATATTATGTTTTAATAAGATGTAAAAATAACTCCATTTTAATTATGGATTTGATGGGAATAAATAGACGATGATAACTATATATATAAATATTGATAAATATAATAAGGGATAAAATGGGTTTCCACATGTGATAAATGTGGAAAGTAACACCCCGGTACGTTCGTAAAGGGAATGGGAGTTTATTAAATGTGTTGAAATAAAGGAAACAATAATTTTTATTACATGGTAAACAAAAGGGTTTTCAATTTTCAATTATTGAACTGTAATATATGGGGCACTCTGCAAATGATTTTCCCAAGAACCAATGGAATATACCACAAAAGTAACTAATAGATCTTGTTCATGGTTTTTCAATAACCATAGAGAAAGTGGAATGATTAATTTTCATGTGATTGGATTCAACAATTATTTTTTGAGTGGTTTTTAAATTACATCCTAGTTATATGAATAAAGAAATTTATTAGGTTGGTGTTGCAATATTTTTTCATTAAGTATTTAACAGGGTATGATTAACTCTACCGATGACCAATAAAAATGATTAAGTGTCAATTTGAACTTATTGGATAACATTTATTGAGGGAAACACATGAATTAATATGTTCATGATGTAGAGATAGTTATGTTGGGATAAAAAGGTTATTTATATGGATAAAGTAAATTGGATAGTACTGACTACCTTGTAACTGATTAATGATTTGTTGATAAGTATTTTATACAATCATTTATGGGGTTAAAATTAATTTTTTATTTAAGTATTATATCTAATAAGATATATTCTATTTAAGTAATAAGGAATAATTCATATTTAATAAGTTTTTATGGTAATTAATTCTATTTCCATGTTTCAGAGAATTCATGATGAAGGTATTCACATGTTTGGTACGTGATGATTAAAAGAAACATCATTTGTTTGAGATACTAATGATAAGTTCATTTTTAAAATTTAGTATCCTTTATTATAATGTTTTGGATATTAATAACATGAAAGGTTCATGAGGTTAACTATTTATGAAATGGTTAAAGTTAAACATTGGATAAGGTTTAATAGATTAATGTATTGATTAACCATCTGAATATTTATGCATATTAGATTACTTATTCTCAACATATTATTATAATAGAAAAGAGAGATTTAAAGCATGAATTATTATTCTTTTATGGATCTTGAAATCAATTAAAATTTAATATTAGTTATTTAGGCATACAAAATTTTTCTTCAATATTAATTTCTTGTAGTAAGAGTAGAAGTAGGAATTGATCAAACCACATTAAATGGATTAAATTGTTCATATAAAAAGATATCATGTCACTATATTTTCATATTTTCTTACCATAGATGGTAAAGGAATTCCTAAAATTCATGGGAAGGATATTAAAAAAACATAATAGTCCATTTATTTTGATGAATGAAATGGTCCTTTAACTAAACATAGATTTATGGTGTTCTCTTCATTAACCTTCTCTAGATCACTATCATTCTTATGATCCATGATATCTATCACTCTTAAATAAAATCTGGGGTATTCTCATTCATCTTCATGTTTTCATTTCCCACTAATTTTCTCCTACATAGACACCTAGTTATGTGTCATTCCATAGGAAATTTTTATTTCTCTTCTCTCTTATCAATAGTATGTTTTATTAACCCTTCATACGATGTGGGATTTTAGTAAAGGTATTTTTAAATTTCAACCCCCTAATTACGAGATCAAGATAAAGTTGTGAGGAAAAAATTTATTTATCTTAGGGGGGAACTATAATACTAAAATTATAAAAAAATAATGCAACACCAATCTAAAATAAACCTTGAAATATATTTCTTTTAAATATAATCTCTTCAATAGCTTGTAGAATATGAAACTTAATCTCTAAATGAACTGTAATATAGTATACTATTATGACCTAGTTGTTAAGTTGATGGGTATGAATGGGACTATATAAATTATGAAAAATATGTATATTACAAACAAAATTTGTTTATTTATTGATTAAAATTTTATAATAATAATTATTGGGAAGAAAAATAAATTTTTTTCTAAAAATCTGTATTTTTGTTTCTAATAGGCAGTTTAGTCATGCTTCATTCACTGAATTTAAAAATATTTCCTACAAAATTTTGAAAAATAATTAGATAAAATTAACTAAATTTTTTTAATTATAATTTCAAAATTAAATTAGGTTGAATTTTTGAGATTTTTCAAAAATGTTTCATCGTTGGATGAATAGTGAAAAATACTAAAATTTAATAAAAAAATAACCTTTTTATTTAAATTATTCAAAAAGATAAATTATATTACATTTTTATGAAATGTAAAATTAGTTAAATTATATATATATTAATTCAATTAATTTAATTATTCACTTTTTTATATTTAATTTTGATAAAAAAACATTGAAAACCATTGAACATTTTCTCTTTGAAAAAATATATTCTTATTATGTCTATAGGATTAATTTAAAATTAATGTTTTAAATTATTTGAAAATATTTTGGAAAAATATATTCCATATATAGAATTATAATAACTTATATTAACTAATTAATAGTAAAAATTATTATTATTATTTACCGCGGTTATAGTAAAAATGTGTTTACCATGGGCTTAAGCTAAAAATATTAGTTAAAATAACCTATCAACTTGTATAACATTTATTTTATAGAAATATTTCTATCATAGAATATCCTAGGCTATAGAATAATCCATTATTTACCAATTTTAAATGTGAAATATGTGAGTACATCATTTTATTTTGAAGAATTACAAGTGTGCAACTCACCTCATCTATAAATGGTCTCCCCCTCTCCCCTATTATTCTCACCTAAAAACACTTTTTGCCTATCTAATACATATAAAAATAACTATAAAACTTCCATTTCATAATCATAGAATCATTTTTTTGAAAAACAATCTAGGAAGACTTTAGGTATAATCTTAAAGAGGTGGTCCGAGAAAGGGTAAAATTCCTAACTATGTTTTTTTCTCTTATTAATTCTTACACATCATTGAAAAATTATTAATATATGGTTATATAAGAGAAACATTATCTAAAATATTAATTTATATTATTATTAATGCCCGAAAACCATCCCCACTTTCATTAAATGCGTTACTAAATCATTATTCGTGTTTACGGCGAACTACTACCTTGTGAACTGATGTCATTCATTTTTTCATATCCACCTATCACAATTGTGTTTAGTGATTAATATAAAGTATATATATAATATTTATCACATAATTATATTTCATTCATTATTATATAATTTAAAAAAATAATTTTCATTTTTTATGGGATAAAATAATATCGCTGATGTGTACGGTGGACTACTGCCTTGGGAAGTGATGTGATACATCGTTTAATAATTATATACCTAGAAGTTGGTAATAATAATGTTAATGAATATATATGAAATAAATTACATAATAATTTTATAAATAACATACTTATCATTCTAAAAATAAAATATATAACATTTTTATTCATACACTGAAAAATGATAATGTCGTTCGTGTACGTGTGAACTATCACCATTACGAAAGGATTTGACTCTCTTTTCATCACCATACCACATAGATGATGTATATATATATATTGAAATAATATTTTATACATGAAATTATGATAATTATGGAAATATAAAATAATACTGCACTTATTTCTGTAATGATAACCAAAAAATAGAAATGTCACGCATGGTAGTGTATGGCCTACCATCTCCATGATTATAACATAGTTAATTTTTCATTACAATATTTCATGATTGGTTTTAAAAGAATAATTTATATATAAATATTATAATTTTTTCAGGAGTATTATTTTGGATATTTTTAAATAATTAATTCTTTAAACATAGTCAACCTACCAAATTCCTTCATAACACATAAGAAACATATCGTCGAAACATATGGCATAAATCTAATTGATTAATTAATCATATATAACATGGTAATAAGATAAGTAAAATGAATAATAAACCTGATAATTTTTTTTGATCAACTAAATAAATAACATAACATTATTATTTTGGATGATAAAGAACGTACATGATGATTCAGACTTAAGTTAAGGGTTTCTCATCTTATTTTTACTTCCATGATACATATTCCATAATCAGTAATTATTTACTTTGTCTAGATTATATAATTCCCATTTTATATGTTAAAACATGAATATATTTATTTTCATGTTATTAAAAGTTTCACTTTATGTCATTTCTTTAATGGGGTTTTTGATTCAAAAGTTAGCAATATGGTAAAGGTTTATTTTTGAATGTCATCATTAATAAAAAATAATTATTCTTATATTTTCCTTGGTAGAATTAATTGATATTTATATCTTAAAATAAATATATTTTCTTAATATGGTTATAAATTTTCTTTTCTTCATATAATTTTACCATTTTTTCACTCTTAGTTACTTAAAATGAAAGAGAAAATATTTTTATGAAAATTGGACTATATTTCTCTATTTGGTGACAAATCCTTTTTCATCAAATCCCAAGATCAAGAAATATTTTTTAAAAAAAATATCCTAAAAACCCTATTTATTAAATAAATTTTTTTCAATTTTAATATCCTATAAAAAATATAATGAATATTCTTATCCTTTTCAAAATAATCTCTCTATAGATATTACCAAAAAAGTGAATATAATGTTTGTTTTAATGTGTGTGAAATGAAATAAATTTTCCATAATCATGACCAATATATTATTTAAATATTATTTTACTATATTTCAAGGTTATTTTCAAATAAATTTAATTTAAAATGTTTTGTGAATTTTTTTGTTTTGAACGGTGATTCTCAAAATAAAAATGTAAATTTCCCCGAAAATGTTTTGAAGGATATTTTTATGGTATTTATATTCATCAATGACATAAACTATTTATTGTACTTATGATCCAACAGGGATATGTTATAATGATTCCATCGTTATAATTTCTCTGTATATATTATGATCAGTTTGACTGGGGATATACTATATTAATACCATTGATTTTATTTCAGTTGGTTTATGATTATTTTTATAAATTGGGAAAAGTATTTATATTTCATATTCTAGTTTAAATAAAAATGTATATGTGGATTATATTTCACCCCAATAATATGATGAAGGAATTGAACTTTTTAAGTGATTAGAATAGACTGATATATACCCTTGATATATTAATAGGTGTCATGAGACAAATTAGATTAATTTTTGGCTGAGACCTTACCAATTTATATATATTTCATAGAATAGGGCCTCTAGGGTGTTAGATGTATTGGAGAAAGGTCTTGATGATATGTTATATATATTTATATATTTATATAATGATGCATTGCACCATTTTGAATTTAGTTATTGATTCTCTATTTTATTATTCGATAATTTAGAATATCCTTGGTTAAGTTCCATGCTCATATGATCATTTATGTGGAATTATTTCATCATAATTTATATCTGCTATATTCTGCTAAAGTTATTGATTTAATGTCTTGTGTTTCAGTTATTTACCTTTCCATATTGATTATGGCTTATTAATTGAATGATTTCACTATATGATTACCCTTACTGAGCATGTGAATTCACCCCTTTGTTATTATTTATTTTCCATAGGATACAAGGATATGTTTTATGATAGATATATAGGGATACAATAAGGTGATAATGGAATTATCAATCAAAATGCTTTGTATATTTTATGTTTTAAAATGTAATTTTAATTTCATGTTTGTGTCTAGTTTAATAAGACTAATAAACTATTCATACCTTCAAGAATTGATTGCATGTACCTTATGTCAATGTAATAAAGTAGACATAGGCTTCGGGCAACTAGTGTCGGGGTTTCTATAAAGGGTAATAGTTTTGATGGACATTATTAGAGATGATGTAAATATTTTAGGAAATAATTATTTATGCTTCTAAATTTCTAAGGATAAAAAACATTTATTAGTATACCATGGATCATAATGTTATGTAATGAATATTCATTTAACAAGATGTAAAATTAATGTATGAAAATTATGGATTGATATATTTGGTATCAGAGAAATGTTTAGTTATTATTGGAATCAAGGATGCGGAAAATTTGGTGAGAAGACCTATCATTATCCTAAATACTAGAGAAATTTCATAATTATATTAAAGTAATTAGTATGTATTTCCTTGAAAACATCTCTATATAGATACAATAAGTGGGAATGGTTTTGAAATAGATTCATCTTGTGGTAAAAACCCTAAAAAGTGTAGTTTGATGTATATCTCCCTGATAATTCTGGTTTATAGTGAGTGTTCCCTTACTAGTCATATAGTTTGAAACTCCCAATGGATATTCATTGGATAATTCGAATTTTTTGTATGAACCATTGTGAATGATTTGAATAAATTTTGATCATGGATTAACAAGGTTAAACCATCAGTTTCATAGAGTTAAAATAAGGATTCATGATTTATACATCTTAAGAATAATTCTTCATGAAATTTTACTATGACTATTATTTTTCACTCAATACTTTTTGGTTTTTGGTAAATGGACAGAACCAAGGGATTCATTTAACTCATAATGTGACACACAATGAAATGATTTTCATATTGAGAAACCAAATGAAATGGAATATGTAAGTAAACCCTTATGGTTATACCTAATAAGCTATATCATCTTGGGTGATAGTGCTGGCACACATAATAATAGAAAATTGGTGTTTGATAAATACTATAGAGGAAAAAATATTCATATACCTAAATTTTGAGAATATGAAAATCAATACTCTAGGGAATGTATTAGAGGAATAGGGATTTATTTTATATATGGAAATAAATGGAATTTATCTATTAATTTCCAAGGAAAAATGAAAAATTCAAGGGAGGGAAATGAGTTTCATCCTAAGGTACCACTTATATATCAATTTATTATGCATGGATAATATGGGTAGTATCAGATCCAATTCACTAATCCAATGGTTAAATCCTAAACCAAGGAAGGACATATGGTATGACAATATTTTAAGTTAAATTATTGAATTGTTTATGTATTAGTATTTAGGAATTATTTTTTAGAAGTTGTATATCAATGAAATTATGAATAAAATAATCATGAAACAACTAAGGATTATTCTATATTAGTTTTAATTTAATTATTTTAAAAAAATAAGTTGATTAGAACTAATATCCAAGAATATTGATTAACTAGTAAGGTTATAATGATTAGTTGGGATAAATAAATTATTGAAATTAATGAATTAAATTTGTTTGTGTTGGTGTCCAGGTAATATTTTTTGTGATTTGGGTCATCTATGATAAAGTTTAATTTATTTTTTTGATTTATTGAATATATTCAATTGTCTCTGATAATATTTAAGAAATAAAGATTGGGTTACCTTTTGAAATCATATATTTTTTTCATGTGGGGTTAACATTATAGTTATGGATACCACAATGGGTTTATAATTTTAAGGTTTATCATAAGTTCAAAGCTATAGATAACCCTTTTACGGTTTTATGTGATGGTATTTTGAGGTGATTTTTGACTTTTATTGGTTTTTGGGTAAAATACTATGTTGATTTTTAAATAACTATTTGGATTAGTATATTATTGGATTTTAAGTTATTTATGTTCTATTGGATAGTGGGATACATGTAATATTAATTGTTGAAAAGTGATTCAATGAAAAGGTGATATTTTTAGAGATATTTATGGTCAAGCTAATAATTACCTTACAAGTATGTATCTAAATATGATTCATGATATTAGGGTGAGTTTCACTAAAATAATAGATTATATAGTGATTTATCATGGTGAATGAAGATATTTTTAGAGGTTATTCATTTGGTTGTGGTATATATAACTTTTAGGCTTAACATTTGGATTAACATGAAAGGTTATTTGGAAAGAATGAAATTAAATTTTCGGGGATGTAATTTAAAAGGTATGATTTCACCTTTTATGTTAAAACTATCTTTAATGTTGTTGTTATTGAGGTTAATTGGGATATGTGGTTATTTATTTTTGTACATTTTGAAATATAATATTTTTTTTCTTCATATAATGGCTTATACATTTTAGATATTATTTTACCTTATTGTAACTAATTATATATTAGATAATATTTATAGATTCGAGGAATATATTATTATACTTTTGAAGTATTTTGTAATCCATTTTAAGTTTATTTTAGTGATTATGGAATGAAACATTAATCTTGAATACTCATTTTTTGGAAGAAAATATAATATTGTGGTATAAATTGATTAAAGGATGTAATTATACTTGTCAGGTATGTATATTTCATTCTTATTTTAGTCTAGATGGTAAAATAATTCCTCAACTCCAGGAAAAGTTTCTTGAAAAAAAACATATACATTCATTTATGGTGAATCAATTGTATTTCTTACTCCTCATTGATTTATAGTTTTGTGGTTATTAACATTCTAATGATCACTAACATTCTTGTGATCAATGTTCTATGTCATCCTCTCTCGTTATTTAGACATTAATTTTTCATCAATGTATATAAGTTTAATTATCATTAATTATATAATATTTGTTAACCTAGTTTTTAATTGTTCCATATAACCTTCATATTACCCCTTCCATTTTTTCTATAAGATGTTTTTTAAACCTTTCTACGATGTGGATTTTCATAAAAATAATTTTCAAATATCAAACACTCTATTACTTATAAAAAGTTATAATTTCTGGGATGAAATTTATTATGGGTGGGAGAATGTAATTCCCTAATATATTAAAATAACACTATGTTTGATAGTGTATACAACACGAAACAAAATGCTTAAATAAACAAAAAAAAAAGTTATTATCTAATTACTATTATAACAAGGCCATTAAATTGGAAGGTATGAATAAAAGTGATCAAATTATAAAATATGAATAATTTTTTTAATAAATAAAATTTAATTGTTAAATTTTTAGTAAATTAGAACTCAATTTTTCGTAAATTAATTCTACTCTTGAAAATATTCTCTCTTAAAAAAATAGCCTTTATTTCAGTTTTTGTGTTAATATTATAATTTTTTATTTGATATTTTAGAAAATTCATATGATAAATTTTATAATATTTTTTAAATTATCACTTCTAAATTATCTAAGAGTAAATTTTTGGGATTTCTTTGAAAAGTTGTATTTTTTAATGAATATTATAAAATGTTGATTTTGTATAGAAAACAATATATTTGATTTTTGTATTTGAAAAGTTTCATTCTTTTTAATATTTATTCAAAGTAAAAAATATTTATATTATATTTTTAATAAAATAATTATTTTTATTGGAATTGAATTTAAATTTGAATTTGGTTTCAAATATTTATACTTAAAATAGATTTTTTATGAAAAACTATTTTTTATTGTGTATTGTGTTTTTATCTTTAATTATTTTCAACCACTAATAGAATTTGAATATGGAAAAATAGATTCTATTTTTTGGATCAGGAGTTATAATATTGGTAAATATGTACCTTTTATTTTTTTCATTATAAATACTAACAATAATTTATTTTTAATTCCACAGAAAAGGAAAATGGATTAATTAAAGAATAAACTATTATGATAGGGTTTAAAATTCATCCCAAATGATTTATTTATTTCATTGTATTATTTTATTTCATCTATAACATTACAGAATTATAAAATACGACCATTTTCCATTAAAGTTATATTTAAATATTTATAATATTTTCATAAAAGATAAAGTCAAAAATGTCACTTTCTTGATTTTAATATCTATACTATTTTGTAAAATGGTGAAAAAAAATTATGTTGGATTATAAATTTATATTTGGATTATTATTATTTTTTAATTTAATAATTTATTTTTTTGATGAAATAATTTCCTTAAATTTTTATGCAATATTGACATATAGTTTATATGAGTAGTGGAAAAATCAAGTAAATTATCATAAAAACTCTTAAAGTTATTTTTTTGATTGAGTTATATAGTATGATGAATATTATATATATATATTATAAATTATGATTTAAAGGTTTATATTCTAATTCTATTGTTTTTATGTAGTATTCAATGTCAAACTAAATTAATAGTTTCCAAAATGGCATTAATTCTATTTTATAATAAATAATATCTTATTAAATGATTTAAAAATTTATAAAGATTATCTTTTCTATCACATGAATTGAATATGATTCAAAATATCAACCATGTTTCATTTATGAGTTAATTTATATTTTATTGAAACATTATTAATCGTTGCGGAGTAGAAGACTTTGATATTACGTTAATTGTCAAAAGCATCAACAAGAGGTTAAAACTATGAAATAAGACTAAAAACATAACAAAAACATGACCAAATTTTGTTGGATAAAAATATGAAAAATAATACACACCATATATTATAAATTTATCAATTTTTATGCACTTGAACTTGAAATCCAATTTATATTAATTTATTACTTTAAGTAATTCCAAGAGTTCCCCTATCCTTGCTTATAGAAGGGAACATCTTCACATCTCTTCCTTAAACTCTTTGATACATATATCTCAACCAAAATATAACAAATTATATTATAAAAATTCATATTAATGATTTATTTTTTCCCTCCTTAAAATACCATTACAAGTTTCCATAAAAATATATATCAAGGACGTATACCAAAGAATATGTAATCGTATTTAACAACACATTCAAGTGTATTTCTTCTCTAATTTACTCTAAATATGTTGAACCCATCCTAAAATAATAAATCCAATATAATAAATATATAGTGATGTTATTATGATTATGTTACACCCATTTTACACATATTTTCAATCCAACCAAAAGTGACCACATCACTTATGCGTACGTACGGCTTGTTGTCTCCACTTAGTGGTGTAATTCAATTTTTCATCACAATTTTACTTGTATGGTATAAAGTGGAATCTAATAAGTTTATTTTTTATTTATGAAATAATTATGGTTTTGGGAATATAATTTGTCATTTATCTTTTTAAGTTTTTATCCTTTGTATAAGGATGATGTTTCTTGTGCATACGTGTGGATGACCACCTCCAAAAAAAAGATATGATTGGTTTTCCCCTTCTGTTTTATATGGATGGTAATATGTATAAATTTAAAGAATAATATATATATATATTATAATTATTTTATTATTTTGATTTATTATTTAATTTTCTTGTATTCCATTCGTCAAAAAGTCAAAACAACATTCATGTGTACGTATATCCTACTGTCTTCATTAACAGTGAAGTTCATTTTTATATATATACCTTTAATGAATGATTATAAATATGTATATAATTAATATATATGGTATTAATATCATTATTATTTTTATTTAGATAATATAACCATAATTAAAGTGTAGGTTTCGAAACTTTCAAACCAAAATATCAATGAAAAATAAAAAAGTTAACTCCTAGAAATGACAATATTATAGAAATTATTAACAAATATGTGTTGATGTATTATTAGATCATATATGATATTATAATTATGTACATTATTCATGTGTTGAAATATAATAAATTTAAATTTATTATATAGGATGTTAAATTCACTTATGAAGAAAATCAGACACGGGGTAATAGATTTTCATCACACTTTTATTTCTTTGAGACACATTCCATATTAATTCACCCATTATTTCTTTTATGTTGTATATATAATTCTAATGAATGTATTTTATGTTTATTATCATGAAAATTATGGGGATTCAACAATCCATCTATGTTTCTCTCTTTCTTGAGTTTAATATTAAAAAGATACCTAAGTGGTAATAGATTTTTGTTTCAATATCATTTTAATATGAATTGTTTATGCTTGTATGTAAATTAAAGGAAATTATATGATACTTTTTAGAAACATACCTTTAATTTTATTAACCTGCTGATACTTGTTGAGACTAATATTTTTTCCTTTAACTTTCCTCACTTTATGTACACAATATATCAATAGAATGTTTTTAAGGAAAAACGACTTTATTTCCCTCTTTGATTGAAAATCAATTTTTTTTTGTATCTATGTTTTCTAAAATTGTTTTTAAAAATGTTTTTATTATAATATATTATTCTTTAAAGAATTTTTTTACACTTATTTACATTTTTAAATTTTTTCAAAGTAATATTCTTGTAATTTTTTGAATGAGGTAATTTTGAATTTTTAATAATAATTTGAAAAGAATTTGTGTTTTAACATACACAAAATGAACATAATTTCCAATCATTGTAAACACTAAATGATTTTAATCATTATTTGAAATTTTCCAAGATGAATTTCAAATAATTTATGGTCCTTCATATTTATAAAATTTCTATATCTTAATTTATCATTAAAAATGAAAATGGTATTTTCCATAGAATTATTCTTGTGATATTTTAAAGTAATTTTTCATCTATGATAGAATACTTTGATGTTAAATATGATTTAGATGGGATATATATATATCCAATGATTCCATATTTATTATTTTTCTAGATTTTTTATAGTTATGATGTACAAATTTCAATGAAACAGGTATTCTTTTCCTTGGTTTAAGTTATGATAAATGTCATTTTGATCTTATGACATACATTTGAATGGTTTTATGATTATTTTATGGGTGGGCCCAAATTTATATTTTCCTATAATTAATTGGGTAAATATTAAGGTTTTATGAGCTAAAATCATCCATGATAGGTAAGCCTAATCCCAAAAGAGGGTACACGGGAGGTTCTCCCAAACCTAAAAGAGGGTATACAAGACATTTTCCCAACCCTGAAAGAGTGTACCTAGGATGTTATCTTAATCTCAAAGCAACTATATGGGTAGTTTAATCCGCCCTGACATGTTATGAATGTATTAGTGAGTATAATATACATAATATTTATCTTATTATGATTATTCCACACTTATAGACAAAAATGTTACAGTTATGGTGTGGATCATAATTTTATGTAATGAATATTTATTTTTTCATGAATTGTCTTGGATACCCAAGTTCACTGATACCTAAGCCAGTACTGACATTTCTTAAAAGTAATTCATAGTCCCCACAGGTTGGAAATCATCACCTAGAACCGTATCAAACATTGTAGGGAATAATTTTCCATAAAATAAAATAATAGATACATAACAATTGAAGAAACAATAATCAATCGTTGTTATAATAAACAATCCTCAAGGAGAAATGTGGCTAAATAAGATTGGTAAATAACTACAAGGTAAAACATCAACCCAAGAGGAAACACCAAATCCACAATACAAATTCTCTCAATCCCTAGGCAATGAGTGGACCATAGCTCCATCTTTCACCACCACCACTCTAGAGTCCGGATAATCAAGATCAACCACCACCTATATATACCACATTTCCTTTTCTAAGACTTGTCATAAGAAGATATATAAATTACCTGTGAAAAATGTATTCTATGAGCTAAACATCCTAGTAGTTTATCACTAATGTTTCTCTAAGAAAATCCAACAAAAATAAATCATACATTATTTAATTTTATTTTAAAAATGAATGGAAGAAAATTTTACACTTTGTTAGATAAATTAACTTTTAGGTTGAATATATATAATTTATATCAAAATAATATTAAATAAAAATTTTTCATAAAATGAAAAGGATGGGTATATAATAGTAAAATAATAAATGGAATGTAATCATCAAATTAAAAGACATCATAGAACCATGACATAAGATTTGTAGCCAGTTAGTTTCTTGTTCAAGGATCCTTACACTACTCAATCTTTGATCTAATCTAAAGTGTACACATTTCCCTCATCCCATTACCCAAGTAGAAACAACCCATCTTAGGGAAATAATATTGAATAGTTTTTTGTTAGACTTATAAATGTCAATCCAACTATAGGGAGTCAGAGTCCTAGAATAATTATCCAATTCACCCACTCACTATCCAAGCTCACGTGCATTTTCATCCAATCAAATTATACATGGATAATCTGTTTTTTCAAAAAGAACATCACTTATAATTCAATTTCCTAGTTTTTAGGATATCACATACCCTTTATGATTTCAATAAAAAATCATGATTTTCATTAATTTCATTCCTTTAAAAATCATATTCCATTTTATGAATTTTTATTAAGATCAAACAACAATTAATTTAATCAAATAATTTATCAATTCAAGATATTTCTTATCAAAATACATTAGGTTCATCAAAACTATTGAAAACGTTTTTCTTTGATAATCCACGTCTCTCTAAAGAAAACAAATCAGGGTTTAAAAATGAATAGTATACTCCTTTCAATCATAAAAAAATCATGGTTTCATGTGAATGAAAAATCCTTATGGTACCACCTATATTTAATCATAAGATAAAATTATTAAACACCCAAAATGGGACCACCAAATTAGATTCAATGGAGCTTAAGATCAATTATGAATCCCTTAAAATTACCCCATTATAATATGGTTTCAATCCAACAAAAACATGAGGATTCATCACCCTCAAAGGTGATAATATAATAAAAATGGATCATATATAAGAAGAAGGTTCTCTTACCATATGGGTATTAAACATGCACATTGGTTCATCAATATGAGAAGAAAATATATTTTTGGAATTTAAAATATTTTTTGGATCTTTCAAAATACCAAAAATCAAATGAGGTTCAAGTGGGAAAAGTCTAGATTAAAATAATACATGATATTTTTTACACAAGAAAAATAGAACCCATGCCACAAACCTTGTTTCCATAGTATAGAAATGTTTAAAATAGCTAGACCATGCCATATTAACCCCAGATCAAACTACATCCCTTCCTGGTCAACTGGTCTCTCGAAAATACATCACCGAACTTTTCTTGATCTTATTAACCTAGGGTAAGGCCAAAAAACAACCCAACCACCACACTATAGCCACCCTCTAAAAGGTAGTGGATATCAAGAGAGTCTCTAAATAGATAACTCCCCCTACAAAATAGAGATTAGGCACATGAAAAGGGATAAAATGAAACCTAATCTCCATAGTGTACCAATGAGGAAATTGGAATTAGATTTGAAAAATGTTCCCTAAGGATCCACATCGCACCCCACCTCTTGCACCGTAGTACTTCCCAAAAAAAACTCTACAATGTTGTGACCTAATGGTTCATAGCACATCCCCATCAAATAAAAAATAAAACACTACCACTGCAGTTTAGGATACTATATAAACCCATTTTTTCCATTAAAATGACACAATTATAAAAGACTTTAAATGCATCCCAATAAAAAGGGGATCCAAACTATTATTAATTAGTACATGAAAGCGGTAAAGGGGTGTTACAACATAGGTATCTAGTTAGGAAATAGAATCAAATGGGAGAGGGATTTAAACTTTATCATTTTTTATTGATGTAACTACATCATCATTGGTGAAGTACAAGCTCAAAAAAATCCTGGGGATCATGCGTGATGAATTTTGATTACAAAACATAAACCAAAAAAATACTTTGTTCAATCTGAACTCATGGTCAATATTTTCTCATCACCAATCATTGTTACTTGAAATATCAGAATTAAATTAATTCTATATCATCCATACACATATAAAAAATACAAATGTATTTTGATCATGGTATTATATTTTGTAGTGTGGAGGGATGATGAATTATATGACATTAAGATGATCAACACATCATTTTTCATGTGATGTGTGAGAGAGATCTCAATCTTGTTTCTTAGATCAAGATTTTCTGTCTCTATGAATTGGGATTTGGGAGAGATAATATTAGAAAATGAGTTATTAATAGTTATTTCTATGAGATCCTCCTTCACCTTTTATAGTGAGTTTCCAAAATACTCAAAAAGGGTCCTCGACCCCAAATACTTATTAGTCACAATAAAATAAAACTTATGACTACATTACTGAGTTAAAAATATCATTTTATTTTTATTACTTACATATAATATAATAAATATATAAAATTTATAATAAATATATTAAATGATAAAAAAATTTCATTAGCTTTACTCGTCATTCCTTCATATATTAAATGAACCCTAAATATTAAAATAATACTCATTCAATTAATATTTTTTCATATATTTACTTTAATAACTGTAAATACATTTAAAAATTAACTTTAATACTAAATATTCTAAACTCTAATGATATGAAATTATTTATTCCATGTTGATCATATATCCTTGAACATATCCTAGGATACAGTGGTGGAACCCTCTATTTCCTAAACTCCTATTCATCATAATATAATAGACATTTGAATATGCTATTATGTTTGAACCTCTAAGACCGTATCATGATAGCATTAAATAAAAATTACAAACCAAGACTAAAGACTAATAACCCATAAATAACACTATAGAGATAATTGATATAAATAGAAACAAAATCCTTACTATGAACAAACATCATGTAATATAATCTCTTTGTCTCGTGATATCTAAAAAATTAGGATTCAGACTTTGTGTCATCATCCTTTTTTGATTTATTATTCATTGACCTCACTGGTTGGACATACCTTCTTATACCATGGAAGTGAATTTATTAAAGGTACTTCCATCCGGATCAATTGGGCCTAAGATATCTTTTCCTATCAGTAGTGAAAAATTCTTTGTTGATTAGTTCATCAATGTCATACTACCAATGATGCACCCAATGCAAGATACATCACTATGAAATCATTACTATTGTTTTTGTCTTTCTTCAAAATATATGATCAAATAGTACACATCAATAATAATATCAAGTCATAATACCATTACATTTGTTTACAGATAGGAACTACCAATGACACACAAGACAAGTGTTCGTCCTATTTGAAGGTTAGTCATAATGATCTTATCTACTCAAGATCCCCAAGTGTAAAATTTAAGAGAAAAATTATCAATTATTATAATCCCCCGGAACCTAATTGTCATACTTTATCTATTTACAATTTGTATGATTTATCTAGACTATAAGAAATATTTTTAAGATTAATTTCATAATATTTTTTGAGGTTTTAATTATAACATAGGAATATCTATAACATTTTGATATGAAAAACAATCTATAGAAATTACTGTGAAAATAGTGAATATAAAAAATATCAACTATATAATGGTAAGTATACATTGTTCATATCTCATTATAAACATGAAATCATAGTAAAATAATTTGTTCAGTTTGGTATAGGGAACCAAATATTACTGTACTCTCGCTTGTATTAGATCCAACTTCATAACATTCCTTATTATCTTTTTCATGATAAGAGGATTTTTCTATTGAGTTATGACTTTATTCAGTAGTCTTTCATGTCTTTATTGTGTGGATACTCTACTATCTATTGCTTCACTTCCTTGAGTAAAACTCCACAATATATGTAAACCCAAAGTATATATCATTTTATCCACTATCTAAAGTTTACATATTGGTTACCACCAATAGAAGAATTGTCATCATGATAAAATTTTAATTACTATGTGGAATTTCAAGAACTATAACAAGTCATTATGTATTTTACACTACTTATTTACCTTCCTCAATAGTTTTAGTGCACTCGATATTTTTATATATGCATACCATTGTATTTAATGATCATATCTTACTCATTATATTATCCTAGATATGATATTATATTATATTCATCCATAGAAAGACTAGTTTGTGTTCCCTTATAACCTATATCCCATAATCTCTATCTACTAAGTGCATATCTTTTATACTTTCTCACGTACAACTAGATAGTTCTGACTACTTTTCATGCAATTATACTTGATTTAATAGATATTTTCCTACCATAAAGTATATGTTATAAATATAATATAATTTTTATAACATGGAATATATGAAAGATTCATTGCATAAGCATTTTATATTTAACTCAACTCTTTAATATCCTCATATCCCCCAGTCATTTATTTTTGGTTATATTTGTTCCATGTTACATTGGTAATTATTATCATTGAAAATGTTTCTACATTTATTTTCCAATACATTGTGAGTATATTCACTATTTACTTGTTCAAACCAACCATTATATCTACATTGGTATATCATGTCCCCTGAAATGCATGTTTCACTTTATGTCAATATAAAAATAGTTAATTTCATTTTATTCTAAACTAACTCTAAGTCCAATAATTGTTTGAATTTATTAACAGACGTATTTTACCTAGAAAATAGTTTCCCACACACTAACCAATTTCATAAACATGGAAAATTTTCATTCCTATCTAATATAATATGATCTTGTTTATTACATTAATTATAAACCAGATATTAGTAACTTACACCCCTTATTGACATTGTATGGTGCCTGCTTTACTTTTTGTTTGTGTCGTATAAACACCTTCCTTGATTGGTAGTCTTTACATCCAATACTCAATCAAATTTTCCATGAAATTATCCATGAAAATTAAAATTTTAATGAATTTCGTATTGATGGCTTGGTATTACCAATCGAGCCTTATTAGCACCATTATTTCACCATCCATATATAGTCTCACTTGAATACCCACCATAGTATTCAAAATAATATTCCCTTGTACTTATATACATAAATCCATTATTTAAATTTCATTGATATTTCAATTTTATATAATTTCCATATACATATTTATTTTAGGATTAATTATTCACAATGAATAAAATATCACCGGTTGTGGTGAATGTAAAACCATTACCTTGGTCTTATCCTTCCAACACATTATGTTTCTCTAGAACACTCCTCTTCCATGCCTCTTATGGAAATTTAACTTATTCCAACTATTTGAGAATCTATGGTTTCAAGAAAACCCATATCAACATTTCCCCAAATATATCATGTAGATAAGTTAACAGTTTTATATAAATATATTCTATAACTTGACTATATCAATTATATCATAGAGATTTATATAATATCATATATGAACATTAAGATATTAACTAAGATTCCCTTAATGTTTTTCTTAATGAATTTTTTTGTATCGTGACAAACTCTTTGAATCTAAAAAATTATTATTATTATTATATAATGGATTAATATCATATTATATATCATATTATATAAAATTTTCACTATATTTGGTATATAATTATAGGATAACACCACTATTTTTAAAAATTATATTTAAAATAATAGAAGTGTTTTTTAATATTAATGCATCATAACATTTATTATCCTATTTATTAAATCAAAGATCTAATGTGTATAAGAAAATGCATGTTTAATAATTACACCATGTTACATTTTAATTATTAATGATTACAATTAACAATCATCATTGATCCTCTTTACCATCATCATAACACTAATTTTTATTAAGATAATGTTTTTCTAAGAATTACTTCATGGTATATTATAATGGTCGATGAATGCTTGGTCAAGATAGTATTTGTCACACCAACACAAATAAAATCATATCTTAAAACCATTCATATTCCATACTTCACTTCTACATTACTCAAAACTATTAAAGTAATCATATGAAGTGTATTTAACACTATATATACCTTGGAATAGTTTATGCTCCCTTGCTAAAAAAATTCTAAAAGATTTGTGTCTTACCTTTATTTATACAGGTTGATTTTTTGCAAACTAAATAAGTCTATACATCGAAAATACTTATGGTATTTACCTCCACTAAGTCTAAATACCATATAGAGTATATCCTTGATATTCAATTTTATTTTTTCTCAAAAAAGGAATATTCTTTCCACAAATGGGTATTAGAGTCATACAATTTATATTCAACATATTTTTCAAATTATTCAATCATTAATGAACTATTAGATTAGTATTATACACCAAAAAATATTCATTTATATACTAGAATAATGTTTCTTTATTTCTAAAAAACATGTGAGATGAATGTTTTTGGTCATACTAAATATAATTTCAACTAAAATCATAAATCATGGAACTAGAAGTTGCGTTCTTTTAACCAAAAACATAGAAATCACCCCTTATAATCCTCTTAGCGAATTCACATAACATATCATAATGTTTCTATAATTAATTGGTTACTATATTTAAATACATATATGTGATAGTAACATTGTATTAAATACACAATAAGTGTGAAAGAAACATTACATAAAATTGATGAATATACATGAAGATGAAATGACCACTTGCTTCCTCTATTTAGTTCATTACGTTTAAACTTTTGTAGATTTATCTCATGACATGTGAAGTAAATAACCTCCTTTTCAATGCCTTTCTTCTTTTCTTGGAAGGACGTTGTTAAGTTTTCTTTGGCATTAAACTTACAATTACCCTTTCTAATATGTCTTTGAACTTTCTTATGATAAGAACAAAATATTTATATTTCTTTAAGTTTGTATTAACTTTTCATAACTTTAACTAAAATGTAATGAATCCTTCTCTCCATACTAATCATTTCATAATCTTAAATTAAACTATAGTAAATAGGTTATAAAGATACCATAATAGCAAGTATTGAAAAATCATGATATGTCTCTCTTATTTACAGGTAACCATTGTAATTATCACCCAATCATACATCACTTCATTTTCTCCTCACAAACTACATACATATGAGACAACATGAAAAACACCTCATTTCTCGATGTTGTATCCATAACTCACATCTGATGTCAATAATAAAATTATGATTTAAACATCGAAATAGTTATGTATTAGTCTCTTGTAAGAATCTTAATCTCCCTCACTTCCAAATGTGGCTCAATTGGTAATGTGAAATCCAGCACCAGGAATTTCCTATATTGTTTCACAATGTGAAATCATTGGTACTACTCTTGAAAACTAATGTTTCTGAGGACATTTATTTTATTCATAATTAATCATAGTTTACAATTGGTATTACTTTTCATTTTCTAAAAAAATAAAATCTATAAGATTTGTAATTTTATCTTGATTATTGATCTGATATTATTTTAATCATCAAATATTTCTCACTATCTTATCTAACTCTAGTATCCCTCATTAGTATACTTAGAATACTCTGTCACTTGAGTATTCTAGGGGTGAGGATCCTTGAAACATATTCATATAATCTAAATTATATGGATATGCAAGTACATGGAGAGTTTAATAGATGTCATTTTACTGTCCAAATGCATTAACTTGCGGATCCATGATATGTTGAGTGAAGTCCCAGCTTCTAAAATCAAAAACATAATTTACTCATTTATTTCTTCTAAAGATTAAACAAGTGAGATATGAATACATATTTTCTTCCATAGTAAGCTAATTTAACCCACTCCTCTCATATAAATATCCCAACAGTTAGATTCACCCTAAAATGGGGAATATGAGCATCCCATACACATGGTTGTATTCAAATTCATATGACGAAAGGTGTTTGTGAATTAATATTTTTTGAGGTTTTTTATTTTTTATTAACAAATGAAATTATTTTCTATCTAAGATTAAGGGTTTATGTTATCTACCCAATAATTGATTTTGAAATATATAGAAAAACATTCATCACATCATAAAGTGATTTAGCCTATGAATTTTTATGTCAGTTATTTTATGTGATTTCATAAACATATATATTCATATAATAATAAACAATACACAAATTAAATAAATATTATGACTGGTAATGAGAATATGAAATTGGTTGATCCATTTATACTCAATATATCAACTATTACCTATGAAATATAATACCCAAGTTGAATCTTAATTTATATCATATCTTTCTCCCTAGTCAAATATTTCAATATCTCTTCTATGATATCGCCTCATCGAGGCATGGTTTTTGTCTTATACCATCCTATCGATAATAAAAAAATACTCACACATATGTGAGGGTTTATCAAGGTTCTATAAATTAAAATAAATCACTTTTAACTTTTTGTGTATGCCTACACAGATTAAACGAGAAAAATAACAATGTGGAGACTGTCGTATTTAAATTATTAATTACATGTATCACACAAGATTGAAATAATTAATAAATAAAAGATTAAAAGTTCATTTTTCGGTCTTAGATCAAGATTAGTTGTTGAAAAATTAAATTAACAAATAAAAATTAATCATTTAGTAAATTTTATGATAAGGTATTTAATTGAATTAAAATAATTCATTTAATTTTAATACAAGTTATAAGTATCGCTCAGTTCCAATATTTAAAATTATATTTCAAAATTTTCAATTAATTTTTAGAAAATTTTTAATTACCATTTTTTAATTATATTCCATATACTATATTTATTAAAAAATATATTTAAGTGTTTTTATTTATATAAAATTTTAGTTCATGGTCTACCACTATGGTTACCCGCCTTTTTATTTCATAAAAATTCAATTACATGGTACAAATTTTTACAATTAGAAAGATATTTTGGGTTTTACTATCTTAGAAATAAGAAAATAATACCTAAAAGTAGAAAAAAATTATAATAAACTTGAAATAAATCTTCTTAGGTTCTTCAAAAATTACTTTTACTTCTTCTCATATCTTGGTAACATACACCAAATAATGGGGTGAGCATAATTTCAAGAAATGGAATAATAAAAGGAGATACTTAGCATGTGATAGAGAGGCGTATCAAAAAGGAATGATCTTATGAACATTAGGCTTATAAAATTGATATAACATGAATCATCTCATGGAAATGTCACTACTACATAATATTGAGACATTCATAAGTATATCACCATGTTTTACCACCAAGTGTCATAAATTATTATTACCAAATTCATTCAACATTGTTTTGTAAAACATGTCATATATAGAGATGGATTCTTTACCAAATTCATTGGAGCTCTATAAAGTTGTACCCTTAATATTTTATAATTCATGTGATCCACATTGATCATAACAAATCATTTCATCAATAACCTATGGAAAATACAGAATGGGTTTCATATCAAAATCATTCCATACAAAGTACATAAAGACATGAACATAACAAAAAATTTAACACGTGAAAAGAGAATATATTTTTTCATGTATATAAATCCTTCAATAAATAAGACATGTTTACATATAGGTTAATACCCATGAAAATTGAAGAGGTTTGGATATTAACAATATGAGAATTTATCATGTAGGAAATATCAATTCAAAAATGAATTTAGAATCATGACTCTATACATAGTGGCCTATAAAAAGAGAATAATGGGAGGGAATAAAGGTTTTGCTTTGAAAAAACATACATTTTTAGTAACATTAATAAAAAAAGTTTGAGATAATAAATTGAAATATCATTTAGAAGTTACACACAAAAGTTTTTATTGGACTAAAAAGGGGGAAAGAAGAGATATCATTCCATGAAAAGTTTCTTCCTAAAACATGAGGATGAAACCATGAGACATTGAGGGAACCATGTAGGTACTATTTGGGAGGTTAAATGACAATAAATATTTTTATTTGGATTTGCGGTAGATATTGTTGGTGGGAGGGGATATTTATACTTGAGGAGGGGTGACTTTAACTTATTAAATAATGATTCTTTTGTATTTAAGGATAACCACTATTGGGTGGCGATAATTCCAAAAATATTGGTTGAAAATTAATTTTTTTCAATGATGTTTAAAGTCATAAAATAAATAACCCACCCATTTTATGTTTTTATTTTTAGGAATTTTAATCTTTTTTCTATTTAACTTTAACATGCTACATTATTTTAATTATACTATGGTAAATATTTTATACCATGGTAGATTTTTTATGTTTTAAAATAAAATTAGTCTTATTGACTAATTCAAAAAATTTATTTTAAATATTAAATTTATAATGGTGATAAAAATTTAATTATTTTATAATACATGTATAACTCTTAAAAATAGTGTTTTTAGAAACGATAAGATCGTGGTTTTCAAAATACAAAGAATGTGTTTATAAATGTAACACACTATGTACTGTATTTATCCTTAGATAATTTTTTATTAAGAATAATGAGAAATAAATATTAAAACTTCATCATATCTTAATTATATCATAGGATATAATTTATTTATTTTTAAATAATATTTTTCACTGTTTAATAAAAAATTAACTTTTTAGAAAATTACTATTAATTCACTTTACTTATATTTTTATGTGATAATTCAGAAAATGATATTTATTTAATGAAAATAATTCATTAAATTTTAGTATTCTAACTTCCAAAATAATAATAATTTGTTGAAAATTAACAGCCTTTTATGATATAATAAATTTCTTGGTCATTATAAAAATTATATTGAACTTTTTTTATTTATATTATTATATTAAAAAGGTTTTATAAGATAACTCCATGATAATAAATTTTTATAAAACTTATAAATTTATCCAAGAACATAGTTTTAATGGTAATTAAAATATTTATACTCTTTACAAATACATAATTAATAGAATAATCCCAATATTAACATTATTGCACACAAAATAATAATAACGACCAACCATCTTATGGATTTATAGTCATAATTCACATGGACCATATTTTCCAAAGTTTCTTATGTATAAAATTCATACATCCCTATAAATAGACCACAATTATCTCTTCATTCCTCACAATATCACCTATAAAATTTCTTATGCATCCTTTCAAAATGTCTACTATTTTTCTAATGCTTATTTTCGTGTTTACAATATTTTGAGGCAGAGATGATCAAATTAGAGATTTCAAAACTATGTAGTTTGATCTAATTAATTTATTATTCTTACATGTATATATTCCTTTACTCTTCCAAATTATATTATACCATATATATTCCCAAAATTTAATGTTATTAGGAAATGTAAAAATATTTCTATGTGCTCATAATAAAACATTAATTATAAAATAAGTGTTATGGTGATAACATAAAAGAATTTTCAAGGTGTTACAACTGAGAAGCCCAAAAAAAAAGTAATTTCTTGGCATTAGTCCATGCCTCATCCCATAAAGGGATTAGACGGTTGGGAAGATCCCCACCTTACTTGATATCGGTCAGGCCCACCTACCGAATCTATGTTGGCTTTGTTAAAACCAACCATGACCTGTTGTGACACAGGGACATCATGGGTGGGATGTATGGGGAACAAATAGTCCTTTAGATGTTGTGCTGGGAGAACTTGCAGTTGTGGGACTGCCACATAGGACGTGTTGATAGAGAACTGAGATTAAGTGGCATAGTTTGTGTCCTGGTGGCAGGTCTGTGGTAGTGGGTCAGACCACAGGATCCAGATGAGATCTTGCTAGACCGTGTGAAGGGGCCAACAGTGGTGAGGGGAGCCATGGTGGGCAGTTAGGGCTAATGGTGCGATTCACAACTATGTAACACCAATATGTCTAAATGGTAACAATATCAATGTTATACAAGTGTGACTTTATTCAAAACTTATGGGCCACTTACACGTTAAAACTTAACACATCGAGGTGGCGCTCAGACCAGGAAAAGATGGTGGGCCAATGTGGGGGTGTGCGGTTGGAGGGTGTCGGTCGTAGTGGTCAACATGGTGGGATGAAAACTGGAGGATGAATCTAAGGGATATGGTGTTGGGAATGGATCTCAGAAAGTTCGATGGGTGGTCATTGTTTTCATAGTTCCATGACAATCTAGATGAGGTAGTGATGGGTGACGTGTTGTTGGAGGATAATAGTGGGATCCCGTCAGTGGCATGCAGTCGGCCTCTAGAGGGAGGCATTGCGGGTAGCCTCAAGAAGGAAGCACCCCCCTAATTTATTTTATTAATATAAAAAACATTATTTTTTAAATAACATATGTTTATCATTTTTAAAAATTAATCATCCCTTTTTTATAAAATGGTTATCTCAAGTCAGGCACCTCGACCTGAGGGTCGGATCCACCACAAGATGCATACCACGTGTCAAAAAAGTAATTTGGTAAAAGATATAAATTTTAAATCATTATTATTTTTAAAAAAAATGATTTATATGAATGAATTATACTTAAATACCCTTCAGACCTTTAATAATGAAATTAGAGAAAACATATACCCAAATACATTAAATCCAAACCGAATATATACTATGAATTCATTAATAATAAATAGAGTTTGAAATATAAAACAATAATAAATATATCATATTAGAAAATAACACTAAAATTATAATAATAATTAATAATTTTGTATATGTTTATAAATATATAATTTTAAATATAAACTAATATTAAATATATAATAACAGTAAATAAAACAAAAAGTACAAAAATCATAGTAAATAAAACTAAAATTATAAAAACAATTAATAATTTTTTATATATTTAAAAATATATAATTGGAAATATAAAAAATATATAATATATAATAATAGTAAATAAAACTAAATTTATATGAATAACTTATTTATGTATTAATCTATTTTCACTTGTAATTTAAGTGGAAATTAAAATTGCAAATTTGTGATGATAATTTTCATTATATGATTATAGGAAGTGAAATAAAACACAAATACGTGTAAAATATTTCATCAATAGAATCAACATGAAATAAATAACTTACACCAAAGACAGATCATACCCAGAATGTGATTTCTGCAACAAACATAGATTCCACTAACAGCTTTAAACTTTCACTCTGAGTATTCTTTGGGAATTTTCAATGGGATTTTGTGAAATTCTAATATTAATTTATAATTAATATTATATTTTATGTTTAAATTTGTATATGTAATGTATATATATATGAATTTAAATTTTAAAACATAAATATTTTTAAAAACAAATTAGTATAGATTTATATTACTGGGGATTTACAGTGTAAATAAAAAACACAAAATTAGAATTCTAATTTATATTTAATGTTTTTATATACATACTAAAAGAATTTATTTTGTATGTTTTCACATGATGTTTATAATTGAATATTATGATTTTTATTTGTATTTTTATATTTTTCATTCTGTTTTTATCAATGAAAATTTAAATAATACATTGAAATTTTATTGGAAATTTTCAATACAAATTTGAAAAATAAATTTTATAAGAAATTGGAGTGGAAAATATACATTGAACATTTTCACTAGAAATTTGTTTGGAAACCGGAAATAAAGGTTTCTAGTGGAAAGTTTCTCAAAAGTTTTCCAGTGGAAAGTTTCACAAAAGGATTCTAGTAGAAATTTTCATTAAATGTTTTTAGTGTAAATTTCCAATGAAAATTTCCAATAAAAAATTATATTTTTTATTTATATATCAATATATATTCATTTTAATTTAATACATAAATTATAAATACTAGTTTATGTTTTCATTAGAAATTTATAGTGGAAGTTTTCACTTTAAATTTCCAAAGGAAGTTTGCAATAGAAATTTTCAAGGAAATATTTCATTTTAATTTTTCCTTGGAAATTTCCAGTTGAATGTTTCTAGGCCAAATTAAATTTTTTTAATGTGTTAATATTTTTTAACATAAAATTTAAATATTAATTTATTTTATAATTCCTATATTCAATTTTTTAGTTTAACAATAATTAAATTTAAGTTGAAATTTTCTCTCGGACATAAATCTTGTGGATAAATTTACACTGATGATAGGAAATTTTGAATGTAAATTTTCACTAGAAATTTATAATTTAATATCACCATACAGCTTTTTATTTCTATTTTTTGTGTTTTTATTTTACATTGAAAATATTCATCACACATTAGAATTTTATTGAAAATCTCAATAAAAACATTCATGATGAATTTAAAATAGAAATGTCTATGAATAATATACATTGAAAATTTCGACTAGAAATTTAAATGAAATTTTACACTAAATGTTTAATGTAGAAATTTTCACTAAATGTAATTAACTATATAGATATACACATTTAAAATTATCTTAATTTCTAAATTGTATACACGAGGATGTTGTGAAGATATTCTTTTACAAACACATGATTGATAAAGTATTTATAGATTATTATGAATCCCTTCAATTAACACTATAATTTTTTAATTATAATTTTCAATGAAAATTTCCAATAAAAATTTTCATTCTTTATTTTTTTATTAATATATATTCATTTTAATTTGGAGTGTAAATTTAAAATGTAAATATCATGTCATGATTTTCCGTGGAAATTTCTAGTGAAAATTTTCATTGGAAATTTTCAGTGGTTGTTTTCCCTAGAACATTATGGTGAAACTTTTCACTTGAAATTTCAAATACAAATTTACACTAGATATTTCATTATATATTTTGTAATTAAATTAATTATTGATATACTACAAATATAAATAATAATTATTTTATATAATAAATAGCATAATGAATATTTTATATGTGTGTGTAACTAAAATTATACATATATTTATATAATTATTCTGTATGAATAATAAACTACATATACAAATTGTAGTATAATAATATTTAAAATAAACATAATTCTTTAAATAGTTATATTTTTATTTATATTTTTATTTATATTACAAATAAATTTCATATAGTAAATCTATATAATAAATATCATATTAAATATTTGTTTATATATTTAGAATATATATAGTAAATATTAGATAATATATATATGTGTGTGTGTGAAGAATATGTGCAACGAATGGGTAAAAAAAATCAAGAATACATAACATGGGCATTTTGGTCCAAATACCCAATTTGAGGGTTATGTTCAAGTGCTTGACCTGACATGATTTAAATCCTTTCTTCTATCATCTTGTCCTTTGGTCTTCCCATCCCCCTATTTCTGGTTTATTTATTTATTTTTTCCCTTTTAAAAAATATCAAGGCTTTTGGATTTTTCCCCCATTGTTGATAAATTTTTCAATTCCACAAAAACTAAAATAACTCCCTCTCATCCATTGAAATTAATGCCAGAATACATGGGTTCTCAATGTATGGCCACCAGGGAAAAACTATGGGTATAATTTTAATATATATATATAGATATGAATATGTTCTATAATTTCAAAAAAAATGAAAATTTTATTTCAATCCATATTAAACAATTTTTATGGTTAAATCATGGTCATTCAGTGATGAATTGTATCTATATTAATGGAGTTAAGACCATAGTGATGTACTCTACATTAATTTAATACAAATTTAATTTTTCATGTCATCATATTATCATATGTCGCTCTAATATAAATTGATGGTATAGTGGAACATAGCGGAAGGATATGGGTCAGAGATATAAAAATTTTCACCAGTGAACAATGTAACTACATCAATCGAAGAAAATATTGTCCCCAATAAAAGTATGATGATCCAACATAATAAATTTCAAGAAGAAGACATAAAATAAAAAATACCTAAATTAATCTAAAGGTATCGTCGATATCTACTCACCACATGACAATCACTACTCGATGGATCCATATTTGAATCCCTCTATATCATTCATATGCACGTCAAAAGTCTGTACATGTGCATATCATAATATTTTGGGCTTTAGCATGGATGTCTGATGAATTCTTTAACATCATGATGATACTAAAATCATCATTCCTGTGATGCTTAAAGGATAACATGAAATAGTTACTTGGATTGAGAGATTCTCTCTCTAATAAGTGGGGGCGTAGAGATAGGATCTCAAAAAATGAACTATGAATAGTTATTTCCATGAGATCCTCCAACTCATTTGAGTTTCCAAAATACCCGAAAAGGGTCCCCAGTACTGAAAATTTATTACTCACTATAAATTTGGTTTTATGATTGCTTTGTAGAGTCCTAAATATAATTTATATCTTTATGAATTAATGGTAATTTAATAAATATATTACATAAAAAACGTGATTCATTAACTCAACTTTGTGTTCCAACATATATTAAATAAACCTTTAATATTAATAAAATATTCATTAATATAATACTTTTCCATGTATTACATTAATAATTATAAATAAATTTAATAAATAAAATAAATATTATTAATTATAAACTCGAATAATATAAATTTATTTATTCTTGGTGAGAGTATATCCTCGGACATGTCTCGAACCCCAATGGTGGGGCTCCTCATGTCCTACACTCCTATTAATCATAATGGGGTAAACCTTTGAATATGTTATTGTTTGTGTGCCTCTAGGACCATATATTTATTATAGTGAATTCCACTAACACAGCAGGAGTAGACTCTAGAATCCCATTAGAGCCCATAGAAGATTAAGATTAGTCAAATCAATAACAGTCTTCCTATGATTACACATTGTGTAATATAATCTATTTACCTCGTGATATCTCATAATGAAGGACACATACTTTGTTTCAGCATCTTTTCGTGATTTATTATTCATTGACCTTACAAGATGAACTTAACTTCTTCTACCATGACCATTGATTTTGTAATGGTACTACCATCATACACAATTGAGCTCGAGATATCTAATTTTGGAACTGAGCATGCAGCGGAAGCCCCAAAAGGGGGGTTTTTAAAAATTTACACTAACGTTCGATGGGAACTTGTCGACATCGGTGAAGAGCAGCACGATCAAAGATGAGGATCCCACGTGAAGGATTTTTCGCATGAAATAAACATTAAAAATACCTGGTTTATATTTTAAGACACGCATGAAGTCTTCTCGTCATTGGTGATCACTGCTCAAAGAATCTGAATATGAATTCCACTAGATCGTCCACACATGAATCAAGGAATCCGTGGGAGCGTCGTTCTTCATAATTTGGGTGCTAGCGCGGAATTGCAACAACGCCTTCGACACTCTAATGACCACCACATCACTTCGCTAGCGACGCCTGAGAGAGAGATCTTGATCCGGGCTCCTTGGATACAGATCCTCTCTCTCTAGATTAGGGGAGAGAGGAGAGGAGAGAGAATCTCCATGAACTATGTTTGGAAAATTCCCCTCCTCTTCTATTTATAGTTCTTAATTAACATACCTGGTACTTCCTCGTCGACCCAAAATACTTTATCCACTATCAATGACATTTTACGACTACTTGTCTAAGTCATAAATATTATTATCACTTACTTTTAATATATTAAAATATATTACTTGATAATAATTAAGTCATTAACTCGACTCTCCACTCTCAAAACTATTAATTGAACCTTGAATAATTTAATAATTGTCAATTAATATTTTTTCATGTATTGACCTAAAACTCGTAAATACATTTAATAAATAAATTCAATACCAATTATTCTAAACTCAAATAATATGAATTTGTTTATTGCATTGGTGATCGTTTAACTTTGGACAAATCCTGGACCCCTTTGGCGGGACCCACCCTGTCCAAAAATCATATTCAACTGAATAAGGTAGATTCTTGATTACACTATTGTGTGTGACCCTCTAGGACCTTATCTCAACAGTAGTGAATAATATTCATAGTCCAAGAGCAGGATCTAGCAACCCATCATGGCCCCTGAAGAGATAAGGATTGTCACAACATCGACAACCAACCTACAAACACGCACTGTGTAATATAATCTCTTTTTCTGTAATATCTCATAAAGTAGGACACACTCACGTGTCATCACCCTTTTTCTGGATTTATTGTTTTTTAATTTAACTGTAGATATTCACCCTTGACGGCCATGACCATGGGCTTATAAAGGTATCGTCATTCATATCAACATGGCCTGAGATACATTACTTCCATAACCCAGAAGTGAAAAATACTTTCTTGAACATTCAACCAATGTCATGCCACCAATGATGCACCCGACACATACTACCTCGCCACAACTTCATTTCCATGGTTTTCTTCTTGCATCAACATACACAATCAAATGTCATGCATTGGAAATGATCTCAATTCAAGAGACCATTACACATGATCGTAGATAAGAACATCCAATAACACATGAAACATGTGGTGTTCCTATTGGTGGGTCGTTCCTCATGATCTCACTACTAGATATCACCAAGTGTGAACTTAATGAGAAGAAGTCTCAATTCTTTTGAGCCCCCAGCACCTGATAGTCAAACATCTACTGTGTCCAATCAGTAAGTTGTATCTAGACTATAGAACATATATTTATCATTAATTCCATAGTATCTAAAGGTTCTCATTATAGCCTGGGAACTAATATAACATTTAGATATGAAAATTAATCTTTGGAAATTACCATTTCAATAGTGGATACATAAAATTATACACTATAATGGTAAGATGACATCATGCATAGCTTACGGTATACACGACCAGTTAATCAAAAGCACTAAATAGTTGTGTATAGGGAACCCACTATTTCAACACTCCCACTTGAACTAGTGTTAACATTCTAACCAAACTTATTAGCCACTCACATGATGGACATCATGTTTTTGGTGAGTATCGTCTTTAGCTACTGGGTCTGCCACAGTTCCACTGCGGGGCTATTATGCTATAGAGACCTCATCTCTTTGAGTAAAACTACATAAGAGATGGTATCCCGTGTATATCTCAATTGATTTCCTCTCTCATAGATTAAAATCTTGTCCAGTAAGAATATCATAATATTTATTATGATAATACTTTTATCACCAGGTGTGATTCCATGAACTGGAACAGATTTTTGCATATCTTCTTCTCAGCTTCCTTAGAAGCTGCAACATACTCGGTTTTTGTAGGTATGTTTACCAGTAGATTATATGATCTTGTCTCGCTCATCATCTCTAAATGAAATAGTAGATCTCTTGATCTATAGAAGACTAGTTTGTATCCCTGAAAACAAGTATTCTTTCTTCTCCACTTACTGGGTATATATCTTTTGTACTTTCTGAAGTAAAATTAGATAGTTTTGACTACATCCCTTATAGTTATTGTAACACCCCAGGTAAATAAACAATATAACATTTTTATATTTATCCCTATTTGTGGAAAAGATATTAATATTACTTTAAATGGGACGCTATGCTCGATGGCATACCCAATACGCGACAATGAGTTTCATTGAAAACTTACGTTGCACATTAGTAATATAATAATATTATTTTAAATGGTAGTTAACATGTAGCCGTTGTATTGGCGGGAATGGATAGAAATAACTAAAATATTATTATATATGTTTTTTAAATGTTTTTACATTTATCCAATAAAAGATAAAGGGTTAAAATACGGATAGAATTCAATTTTAGGCATTTATACCCTAATTTTCACTAAAGGTTCACTTATCACCTTTTGATGGCGAACCGTCATTAAATATAGTTTTGATCACTCTTATACATTCTATTGGACCAAATATAACTCTTTTTTAGAATCGGGACATCAAAATTTACTTTGTGTAAATTTTTTGTATTTTTCGGATAAAGTTCATTTTTTAAGGAATAGCGTAAAATGTTGTATTTTAATTCAAAACCTCTTTTTAATCTAATTTATTTATATGAATAGATTATCTTTTGAATTGGTTTTAAAGTGAAATTAGAATAAATTTTTACCATTAAATCCAATAGTGGTCATTGTAATTAATTTCACTTTGAAATCGGACTTAAACTAGTGTCAATCTTTTGATACTTATTGTTTCATAAAAACACGCTATTTTCTCTGACATCGGGAATTAATTATTAAATTAATTAATGAAACTTATATTTTGTGAATTTTTTAAAATGGACCTCATTTTTGAATTTGTAATATCAAATATAGCTTAGTGTGAAGTTTTGGTATTTTTCTGAAAAACATCAATTTTTGATGAATAGTGAAACCACTAAGTGGTACTTAAAAAACTGATTTTTTTCATTTAAATGAAATTTTACCACCTCTGTATTTTAAATTTAAAAAATCTTACATACATGGTTTTCATTAAGAAGTAAAATGTGGTTCAATTAGATTAAAATAATTTTTTGGTGTAAAGTAACTTATTAAGTTTTTAATTGTGATTAGGGGTAATTAGTGTAATTTAAGGTAAAAATAATGTTGTAATAATATGAAATTAACATGACACATGTCCTAAACTTATTGGATGTTTCATGGACGACCAAGACAATACATGGGTTAACTTGGGGACCCCATGAAGCCACTTTATTTGGAAAATGACATTAATACCTTTTTATTTAAAGTTAAAATAAAAATGACACAAACATGAGATGTTTTCCTAAAATAAGTTTTACATGGGCTTATTCTAGTCCAATTTTTGACTATAATTATTCATTAGAAAGATAAATAGATTTCCTAAATCATGATATTTTTTTAATAATTTTTATACATTATATAAATTAAATTATTTATGACATCATGATGATGCAGCGATGACCGCATTACTTAACGATTTAAATAAAATGGAAAGATAATGTAATATCTAAGACCTACATATGTACAAAACCTATTGTATGGGTTGATTTATAACCCTTATCACTATATACTTGAAAAAAATCAATGTGGGACCATTAATATCCTAAACACATTCGAAAATAATATAACATTTCCTTACTTTCCAAGAGTGCCCCTCCTCTCCTCTTATAAAAGGCCCCCACCTCTACCACCTTACCCACACTTCCAAAGCCTTTGGCTCGGCCAACACCTGCCCATTTTGTCTCTACAAATCCCTCTATTACTCCTTGAAGCCTCAATTTGGGTAGATGTCTTCCCAAGGAAGCCTTTGAGCTCAAACCAAACGGAGTTACCCGATTTTAAGAAACTGTCTTCACTTGATTCCTTTTGATTTATTTCGCTTCTCCAACCCCCTAAACTCTTTTTATTCATTTATTTTGTAACAACTACAGTATCTTACATATACTAGGATGTTGTTATAAGAAGTATTCGAGCTACACTTACACACACCTACATCTAATGGTTAAAGAACATACTGTTTCTGTGGATGGCGAATTTCTGCCTCACGAAACGATGATTGTTCAACATTCTTATAACACCTTCAAAGGTGGCCATTAATATGACACTATATTTATATATGATATATAATATGTTTATGTTTTACTTAAGCTTCTGTATTTTTCATTTATGGCATAACTTTATGGTTTCCATTATGGGTAAACGTGATATCATCATTTAAGGAAATGCGGACTACCGCCCCCTCAAAGTGATATGATTCGTTAATGCCATATGTGGGACGTATAAAGGATGTATTTAAAGTTATTATATATGGTGTTATACTGGAATTATAATATACCTTTATATCATTATTATTTTCTTTCCATTAAAGTATGAGATAGAAATGAAAGTAGCGTTCATGCGTACGTACGGCTTACCGTCTCCATGAACGGTGCATTTCATTTCTTATCCGCAAATGTAATGTATTATTATGAGTACATATATATAATGGATATATATGATGTATGTTACATCTAAATGATTAATATAATTCTGGAATTAAAATATACATACCTCTCATATAGTTTTAATTCCATTAATATGACATAGAAATGAAAGTAGCATTCATGCGTACATACGGCTTACCGTCTCCATGAACGGTGCATTTAATTTCTTTCATCTAAATGATTATGTGATATTATAAATACATGTATATTCTGTATATATATGATATCAAAATCATGAATGTCATTCTGGATATAAAGAACCTTTGACCACACGAACAACATGTAATTGTTAGAAGTCCACTTTCGACTTAAGAACCAAATATCGACAAAACAAACATTATTAACTTAATGATTAAATAATGTTTATAATATGGAAATAAGTGATATAAAAGGAATAATAATCTTGAAAAAGGTTCTTAATCAAGTATAAATTAACTCAAGTTTATTATTCAGGAGATTAATGAACGATCGAGTCAAGTCGGGCCCGAGGTAAGGGATCCTACTCCTCTCTTTCTTTTTAAGTACGCTCTTTTATGTCATTCCTTTTAAAACTAATCTTTCTTATTGGGATGTTATTTTATATTAATATTACTGTAATTTTTATGTTAATATTATGAGAGACCCTATTCTATCTCATCAATCCATTTTGGATGTTTTGAGTGGCGCCGTTAGGCTGGCGAATTTTCGTAAGAGATCTAACCTCTCTCTTTCTTTACAAGTACTCTCCTTTATGTCACTTCTTTTAAGCTCCTATTTGTTATGTTGGGGGATGTTCTTTTATATTCCTATTTCTATAAACTTTATTTTAATATGATGAGAGACCCTATTTGATCTCATCAATCCATTTTTGTAAGTTTTATGTGGCGCCATTAGGCTGTCGAGTTTTCGTAAGGTATTTTTCATCTCACTTTTATTCCCGTGAGATTTATGATACATTTGCCATAATTTCCTTTGAGTGGTGTATTTACTTCCCATTATTCTACTCTTTGTGTAATATACTTTCTTTTATGAGTATTTACATCAATGATGTATTGTCTTTATTTCATGGGGTGTATGTTTCGAAAGATACCCAAGTCGGTAAGGGAACCTTTCACCCTCCTCTTTTTAAAATAATTCTTTTGTTATGTCTTTTAATTCACATAATATAATGTTGGGATATGTTCTTATATATCCTTATTTATGTAAATTTTATGTCCAAGGGATGAGATACCCTTTTTTATCTCTCATCAACTCTTTTTCTGAATTTTGAAGTGACGTCGTTAGGCTGTCAAATTTTTTCTAGGGAACTTCTTAACCCAAATTTGATTATTTGGGATAAACTTGTACTCCTTGAATATGTTGTTCTATTAATATGTGTGAATCACCTCTGATTGTCTTACACTTAATATCCACTTATATTTGGTTTATTCGTTTGTCACATATAATTATGCAATTGATTTATCCTTAAACCAAGGATACCGTCTTTGTAAGGGTCTTCGTCTCAATCACCATTCATTGAGGAATATTTTGTTTTATACACAACCTTATTTTATACGGTGTATAAACCCCTTTGACTTTTATGTTTATTCCAAAGGAATATTTTTTCTACGAATCGTTTTACTAAACGACAAAAAGGATTGTTTCTTTTTACGTACGCAGTGACAACGACCTTTTCCGCCGCCGCGAGTATTATTTGATCTTTGGCTTCCTCAACAAGCCGTAATGTTTTTAAAATAAAATAAATACCATATACTTTTTTTCATTTTGGAATTTAAAATGGTTTTGATAAAAGATTCTATTATGTCAATACATTTAAATGATATATTGTGATTGAAATGTGGAAATGTTATCATTCCATTATGTTGGTTTTATGTGTTATAATTTTATAATGGTACTTGGACATTTTACTGGTGGTTATGTGATAAACCATATGACGGGTCGTGCCGTGAATACCAGGATGGGTGGTTACGTTATAACCTCCAATTCATTGGGTATGGAAGCCGGTCGTATGGCTATTCCATTAAGTATGTATGGAATTCGGCCGTATGGCTATTCCATTAAGTATGTATGGAAGTTGGTCGAATGGCTATTCCATTAAGTGATATGTGTGGAAGTTGACCTTATGGTTATTCCACTTAAGTATGTTTATGTCCCATGTTACCTTTATATGTTATGTGATCTTTATATGGGTTTTATGGTAATCTTTTGGTTACAGAAGGGTAAGTAATGAACTTTTATTCAGTGAAGAGTTTTTACTACTTCAAAAAGGTGAAAAGTATTACTTTGATAAAGTATACATGGTTTACTTGTTGTTTTGAAAAACTAACAGTTTTCATGATTTGTTTATCTATTACTGAGATTTTTATGCTCATACCAAGTTTTTGAAATGTTTTTCGTAGGACTTAACGTGGAATAGGGTCAAAGATGGGATCAAGGGAAAGTCATGCTACCTAAAACATGGAACTAGACATGTTTCTTTTTAAGAGTTTTTATTTTATGGAAACTTAGTAGAAGTTTCTACTTTGTAATCTTTTGAGATGTAATAGTTATGTCCTAATTCTCTAAAACTCTAAACCTGAAAAGATCCTCAATGTGAATTATTCATTAAATTCAATATTAAGTAAGGTTTAAGTCAGGGGCCTTATAGTTGGTATCAATGGTCGGTTTAGATAACTTTAGAGGTTAGGGTATCCTCTAAGCATAATTGACAATACCATAATGGTTAGGATTTCGGAAAGAGTCCTAGTTTTAGATAAAGTGAATGAGTAAGTATATCTTAGTGTTTACCTTCCTCATTAGTACATTATGGTTTTCTCCATATACTCACACTGACATTTCTGTTTTTAGTGAATGGATGGATCTAGCAGGCACCAAAGAGACAACAGGTTTGAAGGAAACTGTGGTGGTTCTCTGATTAAGATACTAGATAAAATGGGGGATTCAATGAGGAAACTCGTGGTTGTTCTAAACCAACTATCAAGGAGTCATGATCAACCACTTGAACCTTGGTCTGATCTGTAATGCATCATGTATGAGATGACCAATCGATGTGGAAGTTTAGGTAATAATTATAAAGGTAACCATTAGAGTTTATATGATCCTTACTTTTGAGGTAATTATGGGTTATTATATGATATGATGGAAAATGAAAGGCATGAGATAAACTTGAGGTTAAAATATGTTATGATTTTTTTTGAAGATTTTATCTCATTTTGGGGAATGTTTTAAGAATTATATAGTTTTGGAAAAAGGACAACACGCAGACCGTGTTACAACCCATCGCGTCGGACAAAGCTGCGGGAATCGAACCCACAACCAAAGTGCAACTCGTATTTATCGCCTACCACTGGACTACGTGAAGTCCCTGGTTAGTTTGACTGATTTTTTTAGTTAGATGATTTTATGAATTAAGAGTAAGTTGATTTTTGGTTATCTATGGAAATTTATTAACCTATCATGGAGGATATGTGATTAGGTTAATTACTTTTCAATACGAGACTTTAGGAGCAACTAATGTTGTTTGGAGATAAATGTTACGATTTAACTTGGAAGACTATGTGATTAAATCCTTCAAATATTTGGGTTTCAATCTTAGTTTGGTTTACTTTCAATAATTTTATGGAAAAATTGTTTATCGAATGGTCCTCGTTGAACTTTGGGTTTTGTTGGACAAATTTTGGAGATTAAGAATATATTTTCTGTTTATAAAGGGTTATCCTTTTCTGGATTATATGATCTTGTACTAACCTTTTTGGTTTTGGTTTTGGTTAAAGTCTAAAGACATGGGAAGTATATAGTTCTCTTTTTTGGGTTAGGTGATTCTCTATAAGTTTATTATATCTCTCTTAATGTAAACAAGTCATCCTAAATACTCATCTTTTGGAGAAAATATGAGTTCGTGTAAGAAATCTAGTAAAATTTGAAAGTCAACATGACAAGTAAGTATGTTTCCATATGTTTTAGTTAAGCTCAAAAATAAATTCTTCAAAAAAAATTAACTAAAAAAATATTGTCCATTAACTTTTCCTACGGGGTAATCCAATACCGTTTAACCCATCACAAGTTTGCGATTTTCTTATGGTTAACATTCTCCTATGCATGTTTACTATCACTCTCCATCAGAACATGACCCTTTGTTTTTTTCCTCCATGTCCATATTTTTATACATGGAATCCTAGTATGGGTTTACTTGGGTGACCTTTTTACTTCCCTTTCGTTATTTTAAAGTGATAGTTTAATTTACTCCTTTTCTGATGTGGGACTTACAATGGATTTTTCAAGCCCAATTTTGAAATTGCGAGGACGCAATTCCCAGAAGGGGGGAAGGATGTAACACCCCAGGTAAATAAACAATATGAAATTTTTATATTTATCCATATTTGTGGAAAAAATATTAATATTATTTTAAAGGGAACGTTATGCTCGATGGCGTACCCAATACGCGACAATGAGTTTCTTTGAAAACTTACGTTGCACACTAGTAATATAATAATATTATTTTAAATGGTAGTTAACATGTATCCATTGTATTGGCAGGAATGGATAGAAATAACTAAAATATTATTATATATGTTTTTTAAAGGTTTTTACATTTATCCAATAATAGATAAAGGCTTAAAATACGGAAAGAATTCAATTTTAGGCATTTATACCCTAATTTTCACTAAAGGTTCACTTATAACCTTTTGATGGCGAACTGTCATTAAATATAGTTTTGATCACTCTTATACATTCTATTGGACCAAATATAACTCTTTTTTAGAATCAGGACATCAAAATTTACTTTGTGTAAATTTTTGGTATTTTTCCGATAAAGTTCATTTTTTTAATGAATAACGTAAAATGTTGTATTTTAATTCAAAACCTCTTTTTAATCTAATTTATTTATATGATTAGATTATCTTTTGAATTGGTTTTAAAGTGAAATTAGAATATATTTTTACCATTAAATCCAATAGTGGTCGTTGGAATTAATTTCACTTTGAAATCGGACTTAAACTAGTGTCAATCTTTTGATACTTATTGTTTCATAAAAACACGCTATTTGCTCTGACAGCGGGAATTAATTATTAAATTAATTAATGAAACTTATATGTTTTGAATTTTGTAAAATGGACTTCATTTTTTAATTCTTAATATCAAATATATCTTAGTGTGAAGTTTTGGTATTTTTCTGAAAAACATCAATTTTTGATGAATAGTGAAACCACCAAGTGGTACTTAAAAAACTGATTTTTTTCATTTAAATGAAATTTTACCACCTCTGTGTTTTGAATTTCAAAAATCCGACATACATGGTTGTCAATAAGAAGTAAAATGTGGTTCAATGAGATTAAAATAATTTTTTGGTGAATAGTAACTTATTATGTTTTTAATCGCGATTAGAGGTAATTAGTGTAATTTAAGGTAAAAATAATGTTGTAATAATATGAAATGAACTTGAAACATGTCCTACCATTATTGGATGTGTCATGGACGACCAAGACAATCCATGGGTCAACTTGGGGACCCCATGGAGCCACTTTAGTTGGAAAATGACATTAATACCTTTTTATTTAATGTTAAAATAAAAATGACACAAACATGAGTTGTTTTACTAAAATAATTTTTACATGGGGTTATACTAGTCATATGTTTTACTATAAATATTCATTAGAAAGCTAAAACGATTTCCTACGTCATGATATTTTTTTATAATTCTTAGACATTAAATAAATTAAATTATTTATGACATCATGATGATGCAGCAATGACCTCATTATTTAACGATTTAAATAAAATGGAAAGATAATGTAATATCTAAGACCTAAACATGTACAAAACCTATTATATGGGTGTATTTAGAACCCTTATCACCTTATCCTAGAAACACATCAATGTGGGACCATTAATATCTGAAACACATTCTAAAATAATGTAACATTTCCTTACTTTCCAAGAGTGCCCCTCCTCTCCTCTTATAAAAGGCCCCCACCTCTACCACCTTACCCACACTTCCAAAGCCTTTGGCTCGGCCAACCCCTGCCCATTTTGTATCTCCACATCCCTATATTACTCCTTGAAGCCTCACTTTGGTCAGAATTCTTCCCAAAGAAGCCTTTGAGGTCAAACCAAACGGAGTTACCCGATTTTAAGGTAATGTCTTCACTTGATTCCTTTTGTTTTATTTTGCTTCTCCAACCCCCTAAACTCTTTTTATTAATTTATTTTGTAACAACTCCAGTATATCCATATACTAGGATGTATTTATAAGAAGTATTAGAGCTACACTTACACACATCTACATCTAATGGTTAAAGAACATTCTATTTCTGTGGATGGCGAATTTCTGCCAGAAGAAACGATAATTGTTCAACATTCTTCTAACACTTTCAAAGGTGGCCATTAAGATGACACTATATTTATATATGATATATAATATGTTTATGTTTTACTTAAGCTTATGTATTTTTCATTTATGGCATACCTTTATGGTTTCCATTATGGGTAAACGCGATATCTTCATTTAAGGAAGTGCGGACTACCGCCCCCTCAAAGTGATGTGATTTGTTAATGCCATATGTGGGATGTATAAAGGATGGATTTAAAGTTATTATATATGATGTTATAATGGAATTATAATATACCTTTATATCATTATTATTTTCATTCCATTAAATTATGAGATAGAAATGAAAGTAGCCTTCATGCGTACGTACGGCTTACCGTCTCCATGAACGGTGCATTTCATTTCTTATCCCCAAATGTAATGTATTATTATGAGTACATATATATAATGGATATATATGATGTATGTTACATCTAAATGATTAATATAATTCTGTAATTAAAATATACATCCCTCTCATATAGTTTTAATTCCATTAATATGACATAGAAATGAAAGTAGTGTTCATGCGTACATACGGCTTACCGTCTCCATGAACGGTGCATTTCATTTCTTTACTCTAAATGATTATGTGATATTATAAATACATGTATATGCTGGATATATATGATATCCAAATCAGGAATGTCATTCTGGATATAAATAACCTTTGACCACATGAACAACATGTAATTGTAAGAAGTCCACTTTCGACTTAAGAACCAAATATCGACAAAACAAACATTATTAACTTAATGATTACATAATGTTTATAACATGGAAATAAGTGATATAAAAGGAATAATAATCTTGAAAAAGGTTCTTAATCTAGTATAAATTAACTCAAGTTTATTATTCAGGATATTAAATAACGATCGAGTCAAGTCGGACCCGAGGTAAGGGATCCTACTCCTCTCTTTCTTTTTAAGTACGCTCTTTTATGTCATTTCTTTTAAAACTCATCTTTATTATTGGGATGTTCTTTTATATTACTCTTACAGTAATTTTTATGTTCATATGATGAGAGACCCTATTCTATCTCATCAATCCATTTTGTAAGTTTTGAGTGGCGCCGTTAGGCTGCTGAATTTTCGTAAGAGATCTAGCCTCTCTCTTTCTTCACAAGTACTCTCCTTTATGTCACATATTTTAATCTCCTCTTTGTTATGTTAGGGGATGTTATTTTATATTCCTATTTCTGTAAACTCTATGTTAATATGATGAGAGACCCTATTTGATCTCATCAATCCATTTTTGTAAGTTTTATGTGGCGCCATTAGGCTGCCGAGTTTTCATAAGGGATTTTTCATCTCACTTTTATTCCCGTGAGATTTATGCTACATTTTCCACAATTTCCTTTTAGTGGTGTATGTACTTTCCATTATTCCTCTCTTTGTTTAATATACTTTCGTTTATGAGTATTTACATCAATGATTTATTTTCTTTCTTTCATGGGGTGTATGTTTCGAAAGATACCCAAGCTGGTAAGGGAACCTTTCACCCTCCTATTTTTAAAAGACTTCTTTTGTTATGTATTTTAATTCACATACTATTATGTTGGGATATGTTCTTCTATATCCTTATTTATGTAAATTTTATGTCCAAGTGATGAGATACCCTTTTTTATCTCTCATCAACTCTTTTTCTGAATTTTGAAGTGACGTCGTTAGGCTGTCAAATTTTTGCAAGGGAACTTCTTATCCCAAATCTGATTATTTGGGATAAACTTGTACTACTTGAATATGTAGTTATATAAATATGTGTGAATTACCTCTGATTGTCTTACACTTAATATCCACTTATATTTGGTGAATTCGTTTGTCACACATAATTATGCAATTGATTTATCCTTAAACCAAGGATACCGTCTTTGTAAGGGTCTTCATCTCAATCTCCATTCATTGAAGCATATTTTGTTTTATACACAACCTTCTTTTATACGGTGTATAAACCCCTTTGACTTTTATGTTTATTCAAAAGGAATATTTTTTCTATGAAGTGTTTTACTAAACGACAAAAAGGAATGTTTCTTTTTATGTACGTGGTGACAACGTCCTTTTCCGCCACCGTGAGTATTATTTGATCTTTGGCTTCCTCAACAAGCCGTAATGTTTTTAAAATAAAATAAATACCATATACTTTTTTTGTATTTTGGTATTGAAAATGGTTTTGATAAAGGATTCTATTATGTCAATATATTTAAATGATATATTATGATTGAAATGTGGAAATGTTATTATTTTTTTATGTTGGTTTTATGTGTTATAATTTTATAATGGTACTTGGAAATTCTACGGGTGGTTACGTGATAAAGCATATGACGGGTGGTGCCATGAATACCAGGATGGGTGGTTACGTTATAACCTCTAATGCATTGGGTATGGAAGTCGGCCGTATGGCTATTCCATTAAGTATGTATGGAAGTCGGTCGTATGGCTATTCCATTAAGTATGTATGGAAGTTGGCCGAATGGCTATTCCATTAAGTGATATGTGTGGAAGTTGACCTTATGGTTATTCCACTTAAGTATGTTTATGTCACAAGTTACCTTTATATGTTATGTGATCTTTATATGGGTTTTATGGTAATCTTTTGGTTACAGAAGGGTAAGTAATGAACTTTTATTCAGTGAAGAGTTTTTACTACTTTGAAAAGGTGAAAAGTATTACTTTGATAAAGTATACATGGTTTACTTGTTGTTTTGAAAAACTAACAGTTTTCATGCTTTGTTTATCCCTTACTAAGATTTTTATGCTCATCCCAAGTTTTTGAAATGTTTTTCGCAGGACTTAACGTGGAATAGGGTCAAGGATGGGATCAAGGGAAAGTCATGCTACCTAAAACATAGAACTAGACATGTTTCTTTTTAAGAGTTTTTATTTTATGGAAACTTAGTAGAAGTTTCTACTTTGTAATCTTTTGAGATGTAATAGTTATGTCCTAATTCTCTAAAACTCTAAACCTGAAAAGATCCTCAATGTGAATTATTCATTTAATTCAATATTAAGTAAGGTTTAAGGCTGGGGCCTTATAGTTATCCTAGATATAACTGATATTTTCCTATTGTAAAATATACCTTGGCAATATCAGATCATGTACATATCATGGATTATGTGATTGATCCATCACCGCGATGTATGGATTTCAACTCACCACATATATCTCTTCCCATGTCATAGACATGTCAACATGGAGAGATTATGCCCTGTGACATAGGCAACAATTCATCTCTTGACATGTTCCAACATGAATTTTCAATAAAATGTCACTATATTTAAGATTGACTAGGACCAAGAAACCTATAGATCTACCTTAGTAGATATTGTTCCCTAGAACTTAAGATGCTACTTTAAGTCAATCACTAGAGGGTAAATTTTATTTTGGTCTTAACTAACTGTAAGACCAATGTCTATTTTCCATATGTTGCCTGAACATACTTCTTCTTGGAAAACAATGGCGCTCCCACTAACCTATGGTAGACACATGGTAATCATTTGTTGATAATGTATATTCTATGATCACATTTCATACTTTAATCCTAAACAATATTTCAATAACTTGAAACCTTTAACAGAACTCAAAGACATGACTATCCCTTTCAGGTTTTGTCTTATAGACACCATCCACGATTAGTGGTCATGACATCCAATGCTAAATAATTTGATCATAGATATGATCTATGATATGTAAAATTCTAATAGATTTAGGCATAACACTTGGTGAAACCAAACGATCCTTATTGGTAATACAGTTCTACCATCCATGGATCAATTCACATGAATACCCACCACAATATTCAAAACAATAATACCCTTTTCACTTTGATACATGGAATTCGTTAATTGAATTTTAGTTGGCCTTATCATTTTTTGCTAATTTACATACACAGCTTACTTGTAGGAAATATTATTCACACTGAATAATAGATCCCCTACTATGGTGAATATAATACCATCACCATGGTTTTACCCTTCCTACGCAGTATGCGTCTCTTGAACATACTCTATTACACATATGCTTATTGAACTAGTTCCAATGACAACTACTTTTTCATCTTGAGTATTGACTAAAAACTAGTCAATATAGCTCTCACTATCCCTAATAGAGATGTGAACCCTTTTATAGAAGTGTAGTCTATTTCTTGACTACCACTCTTTTATCTTAGGGATTTTTGTAACATCCTAAACAGTTGTAAGGATAATTACACTAAATGAAGATTGTGTTTTTCTGGATGCAAGTGTGTTTGTGTCCTAACATACTCTTTACATGCAAACACATGTCCTTATGACATAATGGATTTCAATCAGACTATGACTCGTATGATATCCATTTTTTTATTATTGTTGGAATCTTGTTGTGGGATATCTTTGTTATTTACAAATCATTTCATGAAATATAACGGAAGTTTATGCTAGGTGAAAAATTGATATTACTTATATCAATTCTTTGATGTATAAAATGGGCATTTAGTAATTACTCCACAGTATATTTTGTTGATCAATGTTGATATGCAATACCTAATCATCAATCCTCATCATTAACATCAATGTTGTTATGTCGATAATGAAATGTGTGTTTAGGAATTTCTCTATGCTACATTATCATGATTGATGAATGCTTGGTTGAGATATTCTTCGGTATCCCAACCCGAAGCATCTCATATCTCCTGAACATGCATATACATCACTTTGATATTCCTTAATTACATAAAAGAATATTATGAAGTATATATACCACTAGCATATACTTGGAATAGTTCATGCTTACAAGTTGAACAATTTCAAAAAGTTTTGTAATGTGCCTTTATTTCTAAAGGCTCCGTTGTCCAAACTAAATACATCGATAATACCAAATTTATTTAGCTATCCGAGCCTAAATACCATACTTTTTATTTCCATAATGTCCATTTTTAGTATTACTCGACAAATAATTATCCGATCACAACTGGGTATAAGTCTTACATTTATATTCATCACTAATTACATATGATTCATGTATTAGTGAATGAGTGATTGAGTTTACCAAAACAATATTCATTCCAGAAACTAAAAGAATGGATCCTTGTGTACAAGGACACATGAGATTAATGTTTTTGGTTATACTCAACAATAGTTCAACAAGAATAATTCACATGAAAATTAAGATGTCATGTACTCCTCACCATTGGCCTAGGATCACCCTTTCATAGCCATTTGGAGAATACACCTAACATCTAGAAAGGATTATATTCTAACTTGTTTATCGTATTAGAATACACATATGTAACCAGAATATTCTATTTAATACAAAGTAGTAAAAGGTAAACATTACATTGATGAATACGCTTAATGTAGAAGCAGCAACTTGCTCATTTAAATCAAGATATTTCTTTTAAACATCCATTGTATTATTTTATAATATGTAATGAAAATTAACTCTGTTAATGCCTCATTAATTGAAGGACGCCATGAATATGTCATTAGCCTTAAATGCCTTTGACCTTTTCACATTGTCTTTCAATTTATCCACCATAAGAATTACATCATAATTGTATTTTATTTTTATTCACCTAGTGAACCTTACCTAAATTGGTAATAAAGTGTTTACTCAATACTTAATCATTTTTTAACTTAAAACGAGACTTGAGTAATGTGGTGAAAATGATATTTAAAGATCATGATCGATCTTCTAATTTACACATACTGGTGTAAACTTAGACTTATTCATATCATTGCAAACTTCTCAGATATGAGACTTTCAGATATAACATCTATGTCCGGGTGTAGCGACCACAACTAACACCAGATATTGATGAAAGAAAATGATATAACTATCACATGCTTTGTGCATTAGTCTCTTGTAAGCAATTTTCACTCTCGCTTCATGAGGTAGTTTAACAGTGTTGGAGACACTGACGCCTTGAGTTTCCTATATCATAGTACTATGCGCATGTGCCTATACTATTCATGGACACTCATGTCAGTGTGGACATTTACTTTATCCATTATCATATTGCAGTTTTAAACTTGTGGTAGAACTTTCCATTTTTCTACAAAAATAAATTTTAGCAGATGATAACCTTTTATATGGATTACCGTTTAGACATTTTGATTAATTACATAATTCATTTTATGTCTCCCACTATTTTATCATATTCTTGGAACCCTCTGTGCTAGAATCAAAATATTCTGTCACTTGAGTATTCTAGTGGCAAGGATCCCGGAACCACCTCTCATAGTCTACAAGCTATGGCTATGCCACTACTTGGAGGGTTCTAGGTAGGATTTTGGTTGGCCGACCACTTTAACTTGCTGCTCCTTGATATGTTGAGTGAAGTCTCAGCTTCTTAAAATCATATCTTGATTTACTCAACGCTTGCCTCTAAAATTACCACAAGCTGGCTATGTATATTTCTTTGCATGAATTTTAGTTACGTCAACCCATCATTATTATATGTACTCCCTAGTAGTAAAAGGCACCCTCAGCTATGGCATGACCGGAACCTCAAATAGATGGTTTTGTCCTAACTTTAATGACGGAAGGCGGTTATGACTTAATATATATTTTGAGGGTTTTATTATTTTTAATGTGATGAATGAAATATTTTTCTATGTTATAAGCATGTACTATGTGATCGCACTCACAACTGACCGTGCATGAAATAGAATTTTCATCGCGTCCCATGTTAATTTTATCTTGCATGCTTGTTTATTATTATACTATGTGACCGTGCAATAAATTACGCATGCACAAAAATAATAAACCATGGAAAAATAAAATGAACAACTGATCATGATCCGGTACTATTGGTTGATCCGTTGAGTGAATAAAAGACCAACCAAAACCCCTAGGGGTAAGTACCTTTAGTCGCATGGCTTGCAAATTGAAATGCATCGTATGGTCATCCAATGCATCTGTCTCCTATCTGGTGTGTCATCCTCACTTTGCGTGAAGTGCGTCAGTTGTCATCTTGTCATTATACAACAGCACTCGCATGCATGTGAGGGGGTCTCAGGGTGTAAAAGGTAAAATTCGGAGAAGTGGACATGCATGTCCTTATACATATAATGACACTGATACGATAGGAATTTCACCTTTAAATTAATTAAACTAATTATTACAAAACCATTGCAATAAATAAATAATTAAATAAAATGCACCAAGCATGCATTGGTCGGACTCATCTCAGGATCAGCATACGCATTAACTCACGTATAAGAATAAATGCAGGAATAAAATTAAACTTGAATTTAAATTAAACTTGAGGACATTTTAATTGAATTACAAATTTCACTATAATTTTTATTCCAATATTAACATTGTTCGGTCCCAATTTAATTAATTTAATTTGAAAACTGAAATTAAATTAATTAAAAAAATTAATTTGTCACTAATTAAATTAATTATGCCGCATTAATTATAAACTGATGTTAATATTTAATTAATTTAATTTGGATCTGAAATTTAATTAATTAAATTAAATATCTTCTAACTCAAATAAAAAATACTGGAGCCCCATAATCCCTTGGCAGGGCCTATACAGGTCTCGGAAAACTTGCGTAGGCCCATCCTGGGCTTTGTCGACCCCATGAGGGGTTGTTCTAGACGAGAAGGGCCGCCCACGCTTGTTTCAGGCTGGGTTGTAGACCAAAATGAACCCAAAAAGGGTACCTCACGGTGGTGTGTGCCGCACTATGGGTTACGGTGGTCGGGGGTTCCCTTAGGACAGTAGAGGCATTTCGTCTCACCGGTAGCCGGGTAGCAGAGTAGGCTGGCAGTGGTCGGGGGTGCTATAGGGGAGGTTGCACCACCTATGCAGGGCGACGAGGGTGGTCTCGGGATACTACTGGTGCGGTGCTGACTTGGTGCCAGCCGGCCATGGCGCGGAAGGCCAAGAGTGGCCAGGGCGGTTGTTCCTGTTGTAGGTTGGTTGGCCTGCATATGGTTGTGGCCACCAGTAGCTTGGAGGAGCCGGCCCGAGCTGGTCTGACGCCATCTCTACGGGAAGAGCACCCGATGAACAGGGGGCAGGAGGATGGCTCTAGCCTGGCCATCCGAGTCCAGCACCTAGGGAGAGCATGGGTGCCGTAGGTTTGCCACAGCACGGCGGGAGGTGTTGAGGCTTGACCGGGGAGGCAAGGGTAGCCAAGGTCGAAGCGGGATGGTCGGCTTGGATGGGAGCGATGTGTGGGAGGCGCTGTAGTGGCTGGTCTGTGCCGCTGCACTGTAGGTGACGCGCTGCTGCTGCATGTGTTGCTGTACGGGAGAGAGCTGGTTGGGCCATCACTGCGCCGAACCAAGAGGAGGCGCAGGATAACACCATGTGGTTCGGTGGCCTGGGATGGCTGGAGGGTGAGGCGCTGGCTGGCACTGCGCACCGCATGACCCGGGTGTAGGGGGATCGTGATGCAGTGTTCCTGGGTTCCTGGGGTGGAACAGGGAGGGAAGGGGGTTGGGCTTTACCTGCACGGCGTGGGTGCAGCCCACACCTGCAGGGAAGGCTGGCGGGAGAGAGGGGTGCTTTTTCAAGTCCTTATTTTCCCATTCCCCCTATTTTTGGGGTCTTCCCACCCCTTTTAAAAAATTTATAAATCCTATATTAGGATTTTGAAAAAAATAAAAATAAAAATAATATTATTATTATTATAATAAAATTAATATTATTATTATAATAAAATAAACTAATTTTTTTATTATAATAATAATTAAATTAATTTAATTAGTTAAGATCAAATAAAAATTTATTTTCCAATGAGTATTTCGACCATGGGATTTCTGGTCGAAATACGAAACATCACCGGAATTTATTCTCAAATACTAATTCAAAACATCAGATGGCTGCAGACTGGCCATCTAATCACCGATTTGGATCTTGTATGCAGCGTTGGGACCGTATCAACACCCTCTTTATATTTTAAGGAAAATTAAATTTTCTTGCCTTAAAGTTGACACACGCTTTCTATGATACCACTAGTTGGAACCGGGTGTTCAGTGGAAACACCAAACAGGTGGGTTTTTTAAAATCTTCCACCGACATTGGACGTGAACTTCTTGACGTCGGTGCAGAGCAGCCCTATCAAAATTGAGGATACCACATGAAGGATTTTAAGCACAAAATAAACCATAAAAATAACTGGTTTAAATCTGAAGATGTGCATCATGTGTGCTCGTCGTTGGTGATCGCTGCTCGAAGAATCCGAAGTCAAATTTTTCTAGATCATCCACACATGCTTCAAGGAATCCATGGCAGTGCCGTTAGTCATAATCTGGGTGCTATCGCAGAATCGTGTTGATGCCTTCGACCCTCTATCAATCACCGCATCGCTTCGCTAGCGACGCCTGAGAGAGAGAGCTCAATCTGAGCTCCTTTGTTCCAGAGCCTCTCTCTCTTGATTATGGGAGAGAGGAGAGGAGATAGGATCTCCATTAATAATGATTGGAAAATTCCCCTCCTCTTCTATTTATAATGCTTAATTAACATACCCAGTATCGCCTCTCCGGCCCCGAATACTTAATGCACTATCAACGACATTTTACGAATACTTGTCTGAGTCATAAATATTATTATCACTTACTTGTAATATACTAAAATATATTAAAATATATTTCATGATAATAACTAAGTCATTAAGTTGAATCATCCCTCCCATAAATATTAATTGAACATTGAATAATTTAATATTCGTCAATTAATATTTTTTCTTGTATTTACATAAAACTCGTAAATAAATTTAATAAATAAATTCAATACTCATTATTCTAAACTCGAATAACATGAATTTATTTATTTCATTGGTGATCCGTTATCTTTGGAAAAATACTGGAACACTATGGCGGGACCCACCATGTCCAAAACTCCCATTCTACTGAATAGGGTATATTATTGAATATGTTATTGTGTGTGACCCTCTAGGCCCTTATCTCGACAGTAGTGAAAAATATTCATAGTCCAAGAGAAGGATCTAGCAACCCATAATGGCCCTTGAAGAGATAAGGATTTTCATAACAATGACAACCAACCTACGAACACGCACCGTGTAATATAATTTTGTTGTCTGTAATATCTCATAAAGTAGGACGCACTCACGTGTCATTGCCCCTTTTCTGGATTTATTATTTGTTGATTTAACTGGAAATATTTACCCATGACTTCCATGGCCATGTTCTTATAAAGGTACATCCATCCATATCAACATGTCCTGAGATATATTACTTCCATAACCTGAAAGCAACAGATCATTTCTTTAAAATTCATCCAATTTCATGCCACCAATGACACACCCGACAAAAACTACATCGCCATGGCTTCATTGCCATGTTTTTCGTCTTGCATCAAAGTTCACAATCAAATGACATGCATTGGTAATGATCTCAAGTCAGGAGACCATTAAATTTGATCGTAGATAGAAACATCCAATGACACCCGAAACATGTGGTGTTCCTATTGGCGGGTTAGTCCTCATGATCTCAAGATTAGAGATCACCAAGTGTGAACTTAATGAGATGAAGTCTCAATGCTTATGAGCCCCCAGCACCTGATAGTCAAAAATCTACGGTTTCCAATGAGTAAGATGTATCTAAACTATAGAACATATATTTAAGATTAATTTCATAGTATCTAGAGGTTTTCATTATAGCATGGGAACTGCTATAACCATTCGATAAGACAATTAATCTTTGGAAATTACAATTTCAATAGTGGATGGATAAAATTCTACACTATAATGGTAAGATGACATCATGCATAGATTACTATATACACAATCTGGTAATCAAAAGCACTGAGTTGTTGGGTCTAGGGAACCAACTATTTCAACACTCTTCCCTTCATAAGTGACAAATTTTATCTTGATTGTTTAATCAATATCATACTACTAATGTATCACCCAACACACGGTACCTCACTATGACTTCATTATCATAGTTTTTTCCTTATATCAATGTACATGACCATATAGTACATATCGATTAATAATCACAAGTAATGAGAACCTTACACCATTTCAATGATAGGAAATACCGACGACACCCTAAAAAATGTGGTCTTCCAATTAGAGGGTAATTACTCATGATATCATCTACTCGAGATAACCCAGTACAAACTTTATGAGAAGATGCCTTAATGATTATGACCCCCCAACACTTAATAGTCATATAACATCTACATCTAGTTAGTATGATGTATCTAGACCATAATAAATATTATTAATATTAATTCCACATTATATTGAGGTTCTCATTATATACTAGGAATAATTATATCCTTTTGATATGGAAAATAATCTTTGGAAATTACCATGTAAATAGTTACTACAAAAATATCATCACTATCATCGTAGATATATATCATGAATATCTCATTATATACATGAAATAGTAATCAAGAAGTACTATTTAGTTAGAACCTGGTCACCCACAATTACAAAAACAACCACCCTACCATAAACTCTTTCTTCCACTAGAAAGTATTTCAATAATTCTTAATATCAAATAGATGAGACCACTAATCCATCATCAGTGCCTCATGATCCAAAGTCTCGTGTGAATTAGAATTGTGCTTCCATATCCCAAAAACTATGTTATAGACTTACCATGAAGAACTTTTGTCTCATAATCAAAAATTTGACTGGATGCACAGTCATAGATAAATCAATTTCAACATCACGGTATTACCAACTCAAAAGATGATATGGATTAGATTTGTACTTCCCAATATTTGATACATAAAATATGTTATGAATCAACATAATATGTGGTAGAAAATCTAACATTTAAGACACCTTATCAATTTTATCAAAAAAATAAAATGGTACCACATTTATTAGTGATAGTGTTTCTAGTTTTTGAAGCCATCAGTTACCCAATAGATGTGAAAATATAAAAAGCCCAAACCTCCATCTGAAAGCTCCAAGGGGATTATGTGATGATCAAAATAAGATTTAAACTGACTCTGCATCATAACAATTTTTAAGTGAATCAATTGGATCTTTGTTGTCCTCTCTTAGACCAAACCGGTCCCACTAATAAAGTTTCACCAACCTCCGTCAAACACAATGAATATTTACATGGTTTTCCATACAAGGCCTAAAATGGAGCTATATGGATTGATGAATGGTAACTATTTTTGTAGGTAAACTCAACCTATCCCAAGTTTTTATTCCAAGCTCTTCTAAATTCGATAATCCATGCATGAATATTTTCTTCCAATATCTATATAGGTTTTTCTTATTGGCAAGATTTATGAGGGAAATAATCATTATAAAACTCACCCGGGATCCCTATTCCTCCTAGAGGCCTATCTAGAAACAATTATCGGATTAGGGATCCCCATTAGAAACTATAATAGATAGAACTCCATATATCCTAATAATCTCTTACACATTGATATCTCCCAGGAAAACAACATTATTTTAATCATGAATGATTATAAGGTGTGACAATTTTGTTAGACAATCAATCACTACCCATATTTCCTTATTATTTTTAGGGGTAAATAGAAACTAAAACAAAAAATTCTATATAAATATCTCCCCACTTCTTAGTTAGAATGGTAAGGGGTAAGGAACACTTGAGGGTTTACAGTTCTTATACTTGACCTGATAATATGTATAACATCAAGAAACAAAATCAGTGATGTCTCATATCATACATGTCCATCAGAATCATCATCACATATCATAGAACATCATTATGGTACTAGGGTGAACTAACCACTTGGAATTATGGAAATTCCCCATAACATATTTTCTCATGGTAAAGGAAACAATGTACCCACATAAAAAATATAGGAAACCCACATAAGAGAACAACCACCCATCTTCATAATCATGCTTTATTTATAAGACGAAGGAAAGGTACAAGCAGAAGTGGCCAAAGAGAAAATCCCATAAGGGAGGAAGAAGTTATGGGTGTCTAATGTAATGCAGAACTAGAGCATCCCAACTAATTAGGTTCCACCCTTCAAGAGGAAAAGAAAACACCTCCGCAAAAGAGAAACACTAAGACCCTGCACTGCTATCGAGGCTAGATAATCCACAACATTGTCCCCCTCCTACCACATGTTCAAGAGGACGGTGTCATTATTGATGATGTTCCTACATCTCTTCAGAATATAGTTAACCAACCTGGGGGTGATGCGATAACGATGCATAGAGTTGTGGAGGATGATAGAATCAGTCTCAATCATGCCAAGAGTGATACCCCATTTCCTGCAGATCTGTAGACATGTGAGTATAGCCATGGCCTCAACCAAGAGAGAGTTACCCCTCACAAAATGAGTATTAAAGGTAAGGATGACATTCCCTCTGGGATCTCAAACCACTCTACCACCCTTCACGTCACTCAAGAGGAAAGATTTACCAAATTTGGGCTTTAGTCGAAGATGGTGGGGATGCCATCATACCTAGTGGACAACCTTTTGAGGGATCCTCTCAGGAAGGCCGACTTGAATAATGCGAAGAGAGGGAGACTTGTGTAATTTTATGGATAAGATAACCAAATTAAGGAGGAGAAATGTACTCCTTACCACAAGAGCCATATTGGTTAACTAAAACCCCTCATACCTAGCTTGGTTTTGAGCCATCCAAATACCCTAGTAGCCTGAGATGAGATTCCCATCTAGGGTGTTCCTCTTTATGCTACCTCCCCCACCACCATGGAACCACCGATCGAGAAATGGGAGGTCCCTCAATGCCATAATATAAAATCATGTGAAGTCGCCCAAAGCCCACCACACCTGGCATGGACAGTCACTGCCAAAGAAGAGGTGGGAAGAGTTTTCCACACTTGGAACCCTACAACACAGACAACATGAGGCCGGGATGATGCCTAAGAGCATCACATTCTCATCTATAGCCAATTACCTATTCCTGATCTGCTAGAAGAGAAAATTTAATTTCGTAGGAGATTCTTCAACCCAAACAGTCAATCCCCATAGTGCCTGATGGTTCTCACTAGTATAAACCCTAATGTAATATTTATAAGAGAACCTAACCGAAGACAATGTAGTGAAAACATAGCGATATGGTTCATTCGAGGGGCCGATCATATCAAAATCCAAATATTGTGTATTTTTTAGCATCACACTGAGGAAATGTAGTTACCTTCTTGACTCCTTGAAAGTAATTTGGGTGCTGAGGAATCCTGGTAATTCAATAGTTGAGCTAACCCAGTGGTAGTTCCAGAATGAGATGTGCCCCACCCCCAGAATCCATCGATAAAAGTGTTTCAGGGCCTGCATGTGGGAGAGAACAACACTATAAAGTAGCGACTAGTGATCATTGGGGTCATTCCCCCATCTGCTGAACTAGGAGTACATGTACTTACCCCAGAGTTTTCACCCCACGCCATCTTCACCCGAATTCTATGAAGCGTATTAGTGATGATCTTGATGACAATTCCCCCCCTATTTCACCGGAATTGAAAGCATATCCAATTCCACCCAGTGATTCCTCCCCTCCTTGTGTGCATCCCATGTGAAATAGGAAAGGATATAATCAATCTATATGATCACCCCCTTTGGGAACATGGAGGCCAAAAGTGCATGGAAAGGAATAGAAGATAATACGTTGTTTTCTAAGGTTATGCTACCTCCAAAAAATAGGAATCAGTTCTTCTAGTTATTAAGTATGCTAGACATTTTTCTAAAAAAAAATTCAAAGTGGAGGATATGTAACCTACCAGGGGAGACTGGGGAAACGAAATACTCCTTAGGACAAGTGAATTGTTGCATTCCAAGCCTCGTGCTCAAGGAAGCCACACTACTGGCCAAGAATCTCTTTGGCACATAGAAGGTGCTCTTGGTGTGATTGACAACCTAACCACTCAATTAGCAATAGTCTTTAGGAATATTGTTAAACCCCTAAATGGACCACATACCTCCATTCATAAAAATTATAGCAATATCTGAAAACATCAGATGAGATATATTCCTTGGACTAGGACTGCACCGATAGGGCCTGATGGATCCCTATGAGATAGCCCTATAGATAAGCTGATTGAGGACGTCCTATGAAATAATGAAAAGGGTCAGTGAGAGAGGATCCCCCTACCTCTGACCATGAATAGCCTTGAATAAACCATAATTTTGGCCCACAGAGCGTGAAACCATCCACAATGAATTGAATAAGATGAATAGAAGATCCAAAACCCACATAGATAGTCCCATATCTGTCAAGACAATGATGATGAATACACACTCAACTCTTTCATAGACCTTATCCTTTTCCACCTTGACCACCATGTTTTCTCCATGAACTCACATGTGGAAGCCTTCAAGGATCTCACGAGACAATACAATTTCCCCTTGAGTGGACCTATATTTAATGAAGCAATGTTGCTGGAAGGAGGCCAATCAATGAAGTTAGAGGATAGGTTTGTTTTTGAGAATTGAGGCGAGGATCTTGTACATGAAATTGAACATGCTCACAGGGGGATAATGGTGGAGCAGGGAGGGATAATTGACCTTGGTAATGAGAACCATGGTGGTGGTGCTAAAGACTCGAGGTTGAGTACCCCTAGAAATAATTTTTGGATTGGAATCACTACATCATTCATGATCATTCTCCAGGAGGCATAGTAAAAGGAGACCAATAACCCATCCAGGTCGGGTGTGATTTATAAGTTCAGGTTCTTTGCAGCCCCTAGAATTTCATCCTCCTATGATAAGGACTTATGCATAGTGTTTTCATGATTAGAAATCACACTAGGGATGATGTTTGTGATGAATTCATGGCCCTGAAGGCACCCCTCAGGAATCCTGGTATTAGCTCCTGCAAGAAAACATCAAAATAAAGCCTCCTCCAAGACTCCCACCATGTCTTGATCATCTATATAAGAACTATCCTCTGACCTTATGTTAGGTCTTGAATTACTTCATCTTTACATGAGGCATGCAAGCAAAAATGCAGTTTTATGGTCCGCATCATGAGGACACTTCACTCTCGATTCATTACAAGCCATGCACTGCACTCTGAGTAGCATTTCCACCAAAGTATATTTTTTGGAACCAAACTCCCCGAACAACTCCTCGTTTTATTCCACTTCAAAACTGTACTCCAAAAGATCAATCTATGACTTAATCCCATTTAAATAACACATAGACAGAGGTTGTGTATTGACCCACATCTAAAGATCTTCTCATATATTCCTTAATTTATTTTGTAACTTTTCCCATGGAGTCCCACTGATGCACCTATTGCATGAGGAACCAACAATGCCCAGATAGTCTATGTATTTGACCCATAAGGAACATAATGCCATGGAAATGCTCTTATCCGGGATAGATTGGATATCAACCAGAAGATCTGAGTGGTCCGATAAGCTTCATACCATGTTAGATATCATCACATTCGATAAGTAGGAGATACGATGAACATTTTCTAGGTAGCAGTCTAGCCGGCACCAGGTGCAATAAAGACCTCTCTTGTTGTTGCACCAAGTAAAACATATCCCTGAAAACCCCATGTCATGTAACCCTTTGTGAGACATAAATTGGTTGAACTCTAGGCTGGTGCGGTGGGGAAATATCCCCCATCCCTTCTTCTCAATGGGATCTACCACCACATTGAAATCCCCAACCCCACAAACTAGGGGAGGTTCCCAGGGTCTAAGGCCTCCAGATCGCACCACATACACGTTCAATTTCGGATGTCACAACTACCATGCACAAATGAGATGAATAAGGTTTGAATACCATCCCGAACCTCCATACAGGTAAACTGATATAAGGATTTAACTAAGCTCACACTGATGGACGCATTCCAGAATATCTCGATGGAGGAACAAGAATCTTCAGCTTTTATGAAACCACACATCCTTATCATTCGAGAAAACTCCGCAATCTTGATACTATATTGTTTTGGTTCCCGCATCACAACCAACAAGATCTTTTTTGTAATGGACTTATCTGGTGATATAATTTTATTTAACCAGGGAGCCCATCCTGCGAGCATTCTAGATAACGAAAGATAAAATTAAAATAGCCTATGCTTGGTTTTGGATTTGGTTCCCTAGAACCAACTGCTTTTTACTTTATTCATTAATAAATACCTTAACACATATTGATTGTTCTTCTACATGAAAATTCATGTGATAAAATTCTAAGGATATCTGTTACATTAAAGGGTCATAGAAGATCCCTACTTTGATGAGAACACATAAGTGCCTTAACATTGTTCTTGAATATATGTTATATGTCCTGATGATGTTATTTGAGGGGCATAGATAATTCATTTGATTTTGGGGGGGGGGGCTCATTAAACATTGAAGCATCATATCATGGTGTGTACCCTCGGTAATATCCATGAGGATATTATGAGAATGAGACCCGCCAGCTAGAATTCCATATTTCATAGTGTCATTGGATGTTTCTATCTATGTACATGTATATTAGTCCTTATACTTTAATATTATTATTAATGGGTATTACAACTCGCGCACTTAGATATATTGATGAAAACTGTGATGACATATTGTTCATAGTGGGTTAGGATATGTTGGGTGTGTCATGAGTAATACTGCATTAATAGATAATACGAGAAAAAATTTGTTCCTTATGTTTCATAATTGAAGTAGATATCTCAATCCCTTTGATGGAATTCATATAGCCTAAATAAATCCATGGACATGGTAAGGAATGGGTGAGTTAAATTCTGAAAATTCAAAGAAAGAATAATCATGCACATGGTTTGATGGCACTAGCGTGCAACCCGCCTGATTTGAGATATCCAGACAAAGGGATTACATTACCTATTAAGTGTTCGTAGGAGGTGGCAAGTCATTGAGGCATTAACAACTATCTCTATGGGTGCCTTGGCATGTTTCATGATGCTATCCTCGGACTTTTGGTAGGCTGCCCAAATGCCACTGAGAAAGAGGCCTAGAGGGTCACACACTATGTGTGCCCAAGTATCTTAGGTAAATATTAATTTAACAATTTGAATAAATAATATTCCCGATTTTGGTTTAATAATTATTCAAGGATGCCCGGTCGCCATTATTTCGACAATAGTTATCCGAGAAAATATATTGTGTAAAAAATAATATATTTATTATAGAGTAATGCTGTGATATTTATTTGAAAAAATAAATATCAATTATTCAAGGTCTAGTAAATGGGGTGGAGGAAATAAATATAATTGAAAAATAAAAGAACACGTCATGTATATTAATATACACACCGTGTAATTTTTCTTGGGACTTGAGAGAAAGAGTATAATTAATTTAATTAAATAATATTTGGTGAAATTCTATGGGGGCATGTCAAGTAATAATAATAGTAAACTATTATTATTAGACATGGGTTCTTACTAAGAATTAAATGAAATGAATAAATACTTTTTGGTAATTAATTCATTTTAATAATCTAAGTAATTAAAATACCAATTATATAACATTCATTCGCCTAGCCATTTTTGGTGGTTGTGTACAAAGTATCTATAGAATTCTCTAAAGCCAAGAGATACTTATTCTCTTCCAAGAATACTCTCAAGCTATGAGAGAGATCCTCCTCCACCGAATCAAGGAGTGCACATTGTATGCGGCTCTCAAGGTGATCGAAGGCATACATTGCAAGTGAAGTCTCTTCCGTGATAGCACCCAGATAAACCTTCGGCATTGTCTAGAGAAACATGGAGAATGTGTGGATCACCACTAGAGGAAATATACACATGGATTCAAGGACGCAATGACAAATCGCATCATATCGTGGCCGAAAACATCAATGGAGAGAGAATTCCATCAAGGTAAATCTTTTTTTTATTAAATTAATTATAACCAACATTTGATGATCCACTCTATGGTTTCAGGAATCCCTTCCATTATTTTGATATTCATTCTATTCCAAAGATCCAACATTTTTTTTTCGTGGAATATATCGGATTGATCGTTGTTAACTGAAAAAATAAAGTTGGGTACACCCACCAACGTGCTTCCAATACGATCAGAACATACATGTGGTATCAAAGGGGTCATATCATTGATTATAATTATATGTTTTTAGTGGATAATTTACACATTTAAAAATTTAGTTGTTTTAATTCAATGTAATTGTTTTAAAAATTTGAATCTCGAGATCAATCCCTATTATTTAGTTTCTCATTCACCATTAAGAAACAATGATTTTCTTTTAATATTTTTTAAAATAAAATACAAGATCTCATATGGAGGTGCCAATGCTTCTTGGATGTACAAAACCAGAACACATGACGTGTATTCGGCAGTACATGTCATGTGGTATAGTTTCTATGAACCAGGATGGTCCGACAAACTAGGTCATGCCATTGAATTATATCTAAGTCTTTAAGATTATGTGACTTGACTAGGAAATAGTGGCCAACAGTTTCTGGATTACACGTTGTGTGGACCACTGAACATGGCGTGTAGTCCCCTCAGGTTGGGGTTGAACCGTGTACCCTGTACATGGCTTGCCCAACTAGAAACCTTGTAACTAGGATACTACAAGGTGTGTGTCCCATTGAACACGCCATGTACTCCAAAAATTTCCAAAGTACATCTATATGCCATGTCCATGGGCGTATACTTCGGATGGAAGGTGAACAAAAGTACACATCGTGCAGTCGTAACTACATGTCATGTACTCATCCAAATTAAACTGATTTATTAAAATTTATTAATATATTATATAAACCCTTGATATGTGTACCATATTACGGGTGTAAAGCTGAGGCGCAACATGTGATAGATTTTATATATATATATATGATTAATTTAACATCTACATAATATTCATTTCTACTCATTGGGTAGTTATGAATGGGAATTATCCTGGTTTCTTCCAAGGTACGAGATACGTACAAAGATAATTTTAAATGAATTTATTTGTTTAAAATTATGATGGATGATAATCTCAAGGAAATTCAGAAAAAAGGTTTAATATAAAATGATTGATTAATTAAAGATAATTAATTTATTCAAGTGTGATTTATCCTAATGAATTGAATGTAAAATTTTTATGCATAAATATCATTTCATGTATGGATGATCATGAGCTAGAACAAGACCTTTGTTTGTTAATGGTTTCTTTTAAATAATTTATTTAAATTAAAAAAAGTTGATTGCGAGCCTTCTCCTCATTAACATGTAGGGCCTACGTGCCCAATGTTTATTTTATGTAAAATCCTATTTTACCCCTCAACTGTGAGTGAGATAAAAACATATGTAATGGATGGAGCTCCCATGATAGTATAGGTCGATCATGTTAGAAGCCAATGTGAAACCAATCCAAAGAGATACAAAGGTGGGTAGTGGAAAGCTTTAAACACAAACCTAAAAGGTTCAAGGTGTTTCTCACCTAGGTATTGGGTTAGTTTATCAACTTCTAGATAAACTAACCAATACAATAAGCTCATGAACATACCATTTATTTTATTTCGGTCAGTTTCATGGTTTATTTATTGTGGGTGTGTTTCCACGATCACACAATTAATGAATTAAACAAGAATACAAGAATGAACTAAAATAAGACAGGCTAAGGAAAAAATAATATCTTATGTATGCTTAATCATATATTTATATCCCACTTCATGATAAAAATAATGTACTTGAAGATAATAAAATGAAAATTTACACATAAGGATAAAATCCCTCAAAGTAAATTTTAAGTTGGTATAGCCTTCCGGAAGTTTGGTTAGAATCGAACCATAATTCAATGTGTTTAACCAACCCTAGTTGGGGTGCATTCAATATTCGAGGAATTCTAATTTAGTGTTTTGGGTTGACTTGACTTTGTTCACATCAAGGGTTGACTGCCACAGCAGGTCTTGGTGTGACCAATAGAAAAAGGTTGAGGAAATCCAAAATAAAAGGATTTCAAGATTGGGGAATCCACTTAGCAGATCAAGGAGCTGTGAGATAAAGCAGTTGGAATTTATAATTACTACCTAAAACCCATCAAGTTGCTTGACCAGCCATATTTGGGGTAATGCGAAGGGAAATATGGATCCTTTCCACTATAATATTCCAGAAACAGAATATTCTAAATTCAATGGCGAGGGATATTGGATTTAGATAAAATAATGGGAGAATAATAATTATTAAATTATGTATTTGTCTCAGTTTTATAATAATAAAATACTAAACCATTTATCATCTTAATTTTTAGAAATGGAAATCAAAATTACTTCAAACATATCATTGAGAACCATACTCAAGAAGTAAAACCTTCTCATCGGCACCAATTTCCAGGAATGGTAGAGGGGTTTATGCATCATCCTTCGCCATGAGAGGAAATTGTACATGCTGGAGAACCCTATTCCAGCTGTTCTGATAAAAGAGGATAGTGATTAGAAACTATCTCTTTATATGAAACATGTGTATGATACCACATATTTCTAATGATTCATGATATCATCCATATCTAATGAGTCTTTAAGCAACTTGAAAACATGGACGCGCATAGCATGATGTATTACCATAAGGATCTCTATCAAGAGAAGGAGAGATCGCAGAGATATAAGATATCTGGTGAATTTTTTATAACTAATATTAGAGAGTCTATGCCAACTGGGCCTCATGTAGTCATGCTTATTTTCTACATTGAAAGCCTGTACATCTTAGGGATTATGTTCCCAGATGAGTTGCATAAAGATCCCATCCTATCATCACTGACCAAGACCATCTCTAGCTTTTTTATCAAATACAACATGATCAACAATGAAAAGAGTCTAACAGAACTTGTGGGCTTAATTCTACAGGTATATGAAGTCATGGGGCATGAAAAACCTTGTCCTTATGGTGAAAAAGAAATGTAAGGACAAGGCAAAGGGGGCCAAGGATTCATAAACGGTTAGAAGCCCCTGAGCACCATCCCTCCAAGAAGGGGAAGATCTAGAGTCAGGGAAAGGAACATGAGGCAGTATGTTTTTCATGTGTCAAGCTAGGCCACTATAAGTGGGAACGCACCCAGATGCGTGGGGTCGCTGAACGTTTGTTTGTTATCAAGTTTAATAGTTCTAATTCTACATATTGGTTATTAGATACAGCTTTTGGGGCTCATATCATTATTCAAATGCAGGAACCAAGAATATTTTGAATGATTTCCAGAGGAGAGGTGGATCTTCAAGCTTCTAGTGGTGCGAAGCTGGCTGCATGGGCCATTGGCGATTATAATCTCTCATTCCAAAATGGGATGCTTTTGGTTTTATAGAACTCTTATTATGTGCCTAGTGTTACCAAGAACATAATTTTTGTATCATGTTTGGATATGGATGGATTTATTTTCATATTTGGAAATAAGGGTTGTTTATTTTATAAGAACAATGTATGTTCTTGTATGGAACATTTAAATAGTTGTATGTATGTACTAAATTACGAAAACCAATTGTTGGAAATCAATAACGGAACAAACTCACATGACTCATACATCACCCAGTTATGGCATCACCGTCTTAGTCATGTAAATGAGAATCAATTGGTAAAGCTCTGCTGAGATGGTTATTTAGAATCTACTAATCTAAAAACAATTGATAGATGGAACACATTTTTACAAGGTAAAATGACTAATCCACCTTTCGGTGGATAGGGTTGAAAGGGCCACATAGCTTATAGGATTGGTGCACACATATGTGTTTAGACCATTTCCAGTAGAAGCGAGATGTGGATATTCTAACATCATTAATTTTACTAATGATTTGAGTAGATATGGATATGTATACTTAATGAGTTATAAGTCAGATTCCTTAGAGAAATATAATGAATTGAAGAATGAAGTGGAGAATCAGCTTTCTATGAAGATAAAGAAACTTCGATCGGATCAAGGTGGAGAATATATGAAACAAGAGTTCATCAACCATCTACATGAGTTTGGGATTCTATCTCAGCTCACTCTTCCTTATACACCAAAGTGTAATGGTGTTAGTGAAAGAAGGAACTACACCTTGCTAGATATGGTGAGGTCGATGATGAGTCATGCATATCATCCATTATCCTTTTGGGGATATGCATTACAAACTACAGCATACACATTAAACCGACTACCAAATATGGCAGGAAATGGAATTCTCTCTGAGTTATGGAATAAAAAGAAACCCATTTTGTCACACACACATGTATGGGGATGAAATTCATTTGTTAAGGCCTTCTTAGGCAAAAAACTATCACCCTAGGGCAAGAGGTTTATCTTTATAGGATGTCCCAAGGAAACTAAAGGATATTACCTATATAACCCTTCAATAAAGAAAGTTTTTGTCACTAGAGAAGCTGTCTTTCTTGAGAGGGAGCACGTCCTCAAAAAGGATAGTGGGAGAAATATTGACTTTGACTAATTTGATTATCAAGATACACTGGAGTTGGAATAGGAATACGTTCCACAGGTCCCCATGGAAAAGGTTCCAAAAACGCAAGTACAGTGTATGAGCTCAAGAGAGGTAAGGGAACCAGATAGATTTGGTTTCCTAGTCACCGAGGATGGTGAATCATTATTGTTGGGTAATGTTGAACCTCTCTCCTACAAGGAAGAAGTAGAAGGCTCAGAAGCTACATGATATCAAGAAGCTATGAATTCTTAGACGGATTTCATGTATCATAACCAAGTCTAGGTTCTGGTCAATGAGTCATTTTTTGTAAATCCTCTTGGATGAAAATGGGTATTCAAGAGAAAGTTGGACATGGAAGGTCATGTTAGAACCTATAAAGCTAATATAGTGGCTAAAAGATTTAGATAGTGCCATGGAATTTACTATGATGAAACATTCTAGCTAGTTTCCATTTTTAAATCCATAAGAATCGTACTTTCCATAGTAGCTTACCATGACTATGAGATTTTGCAGATGGATGTCCAAACAACATTCCTTAACAAGAACAATCAGGAAGATGTATATATGACACAACTAAAAGGGTTTGTGACACAACATAATTCCAATGGGTTTGCAAGTTACAGAAATACATTTATGGATTAAAGAAAGTATCCAGATCATGGAACATTCGATTTGATGAATTCATAAAATAATTTGGTTTCATTAAGAAAAAATGTGAGCCATGTGATTATAAGAGGTTTAATGGTAATGAGATTATTATCCTTGTAGTATATGTTGAAGTCTTATTACTTATTGGAAATGATTTACCATTCTTATAGTTAGTTAAGGACTGGGTGAAGAAGCATTTTCCCATGATGGAAATAGGTGAAACAACCAAAATTATAGGGATCAAGATCATTCATGATTGATCCAAGAGGTTTCTTAGACTATGTCAGGGTGCATTCAATGACTAGATACTAAAGAGATTTAGTGTGCCACAATCCAAGAGGGGATTAGTTCTAGTGTCACATGGCCTACATATTTCTAAGTGAATGTGTCCACATACACAATAGGTAAAAGATAGGATGAGTAAGATCCCATATTCTTCGGCTATAGGATCCATCATGTATGCCATGTAATGTACTAGAATTAATGTTGCCTATGCACTGAGCATTGTAGGAAGATATCAAGAAAATCTAGGAGAATAAAATTGGACTACAGGTAATACTATCCTTTAAAATCTGAGAAGAATTAATGATATATCCCTGGTGTATGGAGGAGACAAGAAGCCTGTCATCAGAGGGTATGATGATACTAGTTTTTAGATAGATCAGAATGATCTGAAGTTACAATTAGGATATGTTTTTTGTCTCGAAGGAGGATTCGTGAGCTGGAAGAGTTCAAAGAAGCCAGTTGTCACTGAATCTACAATGGAGTTTGAATATATAACAACTTCTGATGCATCCATGGAAGCCATCTATATTCAAAACATTGTCCATGTTCTTGATGTAGTGCCTAGTAGTAAAGAACTTATCACATTGTATTGTGATAATGATGTAGCATAGGCTCTTTCAAAAGAACCAAGGTCACATCAATGAACAAAGAACATTCTTCGAAAGTATCACCTCTTAAGGGATTTATATCAAAGGGGTGAAGTTTCAGTGAGTAGTGTGTCCATAGAAGAGAACGTGGAAAACCCCATGACTAAAGTCCTATCTCAGTAGAAGCTTGAATATCATGTGAAGCTATCAGGTTAAAGGTTATTTGTAATTGGCTCTAGTCCAAGTGTGAGTTTGTCGGATTTGATGGCCTAGAACTAACTACTTTGTACTATATTGATTAATAAATATCTTATCACATATTGATTGTTCTTCTTCATGAAAATTCATGTGATAATTTCCTAAAGATAGTTGTTGCATTTAAGGGTCAGAGTGTATCCCTACTATGATGAAAACCTAGAATTTCCATAAAACTATTCATTAACATATGTTCTATGGCCAGATGATGTTATTTTAGGGAAACAAATAATACATGCCTTTAAGGGTGAGGACTCAGAAAACATTAAGGCATCTTCTCAGGGTGTCCACCCTTGGTAACATCCAGAAGGATATTATGAGGAGACCTGCTAGTAGGAAATACTGAATTCAAAGTTTCATTGGATGTTCTTATATGTGGACATGCGTATTGGTCCTTAGGATTTAAGATTATTACTAATGAGTATTACAACTCATGCACCTGGATATATTGGTAAAAAACTACGATGACACATTGTTCACAGTGAGGTAGGATATGTTGGGTGCATCATTATAAATAATTCATTAATAGATAATGCATGAAATTATTTGTCCCTTTTGTTCCATAATAGAAGTATATATATTAGGTTCTTTGATGTAATTGATATAGACTAAATAAATCAATGGCCATGGTAAGCAATGGAAGAGTTCAATTCCGTAAAGTCAAAGAAAGAATAATCGAGCACGTGGGTTGATAGGACTAGCATGAATCCCGCTCGATTCGAGATATCGAGACAAAGTGATTACATTACACGATAAGCATTCATAGAAGGAGACACGTCATTGTGGCATTAAATTCTTTCTATATGGTTTCCATGACGTGTTTCTAGATGCTAACCATAGACTTTAGGTAGGCTCCACCTAATTCCACTGAGGAAGAGGTCTAGATGATAACACTCTAAGTGTGTCCAAGTATATTAGTTAAATATAAATTTAACAAGTTGAATAATGATTATTCCTGATTGTGGTTTAAAAAACATTCAAGGATGCTTTATCACATTTATTTTGACACTTGTTATTCAAGAGAATATATTGTGGGTGAAATAATATATTTATTATTGAGTAATTTTGTGAAATTTATTAGAGAAATAAAAAGCCATTATTCAATGTCTAATAATTGTGGTGGTGGAAATAATGAAAATATAAAAAAAAACAAAATTACATGCCATGTATATTAATATTCATGGCATGTAATTTTTCTAGGGATTTGTGAGAAATAATATTATTTATTTAATTAAATAATATTAGGTGTAATTTGCTCGACACATGTCATGTAAAAATAATATTCCACTATTATTATTAGACATGGTGTCTTACTAAGAAATATATGAAATGAATACATTTTTTTGTAATTAATTAGTTTTATTATTCGAACTAATTAAATTCCCAATTATATAATTCTCATTATCCAAGCTATATTTTGGTGGTTGTGTACAACAGATCTAGAGAAAGCTCTCAAGCCAAGAGAGAATCATTTTCTTCCAAGAATGCTCTCAAGCTAAGAGAGAGATGCTACTCTACTGGATCAAGGAGGGGGCTTTACAAGTGAATCTCAAGGAAAATGAAGGTAGACATCGCATACGAAGGCTCTTCCATGAAAGAACTTAGACATCCCTTTGACAACGTCCAGAGATACATGGAGCATGTGTGGATAACCGCTAGAGGAATTATACACTTAGATTCTATGACGCAATGACGGATCACATCAGATTGTGAGTGGAAACATCAACGGAGAGGAAATTCCATCAAGGTAATTGTTGTCTTTTAATTAAATTAATTATAACCAACATATTATGATCCTATCTATGGTTTTTGGACTTCTTTACTATCTTTCATTCTTCGTTCTATTCTGAAGATCTGTCATTTTATTATTGTGACGGATCTCGGATTGATCATTGTTAACGGAAAAATTAATGTTCAGTACACCCACCAACATGATTTAGTTGTTACCAGAACCTACACATGGCACTGGACCCAGGCTTCCTGGCCACTAATATAAAAGATAAGGACTATTTTCAATTCATTGAAGGAGATCTGGTCCTTCGAGCTATGAAATTTGTGGGAGGAGACAACGGGGGAGGGGAAGACAATGCCAAAGCGCATAAGGAAATGCTTGAAAGGAAGGAGGCAAGCGGCGCTGCATGGGCTATGACAGGTAAATACCTTACAAGAGAAGAAGTCTGGTAGGAGGGATTGACTGAGAAGGAAGCTCGAAATCCTGCCTCTATAGCACCCTCATGCTGGAGAGGAACTGGAGGAGGCAGAATATATGGGGCACAACCAGATATCCTGGCGCCAAGAGAAATAGCAGGCAAGTGCTCCAAGGAGGGAGCCTGTAGAGACCCGAAGCTTGACGTACATGGACATTACATTACATTTTCAGAATACTTATTATATAACAAAAACACACACACAAGGATCGTAATAGTTTAGTGTCTTTGGAAACTCAGAACGTAATCTTCTAATCATGGTGAAAGATCTTCAATATCTCCCATAAAGATCTTCCCTTTTTTTTACCTAAAACCTTTATTTATATCCTGGGGAAAAGAAAACATAAAAGGGTGAGCTCAAATGCTCAGTTAGGGTATACAAAAGAAAAATCAATCACATCATATTCATAAGAACATAACTTTTGGAAATCTTAACCTGCAAAAGAGAGCATAATTTCATAACATGGGATAAATCATAGTAGTGAAATGAAATCCCAATAATCATAACATAAAACATGAAACTTTGTGGCATACACACATAATCATAGAGAATCATTTCTTGTTAGTCAAGACTCATTGCCAAGACTATCTTAGTGGACAAAGTCCCTTTCTGAATCGAGTAACCCTCGTTTCAGTCCTGTTTCACTGAACCGGTATAACCTACCATTTCATCCATGTCTATCTCATGAGATATAAAATCTTTACCCAATGCATTGGAGGGAGATATAGGTTCCACCCATCTCATAATGATACCATTCTTATGTGTGCCACAAAATCTTAAATCATACATCATTGCATAACCCATGTAATAAAAATGGGAATCTTAAACATCGTGACATCATAAAACAATTAATATAAGATAAAGGAATTCATAAAAATATTTCCATCACAATATAATCAAATCCATGTAATAATAGGGATAGAAACAGAACCCTTTATTATCTTAGATGGAAAATAATTTTGATAAAACACTTGAAATCCATTCTTGAGAAAATATCCTTTCTACTTAAAAAACACTTTTCCTTTCATAACATGTCGTACAATTCTAAAATAAAATAAGTTGATTAAAAATAAACTTGGAAACTTGTAAAGGAAGCTACTTGGAAATAATGTTTTAAAAATCCATTCATGCCGTATAAGTTAAAAAAAACATTCTTCGTACTTTTGTCGGAAAAGTCAAAAAGTACCTCGTACGAAAAACGACAAAAGATTCCTTTCATACATATTACTAAAAACTCACCGAAGGGTAAAAATGGATTTAAACAATTGTAGGTGGATGGAAATAACATTACATATTGAGGAAACATGGATGTGGATGATAAAATACACCCCAGTAAATTTCAAAGTATAAACTATCTCGGATAAAAATGAGATTGTGATATTTCCCTTACCTTAGGTCCGATTTGCTTCGTAAGTGTCCGAACCTCCTGAATAATGATTTACATAATGTCATTTACTTATTACAGAATCATATTCATTGTTATGATATCATATATGGTTCACTTATGACTTTATATTACCCGTTCTTTTGTAAATTCCATGTTAAAGAGCGTTTTGGGTAAAATTGTTTCATTTGTCGTCCGTGTTTTGACTTGTAATTATTCATATGATTACTTAGATCATGATTACTTAATTACAGAATATAAAACATGATTTATATATATATATTAATAATATAAATATATATAATAAATCAATAAATGGAAAGAAATACACCGTTCATGGAGACGGTAGTCCGTACGTACGCATGAACGCTGTTTTCATTTCCTTATTGAATTGAATGGAATTAAATAGATGACATACATATAAATATAAATAAATCCAGTATCATTATTATGTCATATATTTCATTAGTACTTATTATATATACTTTATAATCATTCATGAATGTTTAATCATTGATAATGAATCTCATCGCGTCGTGGAGACGGTAGTCCGTACGTACGCACGAGTGATGATATCATTCCCATGGTCGTGGAATTGTGTTGAAGTGTATGTATACTATTTCAGTATCAATATCACTTTATAATAATCATATATAGTTACTCATTAAACCATTATACCCATCCAATTAAGGTGGTGGCGGAAAATAGATTACACCACAGCGTGGAGATGGTATTCCGTACGTACGCACGCGCGGTGATTTCCTTTTTCCGTAGGATGAATAGAAGGTTAATTAGAGTTGTTTCATATTTATAATAACATATCAGTATATAAGAAATAATTATGTTATTACTTTATCATGAAACAACTAAAGAATAAGAAGTTTAAGAAGAAAGAAATTGAAAAAGATCGGTAATGGATATTACCTCTTTTTGACGCGCCTTTTCTTAGCCTCCACTTAAAGAACTAAGGATGGTCTTTGAAGAAGACCAGAACCTCTAGGATTATTCTAGGGAAGTGGATAAGGGATTTTGGCAGAGTTTGGCCGAGATTGAGTGCTCAAATTAGTGTGAGGAGGAGGGGGGAGGAGGTGTCCTTTTATAAGGGAGGAGAGGGGCACCTTAGGAATACCTCAAAATATTATTTTATATTAATGTCAAAATCGGTTTATAATGGTTCCAAAGGGTCTTGTTTCGAAGATAAAGTTGGGATGGGTCGAACTACTATCAACCAATAGGATTTAGACAAGTTTAGGGTATTATTTTAACCTTATCAATTAGATTTAACTCTAAGTTAAATAATTTAACTTTTACCGTGTCTTTTTGTTTTCTTACACTATATGGTTAATAAACTTACTATATCAAGACAAAAGAACCCCAAGTTGTTTATTATTAATATATATAATCTTAGCTAAGTAATTTGGCCGAACCTTATATTTTTAGGAATAAAATAACAATTAATAATATAATATTTGTTTTAAAAACTATTTTATGTCAATTTTGACACTATTTGGTACATGATTTTTATGAAATTCATAACAGAATGATAAGTTCGAACCAAGTTACTTAAATCAACAATAAAATGTCATATTAACCTAGAAAATTAGTGTAAGTCATAAAAAGTCTCAAATTACATTTATTTGGGCATTTATAACATCAATTATGTCAATATTTCATTAATAAGACAATTACTGCATCATCTTCCTGTCATAATAAATGATAATTATTTAATCCCTAAAAATTCTAAATAAATTACTATGATGTAGATAATTGTATTAGATTTCTGGAGACTATTCATGTTCGAAGTTTCATGAAGTTTATCACTAGATTAAAATTATTATACTTATAAGATTTAAGAAAGTGACATGTTGTCACATTCTTTGGTTTTAATAATAATTAAATTATTTTCATTGAAAAAATTTAATTAAATTAATCTAATCCGACCCATAGGTGATATGAGTCGTTTTTTAGTCATCCAATAGAATTTTGACATTTGTTAGGGTAATTTTAAAATATTATATTTACCCTTAATTACCCGATTTACCTTTAACTATGGTAAATAAAATTTACCGTAGTTACTATTCATAATTCCCAAAAATAAAAAGTATCCTATAAACATAATTTGGACCCACTGATTCCAAATATGGAATCCATTTTTTAAAATTCAAAACACAGAAGTTGCAGAAATTAAATTAAAATTAATCCCGTTGTCGAATAAAAACGGGTTTTTGTTTAAAACATTGCAAAAGATTGAATTGATTTAACTTACGAATTCAAGGTAAAATCAATGCTAATGACATACATTATATTAAATGGTAAAAATATATTCTATTTATACTTTAAAACCATTCAATATTATAATTTAACCACATAAGATATTACGATGAAAAAAGTTGTTTTTAATTAAAATATAGCGTGTTTTTACTATTCATTAAAATGTGAAAGTTACCAGAATAATATGAAAATTTTATCCAAAGTAAATTTTTATTTCTTGATTCCAAATAAGAATTTTATTTTGTCAAATTGAACTTATAAACATGTGAAAAACCAGATTTAAAGTGGGTGCGCCATCCAAAGGCGGCAAAACTGCATTTTTTGAAAAATAATTATTTTACCTGAAAAATTTATTTTGTTCTTATACCATGTTCTAGAAATGTGTAAGATGAATAATAATGTTATAAAATTCAAAATTTAGTTAATACTATTCATAACGGCTAGTTCATGACAATATTATAATAATATAACATTGTTTATTAAAACCCGGTATTGCGTACAACACACACTATTGAGGAAGGTCGCGATTGCGTGTAATGCAAGCCAAGTCAGGGTTGCGTGTTGTGAAAGAATCCTTCGTTGTTTCGTATAACAGAATCCAACCATATTTCATTTATACATTTAATATATATATATATATATACTCAATGTTGCGTAGAATAACTATTATCAAAATTGTGTGTAACACGGTCCAAGAATAGTGTTGCGTATACTGCAAGCTAATACGGTGTTGCGTATAGCGCAAGGTAATATTGGTGTAGAATACAACATAAGACATTAATGAAATTAAAATAATATTTTTCATAAAATCTCGGGGTGTTACATTCTACCCCCCTTAAAATGAATTTCGCCCTCGAAATTCGTCGGGGTTATAAATGGTTTGCTATTTGAAAGTTTCTTTGATAGAAACCCACATCGTAAAAAGGAATACCAAAACTTATCTTTATAAACAAAAGTATGAAATGTAACGGTTACCCAAATAAACTAATCACTGGGTTTCCACATAGGTAAAAATATGGATATGGAAGAGAAATCTAACCATCATGTTCTGATGGAGAGTGGTAGAGAACATGGCTATGGAAAAGCTAGCAATCACAAAGCCATAAATTTGTGATGATCTAAGGTACCATCTGATTCATCAGATATAAGAGCATTAAGACAACATTTTTGGTTTTCAAGATCATTTCCCTAAAGTTGATGAAATTGGAATTAGAAGAAATACTTTCGTGATTTTGGTATAGTCTCACCGTTTGTCGTTCTTTGGACAATTTCCACTTCATCTCTTAAAGAAATGAAGTTGAATTTGTCATTCGTGATGTGTTATCAGATCATGTGATAGAATGACGGGTCATTCCATCTGTCTCAAACAAAAGGTTAGCACAAAAATTATATACATAAGTCGATCTATAGTGAGATTAATCATATATTGTTCTAAAATGGACTTATACTTCATATATCATACTGCTTAATATAATAAAACTAGTTTCTACTAAACAGGGACTTCCTGTAGGTCAGTGGTAGGCGATAAAGGCCAGTCGCACTTCGGTTGTGGGTTCGATTCCCACAGCCTTGTCCGAAGCGATGGGCTGTCGCCCGTTCTGCAGGTTGTCCTTTTTCTAAAACTATATTACTATCACATAAATAATATCAAAAAAAAAGTTCTATACTTAAACAATACTAACATATGGTTAACATAATCCATTACAATCTTTAGGCTTATCTAAAATACTTCGGTCCAAGCTCATAGTATAAAGAAAATGATTACTTGAAATGTCGTCAACCAAGCATGTGAATACCATCATTTATCCCCCATATATCTTGTTGGTCACATTCCAATCATGTGAATACCTTAATGATGTATTCTCTTGAAAAAAAATGAATACCCATTAAACCTTAGTGAAAACATGAATGATGTCAAAAGTTAACTCTTTCCACATACCAAAATCCAAAAATTCTATATACTCAAACCATGATATAACCTTCTCCTTATATCAGTCATGAGCTCATGAATACTATCAAACATTTAATTTTCTCCTTATCCCTTCATTATGCGCATATCATCTACATTCCAAAAATATCTGAATAACCTTTCATGGATACTGGTAACATTAATCAGACAATAGTGTAACAATCCTTACATGTCTCTTTAATCCATAGTACCATGAGATTACTTATACAACATTACACATGATAAACATGTAATCATTCCACTACATTCTTAAACCATTGATCGAGCTTCAACAATTCTTTCATCTCACATATCATTTGTAGTCTCTTCATCATCATCCACATAAATACTTCCCATACGACTATACTGATTATCTTCATGAGACTTTCCCTTAGGGCATTGGTTTGCATAATGCCCGTACATTCCACATTTAAAACATTTAACCATTGTTGATGTCATAGCAATACCATTAACCTCATCCATGGTGTTAACTGAACCTTTTCCTTTGCACTTACTTGCTTTGTGTCCTTCTTTTCCACACCCAAAGCATCTTCCAGTTCCTTTGAAACATTCTCCTTGATGCCTCTTCCCACATGATTTACATAGGGGAAATTGAATTTTCTTTCCTCTATGATCATCATGAAACTCCATCTTTCTCTTATTAGCCGAGTCAGGAAACTTACCAAATTTTACTTTATTGATCATATTATGAGATTGCTGATTCGGCATAATAATGATGTTTGGACTTCCAAATCTTATTTCATTATGAAGAATATCATTCCATTGTCCATCATATCCTCCATTATCGTGAATCATCTTGTTTCCAGCCATTTTCTAAAACCCAAAAAAGAATAGTGTGAGAGGCAAAAATCATGCTAGGGAAAACAACATAATAAAGGGGAAGTATCCTCAATATCTAACTTCTTAGGTTAAATTCTATGATCGTTACCGTAGTTATAGGACTGTATCTTATACGTATACTTATCCTTAGGGACATCCCTAGACATACCTTAGAAATATCTCTAGGGATCTCACTAACGTTTTCGCATCCTAGTTTCCAAAGGTTGACTAAACCTTTCCTCTGATACCAACTGTAGAGACCCGAAGCTTGACGTACATGGACATTACATTACATTTGTGGAATACTTAGTATATAACAAAAACACACACACAAGGATCGTAATAGTTTAGTGTCTTTGGAAACTCGGAACGTAATCTTCTAATCGTGGTGAAAGATCTTCAATATCTCCCATAAAGATCTTCCCTTTTTTTTACCTAAAACCTTTCTTTATATCCTGGGGAAAAGAAAACATAAAAGGGTGAGCTCAAATGCTCAGTAAGGGTATACAAAAGAAAAATCAATCACATCATATTCATAAGAACATAACTTTTGGAAATCTTAACCTGCAAAAGAGAGCATAATTTCATAACATGGGATAAATCATAGTAGTGAAATGAAATCCCAATAATCATAACTTAAAACATGAAACTTTGTGTCATACACACATAATCATAGAGAATCATTTCTTGTTAGTCAAGACTCATTGCCAAGACTATCTTAGTGGACAAAGTCCCTTTCTGAATCGAGTAACCCTCGTTTCAGTCCTGTTTCACTGAACCGGTATAACCTACCATTTTAGCCATGTCTATCTCATGAGATATAAAATCTTTACCCAATGCATTGGAGGGAGATATAGGTACCAACCATCTCATAATGATACCATTCTTATGTGTGCCACAAAATCTTAAATCATACATCATTGCATAACCCATGTAATAAAAATGGGAATCTTAAACATCGTGACATCATAAAACAATTCATATAACATAAAGGAATTCATAAAAATATTTCCATCACAACATAATCAAATACATGTAATAATAGGGATACAAACAGAACCCTTTATTATCTTAGATGGAACATAATTTTGATAAAACACTTGAAATCCATTCTTGAGGAAAATATCCTTTCTGCTTCAAAAACACTTTTCCTTTCATAACATGTCGTACAATTCTAAAATAAAAGAAGTTGATTAAAAATAAACATGGAAACTTGTAAAGGAAGATACTTGGAAATAATGTTTTAAAAATCCATTCATGCCGTATAAGTTAAAAAATCATTCTTCGTACTTTTGTCAGAAAAGTCAAAAAGTACCTCGTATGAAAAACGACAAAAGATTACTTTCATACATATTACTAAAAACTCACCGAAGGGTAAAAATGGATTTAAACAATTGTAGGTGGATGGAAATAACATTACATATTGAGGAAACATGGATGTGGATGATAAAATACACCCCAGTAAATTTCAAAGTATAAACAATCTCGGATAAAAATGAGATTGTGATATTTCCCTTACCTTAGGTCCGATTTGCTTCGTAAGTGTCCGAAACTCCTGTATAATGATTTAAATAATGTCATTTACTTATTACAGAATCATATTCATTTTTATGATATCATATATGGTTCACTTATGACTTTATATTACCCGTTCTTTTGTAAATTCCATGTTAAAGAGCGTTTTGGGTAAAATTGTTTCATTTGTCGTCCGTGTTTTGACTTGTAATTATTCATATGATTACTTAGATCATGATTACTTAATTCCAGAATATAAAACATGATTTATATATATATATTCATAATATAAATATATATAATAAATCAATAAATGGAAAGAAATACACCGTTCATGGAGACGGTAGTCCGTACGTACGCATGAACGCTGTTTTCATTTCCTTATTGAATTGAATGGAATTAAGTAGATGACATACATATAAATATAAATAAATCCAGTATCATTATTATGTCATATATTTCATTAGTACTTATTATATATACTTTATAATCATTCATGAATGTTTAATCATTGAGAATGAATCTCATCGCGTCGTGGAGACGGTAGTCCGTACGTACGCACGAGTGATGATATCATTCCCATGGTCGTGGAATTGTGTTGAAGTGTATGTATACTATTTCAGTATCAATATCACTTTATAATAATCATATATAGTTACTCATTAAACCATTATACCCATCCAATTATGGTGGTGGCGGAAAATAGATTACACCACGGCGTGGAGACGGTATTCCGTACGTACGCACGCGCGGTGATTTCCTTTTTCCGTAGGATGGATAGAAGGTTAATTAGAGTTGTTTCATATTTATAATAACATATCAGTATATAAGAAATAATTATGTTATTACTTTATCATGAAACAACTAAAGAAGAATAAGTTGAAGAAGAAAGAAATTGAAAAAGATCGGTAATGGATATTACCTCTTTTTGACGCGCCTTTTCTTAGCCTCCACTTAAAGAACTAAGGATGGTCTTTGAAGAAGACCAGAACCTCTAGGATTATTCTAGGGAAGTGGAGAAGAGATTTTGGAAGAGGTTGGCTGAGCTTGAGTGCTCAAATTGGTGTGAGGAGGAGGGGGGAGGAGGTGTCCTTTTATAAGGGAGGAGAGGGGCACCTTAGGAATATCTCAAAATATTATTTTATATTAATGTCAAAATCGGTTTATAATGGTTCCAAAGGGTCTTATTTCGAAGCTAAAGTGGGGATGGGTCTAAATCCTATCAACAAATAGGATTTAGACAAGTTTAGGGTATTATTTTAACCTTATCAATTATATTTAACTCTAAGTTAAATAATTTAACTTTTACCGTGTCTTTTTGTTTTCTTACACTATATGGTTAATAAACTTACTATATCAAGACAAAAGAACCCCAAGTTGTTTATTATTAATATATATAATCTTATCTAAGTCATTTGGCTGAACCTTATATTTTTAGGAATAAAATAACAATTAATAATATAATATTTGTTTTAAAAACTATTTTATGTCAATTTTGACACTATTTGGTACATGATTTTTATGAAATTCACAACAGAATGATAAGTTCGAATCAAGTTACTTAAATCAACAATAAAATGTCATATTAACCTATAAAATTAGTGTAAGTCATAAAAAGTCTCAAATTACATTTATTTGGGCATTTATAACATCAATTATGTCAATATTTCATTAATAAGACAATTACTGCATCATCTTCCTGTCATAATAAATGATAATTATTTAATCCCTAAAAATTCTAAATAAATTCCTATGATGTAGATAATTGTATTAGATTTCTGGAGACTATTCATGTTCGAAGTTTCATGAAGTTTATCACTAGATTAAAATTATTATACTTATAAGATTTAAGAAAGTGACATGTTGTCACATTCTTTGGTTTTAATAATAATTAAATTATTATCATTGAAAAAATTTAATTAAATTAATCTAATCCGACCCTTAGGTGATATGGGTCGTTTTTTAGTCATCCAATAGAATTTTGACATTTGTTAGGGTAATTTTAAAATATTATATTTACCCTTAATTACCCGATTTACCTTTAACTATGGTAAATAAAATTTACCGTAGTTACTATTCATAATTCCCAAAAATAAAAAGTATCCTATTAACATAATTTGGACCCACTGATTCCAAATATGGAATCCATTTTTTAAAATTCAAAACACAGAAGTTGCAGAAATTAAATTAAAATTAATCCCGTTGTCGAATAAAAACGGGTTTTTGTTTAAAACATTGCAAAAGATTGAATTGATTTAACTTACGAATTCAAGGTAAAATCAATGCTAATGATATACATTATATTAAATGGTAAAAATATATTCTATTTATACTTTAAAACCATTAAATATTATAATTTAACCACATAAGATATTACGATGAAAAAAGTTGTTTTTAATTAAAATATAGCGTGTTTTTACTATTCATTAAAATGTGAAAGTTACCAGAATAATATGAAAATTTTATCCAAAGTAAATTTTTATTTCTTGATTCCAAAGAAGAATTTTATTTTGTCAAATTGAACTTATAAACATGTGAAAAACCATATTTAAAGTGGGTGCGCCATCCAAAGGCGGCAAAACTGCATTTTTTGAAAAATACTTATTTTACCTGAAAAATTTATTTTGTTCTTATACCATGTTCTAGAAATGTGTAAGATGAATAATAATGTTATAAAATTCAAAATTTAGTTAATACTATTCATAACGGCTAGTTCATGACAATATTATAATAATATAACATTGTTTATTAAAACCCGGTATTGCGTACAACACACGCTATCGAGGAAGGTCGCGATTGCGTGTAATGCAAGCCAAGTCAGGGTTGCGTGTTGTGAAATAATCCTTCGTTGTTTCGTATAACAGAATCCAACCATATTTCATTTATACATTTAATATATATATATATACTCAATGTTGCGTAGAATAACTATTATCAAAATTGTGTTTAACACGGTCCAAGAATAGTGTTGCGTATACTGCAAGCTAATACGGTGTTGCGTATAGCGCAAGGTAATCTTGGTGTAGAATACAACATAAGACATTAATGAAATTAAAATAATATTTTTCATAAAATCTCGGGGTGTTACAGAGCCCCCTCTCAAGAAGGCAATGTGGAGAAAGAGGCCACTTCCCTAAGAGATCCTACCTCTATGAAAAGATTTGGAGATCCTGGGGGTAGGAAGAGGAGAGCCGAACATTCATTGAGCCACCAGAAGTCAAAACACGTCTAAATGGGGCCAGAAGAGCCGAGACAGCCCGATGCATTGTAGGGGAATAGGGACATTCAGGAAGTCTCAGTAAAAACCTAAGTAGAAGAGAAAATTAGATCCAGAGACTCTCGGCCACCCAGAACCATCGCCTCATCCAAGGCATCACCACGATGGGAAACGTCCCCAACCTAACCTGACGAGGAAATGGCCAACTCATGGCCCAATGGCATGGACAGAGCCGAAGAAGAAAATTTTGATGGAGCTGGCGAGCAATACTTCCTATACTCCATATAATGTTACCTACTACAAATAGTAATCGAGTGGCCTTGGAGATGGTAGAAGTAGAAGAAGCGTGGCATGGCTGGTAAACAAGGGCCTGACTCAGTCGAATCTATCCTGAATACCGAGCTGGATCTGATCCGGAAGGGGAGAAGATAGATCTATGTCGACACTGATGCAAGCCATGGATAGTTCATCGAGGAAAAGAATCCTATCATCCATACAGGTAATGGCTGAGATATTTTCCAATATCCTGGAAAATTCCCCTATTCAAGAAGGGAAAAGGAAGACTAGAAAGAGATATCCACACCAGAGCCCACGAGGAATTCCTCCCCCAATGGAACTCCATATCCCAATGCATCAAGGTGAACCTCCATCTACCCATAGCCCTGGGAGAGAATCACCATGTTGAGATGAAATCCTCATACAAGCCCAGGACAATGCATAAGGACTTCCTATTCATGGATGAGACCTTTTCCAACGCAGCCTGATCCCATGATCCGACAATGTTTCGGAACGAGGGTAACTGTGGATGATCCGCTCCGAATCTGGCCACGGGAGCCCAATGAAGACCCTCCAATGCAACATTGAAGGCCTCTGAAGGGATGACCAGAGAGGGCACAGAACCCTCCAAGCAAGCAGTTGTAGTTGCGATGGGAACCTCTGAACCAAAAGGAGAACGCGTCACCAAGGGCCTGCCATAGAGGGCGTCGCTAAAGGAGATACACCTCTGGGCAAGAAATGGACCAAGCACCTTTGAGGGGGAGGAAACCAAAGGGCTAGCCAGTGGGGATCTAGGGACGACCGGAATTGGAACGGGCGCCACTGACGGCAGAAGCACTGGTGAAACTGCCCTAACAGTTGAAAAATTTGAAACCCCCGGAGGTGCGTACGGTGCATTCATTATGGATATTTTACGTGGAATAATTCCACCACTCACAAATGGGATCCCCACCATATAAAGATCCCCTAATGATACGTAAATAAACATCCAGTTTTTGGTTCTAAAGAATTATCCTTAGAAGAGAGGAGGTAAACTAAATGTTTATTAGAACAATATAGATCACATCCTTCAGAACTACTAAATGCAATTATGAAATAAGAGAAATTAAAATTTACTTCTTTGATGATTTATTCGTGGCATGGGTCAGATTTTTCTTGCTCAAATATTCAGAAATGAAATTCCTCTTGATAGGAGTGTAGGTAATTTTGAAATCAAAAAATTCCATATACTGTACCCAAAATCACTATCAGAGGTTCAGAACATTTTGAGGGAATATGTAACTCCATATTTGATGGTCAGAAGAAATGGTAAACATCTATCCAAAAAGGTAATTTCCCAATCTATAAAGAGAATTCATCATGGAAGCAAGCTCAATATCATGGGTTGGATAGTTTTTCTCATGTGGTCTAAGATTCCTTGAATCATAGGCCACCAATTCATCACCCTGTGTGAGAACAAAGCCCAAACCTGATCCTGCTCCATCACAAAAGACCATATTCACCATCCTAGACTCTAGAAGAGTCAAAACAAGCACAAAATTTGAAATACGCTTCAACTCATCATAAGAACTTTGAAATTTCACATTCACAACAAAAAAAGGTCTTTAGCGGTGGTTTTTTGTAGAATAGTGGTTTTTTAAACCACCACATAATAGTATAGTGATGTTTTGTAAAATTGTCACATATTTCATGGTTATTAGTCATGTAGCGGTGATTTGGTTGATTTCAGGATAGTTTTTATGTCATTTTTGGAATATTTAGCGACAGTTTCATGTGTATTGAGTGAAAATTTTAAAAAAACTTCGGTGTAAATATAAATAAAATGAAACAAACCTTCACTAAAAATACTAGTGGTGATTTGTTTTTGCAGAGGTTAATTATAATCGCTGCTAAAACATATTTTATTTATTGTATTTATTAGCAGTTACTAAAATCAGCAACTAAATCAATTTTTTAAACGATTTAAAAAAAATTGATCCTATATACATTATACAACCAAATTAAAATATACATACATCCATATTAATCATAACATCTGTCTCAGTTAACACATCCACCTATCAACCAACTCCTCGTTAATCAATATATACATATAAAATGTATCCAAAGAAAACTGATTCCTAATATACATACATCTAGGGGAAAAAATTCAGAAAGACTTGGGGATGATTCCTATATGTCAAAAATGACTAATGGATCCTTTTCATGAAGTATGAAAACAATATTAATTTGTTTGATTAGTTTTTAGTAGATCAGTTATCCTTTTTACTAAAATGGATGTCAATTTTCAATAAAAAAATTACACTTGGAGCCATACAAGGCACATCACGCATCAGATTGAGTTTTTTTATCCCTAAACATCACAAATGACTTATGGATCATTTTAATAATCTATCAAGACAATCCAAATGAGTTTTCTTAGTTTTGATTGGGACATTTATCATTTTCAGTAAAATGGTTATCAATTTTAAATAAAAATACACACTTGGAGCCATACCAGTCACATCGTGCCTCAAATTGAGGACTGGTTAATTCCTATACATCAAAAATGACATGTGAATCATTTCACTAAATTATCAAAATAATAAGAATGTGTTATCTCGAATTTGAATAGGGAATTTTTCCTTTTTACTAAAATTAATGTAAATTTTTGATAAAAAGACGCACTTGGAGTCATATCGGCCATACTATTGATTCAGATTTAGATGTGTATGATTCCTACACATCTAAAATTACTAATATATCATTTTCCTAAGTCATCAAAATAATCTGAATGCATTTTCTTAGTTTCGAGTACTTTACTTGTATTTTTTACTAAATTTTCATTTTTAACTAATGACACACACTTTGACTCGTACCGATTACTTCATGTATCAATTTTATGTTAGACCAATTCCTACTTGTCACAAATGAGCTATCAATCAATTTTGAAAATTATCAAGAAATTTTGAGCGAGTTATCTTCATTTTCACTATGTGAAACTTTTTGGAGGAAAATGTATATTTTAAACTGATAATGAACAAATTGAGTCATATCGAGAACACAGTGCATTAGATTGACCTATGAATTATTTCTACTCTCAAAAATGACTTATGTATTGTCTTTCTAAAGTATTAAAAAATATGGATTCATTTTCTCAGTTTTGATTAGGTTAGTTTCCCATTTCACTAAAATGGATCTCAATTTAAAAAAAACAAACTTGGCACCATACCGGGGACAATGTGCATTTTAATGATATGGTAATTATTCCTACACACAAAAATGACATATTTATCATTTTACTAAAGTATCAAAATAGATTGAATGCATTTTCTTAGTTTTAAGTATGTAATATTCCATTTTTACCTTAATAGATGTCAAATTTAAATAAAAAAGATGAAATTAAAGTAATATTAGTCACACCATGCATCAGATTAAGGTGTTGTTGATTTATACATGTCTAAAATTACTTATAAATCTTTTTCCTAAAGCAAAAAAAACAATATTAATGCCTATTCTTAGTTTTGAGTATTCACTTGTCTTTTTTACTAAATTTACATTTTAAACTCGAAACAAACACTTTGAATCATGTATATTACATAGTGTAGTGGTTCAACTTGAGTCCAATTACTACACGTCAAAAATTAAATATTAATTGATTTACTAAATAATCATGAAAATGCGAGTGTGTTTCCTAAGATTTTAATGAGTGACATTTGTTTAACTAAAATTTCGATTTTAAATTGATAACGGGAACATTGAGTCATATAGGGCACATCATGTATTAGATTTACATAAGGATGATTCCTATATGTCATAAATTACATAAGAATTCTTTTAATAACGTATAAATACAATAAAATTAGTTTTCTAGGTTTTTAGAAGGTCATTTCCATTTTTACTAAAATAGATGTCAATTTTAAATAAAAAAGAAGCACTTGGAGCCATACCGGGAACATAGTGCATTAGATTGTGGTTATATTAATTCATAAAAACCAAAAATGACTTATCAATGTTTTTATTAATGTATGAAAAAAATACTATTGTGTTTTCTCATATCTTAGAAGGTCAGTTTTGCTTTTTACCAATATGGATGTCGATTTTAAATAAAAAGTCACACTTGGAGCCATACAGGTCACATCGTGAATCGGATTGAGGTTTGATTGATCCCTACACATCCCAAATTACTTATTTATCATTTTCCTAATGTATAAAAATAATCAAAATTCATTTTTATTGTTTTGAGTACATCACTTTTTTTTTTAATAAATTGTCATTTTAAACTAGAAACACATAATTTCTCTCATAACAATTATATCGTGTATCAGTTTGATATTGTATCTTTTCCTAAACATTAAAAATAAATTATTAATTGATTTCATTAATTATTAGGGAAATATGATCATGTTTTCCTAGATTTTAGTGAGTGAAATTTTTTGAACTAAAACATCAATTATAAAATAATAACAGGCACATTTTGTCACTCCGGGAACACAATATATTAGATTGAGGTGTGGATGATTAATACACATCATAAATTACTTATAAATCATTTATCTAATGTATAAAAATAATCCAAATGTGTTTACCCAGTTTTGAGAAGGTCTGTTTTAGTTTTTATTAAAATGGATGTCAATTTTATATAAAAAGAAGCACTCAAAGACATACAGGGCACACCATGCATCAAATTGAGGTTAGGTTAATCCATACACATCAAAAATTAATTAGTTTTTATTTTCATAAAGTATTAAAGCAATATAAATGAGTATTCGTAGTTTTGAGTAATTCATTTTCCCATTTTACTAAAATGGATGTCAATTTTAAATAAAAATAAACACTTAGAGTCATGCCTATAACTCAATGCATTAGAATGGGTTTTGATTGGTTCCAAAACATCTAAAATGACTTATGGGTCATTTTACTAATGTATAAAAACAATACAAATGAGTTTTCATATTTTTGAGTAATTCACTTGCCTTTTTTACTAAGATGTCATTTTAAATTGGAAACACGTACTTTGACTCATATCGATTATATCGCGTATCGGTTTGATGTGATATTTATTCCAAGATATAAAAAATGAATTATGAATTTAGGTACTAAATTACCAAGAAAATATGAGCATGTTTTCTTGGTTTTTAGTGAGTGACACTCTTTGAACTAAAATACTGATTTTAAACTAATAATGGACACATTGAGTCATATCAGTCACATTGTGTATCAGATTGAGGCAGGACTAATTCCTATATGTCAAAAATGACTTGTGTATCATTTTATTAATGTATGAAAGTAATAATAATATGTTTTCTCATTTCTAAGTACGTATGTTTTCTGTTTTACTAAAACTAATATCAATTTTAAATAAAAAAAGTACTTTGAGTCATACCGGTCACACCATGTGTTGGATTGAGGTGAGGATGATTCCTAAATATAAAAAATTCTCAGAAAAAATAAATCTTCCAATGTCAGCGCATTTTACAATGTCTTTATTTGTCTAACTGCCAACAATGCATATTGGATCAATGTTATTAGCTAAAAAACCATTCTCATTTTTGAAAGATAGAATTGTATAAGAAGATCATGTTCCCATTATATCATGATAATTCACCATAATGGACACATACACATCCTTTACTCTTATGTATTTTGACAATGATAATGTTTTTAAGATTAAAGAAACTGAATCGATATGCAGTGTAGGAAGTTCGAAAAAAAGGAATGTAAAATAAAAATCATGTTAACATTGGAATAAAGAAACATTTTACTCATGGGAATGAGTATCTTTGAACAAACCACCCCAAATTGAACAAAATAATTCACCTGTATATGAAAAGAATTAATATATAAATAATATTCAAATTAAATAAATTAAACATAAACATGAAACAATACATTTTAGCACAAATGGAATCCATCAACATTCTAAAAGATATCTTATATGTCAACCTAAATTGAGAGTTAGAAGAAGAAGTGTCTTTCTCGATAAAGATAAAATTATTTATTCTTATATATTTACTTTTTAATTTATATTTTTACTCAGGAAAAATGTTTTTACCTATATAAATTATGTTTTAATAAACATATAAAATGACCCCTATATCTAAATTTATGTGTGTTCAACATTTTTTTATGAATTTAATGTATCACAATTTTTAATCATGATAAAACATACATTAAAAGAATTTTATATTGGAAAACTATTTTCTGTAGAAAAATGATACTTTTAATTATTTTTCTTAATAATATAATGCATTTATGAACAATAAAATTTCTATTAATATAATCATATATGTTTTTAAGCATCGTTATAGTTTCATTATTTTAAATATTTCAATCTAATTTATTAGTTAAATGTTACAAAACATTAATTAAAAAATTCTTTGAAAATAATATTTTTATCATTATCATGGTCATCAACATTAATCATAGTAATTATAAATCTATTCTTAAAAAATAAACTAAACTTATTAGATAATATGATAATATTTATCTAAAATAAAATGTTCATTTTATGGACATAATTTCAATAGGTGAAGAAAATTAATTTTTTAATTTAATATACTAAATCATTATTTTGATTAAAATATTATATATGTGTGAATAATTATATAAAATTGTATTATAAATATAAAAAATTATATTATTTATTTATTATATATATAATTTTATTTTTTAAAAGGGCATCAAAAAAATTAATCCATTCTTCCAATATAGTATTGCAATGAATGTAATTGTTTTAAACAAATTTTTATTTTTTCACTATTTTGATAGAAAACAATTATTTATGAAAATTGTGAAAAATTATTCATAAGATAACACACCCCCTTCTACCACTATAGAGGATGCACCATAGAGAACTCCATCTGTCCAGGCTATACGTAGTATTTCTGCCACTATAGAGGATGCACCCAACCCTATTCTGTATATTAAAAATCATCCTATGAGGGAGTTTTCTTGGAGAAATCACTAAAGAAACAACTAATATTATATATTCACTATCCAATAATGTGTAATCTAATACCATGTATGCATAAAATCCTAACTATAAAGATAATTTACAAGAAATATCCCCTTGAGGAATAATATATTTAGTGTGATTATGGAGATTAGTTTGAGTAATGACTTGGATTTTCTGTGTATTATTTGTAAATATTATATGGATTGATTTCAAGACCAACATGGAGACTGCGTGCACCTCCAAAACTCTGTGTTCTAGGAATAACTACTTGAAAAATATTAAAATATTAAATATCATGCAAGCACATTTTTCCTAAAAAAGTGGAATAATTTAAAAAGGGTTTCTCGAAATTGAAATCTATGGGAAATGTTGCATTCAGAATAGAATCATTAACCTAGGCACGACCTAACATTGGTCCGTGTAATAAAATTGTGGAAAGTATTTATGGTTGTTTTAAATGAATAAAATTTATATAAAAATTTATTTAAATTTATTTCATCAATACAGTGACGCAACAATAAGGATGATTTTAAATAATAATTTTTAATTGATCCAGGATTAGTCTTATAACCCTGTGATTCTCTGGAGATGTTAGGAGGAACCATTGTATAATCCTCTCAAGTAGGTGATGGAAGAATGTCGGATCAAAGATAAGTGAGTACCAATCTTGGTAGATTCCAACAATGATAATGACGTGGATACGCGATGACCGGTCTTCATTTGTGAGCTATCTAAAATCCTGATAGAATGATTAACATTGATTTTTCTTTCACATTCATGATTTCTATGATGAACGTGGATTAATCCATGAAGATATTAGCCCATAGATCGATCGTACTTGCGGGATGGGATAATTATTTGCGGGTTTTGATGGGAACATGGCCTTTTGATTATTTTATTTATCCGATTGTTGTTATAATAGAGATGGATCAAGGTCTACATGGACATCAATAAAGATTTATTCCTCTCCTTGATTCTTGTGCTTTTATCCCCCGTTCATCATTCGTTGCGGGTGTTCTTCACATAGCACATGAATCGACACATCTCGATCAATCGATAGTTTCACACTCGATTCTTGGAACAATGATTCAATATCACAGGTTTGGGATTGGCATGGCATGATGGAGGGTCAACGATAGAAATGAAGCGATTATAATGATGGTGGATCCCCAAATTTGCCTTCTTCAATGTTCTTCGTTGGAATGAAGAATAAACATTTTAGTCCGTTGTGTGACTAGATCGGAGGATGATACATTTTATTGGGTGATTTCATGACTCTATGATCTTGGATCTCCAATTTTGTGTTGGATAGATCAATGTATTGTATTTTGGTAGTGGAGGAGGAATGTGGGAGGAGTTCCATCGATTCTCAAAAATCATGAACTACATGGCATGTAATCTGGGATTACAAGGCATGTGGGAACCCCTTACAGAGACTATAGTTTTGAGATACGGTTAAAGATAACATGGTGTCTGACCCCATCACATAGCATGTGACATCTCTTGTGTAACAGAGCACTGACATGGTAAGTTCACTGACATGGGGTGGAGTACATAGGATTCCAACACGGTGGGTACTTCCCCACAGAGCATGACCTAAATTGGTTAAACGGAATACTCTTTGTACTTGTACATAGTCAGGAATACATATGATTACTCCATGTCCAGAAAAAATTCCATGAGCACATAGTCATACCCAAAATGGACAAACACGGCTAGTGAAACCTTATGCACGCTATATACCCATCTTTTATATCACACGATTTGGAATGACATGGACCGCTATACACGGGCAGAGCCTAGGCCCAAGGAACATGGTGTGTGACCCTACTATAAGTCATGTTCCCCTTTCTACATGGCATGAATCTCTTTTCCTCTGTATTATGGACATCTTTCATTAGGTTTTGTTCCCTTTATTGTTTCCGTGAATGTAGTTAAGAAACGTTTCCTACTCGGAGGACTTTGATCCCTTTAGAAATAATTCATCAATAGAGCCATTGTAATCCCCTAAGAGGCCCAAAGAAAGATCGAATAATTTTCTTTATTCCCTATCTGGAGTTAACAATATTTATGTGGAAAAAAATACATGGGCATCAATCCTCTACATGGCAAGTTAATCTCGATTGAGTTGTCAGCATCACCCCATGGCCCTTGTTGTGATCCTCATCTATGGTATTGTATCTCTCTTAATATCTGTTAGAATATATTCCTAATGGAGAGACCAAAAAAGAATCTCCTTTTAGATGGATGTCATCAGTGCAATCGTACATAGTAGTGTGTTCTCCCGGATGAGTGCTTCGTGGAATCATCGATCTGATATCCTAGGGCTGGTATGCAGTGGTTGTGGTTTACCACTTGACTGTGTGTCTTGGCTGAGTATATTTTGATATTCTTGTTATGTGTTCTATAGACATATAATTTTCCAAAGTTGACTATATCTTTCGTTTTTGGGTATTGATTTCTGGTTTTGGGCGGCCCTACTGAGTAGTGTTACACTCACCCTAGCACATACTTTCCCCCCCATGTGTGGTGTCTCATGCATACGATCGACTTTTTGATGTTGACCTAGGGGGACTAGGAATAGTCGGTGCTTTGTGAGACTATACAGACCGAGGGGTGTTCCTACGGCTACAGATAACACTCCCAATACCAATTTCATATAGGTTGGACTTGTGGTTGTAGACACTTTTTTGTGGGCTTGTATTCTGGAACTTTTTTACTTTACTTTACTTTCTATCGTACTTTGGTAGTGGGATATAGTGGTATTCATGCATTGTTTGGTTAGTGGTTTTTACATTTTATCATTTTATGGGATTGAAGATGTGTGTGTGTGTACAAGTACCTAGGAAATGCCTCCCCTGTTACTGTTATACCAAATCCATTCTAGTTACCAACCTCTGGCCTATTTGAGGCAGGCATACAGAGTGGTGGAATGGGCCCACTAGGACGAGTCCTAATATGATGTATCCTTTAGGGGTATCTGTGTTATAGTTGAGGAGGGGATCTATGCTGGGGATAGGGAGGCTAGAGGGGGGGGGGGGGTTTATGTCGTCGGTGAGTAGGGGATCAGTGAGTTGAGGAGAGGGAGGTCGGAAGGTGAGGCATCACAGGGTAATGGTCGGAGGGGGGAGTTGTCTGGATCAGGGTCTCCACCAAGATAGGAGTAGGTAGTCTAAAGGGGTGGGGGAATGGGGGTCATTGGGTTGGGGTTTTCGCTAGGGAACAAAGAAGAGTATATCGAGAGGGTGGGGGAATAGGTGGTGTGAGGTTGGGGTCACCATCAAGGAACTAAGAGCAAGAGTTTGGCTGGGTACGTGAAACATGGTTCACAAGGTCAAGGTCGCCATGGGGGAACATAGAAGAGGAGGTCGGAGGGGTGGGGGGAATCAGGTCATAGGGTCGGGGTCATGCACAGGGAAGCGAGTGGAGTGGGTCGTAGGGGTGGGAGGAACATTTGTTATGGTGTCGGGGTTTCCGACTTGGAATGGGAAGTAGGAGGTTGGAGGGATAAGGGAATAAGGGTTGTGGGGTTGGGGTCCCTAAGAGGGAACCATGCAGAGGAGATCAGATGGGTGGGGGGAATGGTGTCGTTGGAGAAAGGTCACTATCGGGGAACCGATCAGAGGAGGTCAGAGGGGTGGGGGAATGGGGGTTGCAGGTTCGGGGTCGTCGCCGAGGAACCAAGCAGAGAAGGTTGGAGGGGTGAGAGGAATAAGGGTTGTGGGGTTGGGGTCTCTTCCAATAAACCAAGAGGAGGAGGTTGGAGGGGTGGGTAGAATGATGGTTGTGGGGTTGAGGTCTATTATGGGGAACCGAGTAGTGGAGGATAGACAGGTGGGGGAATGTGGGTCACAGAGTCGTGGTCGCCGCTAGGGAATGGAGGGGAGAAGGTATATGAGGGTGAGGGTGGAAAGGGGTTAGGGTTTCCTAGAGGGAGAAAGGGAGGGGGAGTAATTATGGGTTTTAAAAAAAATTAGTGGATTTGTTTATTAAAATCACCGTTAAATTTCACAATAATAAAAGTATAGCGATGGTTGTATAAAACTGCCACTTTATTATAATTTTTTTAAATGGAATTTATTAGTTGCAATTATTACAACTAATTCTAATAAACCACTGCTAAGAGGCTCTTTTTTAAGTGATTCCACATTAAATCACTCTTTTTGATGTGAGGGAATTTATTAGAGAATACAACTTCAAAAATGTTAAAAAAAACAAGTAGTAATACAATGTTAAACCCTAGAAAAATTGAATCTCAAAAAACATTACACAATTTCTCCCATGTGCTAACAGTCATCAGCTTTTTAGGATTAACTGACGTATTATGTTTTGAAACCACACGTCAAAATAAGTTCACTTCCCTAATCCAAAATATGTATTTTGATATCTTGGAATAAATTCAATGATTTTTTTATTTTTCTAAAACTATACTCAGAAGTCACACATGATTCTTCTCAGTTTTAGTGTCAACTAGGATTTAATCCACAAAGGCATCAATGAAGGAGTCACGATACTCATGGAATATCCTACTCATCAGTCCCATAATAATTGAAGGTGCATCGGTTAGACCAAAAGGAGTGACTAGTTAATCCTAATTTCAATACCTGATTTTGAAGGCTATCTTTGGGATATGGGATTATTAAATTCTCAACTCGTGATAACCATATTAATGTTCAATCTTCAAGAACCATTTAGCCACTATCAAATTCTAAAATAGATCATCAATCATTTGAAAGGGATATTTTTTCATTACCACAACTCAATTAAGTTTCTAGTAATCAAAAAAAAGGAAAAAGAACCAAAAACATTATTTTATAAAAGAATAGAAACTGCTACAAGAGATACGATCAAGTGTATAAATCCATTATTTAGAAAATAATCCAAATGTTTTTTAAAATACTATAATCCAGATAGTTCCTTAATGTATGAATTAATACAGATTTGTTCTGCACATATTTAAATTAAAAGGAGAACTCTACTTCCCTTATTGGCGGGAAGCTAGAAAAGTAAAAAAGGAAACTTATCAAGATTCATAAAGAACAATGGAGAAATATTCACACTAAAAAATTATCTCTCTAGATCAAAATAAAACATCAATATTACTTTACCCATATCTGAAAATGGAGGCCTACATCAACTCAATACTGGGTCATATTCTCCTTATAAAATATGGAACGCCCACATTGATCAAATAAAAGCAGTATTTCCAACGATAACATACATTTTAGGCCTTATGGTCAATCATCTAATCCATCCAAAAAATATAATCTAAAGGCTTTAGTCATGGAGCAATAAATTCCATATAAAACCAATCTCTGATAAATAAAAAACATAGTAAGGTCATCAGAAACCCTTATCCCAATTCATTCTATGGGGAATACTATATTACATTATATAAGACCAAATATCTATTGAAGATTCAAAAAATCACAACATCAGTCTATATGAGTGATTTAGATGTAGCTATATCAAATTAATTTGTCACTAAATATGAAGTTATAGTGATGGTACCAATTACTATTGATGGACCCACATCATCTTTTTATGGCGACTCCTCTACTGTGTGAAGAATATTCTTTATGAATGCATGTGGTTTGAACCACTTATTTCTCAAAGTATCAAATTGCACCACAGTACATTTAGGAATTGATGTTCCCATTCCACTATGATGGGTAGCAAAAAAATTTCTGAACTTATACAGGCTTCTTGAATGACCACAGACACTATAAATATTTTCATCCTGAGTACAAAATTGCCTCAAATGTCCAAACATTCCTCAATGTAATAAAATCAATGTTCCTATGGAAAAAAAATATAGAAGGTATAGATAAATTATTCTATAAAAACCACTATGAGAATCATCACACATAAAATATTTCTTAAATAGGCTAATGTAATAGAAACTAGCTTCAAATATGAATTAGTACCATAGTTAAGATTAACTATTAATTAACTATATTTTATATAAGCATAGGAAGTGATATTCAATGTGAAATACTATGGTCATAGGTCAGAACAAAAACCCATCATGAATTTTCATACCATCAGTATCTCATTTTTCACCAGCTCAGGAAAAAACTGAACAAGATTCATAAATCTGTTCATATACTTGGACAAAATTTTATTTCTTGATTGAAGGGTAAGAAACTCTATATATTTTTCCAAAAACCATCGATTCTTGAAAGATATGATCAGTAAAACTAACTCCGATGTCTTTCTATTCTAATACCTCAAGTTTCTTCACTCTAATGATTGATTCCAACCATATCCTACTAGGCCCTTCATGCTTAATGATATTAAACGTCCCATTTATTGAATTAGGTGCTTCCATGAACTCAAAACATAACTTAATATTATTTTACTAATACTTCTCCTCTCAAGGATAATTCAATATTTATAAATTAAGTAATTTATAGTGAAGAAGATATTGAGAGGGATCTCAAGATTCATACCTTTTATGTTCCACAATTTGAGCCTGAATGGCAATAAATGTTGCTATAAGACCCAGAGACTGGACAACACACACTATTATCTCAATATGATTCTAGTCAACTGGAGGATTCGATTGCTTTGGTTCACCAGAATATTCCTCCCTTGTACTCTTGATGTTCCTTCTTAAAGTCATGATGTTATAAAATGTCAACAGACAACATGAAAACATCATAAAGAAAACTCATATCATCAACTCAATCCTAAGATACATAAGAATCGATTCTACAAAAAGGAATTAAAAATTATGGGATATCAAACCACACCTAACATACTATTAAATTATCAGAATTAGATTAAAATATTCCTTAATAAAATTCTTCCCAAAAATCCATGGTGTCTTATGGTTCATTATAATGATAACTATCCATAAAATCTCTCACAACTACCTCCAATATCCAAAAAATCCAACCTCATATCTACCAAGAAAACTGAGTACAAATAAACATCAAGTAAATATGTTAAACCTACACATTTGGAAATAATTTCTCTCCAATGAACATAGATACATAGGTAAAATAATAATCATGTCAACCATGATATAGCCCAAAGGGTGATCTTAAACCCCACTGGTTGGAGACTTGAACCTGGAATCATATCAAACATCAAAGGGAACTGTTATCCATACAAAACCATTGATACATAATAATGGAAGATGAAATAATCAATATCTTGTATGAAAAACACTCCAAAAGTATAAAATTACAATAATAAGATATATAAACAACCCCAAGGTAATACATACACCAAATTGGAATCAAAACATATATAACAAAAAGTTTCACAATCCTTATTTAATGATTGGACCATAGCACCATCAGCTACTAACATCATTCTATAGTCCCATAGATCAAGAACACCCACCACCTCCATGTGGGGAATTGTCTTTCCCTAGCCTATCATAGCATGATCTTCAAAAACCCGAAGGTAAAGGTGGGGTTTGAGATAAATAGCCTAGTAGGATATCACAAGGTGTTCCATAATAAATTTAAATACACATTAAACACATATGATATAATTTTTAATAAAAAAGTCATGGAATATAATTTTATACATTTTTAGTTGAATCAATTTCAAATATTTTTCATTTATATCAAAATTGGATTAAATGAACACTTTTTATAAAATGCAAAGGAAATTAATATAAATGTTCTAAAATTAATGGCATGTAATCATTATATTAAAGTACATCATAGAACCATGTAATAATCACTATGGTTAGTCAGTTTCTTGTTCAATAATCCCCACACTTATCAATTAGTGATCAAGTCTCCATTTTGTATACATCCCTAAACTCATGTTAATGGGACAAACACCCCATCATGGGGAAATCATGCTGACTAGGTTTTTGTTAGAGTTATCATCATCAAACAAAAAATATGGAGTCATATTCCTAGCATAAATTTACTATTCAACCACTAATGAAACAAGCTCATATTTTATTCAATCAATCAAATAAAACTTGGGAAATCATTTATTTTATAACAATATTTCATTCATAGTTCAATTTCCTAGTTTTTAGGTTTCATCATGACCTTTCAAATTTCAAACTCAAATAATACTTTTCATTAATTTCATGTCTTTTAAAACCAGAATTACTTTTAATAAATTTTCTTAAGATCAATAATAAAATAATTTCATCCAATAACCACTAAATTCAAGACATATTTCTTCAAAATCAATCAAGTTCATCGAAAACATTTAAAATGGGTTTTCTGTTAAAATACATTCATTTTTAAGAAACCAAATTAAGGTTCTGATTTAAATTAAAAATAATGTAAACCAAGTAAGAAATAAATGTTACATATTAATATTGAATCATTATGTAACCACATACCTTTAATTACAATATTAAATGATCAAAAAACCAAAACAAAAATGCCAACAGAGGGTCGAAATTTTGCAAGATAATGAAATAATCCCTAGAAACAGACACCATTAAAATAGGTTTCCAATCAACCAATAACCTGGGGATTTATCACCCTTAAAAGGAATAAGATAATAAATAGGATTATAGAAGATAATAAGGTTCTCTTACCTGAGGGGGATTGAATGTGTCCCCCAATTCTGTGACCATAGAATAAAATACATCGTATGAGTAAAAAATCCAACTAGAGTCCCTCAAAATCAAAATTTTTAATGAGGCTCAAGTGGGAGAAGTATGGATTAGACTAAGACATGGGAATATTATAAATAGAAATGAATACCACACCACAAACCCCATGGCCATGACACAGAAATATTTAAAATAGGAAGACCATGATGTGGCCATTGTTGAGAATGTTATAACCCCTCCTGGTCAATGAACCTCCTAAAAAGATTTCAAAATCCTTATACATACCATACTAATCAAGATAAAGACCAAGACAGTGACCAAGAACCTCTCTAAAACCACCCTCTATAATATAGTGACTCTCAAGAGCACCATGTGGCATCCAACTATCCCCTATAGTGTAGGTATCACACTCTAGAAAAGGGCTACTGCATAGTCCTTTTTCCAAGGAATAGATTTTATGAAATGGGTAGTATCATTGATAAATGTTCTCTAGGGATCCACATTATACCCAAAAACCTATTACATAGCCCTAAATGAACTCAAAATCCCCTATGATATAGCCTAATGGTCCATGTTGCATCTCCTTCGACTCCACTCTATAACACTACCTCCATGGTGCTTGAAACTGTATAAAATATATATTTTTTCCCAAAATAGTGGAAACTTATAAAATATGTAAAACACTTCCAAAAACGGGGAATCAAGCCCATATGATTTGTTTTACATGAAATTGGTAACAAAAGTTTACACATTTAAAAATATTTAATATTAAATATGATAATTATCGGTTGCTACAACCTATCAAAGGAATTAAACATAGTTTTTACTGAATTTTTGGAACGATCAGGTGAATTCTAATGTACAAAACTTGAAATGACTATGTGTAAGCATAATTGTATTTTATGAATATATATTCTACATATAGTGATGTAGGATTCTCATATAGGGATATTACATCTTTTTAGTTGAATATTAATTACATTACACAAACACACACTTGAAGACCATAATATTTTTTCCCTTGGGAAACCTAGAACATAATCTTCTAATCTGGTAAAATGTCTTCAATGTTTCCCACAAATATATTCCCATTTAGTAATCTTTGTATACATTCCTTATATAAAAACATTCTTCATAACTTAGGGAAAGTAAATATAATAAAAGGTGATCTAATATTCATATTATGAGTAACAAATTGAAATATGTTATCATAACATGAAGATAAGGGTATAAGAACTTTAAAATAACATATGAAACCCTTTCCAAGCCGATAAAATATCTTAATCATTAGTAATTTCAAAATACTATTAGTTTATGAAACATGAATCATAAGGATTTCAAAAAAAATGATTCATGAGAACATAAAATTGGAATAAGACATAAATTTTTGGAATATACAAAATCATAGAAAATATTACGTTAAGGATACCCATCAAGTCATTCATAACATGTTAGGCTTGTACTAACCACCTGTTTTCCCTATTTTTCAGGATTGGGCTAACCACCCGTGTACCTATTAATCTTGTGTAACATTTATAATTACCAAATACATTTGAGGGAGATATATGTCCCACCCATCGCATAATGAAAATCATATATAGGTTTTGCAAAATATCTTTCATCATATCATAACTTCTTAAAAGTAATGAGATTCATGAAAATTTCATTATATACTAACATGTGGAAAAGAAATAGGATTCACAATCTTCATGACATAAGCAATGGAAAAATAATTTGGTTTCACAAGAATATTATCATGGTATATCCTACGGAAGAGAAATGGGTTTTATAAACAACATTCCATTATAAACATAAACCATTCAGTGAAAATAATAACAATGCTTTATTGGGATCATATCCTCAACAAGGCATAGGTAACATCAATAGATGTAATCTTAGTTGGAAAATGATCTTAATCGACCATTTAAAACATTTCTTGAAGAAAATACACTTTTTTATTTGAAAATAGTTTTTAAAAAATAAATAAATTTTGAAAATCATTTTACATAATAATAACCTATAAAAATTACAAGGGATTCATCAATGAAAATAATGGTCCTGATGATAGGACGTTTTTTTCATATCGTACATGTTAAAAAACATTCATTTCACAATTTTGGTAACATCCAAATGGGAATGTTTGGAAAATGACATAAATATTCTTGTCAAAACATTTTTTAAAAACAAAAAATGGTTAAAAATTTTCTTCAAAAAACATAGGTTAATAATAAAAAATTATTATAATCCATTTTTATAAAACATGGCTTTGGAAGAAAATTGATTCCTAACCGAAGAGATAAATAAAGTAATATTTTCTTAAAAACATTTTATTAGTTATTTTAAGTACCAATGATTGTAATATGGTATTATTACTAGAAAATATCAATAATAACTATAGGATAATAATATTTATGAGTTTACTGAGAGATGTATCATAATATTTTATCATCGGAAAGATAATCATGAACAATCCCGATAAATGATGAGATTATAAATAAAATCAATACCACATTGTTTTATTTTAATAGTAATACCCAATAAACAATAACACCAAGTGAAACATTAAATATCTAGAAAATAATGGGATTCATGATATAACATGTCAAATGGAAAGTATATAAACCACATAAAAAAAAATCAGTGGTGAATTTTCATATGTATCCCAAAAATAAAAGGGAGACTACAAATCCATCACCTAAGTACCAAATTTCGTCATACATGTTTGAACCTATTTTATAATAAATATATGTATATTATAAATATATTATAGAATCATACATATATATATCATGCCATATATGATTTACTTATGACCATTTATTACACTTTTATTAACAATTCCATTCTAAAGTCATGATTCGAGTAATAACCGATCTATTTTTCATATATGTTTTGATTTAAAATTTTGGGTACTCCTACTTTGATCAAGGTTCCATAATCACTTGAATAATAATCATGTATTAATTATAATATTTATACATCAATTATACTATTAATAATAATCCTGAAATATCATATTTTGAAATGATGTATGTTATGACTGCATAAATGATATTTCATACGAACCCATGAGTAACGTTTCCATTTTTCAAAAATGATATTATTTTATATTAACTATATTTATAATAATAATCATTGAATGAACATGGAAGGACGCCAAAAATGTGTACACATCTTGCATCCAAATTTATAAATGTCTCATCATATGTAAATAAATAACTTTAACTCGCATTTAAAATACATAACCTACTTCACTTGTGGTCAACTGATGTAAGGGAGTGTTTACCTACTTCATACAACATAGGAATGGAATGATGCATCCATATTCTATTATTCATATGGAAACCTTGGCCTCATCTCATTTTATACCACCCTATCACCATGTTCCAACCAATACCTCATGTATCACCTGTCAAATTTAATTGGCACCCCATCAGCATGTTCATTATCAGGTCACAAGTCCCTTAAACTTCATTTATTCAAACCATCATTGGATAAAGAGTCAAAATTACTGAAATAAATCACAATTATTTCATAATTTATATTGAGCAACCATCATCGGATTAATAGCCTGACGTCCTAAAGCATGGAAATATCCATCCCTCAATAATTCTGGCCCATGTTCCCAAACATATATGGAGAGTCTTGACCCCTATCCAATGGTATCTCACACTATCAACTATGGTTTTATGTGGTGACGACATTCTCCATAACTAATAATCAACACTATCTGCTGAGAATAAATATATACAAAGGAATCCAACCACAACGAGTGGTCAACACCACCTCAATGTGTCCTTTACCTTTTGAAAACGACTCAAAAGGCTCTATCAGCCAATCATAGTGAGTGTAAATAACCAAAAATACCTAATCCACACCACTTGGTGGAAATCTATCTCTACTTGGGAACCTAATCACCCAAAATTGGCATAGTCATTACTATCTACATCATTCTTACAAACCATTTCACCATAAAACAGCTGATAAAAATCACCCCAAGAAACTTTGTCCATTACCATCACATGATCATAGAACCCATGCAATCATATCACAATAAAATTAAGTTACACAACTAGTAGAACGTGACCAACCAAATATGTAAACCTTAATTCACCCTACCAATCCATTTGAGGATCGACACATTTAAATGAACATGCTTTTCCCATAGACCACATCAATTTAAACTATTAAAATTAATGATTTTAATTCAAATGTCACATACGAACCTCCCCCTTTGAGAATATTAAAATAATCAACCATAGAATGTGTAGAAAATAAGCTGAAATCTAGGAATCACCTACTTTATACCCATAGATGATCACTCATTGAATATCGTCCTCTAATTCAATCTAAAATGAGAGAAATCAGGATTCTATAAAAACAACTAGAAAATGGAGTAAATAATATCACATTGAAATAGAATTAAAAATGGAGAAAAAAAAGAAGAATAGAATAAATTTTACATTATTCTCTACAGATGGCTACCCAACTCACCTGACGGTGCTCAAATCAGAGCCTTAACGATGAAGATCTCTCATCTTTTTAAAAGAGTGAAAATTGGAGAACCCCAAGTTTTATGTGTGAGTGTGGAGGGAAATGGGAAGAATAAAATTTAAAGGTGTTTGGGGTAGTTTTTTATTTCACATCATTTAATGATCTGTATCATTAGGATACATTATTTAAATAACCATTTGCAAACTGTGTGGTTCCATTTTCAAAAGGGAACCCCTCCATGAATGCCTAGGTGCGCAATTTTTCAAACAATGTACAAACCATGTATATTACCTATATAATAAGATAAATAATTCTCACATGGTCATGCACACAACCTCATGATGTTTGAATAACCACAATCCAGAACAAAAATTGTCTACACGATTTCCCCAGAAGGGCTGTATGGTTTGAAGAAACAATGTGCTTCAACATGCACCTTCTTAGAATAGTTTTTTGTGAACCCACACTCCCAAAACTAATATGAATCCTTGATAAAATCATCAATCCTTAACCCCCACCCAAAAAACATTAGATAAATGAATATAATTTATTGATGTTCTGAATTTTAAAATAAAAATTCTCCCATCCTCCAAACGTAATATTTTAATTTACAAGGAATTTTAACCTATTCAAAAACATGAGACATTAAAATCTCATCTCATTAAAATAGATTATCCCTGAACTATTTGGCCATATTCTGTGATGATATTATATCTACCCACTACATATCATTACTCCAGGATACCCTAGTCGCCACTCATAGTTCAATTCCTCTTATGGCACTACCCACATTTACAAATTTTCTTCTTGGCATCTCACTAACCATGCCCAATGTTCTAATGAATCCTCCTACCACTCTCTAGACATACACATCCCCACATGATATACCTTCATTCATTCACCTCTTCATATTCTCAATTCATACCCATATCACTCTTGACACCCACATTTTTGCATCCCAAATTATTCTTGAGAGTTCACACATCACATATATTGATTAACTCCTGCATATCATCAGATTCCCAACTATATCCATGTCATACATGACACCCATGAATCCCTGCACCATAATAAAATATCAAAAGATTATACATCCAACATGATGCGAAAAAATCATACATAATATATCATACCCATAAATATGTCATCATTCTTAAACATCCCCTAAAAACAACACATCATTCTTAATAACCTCATATTAAACATTAACTACTTAATTAATTTACCTTACATGCAGCACATGCACCCATATCATCAATGAAAAAAAGATATGATAATTTCCTCAATCAATGTATACCAGTAACTATCGTCATCTCCCCAACATTCCTTGACAATACCAGCTCAACAGCATGAACCTAGCCTGAATCACATCTACTTGAGGCCTGACCACCATGTGGAGACAAACTAGATAATATTTATTTTCCCTAGTCATGGGTCTCTCTCCCTCTTCCAAATCATGGGTGTGCAGTTGTATCTTGTATTCCAAATCATGGTACCTCTCCAAGTCCTACCTCAAATCCCTAAGACTGACATGGTCCCTGAATCCTTGATGCCTAATAAGTGTACCAAATGAACCTATCAACATGTACTACGTTTCAATATTTCTGGAACTCTTTTGGAGGTTTCAAAAACTAAGTCTGAGCTTCTCTCGGGTTCCCTTAGTAGAATCACACCACAGAAAAATCACTCCTCGGTGGTCTGAATGAGTCCCTAACCTGGCTTACCTACTGTATCTCCACACAGTTCATCTTATAGATATTAGAGTCCTCACCTACTAACTCACCCACAACCATTACCTATATTTAAGAAAGTCTTGGACATCATGTTTCCCTCAACTATCATGGCATGGTTCAAAACCTCTGAGAATGAGGTCAACCTAAAGATATTTACACGAATCATGATGGCCTTATGCAAGACATCCAAAAATCTCTTAAACCATGAAATATGAATCCCTATAATAATAGGTGCAAAATGATACAGGTTTATAAACCTTCAATAATAATCCATAATTAATGTGTCCCCATGTAGAAATTTCATAAACTCACCTGCTTAGCCCAACCTAAATGTATTCAAAATGAAATTCATGAATAAACTAGTCTCAAAATCTTTTCATTCTAGCCCCTCAAGGTTTTTTCATGTAAATGTAAATAATACCATTGATCTTCTATTAATCTAGTAATTTGAGTTTCCATTTTTACCCTCTAACCTAAGGGTGCACCAAGTTGTCCCAATACTATATTCATAGACTCAATATAGTTCTCTACTACCTACATTTTTCCCTCACCCTAAAATAACGGTGGGTGTTGAGATTGTAACTCCCGTGTCAGATAATACATGGACTTCTCATATCCCTATTCTCCATTTTCAATACTCTATAAGACTCGTACCAAGATCACCATGAGATGCTCGTCTATCCGTGGTCCAAATTCTTCCATATACTATGGATTCCCTTCCTCTATTGAATCAAAAACATTTTTCTCATGATAAAAAAACCTCAAGGGAATCATCCCGGCCCTTTGGAGCCACATCCCATTCACACTCTTGTGTCACTAAACCTTCACCCTCCTGATTCTCCACTGGTGCATGTGATGGTGGCATCACTCTAAAGACCAAATACCATGGTTAATAATAGAAATATCATTCATATATCAGAAATAGAGAAATATATAATTGGAATCACATATCACCACCGAAAAAATTCCCTATAACACCCATATCACATGTCACCCATCCTCATGGTCCCCAACCTACCCATATCAAAGTCAGGTATCACATATCATGCATATCAAAAATCACTAATCTTGGGTGGTTCAGTATAATTCCACAAAGAAGATATATAGGAAGATAATGTTTTCCTTGTTGTTGAAATTTTAAATAGATCACCCCTTCTATTTATCCCTTCCTACCCAAATCATATCCTGGACAACATGAATCATACACATTGTATCACACATAAATCTCAACAGAAACCACATAACATCAATTTACGACCCTAGGATTCTTGGTCAATCACCTGTGCATGAAGTTGTTGAATCCCAATCCTCACCCCCTTCCCAATATCAACTAGATATTTATATTGGGTCTACTACAACTGTGATAGTATGAAAAAAAAATAAAAGAACCCTCTAATACCATTTCAGATCACTAACCCAATATCCACTTAATTTGTGCTCTGGGATGGTGGGTCACTAGGCCATAAATGCACTTCCCTATACAACAAAGGATTATAACTAGAAATTATGGCCTATTAAGTGATAATGGGGATAAAATAACCTCATGTTTTCAATAATAATAATGGCCATGTATTTATAAAATGGTACAGAAGTACTAATACCATGCTCAACAAAAGCTTACACATAGCCAAGGAAATAAAAATCCAAAATCACATAGCTGAAAAAATGTCAGATAATGTATACATGTCTTTCGAAAACAATAAGGATCTAGCATGGGATGATCATACATGTAAACATGCAAAATCCTAAAAATAAACTACAACCTAGTATGGTGAAAACCCCTAACATAACTGTTGATTGACTTGTGCACCCTAGCGCGTCCCAGGTCACTAAGGTTCAGACCATGTGTTTGATCCCTTACCTAATCTAAAAGATATAAAGTATTTATGTGCCTCAAGGGACCCATGAATGGTGTTCATAACACCTCAATATGTTAAAATAATTGTATGTTTGATAGCTTACGCTTCAGGCAACACCGAGCTGAAACGAGTCTCAAAATATTATTATATGACGTTATAACCTGTGTATTAAATTGAATGGTATCAGTAATATTAACTGAATTATGAAATATATATTTATAAAGTACATAAACAATTTAAATTAATTGATTAATTATTGTTAAATATGTACTCATTCTTTAGTATCGTTGTCATATGCTTCAGAAACACATTTTCTTCAAAAATGTGTTTTCTTGATTTTTATGAGTAAATATTATAATCAATTTTTGGAAATTTAATTAATTTTTTGTAATAAAATATCACTTTTGAAAACAGGGTACCCAAAATAGCTTGGTGTGAAATTTTTTATTTTTTTGTAAATAATTGTTTTCCAATAAATAATGAAAAACCAAGTTTAATTGATAATCAAATTTTAATTTCAACCATTTGTAAAGTTAATTTTTTTTAAAATAGTTAAAAAAGTAAAATTAGTTCAATTATATTATTTATAATTCAATTATTCTCTTAGTAAACAATTTAATTATTTATTTTCATAAAAATCATTTTTATACATAAATGTGCTTTATTAAGATAAACTGTTTTAGGCGACTTTCATCATGCTTTGCAGACTTATTTTAAAATTAGTTCATATAATTTATAGTATTTTAATATCAAAAAAGTTAATTTTTTTAGTTATAAATAAAAATACATCTTAGGAATTATCATTTTATATTTTTAAGTGAAATTAAATTAATAGTAAATAGTAAAAAATTCTTATTTTATGAAATTAAGTATCTTTTAAGATAACACCAAGACATAGACATAATATTAAATTTTTAAAAATATGATACAACTTAGTTATTATAAAATAATATAAAAATAATTAACAAACAATTTAAAATAAAGCGGTTAGAAATCATTCCGTAAGAAATATGAAAATCATTTTCATTGATGACACAGAGCCTACGTAGCTTTAGAAAAGTAAAATTTTCCATCTTAAAAATAATAATTGGGAAGAGATAAGAAAATTGAATATATGGATATTACATATTGAGTATTATTCATCATTTTTATAGTTAGAAATTAATTTTATGGTAATATAATAATTATATTATCCAAAAGCTTGTGTAATGCCTGTCTAAGGCTAGAAAAGTGAAAATAACACATTAAATGTGTTGTCATGATATAGATGTGAGTTAAAATAAATATTAAATGATTATAAATCGAAAATTTTAACATAATAAAATTATGTTCATGCTATAAATTTGTTCATATTTTCTAAAAAATTATATAATTACTTTATATTCTTGTGCAACATTAATAAAATATTAATTTATTTAATATAAAAATAAAATAAATGATATTAAAAAAATTAAAAGTAACATAATTTTAGATATTTAAGGTTATATAGAAATTATATAGATGAAAATGAAATTTTTATGATAAAATAAATTATTTGGTTTTAATTTGGCTTCTTTTCTTGAGGTTTGTTTATTTAGGTAATGAATAGTATCTAAATTGACAATGATGATATTTTATGTGATTAATATTGTTTAAATTATTTAAAAATAATTAAATTATTAAATAATGATATAGATGATAATATATAGTCAAAAATGTGATCACTTATTCATTTATATTTCATTTAAAAGCATTTTTCTCTAGAATAGTCTTATTATATTTTAATTTTTGAAAAATTCAAAAGGTGCAGCTCACATCAATCATAAAAGAGAACGTCCTCCCTCAACTCATCAGAACAATTTGATGCTTTTATATAAACCATGTTCTAAATATTCCTTTTTAAAAATCATTATACTTGTTATATAGTTTGTTCTCCTCCCAAAAGACCAATCTAAGATCCCTTAATAAGAAATGTAAAGGAATCCACCAAAGAAGAGGAAATCATATTTTCCAACTCTTTCAAGTTTATTTCTTCTTACAAATTCTCTTAATGTGTTTTTTACATAATAAATAAGTAAATTAATAATAATAAATATATTAATATTTTGTTATGTTTATAGTAAATCCATATTACATTACAAATCATTTCCTACAAAAAGAGAAAACATCACTCGTGCATATGTACAGTTTACCATCTCCACAGAGCGGTGTAATTAATTTTCTATCACCACCTTACTTATATGGTTATAAAAACTATAATAATGAATATATATGATATAAATTACATAAAAATAATTCTTTAATGTTTAATTATTATTTACAATTCTTTTGTTCCATCCATTTAAAAAATGAAAAAAACATTCATTCGTATGTACGACCTACCATCTCCATGAATGGTGTAATTCATTTTTCTATATCTATATTTATGGATGAATATATATATATATATATATATATATATATATATAATATGTGATATTTAATTCATAAATAATATTTTCTAGATTATTAAACTATACCATTTACACAATACTTGTAACTTATATGATAAAATATGCATTGTAAAATGAAGCAGTTAGCAATCAAAACAAGGGTAGTATTGAAATATTATTAACAAATGGGTGATAAGATAATATAATATGGTAAAATGCGATATTTTGAAAATGAATATTGTTTTTATATAAATTAATAACATTTTTAACACCATTATATAATAGGATAAATAATTTATAACTAAATTAAGTGTGAGGTATGGGATTTATTTCCCACTATTACTACTATGGGTCCTAAGTCTTATATAACATTTGTTTCTTTTTTGAGGTGTATATAATTCCCTTGAATGTTATTTATGAATCTTATTATGAAAATTATGGGACTCAAATATCCATATATTCTTCTTTATTTCATGGGTCTTATGATTCAAAAATACCAGAGTGGTAAGTGTTTATTTCAAAATCCCATTAATATTTAGGGTTGTTAATGTTTAAGTCTCCACTAAAGAATATTTTCCCTCCATGATCATGTTTTCAAAAAATTCCTCTAAAATGGTTTTTATAATTATCCAAAAATCTTTTAAACCTATTCTACACATTTTTTAATTTTCAAAAAATGGTTTGAAATAAATCTTTTAATTGTTTTTCAAACATGGTACTTTGTGACTTTTTTGAAAACAAAATATGAAAGGAATATTTTTTTATCTTATACAGAATGAGTATATTTTTCATTTATCATGGAACCTCAATGTTTAAATATTCTGTTATAATTATAGAAGTTTATTATCAAACAAAATAGTTTCATTTAAAATTTGACAACATTTTAAAAAGGAGAACTGATTTTAAAATGGAAAAGTTATTTTCCTCAAGAATTATTCCAAGAGATAATTTAAAATAAATTTTAATCTTAGATTATACCCTTGGATTTTAATTATTCTTTACATAGGATATTATTCAATTATACCATCCTTATTAAATCTATGAGTTCTTTATTTTTATATTAACCTGGTGTTTATGAAACCCATTTCCTTTGATGTGTTATACTTTGATGAAATTTGATTCCTTTCTGGATTAGGAATATAATATTGGATTTATGATCTTTTAGAACACATATGTATGATTTTATTTTTTATGGGTGATACCTATATCCCCCTCTAATACTTTTGGTAAATAATTATATCTCATGATATAAACAAAACTGTAATGGGGAGCGAACCTAGTTCAGTAAGGGATCTTGTCTCCTATGATAGTCTTGGGGGTGAACCATGACAACTCAAATGGATTGGGGGAGTGAACCCATTCCACTATGATATTCTAGTAAAAACTAATTGACTACTAAGGAAGTATTTTTCGATATTTATATGTATTCCCCAAATCCATATCTTATGCCGATGTTTATCTATCATGGATCATATTCCTTTTTGATTTATATCTAATGAATTGTCATGAGTTATTCCATGATTGAATATTTTTATCTATGTTAAGAATAGTATAATTTTAAAATTTTAACTTCATTTTTTTATTCCCATATGATCATGTTATTCTTATGTAATCATTGATATCTATTTTTTTCCCTTACAGGGCATCTAAGCCCACCATTTTCTTACATTTTCTTTACCCATGTTATAAAGTATGGTTTTATGTAATGGTATGTCTTACAAGGGTTCTAGAAGTGAAAAAAATTTGTGGGATGATATAATTTTTTGTAAACCAATCATTTATTTTTCAATGATATGTATGAGTTTTTCTTAATCCTCAAAACCCTAAATCTAAAAGATCCTTCGGTATGAAGGTTATACAATATTTCTTTTGATTTTTAATATTTTGGATGGTTGATATTGGGTCATGATTATTGGTATCAAAGATAAAAAATATAAATATTATGTTTTTATCACCAAATCCTTGAGTGTGGGTTATAAGCTATTACAATTGGTATTAGAGATCCGTTTTGAAAACATTATAGATTAGGATGTTTTGATGAGAAGTTTTCTTAAGAGTTATGGATTCCATAATAGGTTTACATGTTTTATGTTGTGAATAAGTTCAGAGTCTTACATAACAATTTTTATTTTTTACGTGATGGAATTTTAATAAGGCCAATAATATTTTAAGACAGGTATATATAAGCCTTTGGTTTAACTTGAAGTATTATTTGAGGAATATTTCCTTTAATTTTGGTGGACATATGTTTAAAGGTACTGGTAGCCTTTAGGGTTTATAATATCTTTTTTTTTGAGGTAATTATGGGTTATTAACTTTTTGAGTATGTTCATCATATTTTCTGAATGTTATTGTAATTATATTAATATATTTTTAGTAAAATGACAACCCATTAGACGAGTGAAAACCTATTGCATCCGATAAGGACCCGTGGCTTGATCCCGCATCTGAAGGGCGACATGGGTTCATCACCTACCATTGGTCTGCATGATGTCCTTGTTAGTTTGACATAGTTTTTCATTATTTATACTATTTGATAGATAATAGATAATTTCATTTTTGGAACATATTTTTTATTATATAGATAATAATCAAAATTGATTTGGTGTTAATTGATTAATGTTATTTCAGAAGATGTTGATTATTTTTTAAACCCTGTATGATTAAGGTAAATAGAATATTGTGGAATTTTATATAAATTATAATAGTTTAATTGTATCTTTGAGGGATATATGATTTTATTCTAGGGTTACAGAGATTTAGGTTATTTATGGAAATGGGTAGTGTATCATGGGATTATATGATGTGGGAATATATGTATTGGGTTATGAATACAAAATTTATCTTGGAAAATTATGTGATCAAATCCTTTCGATTTTTCAGTTTCAAACATAGTATAAAATAATTTTAGGGATTTTAGGGATAGTTAATTATTGAATGATCTTTGTTGAACTTCTTGTATTATTGTTGAATTTTGGACAATAAAAATATTTCCTCATATTATGGTTTATCATTTTTGAGAATTGTCTTATCATGTGATTTCCATTTATGGGGTTTTAATAACAATGGATAGGTGGAATATATTTTTTTTTTCTTTTTTGGATTATGAAATCCATTAGATGTTTGTTTTTGTGCTTTAGTATTGAAAAAATTCATCTTAAATACTTGTCATTTTTAGAAAAATATCAGATTGTGGTGTAAGATAAATAAATGATGAAACTCTACATGCCAAGTAAGTATGTTTCCTAATGTTTTTAGACTAATATGTAAAGTAATTTATCAACTATGTGGGAAAGGATATTGAAATAAAAAAAAAATTTATTTTCTTTCCTTAATGAAAAATCAATAGACTTTTAACCTTCTTTGAATTATGGGTTTGTGTTGATCTTGTTCTTGTTCACTCTCTATAATTCCTTGGGAGTTATTTTTCCCTTCTATATATGTGTTTTCAATTACTAAAATTGTTTTACTACATGGAAACCTGGTATGTTTTATTTGATATGACCTTCATAATTATGTTTTTCTCTTTTAAAATGGATGTTTATTGACCTGTTTCTGATATGTGATTTCAAAAAAAGTATTTTCAAAAGAAAGAAACTGGCTACAAAGACTATGTTTATATTATGAGTATTTAATTTATTTAATTACCTTATATTCTTATGAAATTCTAATAAAATACTAATTTAATTAAAAGAAAATTCAAAAAATTATATTAAAAATATTCAAAATAACACAATTATAGATATTTAAGGTGATAGAAAAAATATGTTGAATACCATGACATTTTTAGTATAAAAAAAATATTTGGTTCTAATAATAATTTTTTACTTGGTTTTTTAATGTCAGAGTGAAGAATAATAACAAAACAGAAAATAAGGATATTTTATGGGATTGATATTTTATTAAATTTAATAAAAATCATAAAAATATTAAATAAGGAAAATGTATATAATATATGGTCTAAATTTTATACCATATTAATTTTTATTACATTTAAAATAATTTGGATATAGAATAGTCTTATTATATTTTAGTCTTTTGAGAAATTCCAAAAGTACCCCCCCACCTCAATTACAAAACGACACATCCCCCCTCACTTATTATCACCATATTGAACCGTAAATATATACCAATTTTTAACCATTACACTTATAAAAATACATACCAAATTTTTAGAGTATATTTTCCTTCCAAATTACTGTACCAAGATCAATTAATAATAGTTCTATCAAAAGTTTGATGTTGAACTAGTTACCATCTTTACTAACCCTTTCAAGTTTATTTCTTATTCTAATTCCACTTCATGTTTTGTTCACATAAAAAATTAATAACTATAGTATAATAAATATATGAATATTTTATTATTATTATGGTACAAACATATTCCATCTTGTTTCAATCTTATGAAAATCAAAAAAAAATTGTTTGTGCTTACTTACAACTTATTGTCTCCATGTAGCGGTGTAATTCATTTTCCATCCCCACATTACTTGGATGGTGATAAATATTTAACTAATGAATATATATGATATATTTGAAATAATAATAATTATTAAAAGTTTACTTATTCTTTTAAATTTCATCATTCCATCAATTGAAAATATGAAAACATAATTCATTCATATGTATGACCTACTATCTCCATGAACGTGGTAATTAATTTTTCTAACTTTATATTTAATGATGAATATCTATATATAATATATAAGATATTTTTTGTAACGACCCAAAAATTCATTAATTTAAATTCCTAATGGTTAATTTAAATGTCTTCTTATGGTTATGTAAAACATATGCACTAATTTGGTTTTATGTTTTGGATTTTAAAATTCCATTATGAATTTTGACCATTCCTAATATAGTTGTTGAACAGTGATCACATGATTAGTATAAATATAGGGATTTAGAAAATCCAATTTACTTAGACAAAGGACGTGAAGGCCTCATCCATTAGACTTTCCTCCTATGAATCCCATTTGTCGGAGCTCGGAAAGGAGGTGGTGTCATTGGGTTTCTCTCTTGACCAAGCCAAAGCTGAACTTGAATACGTTAATCTCAACCAGAACCACCTACGGGAGAAATGAATGTTGATAGAGATTACCACTCGAGCAATGTTATATGATCCAACCCAAGAGTCTCTCACCATCGCGAAACTTACCCTAGGGTCTTATGCAGGTGTTATAATTGGTAATGTAATGAGTCCCAACCATATGACCATGTACATTATTCTTGTATAGATAATATACATTCTTTTTATTGTTATTTTATAAATAGTTTTTAAACCACCAATAATGTTTTAGTTAATATTCAACTATAAAATCTATTTTGACGAATTAATAGATTTTTGAATTAAATAATATTTTAATAAAATATTATTATTATTATTAAATTAATTTTTATTAAATATAAATTATCGTATAATTTTATGAATGCAATTATAATTTTTATTAAGGATTGAAATGTGTTGTTGTCAAAACCCATGAATTTTTGATAAATGTTGGTTTTTATTTTTAATGTAAAAATTAACAAATATAAAAAATTATTTATATAAAATGGATATTATATTAGTATCATGACGTCGAAATTATCAAATAGTGAATTTTTCATATTTTTCTGACACAGTCGAATTTTTGGGTAAAATTAAATACCATTTAAATATATAATGTGTTTGATGACATCATAATGACTAAATAGTGATGTAATAAAATAATTTAGACATTATGTTCGGCCAATATATGTTTTAACATTAATATAATGTGATTTTATATTTTTTTGATATTTATTTTACAAAGATTTAGTTGACCCTCCAAGGCTTATAAAACATTTTGTCTCTATAAATTCTTTTCCTTGAGAGTGTGACTCACCTCTACATAAGAAACCCTATTATTTTAAAAGGTTAGTTCATTGGCCTCATAAAATATTTTTTCCACCCCCTTTGGAAAAAACCATGGGCAAAAACCATGGGCGGGTTTGTTGTTTTGATTATTTTAATGTGTGGTGTCCCAAACCAAAATAATAAAGCATTCCCTAGCCTTACGCATATAAACCCAACCATGCTACCACTTTCTCTTCAATAAAATCATTTGGAGTTCTTCCTACCCACGAACTCCTCTGTCTATAATCCTCTGAAGGCTCCCCAAGATCCCAAGAAGCCTCTCTCAAGCCTCTCTCAAGCATTTTGTATCACACATCCAAGTAAAGGATTTCTTCCTTTCTCATTTTTTCCCATTTTTCATTAAGTTTTTATGCCCTTTTAATTTCAATTAAAAATGTTTGGGTATAATTTCACACCTCCCACATACATCTCTCTTTATGTTTGGATGATGGGAGACCCATTTCTCTCTCATTAATGCCTTCCATGTACACCCATTACCAAGTTGAAATGCCGTGAGAGATTTCTCTCTCCTCTTTTACATCTAAGTTATTATTTTTTATTATGAATCTAAATTCCATTACATTTGTTGGTACATGTATATATATTAACCACTTACATTCTATTTCATGTAAATATGATGAAAGACCCTTTTCTCTCTCATCAACCATTTTCATGAATCCTTATGTAACGTCGTTCTGCTTCCAAAATTGTACCACATTTATTGAAGCCAATATCATTGTGTAGTGAATACCATACCCATGTCTTTACTAGGGTTATTCACCTTTATGAACATATACATATTGAATTTTACTTTCATGAATATATTCCACATTACTTAATCATGGAATAACTTATGATGTTGATTGATTCCATGTTATATGATCCATGTGGCACACATATGAATGAAATGAAATTTTTAAGAAGGGTGCACCCTTATAGCACTCCAATGAATTGGGTGATATATAATATCCTAATACGTCATGTGTAATGAGTGTTTACTCATGATAATTCCAGTGCATCAAGGGTTTACTCATTCTTCATGTTCCATGATGGTTTACTCATGGTCTATGTGCAATGAGTCTTGGCCCATGCTAATTCCATGTTAAGTATTGTTTCCACATTTACATGTTATGATTGTCATGCTTAATAATGCCATTTTTTTCATGTTTCTCTTGTGCTCCATTGATACGCCTATTGTCTAAAATGTATTGTATTTCTCATGATATTCCATGTTTATTCTCTTACTTGGATTTACAGCTCACCCTTTTCTTATGCATGTCCTCAAGTAATCCTATGAAATGACAAGTATGAGGGAATTTAGTGGTCTCATAAAGGAAGTTCTCAATAATGATGTTGGATGTTTTCTGTTCTATGTTGTTATGTAATGATCCTAAGCCCCAAAGACACTAGAACACTCGGTCTTCTATGTAGTATCATGTGAATTTTATGTAATAAATCATGTTTAAGTGTGTAATAAAGAGCAGGGTTGTTATAGTTGTTATCAAAGTATATGTTTAGTTATTTTTGGATATTATGATTAGAAAACCCTAGTGAAAGCCTTAGGGATAAGACTAAGTATAATAAAAAATACCCCTATATTTTTTGAGTATTTATTAAGTGGATTATCAAGAAAATACATCCTTGTCTGGATACGAGCAGGTAGTGGCGGCTCTGGCACAAATGTCGGTGAGTACGACAAATGGGGAAATATTTGTATCTCGTGAATATAACTCCCCTATAATAATTGGTGGATGTAACTTCCCAGAAAACCTCGTCAAACTCCCTCTGGTGTAATTTTATGCAATTCTTGGCATGAACTGGCTTTCCTTATATAGATCCAACATAAATTTCCGTGAGAGGGCAATCACACTCGATGTAGAGAATCGACCCTCGATTCTATAAAAGTGCAAGGAGGATGATGAATCATCTTTAGTTACATAATCTCAAGTATGGATATTACTGCCCTATGAGCATGTGTATCTAGCTCAGATGATTGATTCTAAGGAGGTAACCATCCATGAATACATGCCTATTGTGAGGTAATTCAATGAAGTGTTTCTCGAGGAATTGTCTGGTCTTCCTCCTAGAAGAGATGTTTAATTCTCAAGTGATCTTATACCTTGGGAGTTTCCAATATCCACGAATCCGTATAGAATGGATATTGTAGAGCTTGAGGAGCTGATGAAACATCTAAAAGTGAATCTAGATAATGAGTTTATATGTCTGAGTGCTTCACCATAGGGTGCACCAATCCTATTCATCAAGAAGAAGGATGGGTCAATGCCCCTTTTCAACGATTATGTTGAGCATAACAAACTCACGATAAAGAACTAGTATCCTCTCCCACGAATTGATGACTTGTTTGATCAGCTACATGGAGAACAATAATTTTCTAATGTAGATTTGTTTTTGGGACATTATCACGTATGGGTGATGAAGGAAGATATCCCTAAGACTACTTTTCGTACAAGATACAGGCACTATGAATTCATAGTAATGCCTTTCGGGCTCACTAATGCTTTATAAATCTTCATGGAATTGACGAATAGAGTTATTACAGATTACCTTGATAATGTTTTGGTAGTCTTTATATATGATATTCTAATTTACTCCAAAACCAAAGAGGATCATGAGGAGTATCTATGAACTGTACTATAAACCTTGCAAAAGGAGAAGCTCTATGAAATGTACAGAAAGTGTGAGTTCTGGTTGAAGGAGGTCTCATTCCTAGGCCATATCATCATAGGCAATGTGATATCTTTAGATCCCTCCAAGACAACTATAATAGAGGGATGGAAAAGTCCAACATCGGTAATAGATATTCGTAGCTTCTTGGGGTTAGCTGGATATTATCGAGGATTTGCGATAAATTTATCACGATTTTCCAACCATTTCACCAAGCTAACTTAGAAGGGAGTAAGGTTTTCTTAGAGTGATGAATGTCAATAATGAATCAAGGAGTTGAAAAAGAGGATTATCGGTGTGCTCGTGCTCACATTACCCACAAGTGGAAAATTAATGTTGTATTCAGTGATGATTTGAAAAAGGGAATGGGTTGTGTGTTGATGAAAAATGACGAATTCACTACCTATACATCAAGGAAATTGAATGGTCATGAGCTGAATTATCCAATACATGATCCGGAGTTGGCTGTGGTGATCTTCGCTATAAAAATTTGGTGGAATTATCTCTTTGGGGAGGAGAGTGAAATATATACTGGCCAAAAAATCCTCAAGTAAATATTCACACAGAAAGTGTTGAACCTGCTCCAACGAAGATGGTTAGAGATGATCAAAGACTATGAATACTCAATCCATTACCACCATGGGAAAGCGAACAAGGTGGTAGATGATCTATGTATAAAGGACCAAATTATTCTATCATAGATGAGAATTGATAAGGATCCAATCTTCTTAGATTTGATGAAGATGAACATGGGAATCATAAAGAAGGGAACATCATTAATCCTTTCACAAATGATTTCTCAACCGTCCCTTTTGTAAAATTTAAAGGATGATCAAAAGGTTGATGTGGGAATTTAAATGAAAGTGGAAGCTATCAGAAAAGGGAAATCCTCATAGTTCAATGTTAATAAATAAGGAATTTTGAGATTTGGGAAAAGGCTATGTGTTCCATCAAGTCTGGAGCTGAAGAAGGATCTTTTAGATGATGCACGTAGTTCAAATTTTTCTATTCACCTAGGAAACACAAAGATGTATTGAGTTCCTTGAGAGCCTTATTGGTGTGATAATAGGAAGAAGGAGATCGCTGAGTATACATCAATGTGCCTGGCGTGTCAGCAAGTGCCGACAGAGAGGAAGAAATCTAAGGGGATGATGCAACCATTTCTCATACCAGCATGGAAATGAGAGAACATCACCATGGATTATGTCATCGGTCTTCCGGAGACATCCAAAGGCAAAAATGCACTCTGGGTTGTTGTGGATCGTCTTACAAAGTATGCGCCCTTCATTTCAATTCACTGGGATTTCTCATTGGATCAACTAGCACGAATATATATCTGGTATGTGGTAAGGATACATGGAGTACCACTATCTATTGTATCTGATCAAGATCCAAGATTCATCTCTATGTTTTGGAAGAGTCTTCAACATGATCCAGATACTGAACTGAACATTAGTACAACCTATCATTCTCAAACATGTTTCCAATCTAAGTGAACTATTCAAAAACTAGAGGATATGTTAATATCATGTTCTATGGAATTCAAAGGACGGTAGGACCATCATATTACACTTGTTTAATTCTCCTACACTAATAGTTTCCACTCATGTATCTTTATGGTAGCTTATGAAGCCTTGTATGGGAAGAGGTGTAGAATATTGACATGTTGGGATGAAGTTGTCGAGCGTAAGCTGCTAAGAGCATAAATGGTCGAAGAAATAGTAGAGAAGGTGAAAACCCTTTAACAACATATCAAGGTATCCTAGAGTCTACATAAGAGTTATTTAGATAACCATCGATGAGACATTGAGTTTAAAGTTAGAGACATGGTATTTCTATACATATCTCTTTGGAATAAGGTCACGAGGTTTGGAAAGAAAGGAAAGTTAAGTCCTAGGTACATCGACTCTTTTGAGATTCTTAATCATGTTGGGGTTATGGCCTATTGACTAGCACTTCCACCTACCATGGACAATGTACATGATGTATTTCATATATCCATCTTAAAAAAGTATATACCAGACCCTTCACATGTACTCTCTTTAGTGTTAGTACAACTAGAGGATGATATTTATTACGAGGAGCAACCAGTGAAGATCATAGATCACGGAGAAAACGTTCTATGATGTAAGACAGTGCCCCTCATCATGCTGTTGTGGTAAAACCACAAGTTTGAAGAAGCCACATGGGAATCAGAGGATGTGATGAAGCAGAGTTACCAACATTTGTTTTAGAGTGGGAGAATGATATTTTGAAGTCGAAATTTCTTAAGGGGGGAAAACTGTAATGACCCAAAAATTCATCAATGAAATTTCCTCTTGGTCTATTTATATGTACTCTTGTGTTTAAGTAAAACATTTGAACTTCTTTGGTTTTATGTTTTGGATTTTAAAATTCCATTATGAATTGTGACCGTTTCTAATAGAGCAGATGAACAATGATCACATGATTTATATAAATATAGGGCTTTAACAAATCCAATTTACTCAAAAAAAGGAAGTGATGACCTCATCCAGTAGACTTTCCCCATATGAAGCCCATTTTCTGGAGCTCGGAAAGTAGGTGGCATCATTGGGCTTCACCATTGACCAATCCCAATCTGATCTTTAATACGTTAAGCTCGAGCGGAACCACCTACAGGAGAAGTGGAGGTTGATAGAGATTACCACTCGAGCAATGTTATCCAAGCCACCCAAGAGTCTATCACCATCGCACACCTTACACTAAGGACTTATGCATGTGTTATAAGAGGTTAGGTAATGATACCCTATCACTATGACTATATACATTATTCTTGTATAGATAATATACACTCCTTTTATTGTTACTTTGTAAATAGTTTTTAAAGCAAAAATAGTATTTTTTTATTAATATTCAACTAAGAAATATATTTTGATGAATTAATTTTTTTTTGAATTAAATAATATTTTAATAAAATATTATTATTATTATTAAATTACTTTTGAATAAATAGAAATTATCGTATAATTTTATGAATGCAATTGAAATTTTTATTAAGGTTTGAAAACTGTTTTTGTCAAAAGCCATTAATTTTTTATGAATATTGGTTTTTATTTTCAAAGTAAAAAATTCACATAATAAGAAAATTATTAAGATAAAATGAATATTATTTTTGGAATGAGGATGTTGAAACAATCCAATGGTGAATTTTTCATAATTTTCTGAGACAATCAATTTTTTGGGTAAAAATTAAATACCGTTTAAAAATACAATGTGTTTTATGACATTATAATGACCCAATAGTGATTTAATAAAATACTATAAACATTATGTTCGTCCAATATATGTTTTACCATTAAAATAATGTGATTTTATATTTTTTTTATTTACTTCACAATGCTTTTATAGACCCTCCCAGAATTATAAAACATTTTGACCTTTTAAATTGCATTCCTTGAGAGTGTGACTCACCTCCACATAATAAACCCTATTATTTTAAGTCTTTTGGCCACTGACCTCATATAATATTGTTTTTCAATCCCCTTTGTCCAAAAATGTGGGCAAAATTCATGGTCAAGTTTTTGGTTTTGATTACTTTAATGTGTGGTTTCCCAAACCTAAATAATAAATAATTCCCTCTCTTTTCCTATAAAAACCCACCCAAGATCCCACTTCCTCTTCACTCAAAGCCTTTGGAGTTTTTCCATCCCCTTCCCTACTCTCTGTATAATCCTCCCAAGGTGCCCCAATCTCCCAAGAAGCCTCTCTCAAGAATCTCAAAAGCTCTTGGGATCGCATTTCCAAGTAAGGGATTTCTTCATTTCTCATTTTTTTCCAATTTTATTTAAGTTGTTATGCCCCTTTTTTTCAATTAAAAATGTTTGGGTATGATTTTATACCTCCCCTCCTACATACCTCTTTATGTTTGGATGATGTTATACCAATTTTTTCTCATTAATGTCTCCCATGTACACCTGTTACCATGCCGAAATTCCATGAGGGGTTTCTCTCTCCTCTTTTACATCCAAGTAATTATAATGTATTATGCATCAAAATTAAATTACATTTGTTGATACATGTATATATATGACCCCCTTACTTTCCATTTCATGTACATATGACTATAAACCCTTTTATCTATTACCAACCATTTTCTTGAATCCTTATGTCACATCCTTATACTGCCGAAATTGCACCGTAATTTTGCAAGCCAGGATCATTGTGTAGTGAATACCATACCCATGTCTCTATCAAGGGTATTCACCTTTATGCACACACACACACACACACATATATATATATATATATATATATTTAATTGTACTTTATTGTATTTATTCTTCATTACTTAATCATGGATTAACTTATGATTTTTATTGATCCATTTTTATATGGTCTATGTGGAACACTTATGCATGAAATGAAATGTTTAAGAAGGGTGTGACTTAATAGTGCTCCAATGCATTGGGTGAAGTATAGTATAATGATACGTCATGTGCAATGACTGTTGGAAAATGTTAATTCAAGTGCACATAAGGTTTACTCTAGCTTCATATGCAATGAGGGTTTTCATATGCTCTATGTGCAATGAGCCTTGGCTAATTCTAATTCTGTGTTAAGTGTTGTTTCCACATTTCCATGTTATGATTATCATGATTTACCGTGCCTTTATGTTCATTTTTCTCTTGTACTCCATTTATATGACAATTTTCTTACATGTATTGCATTTATCAGGTTATTCCATGTTTATTCCCTTACTAGGCTTTATAGATCAACCTTTTCTTATTCATGTCCTCAGGTTATCCTATGAAATTCTAAGTATGAGGGAATTTAGTGGTCATGTAAAGAAAGTTTTCAATAAAGATGAACGTTGTTTTAGGTTTTATGTTGTTATGTAATGATCCTAAACCCCAAAGACACTAGACCTCTTGATCTTCTATGTTGTATCAAGTGAATTTTATGTAATAAATATAACATCTCGGGTAAATAAAGAATATGACATTTTCATATTTATTAATATTTGTGAATAAAATATTAATATTACTTTAAAGGGAATGTTATGTTAGATTGTGTACCCAATACGCAACAACGAGTTGCTTTGAAATCTTACGCTGCACACTAATAATATAATAATATTATTTTAAATGGTAGTTAACATCTAGCCGTTTTAATGGCGGGAATGAACATAATTAACTACAAATTGATTATATACGTGTGTTAAGTATTTTTACATTTATCCAATAAGTTATAGAGGCTTCAAATGCGAATGAATCCAATTTTAAGAATAAATATTCTAATATTCTATATAAGGTTGATTAACCGCCTTTTGATGGAAAACCATTTTTAAATCTACTTATTTTCAATTTGATATGATATATTTTACCACTTAAAATCCTTATTTATAATCAAGACATCAAAGTTTACTTTGTGTATGTATTTGGTATTTTTCCGATAAAGTTCATTTTTTAATGAATAGTGAAAAATGTTGAATTTTAATTGAAAACCACCATTTAGTCTAATTTATCTATATGGTCATATTATCTTTTTAATTCATTTTAAAGTGTAATTAGTATATATTTTTACCATTTAATCCAATGTTGTTTATTGGAAAAAATTTCACTTTGAAATTGGACAAAAAACAAGTGTCAATCTTTTAATAGATATTGTTTTTTAAAAACACGCTATTTGTTTTGACAATAGGAATTAATTATAAAACTAATTAATGATAATTTCATGTTTTTAATTTGGTAAAATGGAAATCATTTATTTATTTTAAATATCAAATAAATATTAGGATTAATTTTTGGTATTTATCTGAAAAACATCAATTTTTGATGAATAGTGAAACCACTAAGTGGTAGTTAAAAATAGATTTTTCGTTTAAATGAAAATTTACCACTTATGTGATTTGAATTTAAAAAATCTGACATACATGGTTTTCATTATTAAGTAAAATTTGGTTTAATGGGATGAAAATAATTTTTGGTGAATAGTAACTTTTGAGTTTTATTAACCACGATTAGAGGTAATTAGGGTAATTTAAGGTAAAAATAATGTTATAATAATATGAAATTACCTTGACAAATGTCCTACCCTTATTTGATGAGTCATGTCCGACCATGAAAATCCATGGGTCAATTTGTGGGACCCCATGGAGCCACTTGGGTAAGATAATGTCATTAATACAATTTATTTAAAGTAAAAATAAAAATGTCACAAACATGTATTGTTTTACTAAAACAATGTTTACAAGGGGTTATACAAGTTATATTTTTGACTATAAATATTAATTAGAAAGATAAAATGATTTTCTATGTCGTGGTAGTTTTTTTATAATTTTTATACATCAAATAAATAAAATTATTTATGACACAATGATGATGCAGTGTTTACGTCAATAATGAATAAATTAAATAAATAAGAAGATAAAGTTTAAAACAATATCCAACACTTGTCCAATTATTATTGGATGATTTTATTTATAACATGGGACACCTTATATTTCAATTTAATAATTATTGGGCCTTTAGAAACCTCCAAGCATTACATAATAAAATAATAGTTTCAAGATTTCCAAAAGAGCCCCTCCTCTCCCTTATGAAAAGACCCCACTTCTTACCCATTTCTCACACACCTCAAGCCATTTGGATCTTCTAAAATCTACTCACATAATCTCCCAATATCCCTCTATTCATCCTAGATGCCTTACCTTATGCATAAATCTCTTCAAGAAACCATTTTTTTTCAAACCAAGAGGAGTTACCCGATTTAAAGGTAATGTATTATCTTATGTTCTTTTGTTTTATTTTGCTTCTACAACCACCTAAACTCTTAGTATTCCTTTATTTTGTAACAAAAAAAGTATCTTCAATATACTTTTATGACGTTATAAGAAGGATTCGAGCTACACTTACACAAACCTCCATCTAATGGGTGAAGAATATATTGTTTCTGTGGACAATGAACTACTGCCTCACGAAACGATGATTGTTCAATTATCTTATACCGCCTCCCATGGTGGCCATTATGATGTAACTATATTTTATATATGATATATATGGTATTTATGTTTTCTATATGCTTCTGTATTTTATATTTATAACATGCCTTTACTCTTTTCATGTTGTCCAAATGCGATAATTTCATATGAGGAAGTGTGGACTATCGCCCCCTCAAGTGATATGACTCGTTCATGAAATACATGGAATGTATAAAAAATGAAATTAATGAACTTATGTGACCTATATAACATATATATTATACTGTAATTATAATATATATATATATATATATATCCCTTATTTAGTTTTAATTCCATTAATATGACAAAGAAATGAAAGTAGCGTTCATGCGTACGTACGACCTACCGTCTCCATGAACGGTGCATTTGATTATTATCTCTAAATGTTATGGAATAGTATAAAATGAATTTATAATGGATTTTTATGATATTTAAATCATTAATACTATTCTGGAGATGATGTATATATAACTACATGGAAAATGATTTTCAAACAAGTTCATTTTTGACTCATGTTCCGAACATCGACAAAAACGTCTGATATGAACTCACATATTTAACTAATTATTATAACATTATAATATGTGATATGAATTGAATAATAAAATATAAATGAGGTCCTTATGAAATTTTAAATTGACCAAAGATTATAATTCCTGAATATAATGAAACGAACAAGACAAGTCAGACTTGAGGTAAGGGATCCTACATCTCCCTTTCTTTTTAAGTACTCTCCTTTATGTCACTTATTTTAAGCTCCTATTTCTTATGTTTGGGGATGTTATTTTATAATAATTTTACTGTACTTTTTATGTTCATATAATGAGGGGCCCTATTTTTATCTCATCAATCTATTTTTGGAAGTTTTAAGTGGCGTAGTTAGGCTGCCAAAATTTCGTAACGAGATTTCTTATCTCACTTTTAATTCCGTGAGATTTCCATTGTTCGCGACTTATTTATTTCATGTGGTGTATTGTGTACTTACATTTGATATATATTATCATGATTATATTTATATTCATGGTATTTTATGATTCATTTGGTGCTTATTATCTTTTGGTCATACGACTTGATTTATTACAACGAAGTAAGGGGTTTTTATCTCACTTTTTATTCATGTGAGATTCATGATATATTGGATACTATATCCTTTGAGGGGTGTATGTACAACCCATTATTATAATCTTTGTGTAATATAATTTCATGTATGGATATTTACATCAACATTATATGGTTCCTCTTTTATGGGGTGTATGTTTCGTAAGTTACCAAATCGGAAAGGGAACCATTCACCATCCTCTTTTTAAAAGGATTCTTTTTTGTGTGTCTTTTAATTCACATATTCTTATGTTGGGATATGTTCTTAAATATCCTTAATACTGTAAATTTCCTGTCCAACTAATGAGATACCCTTTTTATCTCTCATCAACTCATTTTCTCAATTTTAAAGTGATGTCGTTTGGTTGTCGAATTTCTGTAAGGGAACTTCTTTACCCAATTTCAATTATTTGGGTTAAACCTATTCTTATAGATTATGTCATGATATGAATATGTGTGAATAAACTATTATTGTTTTACACTTAATATCAACTTATATTGGGTGTATTTATATTTTTCACAAATAATTATTTCATTTATTTATCCTTAATCTAAGGATACCATCTTTGTAAGGGACTTCGTCTCAATCTCCTTTCATTGAGACATATTTTATTTTAATACAAGACTTTATTTTATACGCTATATAAATACCATTGATTTTTCATTTCATTCAAATGGAATATTTTTCAATGAAGTGTTTTGATAAACGAAAAAAAGGAATGTTTCTTTTAACGTACGTGGTAACAACGACCTTTCCTCCACCAGGAGTATTATTTGATCTTTGGTGTCCTCAACAAGCCGTAATGTTTTTAAAAGAGAATAAATATCATATACTCTTTTATTTATTTTGTTATTGAAAATGGTTTTGATAATAGATTTTTTATGTCAATATTTTTAAGTGATATATTGTGATTGAAATATTGAAATGTTTTCCTTCCTTTATATTTGTTTTATGTCTTATGATTTTATAATGGTACTTGGAAATTTGACGGGTGGTTACGTGATAAACCAAATGATGGGTGGTGTCGTGAATACTAGGATTGGTGGTTACATTATAACCTCCAGTGCATTGGTTATGTAAGTCGTCCGTATGACTATTCCATTTAGTGACTTGTGTGGAAGTCGACCGTATGGTCATTCCATTTAAGAATGTTTATATCCCAAGTGACCTTTATATGTTATGTGTTCTTTATATGGGTTTTATGGGGATATTTTGGTTAAAAAAGGGTAATAAATGATCTTTTATTCAATGAAGAGTATTTACTACTTCATAATGGTGAAAAGTATTACTTATGATGAAGTATTCATGATTTACTTGTTCTTTTGAAAAACTAACAGTTTTCCTTCCTTGTGTATCCCTTACTGAGATTTTTATGCTCATCCCAAGGTTTTTGAATTTTTTTCCATAAGACATAATGATGAATAGGATCAAGGATGGGATCAAGGAAATACATGCTATCTAAAACATGGAACTAGTCATGTTTCTTTTTTAAGAGTTTTTATTTTAGGAAAAAATGGAAACTGAGTATAAGTGTCTACTTTGTAATCTTTGAGATTTAATAGTTATGTCCTAATTCTCAAAAACTCTAAACCTGAAATGATCCTCAATGTGAATTATTCTTTAAATTCATGATTATGTAGATTTTTACGGCCGGGTTCTTATAGTTGGTATCAAAGGTTTGTTTAGATAACTTTAGAGGTCAGGGTATTCTTTAAGAATAAGTGACATTACTATAATGGTTAGGATTTTAGAAAGAATCATAGTTTTAGATAAAGTGAATTAGTTTAAGAAAACATGAATAATTATATCTTAGTATTTACCCTCCTCATAAGATATCATATGATGATTCTAACGATATAATCACACTGAACTTTTTAGTTTTACTAAATGGCTGTATCAAGCAGACACCAAAGTAATAGTGGATGTGACGAAAAATGTGACGATTTTCTAAAAGAACAACTGAATGATATGGGAGCTGCAATGAGAACTCTTGTGGTTATTCACAACCAACTACCATGGTTCATGATTAAAAACTTGATCCTTGGTGATTTCTCTAATGCATCACGTACGATAGAACCAACTTGATGTGGAAGTTCAAGTAATAATTATAATGGTAACCATTAGGGTTTATATGATCCTTAATTTTGAGGTAATTATGGGTTACTATATGTTATGATGGAAAATGAAAGGCATGGTATAAACATGAAGTGAAATTATATTATGGTTATTTTTGAAGATTTTATCTCTTTTTTTGGAATGTTTTATGAATTATATAGTTTTGGAAAAAGGACATCACACAGACTGTGTGACAACCCATCGCGTCGGACGAAGCTGCGACAATCGAACACACAACCAAAGTGCGACTGGGATTTATCACCTACCACTGGACTACGGGAAGTCCCTAGTTAGTATGACTAATTACTTTTAGTTAGATGGTCTTATTAATAAGGAATAAGTTGATTTTGGGTTATTTATGGATATTATTAACCTATCATTGAGGATATGTGATTAGGTTAATTACTTTTCAGTATGAGACTTTAAGAGTAACTGATGTTATTTAGAGATAAATGTTAAGATTTACCTTGGAAGACTATGTGATTAAATCCTTCAGAGATTTGGGTTTCAATATTAGTTTGGATTACTTTTGAATAATTTCATAGACAATAGTTATTGAATGTTCATTGTTGAACTTTGGGTTTTGTTGGACAAATTTTGGAGATTAAGAGTATCTTTTTTTTGTAAAATATTATCATTTTTGGGTATTATCTAATCTCTTACAAACAATTTTGGTTTTGGTTAAGGTCTAAAGACGTGGTAAATATATAGTTCATCTTTTATGGAATAGGTGATTCTCAAGAAGTTGATTATAGAGCACTTAATGTGAACAAGTCATCCTAAATACTCATCTTTTGGAGAAAATATCTATTTGTGTAAGATATATAGTAAGGGATTAAAGTCTACATGACAAGTAATACGTTTCGTTATGATTTACTTATGCTCATAAATAAATTCCTCAATAAAAAGTAACTTAAAACAAAAACGTGGTCTGTTAACTTTTCCTAATAGGGAATGAAATACCGTTTAACCCATCACAATTTTGTGGTTTTCTTGTGGTTAACATTATCCTAAACATGTTTTCTATCACTCTCCATTAAAAGTTGATGGTTCTTTTTCTCCTCCATATCCTTGTTTTCATGGAATCCTAGTATCTGTTGTCTCAGGTGACCTTTGTACTTCTCTTTCTTTCTTTTAAATTGATATTTTTATTGACTACTTTTCTGATTTTGGGCTTTCAATGAAGTTTCCAAGCCCAATTTTAAAATTGAGAGGACACAATTCTCAAAAGGGGGAAAGGATGTAATATCCTAGGTAAATAAAGAATATGACATTTTCATATTTATTAACATTTGTGAATAAAAAATTAATATTACATTAAAGAGGATGTTATGTTCGATTGTGTACCCAATACACAACAACAAGTTTATTTGAAATCTTACGTTGCACACTAATAATATAATAATATTATTTTAAATGGTAGTTGACGCCTAGCCGTTGAAATGGCGGTAATGAACATAAATAACTAAAAAAAATTATATATGTGTGTTAAATATTTTTACAGTTATCCAATAAATGATAGAGGCTTAAAATGAGAATGAATCCTAATTTAAGCATAAATATTCTAATATTCTTTACAAGGTCAATTAACCACCTTTTGATGGAAAACGTTTTTTAAATAAACTTATTGTCACTTTTATATGTTATATTTGAAAAAATAAAATCCTTCTTTAGAATCAAGTCATCAAAATTTACTTTGTGTATGTTTTTTGGTATTTTTCCGATAAAGTTCATTTTTAATGATTAGTGAAAAATGTTGTATTTGAATTCAAAACCTCCTTTTAGTCTAATTTATTTATATGGTCAGATTATCTTATTAATTCGTTTTAAAGTGTAATTTGAATATATTTTTATCATTTAATCCAATTTTTTTCATTGTAATTAATTTCACTTTGAAATTGGACATAAACAAGTGTCAATCTTTTGATAGATATTATTTCTAAAAAACACGCTATTTGTTTTGACCGTGGGAATTAATTATAAAATTAATTAATGAAACTTCTATGTTTTAAATTTGGTAAATTTAACATCATTTTTGTATTTGGAATATCAAATAATGCTTAGGATGAATTTTCTGTATTTTTTGAAAAAACATCAATTTTTTATGAATAGTGAAACCACTATGTGGTAGTTAAAAAACAGATTTTTCATTAAAATGAAATTTTACCGCTTCTGTGATTTGAATTTTAAAAATCTGACATAAATGGTTGTCACTAGTAAGTAAAATTTGGTTCAATGGGATGAAAATATTTTTTTTGTGAATAGTAACTTTTGAGTTTTATTAACCACGATTGGAGGTAATTAGGGTAATTTAAGGTAAAAATAATGTTATAATAATATGAAATTACCTTGACACATGTACTAACCTTATTGGATGAGTAATGTCCGACCGAGACAATCCATGGGTAAATTTTTAAGGACCCTATGGAGCCACTTGGGTATGATAATGTTATTAATACCATTTATTTAAAGTAAAAATAAAAATGTCACAAACATGTATTTTTTTACTAAAACAATTTTTACAAGGGGTTATATAGGTTATCTTTTCGACTATAAATATTTATTAGAAATAGAAAAATATAACGGTAATTTTTTTTATAATTTTTAGACATCAAATAAATAAAATTATTTATGACACATTGATGATGCAGTGGTTACGTCATTAATGAATAAATTAAATAAATAAAAAGATAAAGTTTAACACAATATCCAACACTTGTCTAATTATTATTGGATGATTTTATTTCTAACATGGGACACCTTATCTTTTAATTTAATAATTATTGGACCTTTAGAAACCGGAAATCATTATATAATAAAATAATAGTTTCATGATTTCCAAAAGAGCCCCTCCTCTCCCTTATAAAAAGACCACACTTCTTACCCATTTCTCACACTCATCAAGCCCTTTGGATCATCCAACCTATACTCAAATAATCTCCCAATATCTATATCTTCATCCTAGATGCCTTACCTTATGTAGAAAGCTCTTCGAGAAACCCTTTTGGTTCAAACCAAGAGGAGTTACCCGATTTAAAGGTAATGTCTTCTCTTATGTTCTTTTGTTTTAATTTGCTTCTCCAACCCCCTAAACTCTTTTTATTCCATTCTTTTGTAACAAAAACAGTATTTAAAATATACTAGTATGTTGTTATAATAAGTATTCGAGCTACACTTAAACACACCTCCATCTATTGGATGAAGAACATACTGTTTCTGTGGACGACGAACTAATGCCTCACGAAATGATGATTGTTAAATTATCTCCTACTGCCTCTCATGGTGTCCAATATGATGTCACTATATTCTATATATGATATATATGGTATTTATGTTTTCTATATGCTATTATATTTTATATTTAAATCATACCTTTATGCATTGAATGTAGTGAAAATGCGATAATTTCATATGAGGAAGTGTGGACTACCGCCCCCTCAAGTGATGTGACTCGTTCATGCAATACAAGGAATGTATAAAAAATGAAATTAATGACCTTATGTTACCTATATGACATATATATTACACTGGAATTATAATATATATATACCTCATAAATTTTTAATTCCATTAATATGACAATTAAATGAAAGTAGCGTTCATGCGTACGTACGACCTACTGGCTCCATGAACGATGTATTTATTTTTTATCTCTAAATTTTATGGAATAGTATAAAATGAATTTATATTGGATTTATATGATATTTAAATCATTAATACTATTCTTGAGATGATTTAATTATAACTACATGGACAATTCTTTTCAAACAAGTTCCTTTTTGAATCATGTTCCGAACAACGACAAAAACGTCTGATATGAACTCACATATTGAACTAATTATTATAACATTATAATATATGATATGAATTTAAGAATAAACTTTAATGGAGGTCCTTATGAAATTATAAATTGACCAATGTTTATTATTCAGTAATATAAAGAAATGAACAAGACAAGTCGGACTTGAGGTAAGGGATCCTACCTCTCTCTTTCTTTTTAAGTACTCTATTTTATGTCAATTATTTTAAGCTCCTCTTTCTTATGTTGGGGGATGTTCTTTTATATTAATGTTAATGTAATTTTTTTTTCATATGATGAGATACCCTATTTTGATCTCATCAATCCATTTTTGGATGTTTTAAGTTGTAACGTCTCAGACCCAGGTACCACTCCACGGGTGCCCCGAACCCGGTTCGCCAAGTGACCTCAAGCACATTTCCCCAAACGCCAGAGGCTGCCAACTAGCAGCGATGGCCCTGTTTTGAAAGTGGGGAAACTATGCCATCATTTGTCAAAGTGTAGCGCAGCAGAATATAGATTAACATACTATAACAGTGGAAGCAGTAACAATACATATAATTGGAAATGACGAACTGATAACAAAAAGGGAAACCATCAGTCATCTATATATGAGGATGTAGCATGTCACTATTCTATGAAAACAACCAAAACATGTTACATTGCAATACAATACAATAGAGAGTACAAGTACAAAAAAGCAATACAGAACAACCAGCGACATCATGAGCCAATTCTCAGTACCATTCTCTCCAACACTCCAGCAGTAATCAAATACCTGTATAGGGACCCTTGCCCTTATCTACACCTACAGCAACGTAATCTGTTTGGGCCGAAAAGTGTGACCCAAACAGGGTGTGAGAAATATATCTCAGTAGGCACCCACCAAAGGCCCGTGCTCAACTGTTTGTAAAACATGCGACAATACTGTGCATTAGTAAAATTCAATAAAGTAAGAAGTACTAAAAAATAACTAACATAACACATTATATGGCCATTTTAATATTCATTTAATCATTTAATTTAAATTATCACCACATTGAATATTCTAAGTAATCAGCTAATGTCCACAGATATGTAAACCCCTACCCTCGGGTAAAGAGTATCCAACACAAGAATTTTCCCACAGGCACACAGATATTGCCCTCGGGCATAGTAAGTGTCGCCCACAGGCACAGAATCAACTGCCCTCAGGCACGGAAGATGTTTCCCTCAGGCTAGGATAACAACATACCTCGGGCTAAGAAAAACAACTCCCATAGGCTAAGTAAAACACTGCCCTCAGGCACAAGTAACCGGGCCATGCCAAACATGTAAATAAACATTCAGAAGCATTTCCTCTCAAGGCAATTCTACAATCATTACTTTAAAGGCATACACTCTGGTATCCTGGCCAAACGGGTAAACAGAGGAACGCACCACTGGGTGGTCCTAGATCCAAGAACTGATCCCAAAAAACAGTTTTACAACTTTAATTAATCTCCTATACAATTCTAGGTATTAAAATTAGCCACGTCCTGAGCCTCACGACACCCCAAATATGGGTTCGTAGCTCAAAACATACAAAACACACAACATTTGGAAAATAAACACCAAGACACCTACCCTATATGCCAACAAACGTTATATGTGAATGCCGATTCCAGAAATGCCAAAAGACAACATAGATCTGGGTTAGAATAAAACCCATTAAAACGTAAATAAATCCCGTTAGGGGAAGAATTGGCATGAACTGCTTAAGGAGAAGGGAGGGCTTACCTGCCTGGTTCCAACGAGATCATCTAAGGCGAAATCAGATTCTAGACGAACACTCGGCGGAGCTTCAAACCATCGACCTCCTCTCCTAATCTCCCACTTCCTGTTCTAAGCCTTCCCTGTGAACAGGGGAGTCTACTGCCCATTTTAAGCGAAAAAACAAATTAAACGACATGTATTTCCAAGTACACGACGTGTACTTCCCAATTTTAAACTTTTTCTCTGGCGGCTTCCCGCCAGTGTGGCACTGTTCACCTGTCGACATGACTACACGGCGTGTCTCCTTGAGTACACGATGTGTTCAGTTGCACAGCTAGCCACTGACTTACTATTCACATGCTGACTGACTACACGACATGTATGGGACAACTACACGGCATGTAGTTGGTTCCTACACCCTTCATCGCTGGCATGTCGACACGCCCTGTGTACTCATTCCACATGGCCAGAAGTACATGACGTGTGGACAAAGTACACGGTGTGTACTTCCAAAATTTAAGATTTCTCTCCATTTTCCATATTTTCTTGAAAAAATTTAAGGAATTAAGAAAAGAAGAAACTTGTACCTCAGAAATAAGAACCGGGTTCTTACAAACTTCCCCCCGCAATTCATCCCCAAATTTCCCTTCCAAGGGTGGAAAAGATATAACCGTAAATAACTCCGGCCACTGAGCACGTAAATCGGTCTCCCACTCCCAGGTTTTGTCCTGCACTCGGCCATGCTGCCATATCACCCCTAAGAGAGGAACTGACCGGCCTCAGAGAACATGCATGCTCCTATCAATGAAACGAATCAGATGCTCCTCAAATGACACATCTAACTCAAGCTCAACCACCTCAGACTGAAAGACATGAGATGAGTATGAATGATAGTGATGCAACTAAGATACATGGAAGACGTCGTGCATGGCCTGGTACCTCTGTGGTAACTACAACTGATAGGCAATTGGCCTAACTTTCTCCAGAATCTCAAATGGCCCCACATACCTCGGTGAAAGTTTACCCTGTCTTCTGATCCACTTATGTCCCAGCATCGGCGAAACCTGCAAGAAAACATGATCCCTGACCATGAACTCCAAAGGTCATCTACGGTGATCAGCATAAGATTTCCTTCGAGACTGTTCGGTAGCAATCCGCTTCTAAATCAACTGGACCTTCTCAGAAGTCTCCTGGACGAGCTGTGGTCCCATTAAAGCTACCTCACCTACCTCTAACCATCACAACGGTGACCGGAATGGCCTACCATATAAATCCTTGTAAAGTTCCATCTCAATAGTTTCCTGAAAACTATTATTATAGAAAAACTCAACTAAGGGTATGTGCTTCTCCCAAGAGCCCCCAAAGTCTAGGACGCATACACGCAACATGTCCTGTAGCACCTGTATCGTACGCTCTAACTGACCATCTGGATGAGGGTGGTATGTTGTGCTCAGAAGCACCTATGTACCCAGTTCCCTATGAAAACTCTGCTAGAAATGAGATGTAAAACAGGTGTCCCTATCTGAAATGATAGAACGAGGAAACCCATTAAGATGTACGATCTCTCGGATATACAACTTCCCGAGCTCGTAAACACCGAAAGTCTCCATGATCAGAAAGAAGTGAGCTACCTTTGTGAGTCTGTCCACAACAACCCACACGGAATCATTCCATATAGGTGAGCTCGGAAACCCTGTCACGAATTACATTGTGACATCATCCCATTTCTAGTCTAGAATAGGTAACTGTTGTAATAGTTCGACTGGCCTCTGATGCTCCGCCTTCACCTGCAGACAGCTGGAACACCCTATAACAAAACCAGCTACTTCTCTCTTCATACCCAGCCATCAGTACTGATGTCTCATGTCTCGGTACATCTTGGTAACCCTGGTATGAACTACCCAAGATGAAGCATGAAACTCCCGCATCATCTCCTCGCGTATATCCCCTGGAACCCACACTCGTCCATGGAAACACAGAACCTCATTATCACCTATCGTCCAACCAGGAGGAGGGTCCTCACTTTCCACCGACTCCAGTAGAACCAGGCCTTCTGAATCAAATAGTTGTATCATCCTCACTCTATCCAATAGGTTAGAAGTCATAGATAAAGAGGAAAGATATGTCTACCCTTGACTGTCATGCACCTCCAAATGCATCTCAGAGAACGAAGCCATAAGCTGCCACACATCACTGGCCTCCTACACAGCCTGTATCTCAGTCTTCCTGCTCAGTGCATCAGCTACTGCATTACCTTTACCAGGTGTATAGGCAAGCTCAAAATCGAAGGACTACAGGTATTCGACCCACCTTCGCTGTCTCAAATTCAAGTCATGCTGAGTAAAGATATACTTGAGACTTTTGTGGTTGGTAAAAACCACAAAACGTTCTCCCAAAAGAAAATGTCTCTAACAGCGCAACACATGCACAACTTCAGCCAACTCGAGATCATTGATCAGGTAATTCCTCTCATATTGCCTCAACTGCCGATACCCTTACATAACAACTCGATCACCCTGCATCAACACAGCTCCCAGCCTAATACCTGATGCATTACAGTAAACTGTATAGCTCTGCCCCTGATCTGGGAGTATCAGGATCAGTGTTGATGTCAACATTCCCTTCAGGTCCTGAAAGGATGTATCTCAAGCTTCCGACCATACGAACATCACACCCTTCTTATTCAAGCCCTTCAACGGCACTACTAAGTGGGAGAAGTCCTGTATGAAGCGTCTGTAGTAACCAAACAGCCCTAAAAACTTCGTATCTCAAACAAATTCTTAGTCTTCTCCCAGGAAACTGCTGGTCTCAGCTTCTCTGGGTCTACAGAAACTCCTGTCTTTGAGATGATATGACCCAGGAAGTGAATCTGGTCCATCCAAAAGTGTCACTTTGGGAGCTTTTCATATAGTCGATTCTCTCTCAGTGTACTCAATACGATCCCAAGATTGGTGGCATGGTCGTGTCGAGTGTGAGAGTACACCAAGATATCTTCCACGAATACTACCACAAAAGAGTCCATATACGGATGGAAGACATGATTCATTAGAGCCATGAAAACTACTGGCATGTTTGTGAGTCCGAACGGCATAACTGTATACTTCTATAGTCCATACCTTCTACTGAAAGATGTGGAAGGTATATCAGATGGTCAAACACATAGCTGATGATATCCTGATCTCAAGTCAATCTTTGATAACAATCATGCTCTGCGAAGTTGGTCAAAAAGATCATCAATCCTCGGCAAGGGATATCGGTTCTTAACCGTCAACTGGTTCAGCTTTCGATAATCCACACAGAGTCTGAGGGTACTGTCCACCTTCTTCGCAAAAAGGACGAAAGAACCCCAAGGAGAAGTACTGGGTTAGATGAAACCCTTTGCTTGTAACTCCTCTAACTGCCTCTTGATCTCTTTCAACTCAGGAGTGGCCATCCTATAAGGAGGAATGGACACTGGTGCTTCTCCTAGCACAAGTTCAATAGAGAAATCCACCTCTCGCTTTGGAGGTAGACCTGAAAAGTCGTCCGGGAAGACATCCCTAAAACGATCAACCACACGAGAGAAATCCCTCTGACAAGTCCCCTGGTCATCCAGATATAAACTCGCAATTTGGGCTGTGACTCCACCTTGCCCGAAATGCTCTGGTCCAGCTCGAATCGCCTGAACATCCCACTCACCCTTGTATAGAAACTCTCCGCCCTCTGGTGACGTGAAACTAATCCTACGACGATAGCAGTCTACAAAGGCTCTGAAGGAAACCAACCAGTCCATTCCGAGAATCACATCGTAGCTCGTCATCTCTATGTCATAGAGGTCTCAATGGAAGTGACACCCAACAACCTCAAGGGGGAACTCCTTGAACTAATGCAAACCAGCCGTTCTAGTCCCAAACGGAGTGTCTAGCGTCATAATATCAAAAGAAGTAGAAACCCAGATCCCAAGGCTCTCCACTACGGGTACAGATATAAAACTATGTGTCGCACCCGTATCAAAAAGTACTGAAGATAAAACAGAAGCTACTAGAACAGTACCTCTGACTGTAGAAGGTACGGGATCCTACTCATACTCGGTCTGTTGCACCGCATATATCTTCCCAGTGATGCGGCCCTGTGACACATCCTGACTACCCTGAGCTCTCCCGCCCTACTACCTCTGAGATCCTGGTGTCTGACTACCATGGTCATGACCAACATCTCTGCCAGCACGCCCTGACGTATTCCAGTTTCCTGACTGATAGGAAGCCACTGGTCCTACTCCCACACGCGGAGTCTGCACAGAACCCCTCTCACTAGCCATCGGTGGAAACGCCCAGAAAAAGCATTGTAGATGACCCATCTTTCTTCAAGCTCGACACTCCACTAGGTCTCATGGAAACTAAGGTCTCTTGTGCCCCTCTCGACCACAATGGAAGCACATGACTTGGCCACCTGAAGCATTCTTCTAACTGGTACTGACACCCTAAGAGAAGTCCATCTGTCTCTTCCTCTTTCCAGCAAAAATAGTACCAGTAACTGGTACTGAACCGCCCTGGCCCACACCACTAGATTCTCATAGGTTTCTTTCTATAATCAGTGCTTGGTTCACAATATCATGTACTGAAGGAAACCTAAAAACATTCACCAGTGCTAGGATGTCATACCGAAGACCATCCCTTAATTGTCTCGCTCTCAGCGTCTCATCGGCCACCAGAATGGGTGAAAAACGCTGATGCTTGTTAAAGCGACCAGAATAGTCCATCACCGACATAGCGCTATGCTACAGATTCATGAACTCTCGAGCTCTATCTACCCTTAGCGTCTCTGGGATGATGAATTCATAGAAGAATACCTGAAAATATTCCCACGCCATGTCTCTGTGATGCTCTGACTGGGTGGTAACATCCCACCACCTCTTGGCGAAATCACGCAGCATATAAGTCGCGAGCTTAAACCTCCACCCTGAATCCATATTTAAATGCTTGAAAATAGTCTACATCGATCCTATCCAAGACTCTGCAGCCCGTGGTCCGCCATCCCCTGAAAATGTAGGCGGATGCTGCTGCTAGAAGATACGTGTTAGCTCGGCCATAGATGTAGCAGCCTGCGGTGCTCCTGGAAAGGTCCGCATGAACCGCATAAAGCCTTCAAGGAACTACGCATTTTTGCCTATGTCTAGTATAACATCTAGCGCCGCATCTGGCTTTGCTGGAGGATCAACTGGTAGCCCATGGCCCACCATCTATGGAGTATTCTCGTTTCCACTCTTCTGGTGAACAACGCGCAGTCTTCTAGACGGCATGACACTACAAGGTCAAAAACACGCCTAAGATTCAAGATTATCAATGACTGAAAACGATGAAACCTAAAAGGGAACAGAAGGAAGAAGGCATTCAAAAAGTTCAAAACAAGACTACCCGGCATGTATAATGACTAAACGGCATGTACTTGACTTCACTTCCCCTGCTCGGGTCCTTCTGCACGGCTAAGCCACACATATCCCTTTTGAACAAAACTACACGACGTGTATATTATCTACACGACGTGTATGGTGTTATTTCCAACTGCCTGTGTCCCTTGTGACATGGCTGACTACTCGGCTTGACACTACACGACGTGTTACACCCGCACACGGCGTGTACACATCCCCGTTTCCCAGCCACACGACTTACTCCACACGGTCTGTCCTCGGACAAGAATACACGACGTGTCCCACAGGTACACATCGTGTACTGAGAGAGCTTTGCCGACCCATGTTGTTAGTTACACGACCGAGTACACGGCTCAACCCACACAGCGTGTACTTGAATGGATTACCCCGACCTGTGTTGTTAGTTACATGGTCGGGATCCTAGGTCATACTACACGACATGTTTCTCAGTGGACATTGCATGTATGTCTTAAGGTTTCCTCTACCCGCGTTGTTAGTTACACGACAGTCACCGGTTCAACACTACATGGCGTGGACAGAAGCTACACGGCATGTTCGACCCAAGCACTTCCCTTCCCTGTGTCGCTGCCCACACGGGTTGTGACACGGGTAGAGACTACACGGCGTGTACTATGGGTACACGGCGTGTACTCAAAAAGTTTATTTTTCTTCCTGAACAGAAGAACATACATGGCGTGTATACTGACTAAATGGCGTGTATACTGGGTTTCCGGACATTATGCCTCAGAAAATTCCCCGGAACCTAGAAAATACCGAAAAACAACACCTAAGTGCCAAATTACGATCTGTGAGGGCCCATACTCCCCACGAATCAATGTTTGACATCTCAATGATCCACTAAATTCTAGTAAATGGGGGCCCATACTCCGTAAAAACCGATGTTTGGCATCCATTCTTTTAACAAGTTTAAACAGAAATACCCAATCACATAGCAAGTATTTATCAAGCATCTATCACAACAACATGTTGTTCTAGAAAACAATCTATCACAACAACATGCAATTTCTAATGCACCTACATGGAATGGAAACTATGCTTGTCATGTGATTCTAGCATGTGCCTATATGATTCATGAGATGGAATACCCTCATCTCATTGGGTTTCAACTAAATAGAACCCATTGATAAAATATAACATCACAATCCCAAGTGTGTCACCCAACGGTGAAAATTACATCAACTGTAAATCGAAAAATCCATAAAATTGCAACACGAGGTAAGTTGGCTTTGCCTTGTACACGGATTAGCTATGCCCGGGCACATTTGATTACCAACTACCTGTCCGTCCTATCCCTGACTAAGGTTCCAAATAGTAAGTAAAAGAAAGAAAAGTCCTTTGATACCACTTTGTAATGTCCCAGACCTAGGTACCACTCCACGGGTGCCTCGAACCCGGATTTCCATGTGACCTCAAGAGCATTTACCCAAATGCCAGAGCCTGCCGACTAGCAGCGAGGGCCCATGTATGATAGTGGAGAAACTATGCCCTCATTTGTCAAAGTGTAGCACAACAGAATATAGATAAACATACTATAATAGCGGAAGTAGTAACAGTACATATAACGGGAAATGAAGAACTGATAATAAAAAGGGAAACCAAAATTCATCTATATATTAATATGTAGCATGTCACTATTCTACGAAAACAGCCAGAACATGATACACAACAATACAATAGAATACAGAGTACAAGTACAGAAAAAAAAAACAGAATAGCCAGAGGCATCGCGAGCCAATGCTCGGTCCCATGCTCTCCTATACTCCAGCAGCAATCAAATACCTGTATAGGGACCCTTTCCCTTATCTACACCTACAACAACGTAATATGTTTGGGCCAAAAAGCGTGACCCAAACAGGGTGTGAGAAATATATCTCAGTAGGCACCCACCAAAGGCCCGTGCTCAACTGTGTGTAAAACATGCAACAATAGTGTGCAGTAGAAAAATGCAATAAAGTAAACAGTTCTAAAAATTAACTAACTTAAACCATTATATTTCCATTTTAATATTCATTTAATCATTTAATTTAAATTATCACCACAATGAATATTCTAAGTAAACAGCTAATGGCCTCAGACACGTAAACCCTTACCCTTGGGTAAAGAGTATCCAACCCAAGAATCTTCCCACAGGCACACAGATATTGCCCTCAGGCATAGTAAGTGTCGCCCATAGGCACAAAATCAACTACCCTCAGGCACAGAAGAAGTTTCCCTCAGGCTAGGATAACAACTACCCTCGGGCTAAGCAAAACAACTCCCATGGGCTAAGCAAAACACAGCCCTCAAGCGCAAGTAACCGGGCCATGCAAAACACGTAAATAAATATTCACAAGCATTTCCCCTCGAGGAAATTCTACAATCATTACTTTAAAGGCATAACCTCGGGTATCCTGGCCAAATGGTTAAACAGAGGAACACACCCTTGGGTGTTCCTGGATCCAAGCACTGATCCCAAACAACAATTTTACAACTATAATTAGTCACCTATACAATTCTATGTATTAAAATTAGCCACGGCCTTAGCCTGACGACACCCCAAATATGGGTTCGTAGCTCAAAACGCACAAAATGCACAATAGATGGAAAATAAACACCAATCCACCCACCTTATACGCGAACGAACGTTATACGCGAACGCTGATTCTAGAAACGCCCAAAGAGGGCATAGATCTGGGTTAGAATGAAACCCATTCAAATGTAAATAACACCTGTTAGGGGAAGAATTGGTAAGAATTGATTAAGGAGGAGGGAGGGCTTACCCCCATGGTTCCAACGAGACCGTCTGAGGCAGAATCAGATTTCAGACGAACACTCGGTGGATCTTCAAACCTTCATCATCCTCTCATGAGCTCCCTCTTCCCATTCTAAGCCTTCCCTGTGAACATGGGAGGCTACTTCCCATTTTATGTGAAAAAAACAAAGTACACGGTGTGTATTTCAATGTACATGGAGTGTACTTCCCATTTTTAAACTGTTCCTCTGGCGACATCCTACCATCGTGGCACTGTTCACCTGCCGACGTGACTACATGCCATGTATCCTTGAGTACACGGCGTGTTTAGTCGCACGCTGGCCACCGCCTTACAATTCGCATACCGACTAACTACACGGCGTGTAAGGGACCACTACACGGTGTGTAGTTGGTTCCTACACCCTTCATCGCCAGCATGTCCACACACCCTGCGTACTCATTCCACATGGCTAGAAGTACACGACGTGTGGACAAAGTACAAAGCCTGTACTTCCAAAATTTAAGACTTTTCCCCATTTCCATATTTTTTTGAGAACACATAAGGAATAGATAAAATAAGAAACCCGTACCTTATAAATAAGAACGAGGTTCTTACAAAAGTGGCATCGTTAGGCTGCCGAAATTTCATAAGGGTATTTCTTATCTCGCTTTTAATTCCATGTGATTTCCATTGTTCGCCACTTTTTTATTTCATGTGGTGTATTTTGTACTGCCATTTGATATATATTATCATTATTATATTTATATTCATGGTATTCTTTGATTCATTTGGTGCTTATTATCTTTTGGTCATACGACTCGATTTATTACAATGAAGTAAGGGGTTTTTATCTCACATTTTATTCCTGTGAGATTCATGATATATTGGCCACTATATCCTTTGAGTGATGTATATACTACCCATTATTATACTATTTGTGTAATATAATTTCATTTATGGGTATTTACATCAAAATTTTATGGTCCCTCTTTCATGGTGTGTATGTTTCATATGTTACCAAATCGGTAAGGGAACCTTTCACCCTCCTCTTTTTAAAAGGCTTATTTTTGTTATGTCTTTTAATTCACATATTCTTATGTTGGGATATGTTATTATATATCCTTATTACAGTAAATTTGTTTGTTCAAGTGACGAGATACCCTTTTTATCTCTCATCAACTCATTTTCTTAATTTTAAAGTGACGCCATTTGGCTGTCGAATTTCTGTAAGGGAACTTCTTTACCCAATTTCAATTCCTTGGGATAAACCTCTACTTCTTCATTATGTCGTGCGATGAATATGTGTGAATGACCTATGATTGTTTTATACTTAATATCCACTTATATTGGGTGTATTTATATTTTTCACATATAATTATGTCATTGATTTATCCTTAATCTAAGGATACCATCTTTGTAAGGAACTTCGTCTAAATCTCCTTTCATTGAGGCATATTTTGTTTTAATACAATAAATTCTTTTATACGGTATATAAACACCTTTTAATTTTAATTTCATTCAAAGGGAATCTTTTTCTATGAAGTGTTTTACTAAACGAAAAAAAGGAATGTCTCTTTTAACGTACGCGGTGACATCGACCTTTTCGCCGCCGCGAATATTATTTGATCTTTGGCTTCCCGATCAAGCTGTAATGTTTTTAAAAGAGAATAAATACCATATACTCTTTTATGTATTTTGGTATTGAAAATGGTTTTGATAATGGATTTGTTTTGTCAATATATTTAAGTGATATATTTTTATTGAAATGTAGATATGTTTTCATTCCATTATATTTGTTTTATGTCTTATGATTTTATAATGGTACTTGGACATTGGAAGGGTGATTACATGAGAAACCAAATGACGGGTGGTGCGGTGAGTACTAGGATGGGTGGTTACGTTAGAACCTCCAATGCATTGGGTATGGAAGTCGGCCGTATGGATATTCCATTTAGTGACTTGTGTGGAAGTCGACCGTATGGTTATTCCATTTATGAATGATTATGTTCCAATTTACCTTTATATGTTATGTATTCTTTATATGGGTATTATGGTGATATTTTGGTTACAAATGGGTAAGCAATGATATTTTATTCAATGATTAGTATTTACTATTTCATAAAGGTGAAAAGTATTACTTATGATGAAGTATCCATGATTTACTTGTTATTTTGAAAAACTAACAGTTTTCCTTCTTTCTATATCCCGTACTGAGATTTTTATGCTCATACCAAGTTTTTTGAAATGTTTTCCAATGGACATAAAGATGAATAGGGTCAAGGATGGGATCAAGGAAAGACATGTTGTCTAAAACATGGAACTAGTCATGTTTCTTTTTTAAGAGTTTTTATTGTATGAAAAAAATGGAAACTGAGTATAAGTGCCTACTTTGTAATCTTTGAGATGTAATAGTTATGTCATAATTCTATAAAACTCTAAACCTGAAAAGATCCTCAATGTGAGTTATTAATTTCATTCATGATTATGTAATGTTTTAAGGCTGGGTCCTTATAATAAATCATATTTAATTGTTTAATAAAGATAAGGGTTGTTATATTTTTACCACAAAAAATATTTTATAATATTATATAACTATATAATATGCACAAGAACTGGAACAAACATGATAAAATATGCATGGAAAGATGAAGTAGTTAACACCAAAAACATGGGCTATGAGGAAATATTATTAACAAAATGGTGATAAAATTATATAATATAATCATATATGGTATCATAAATATGAATATCATTCTAGTATAAATAAATAACAAGTTTAAAAACATTATACATGATGTTGAATCACGTTCCACGAAAGTGATGTGTGACGTAAGGGATTTGGGTCTCACTTTTACTTTTGTGGGACATATGTATTATATACCACTTATTTATTTTTTGTGGTTTATATAATACCCATGAATTTTTTTAAGATTCTTATTTTGAAAATTAATATATTTATATATCTATATAAGTTTCTTTCATTCATGGGATTTATGATTCAAATGATACCAGATCGGTAAGGGTTTATTTCACTATATCATCATTATTTGGGATTTTTATGTTAATGTAACCTCTAGAGAATATTTCACTTTCATGATATTGTTTTATAAAAAAATTTTGAAAAATGTTTTTACTATTCTTCTACAAAATTTAAAACATTTTTATCCATGTATTCCTTTTAAAATAAAATTGTTTTAAAGGAATACTTTTATCATTTTCCAAACATGGTACTTTTTGAATTTTTTGGAACAAATACTGATGAATTTTTTTTAACTTATATGACAAGAGAGGGTTTTTTCACTTTCATGTCACCTCAAGGATTTTAATCTTACTTTACAATTTTACAAATTAATTTTGAATGAAAATTTTGTCATTTATAAGTGTGAAACATTTTAAAAAATATAAGTGATTTTAAAATTAAAATTCTATTTACCCCAATAATTATTCCAAGTGATATTTTAAAATCATTTACCATGTATGATGAAATCATTTTTGGTTACATAATATTTACTTGGGATATGATTCGAGGATACCATCCTTATTCATTTTATGGGTGTTTTAGTTTTATATTTACATGGTGTTTATGAAACTCATTATCTTTCCACAGGTTATAATTTGATAAAATTAGTTTATTTTCATGATTTATGATATGATACAAAATTTATGATACTATGGGACAGATACATATAGTTTCACTATCTTATTGGTGGGACTTATATACCCCTCAAATTTATTAGGTGAAGAATTATATCTCATGAGATAAACATGACTGTAATAGGGTGCAGACCCAGTTTAGTAAGGGATGTTGTACACTATGATAGTCTTAAAAGTGAACCTTGAAAAATAAAATAGTTTGGGGAATGAAACCATTACACTAGGATAGTATTTTGAGTTAACCATTATTACTAAATTACATTAGAGAGGGAACCAACTGAATAATGACTGACTGCAAATTATCTTTCTATTTATCATACACTTTTGAGGGTAAATTGAGGAACCTGAGTTCAACCTCAAAAGGAGATAACATAGTCATTAAAGTGAATGTTAATCCTACCATAATTAATAACCCTGAATAATTTTCAATAGATGGATTTTACCAAGGTTTTTAGTTCATCCATTATAAGACCTTTGAATAGAATGGCTAGATTTTCCCTTGTCATGATGTACTTCTTAAGACCGATCTTCCCATCATTGAATCCCCCAACCAGAATTGGATTATTCTTGTCAATAAAAGTACATTTATACTCATTTAGATTTATCCTTAAAGATATTATCATCATTTTTGTGGCTTCTTATTCCATAGCGTTGAGAGACAAAACCTTCTTAACCACTTCTTCTTCCAAGATCATGAGAAATTCCATTGATTGACCGATTTCATCCTCTAAATTACAATATTGTCCATATACATTTATTTCCTCATTGTTTGGATCTCCATTGGTAGAGTCAATGATGAGTAATACTTCATCTCTTTATATATTCCCTTCTGTCCATTAACAGAGGCCCTGACCTGATTGCTTTAAAATTCCCGAGACATCTCATCAATCTCGTTTTAGAGGTTAGCCTTCTGAACATCAGAGGTGAATCCACCCTCCAGTGATACCAGAAGGGTAGCCTCACCATCATCATGTGAAACATGGACCTCATTTACCTCACCTTCATATAATTCCTATTGCAAGGCATCAACCTTAAGGAACTCATAGAGGTTTCTTACAGACACCTCTAGACTAGTTCTTTTTAGACTCACCACACCTATTGCCTTCCCCCATCATATGAAGTCTTCTCTTTCACCTAAATCCTGTCTCAACCTAGAAGTTCCTCTATATTTGTCACTCCCATTTAAATACCTATTTTATGTGCTTCCACTTCAATAGTAGGGGAATTTCTTTCCATCTCATAAGCTGAACCTACAGACCTTTCTATCGCAGCACGATTTGTAGCTCAATCCTTTTCCAACCTATCATAATTAGCATCATCATATCCACCCATAACCTTCAGTTCAAGAGGTAGAGTATAGGATTGGTTCATACTAACCTAGATTTCTTCACTACTATTTTAGATAACAAAATTCTATATGGTTCTCTAGGAACATGTAACAAACCACTTCAAAGAATGACCGTTGTGGTCAGTAACCAAACCTATACATTTATCAATCAGAAGCTCAATAGAGGACTGAATCTATTATTTTTTTCATCTACCTAGAATCATTCTCCAACATACCACACCTGAAATCCTCAAGATAATTCCCCATATGTTGGCACCGAGTACAAAATTAATTCCATGACTAAAATACTACTGATTGTTTGTACATGAACTCATCACCAACATCCAACCAGAAAGAATTAACTGTAGCCTATAAAGGTCTATCTCAACCCAGATATATGAAGATATTTTATAGAAAACCTCCCTTGTTTGATTATCCAAAAATAAATATCTCCCAACCAAATTTCCTAACATACATAAAATATTTTGGTTTTAGAATAGAATCCGGAGTTGGGGGAACCTTATCCAGATCACAACATATTGCGAGTCATGCCTGATGTGGAAATAATTTGACCATACTAAAAGGAGAAGTTGGGATTCATTATAGATGTGTGGTGCAACCGACCTGGAAAGAATCAATTCATATTTCGAAGAAAACCATACCATTATATGCATGGAGTCTAGGAGACTGATGGTTTCTTGCTCCTACAAACACCAAGAACCAAAAACACAATAGTTGAATGAGTTGACATATGTCCAATGATTCATGAATCTATAAATAAATGTAAAATTTAACTAAGAGGAGGCTTCAGTGAATTCTAAGGGAGAAATCAAGAGCTGCGAAGAACCAATGAATAAATTTGGTAACTTTAGACTGAGAGAGATCAATGGGAAAGGAGGAATTAAATCAAGGTTATAGAATGGGTAGAAGGACAATGGTGAAAATCCATTGATATGGGAAGAAGGACCCTCCCCCGCAGAGTGGGGAGGGGCCGATGCGAGATTCATCTGCACCTAGGTCATCGTGGATGGATGCTGAGGAGAGCTCCACTTTAATCCTTCCAAGACACCCACCGTTATTTCATTAAACAATGATATTGAAGTAAAAATCTATTTAATACTAAAGAAATGATTTCGTATTATTATTATTATTTTTTCCACAATTTAATGTCTTATACCAATGTTATTCTATAATGGTTCATGTTTCTTTATGATTCAAATATTATGAGCTTCCATGACTTATTCCCTGAAAAAGGATTTTAATCTATGAAATGAATGGTATAATTTTCAATTTTTATGTTCATGTTCTTCTTCCATTATTCTAATTTTATTCATATGTAATCATTAATATCTTTTTTTACCGTTACAGAGAATCTAATATCAATATTTTCTTCTTTTCCTTTACCCAGGTTATGAAGAATGATTTAAAGTACTGTATATCTAATAAGGTTAATAGACATGATGAAAGTTTTGGGTATGAAATATTTCTTATGAAATAGTTGTTTAATTGTTCAAGATATATAAGATTTTTTTCCCTATTTCTCTAAAAGTCTAAACCAAAAATAAACTTCCTTATAAAAATGATCCAATATTTCCTTGTAATTATTGGATGGTTTAGATTGGGTAACATTTATTAGTATCAAAGACTCAAATATAAATATTATGTTTTTAGCACCAAATCTAAAAGTGCAGGTTCTAGTTTGTTACAGTAATAGTATGAACACTATAGGCCACCACCAATATGTTCCTATCTTACATCCATATTTGTACAAGCGTATTCATAAATAAATAAATAGCATCAAATCACACATAAAATGTATAAACCCCTTCACTTGTTCACAAAAACCAAAACAGAGTGTTTACCAGATTCAACCAATGCTAGAATGGAACTATGTATCCATGGTTAGTCAACCTAAGAGAACCTACAGTCTTATATCATTTCATACCACCCCAACACTGTCTGAAAACTGATACCATGGGTATCACTAGTAAAATATAACTTAAATCCTTTCAGCATGTCCATTATCAAGTGAAAAGTCCTTTAAAATTATGTTATTAAGTCCTTCATTAGATCAACAACCTAATTCCTTGAGATCAATGACAAGTCCCTTAGCCATCCGCTTGAATGAACATCGTCAGATCAACAGCCCAACAACCCAAGGAATATTGAAAATCTGTACTTCAATAATTTATCCCATTAACCAAAAAGTATATAGCAAGCCACATACCCTAAACAATTATCTCTCACACCGCCAACTATGTATTTTTACATTAAGCACCTCCTCCATAATTGATGGTCAACTCCATCTCGTATGTTTCAATATCTAAAGAGGCCTCTAACATTGATGAGTGGTCAACACCACCTCAATAAGCCGTTTCTTATGAGAAAAAACTCCAATACCTCTACTAATAAATATTATTCAGTAGAAATCACGAACAATACCTACATCATAACACATAGTGGGACTTTGTCACTATATTAAAACATCATCACCCAAACTCAGCATGGTTGTAACCATCTACCTCAACCTAATAAACCATATCACCCCAATCCTGGTGATCAACATCACCCCATGTACCTTAGGCCATTCCCATAACGTTTTAGTGGAACCCATGCAATCATATTGATTTTAAAATAAATTAAATTACTAGTAAAATGTACACAACCATATCTATAAACCCTACATACTCACTCAAAGTCATTTGATTCTCAAGGCATTTAAATTAACATGGAAATCTCATATTGTCCACTTATACTACATATAAAAATAATTTAATTTAAGGTTCACACATAGAACACCCACCCCCATGTGTGTATTTAAATACACAACCATATAATGTGTAAAAAATTAAGGATAAATATAGGCACCAAATATCTTATACCCATAGATGATCACTCATCGAAGACTAGCCGCTAATTTGTGCTAAAATAATAGAAATCAGTATAAATGAAAAATACCTAAGAATATGGAAAATAATATAACATGGGTATAGAATTAAAAATCGATAGAGAACATAAGAATAGAATAAATTGGACTCAAATACTTACTTCTAGCTATCCAGAAAACATGATGATGCTCAAAACAAAGCTTGAATGGATAAGATCTCTCAAATTATTTAAAGGGGAAAATAGAAGACGCCCCTTAAATTGTAAAAAATTTACGGGGAAAGGGAATAAGAAAACTTAAATGAGGGAGGATTAGTTTCATAATGTCATGTCATTTAATGAGTTTTATGGTTAGGCCTCACAATTTTCCTAACCTTACACAAACCAAGTGATGCCACTGTCCAAAGGGAAACCCACCTCGTATGGCTAGGTACATATTTTTTCAAACCATGTGCAACCAAAGATGATAAACTCTGTAATAAAATGTAAACATCATGAATGGTCATGGACCCCACCCTACACTCTTTGAATAACTGTGATATAAAACTAAAATGGTACACTTGTTTTCCATATAAGGGCCTAATGGTTTTAACAAAACATACTCCTCATCTACAAACTTCTAAAAATGAGTTTTTGGCCCTTAAACTACTAAAACTCATCTAAAACCATGATGCACTCACCCTGACTTAATCCCCATCCAATAAACAACACATTTGAGTGCTCAAACTTTTATATTTAATTTCTAATGCTCCAAATCAAGGATGGACCATCCACCAAATAAAAATTTCACATTTACATGGAATTTAAACCCATTAAAAAACAAGAGATGTTACACATGAGATGTTATGTGTGGGATTATGGAGTAAACCAAATGAATTGTGTGGACTTTTCCAGCATGTGATTTTTTCTACGATGGTTTCCTTGACTCATTTTTATGTCATGTAATATGTTTCTACGCATATTCCAACGTTACTATGATATTATGATACTATGTTTCTATGTCATACTTTTATGTTATTACTCATATGCCCAATCTTATATGACATCTTATTATACATTGGACTCACATAGTATGTTATTTTATCATGGTTACTCACTTACTAGGCTTTGGATCTCACCCCTTTCCTTTATATATTTCCCAAGTTAACCAATGCAGTCTTATGAGATCACTGTGGATATAACCTAAGGTTATAATGTTTTAGTTTCCTTTATATGTGTTATGAATATAGTCTTCCATTGAAATTATACAATAAGATTTTTTGGTTGTACATATTAGATATTTATGCTAAAAATCATGAAATAATATCCGTAAAAGGATATGTTCACTATAATTAAATTAGAAAAAGTTAAAGAAACGTTTTATAGAGTTGAAATTATCGATTTAGGTTTTTATAATATTAAAATAAAGGATTATTTATATCACATAGATCTAAATAATTTATTATAAAGTGTTATATAAGAGATTATTTGGAATGAAAAATAAGAGAAGGTTGACTAGAGGGAACATGGAGTTGTGTGTATGATGCTAACAATAAAATTATATTTTCATATCAAATATATAAAATCCACTAATTATTTTATATTTATAATTTAAATCATGTTGGGGATAATTGTAACTTCTTGGGGAAATAAAGAATATGACATTTTCATATTTATTAATATATTGGAATAAAATATTAATATTACAATAAAGGGAATGCTATGTTCGATTGTGTACCCAATATGCAACAACGAGTTTTTATGAAATCTTACGTTGCACACTAATAATATAATAATATTATTTTAAATTGTAGTTAACGTCTAGCCTTTGTAATGGATGGAAGGAACCAAATTAACTACAAAATGATTATATGTGTGTTAAATATTTGTACATTTATCCAATAAATGATATAGGCTTAAAATGTGAATAAATCAAATTTAAAGCATAAATATTCTTATATTCATTAAAAGGTCGATTAACCGCCTTTTGACAACGATCATTTTTTAAATATATTTATTGTCACTTTTATTTGTTATATTTGACAAAATAAAATGTTTTTTTAGAGTCAAGACATCAAAATTTACTTTGTGTATGTTTTTTGGTATTTTTCCGATAAAGTTCATTTTTTAATGGAATTAATTTCACTTTGAAATTGGACATAAACAAGTGTCAATCTTTTGATAGATATTGTTTCTTAAAAACACGTTATTTGTTTTGACATCAGGAATTAATTATAAAACTAATTATTGAAACTTATATGTCTTGAATTTGGTAAAATTGACATCATTTTTTAATTTGGAATATCAAATATATCTTAGGATTAATTATTGGTATTTTTCTGAAAAACATCAATTTTTGATGAATAGTGAAACCCCTAAGTTGTAGTTAAAAAACAGATTTGTCGTTTAAAAGATATTTTACCACTTCTGTGATTTGAATTTCAAAAATACATCATAAAATATTATCACTAGTAAGTAAAATGTGGTTCAATGTGATAAAAATAATTTTTAGTGAATAGTAACTTTTAAGTTTTATTAACCACGATTAGAGGTAATTATGGTAATTTAAGGTAAAAATAATGTTATAATAATATGAAATTACCTTGAAACATGTACTTCCCTTATTATATGAGTCATGGCCGACCATAAAAATCCATGTGTCAGTTTGTGGGACCCCATGGAGTCACTTGGGTAAGATAATTTTATTAATAACTTTTATTTAAAGAAAAAATAAAAATGTCACAAACATGTATTGTTTTACTAAAACAATTTTTACAAGGGTTTATACAAGTTTTCTTTTAGACTGTAGATATTAATTAGAAAGACTAAAATATTTCCTACATAATGGTAATATTTTTATAATTTTTAGACATCAAATAAATAAAATTATTTATCAAACAATGATGATGCGGTGTTTACGTCATTAATGAATAAATTAAATAAATAAGAAGATAAAGTTTAAAACAATATCTAAAACTTTTCCAATTCTTATTGAATGATTTTATTTCGAAAATGGGACACCTAATATTTTAATTTAATTATTATTTGACTTTTAGAAACTGAAAACCATTATATAATAAAATAATAGTTTCATGATTTCCAAAAGAGCCCCTCCTCTCCCTTATAAAAAAACCACACTTACTACCCATTTCTCACACTCCTCAAGCCACTTGGTGCATCAAAACTCTACTCAAATAATCTCCCAATATCCCTCTCTTCATCCTAGATGCCTTACTATAGGCAGGAAGCTCTTCAAGAAACCCTTTTGGTTTAAACCAATAAGAGTTACCCGATTTAAAGGTAATGTCTGCCCTTATGATCTTTTGTTTTATTTTGATTCTACAACCATCTAAACTATTTTAATTCCTTTAATTTGTAACAAAACATGTATATTAAATATAATAGTATGATGTTATAAGATGTATTCAAGCTACACTTACACACACCTCCATCTAATGGGTGAAGAACACACTGTTTCTGTGGACGGCGAACTACTGCCTCACGAAATGATGATTGTTCAATTATCTCCTACCGCCTCTCATGGTGGCCATTATGATGTCACTGTATTTTATATATGATATATATGGTATTTATGTTTTCTATATGCTTCTGTATTTTATATTTAAAACATACCTTTATGCTTTGCATGTTGTGAAAATGCGACAATTTCATATCTCGGAGTGTGGACTACCACCCCCTCAAGTTATGTGACTCGTTCATGCAATTCATGGAATGTATAAAAAATTAAATTAATGAACTTATGTGACCTATATAAAATATATATTATACTGAAATTATAATATATATATCTCTCATTTAGTTTTAAATCCATTAATATGACAATGAAATGAAAGTAGTGTTCATGCGTACGTACGACCTACCGTCTCCATGAACGGTGCATTTAATTTTTATCTCCAAATGTTATGGAATAGTATAAATGAATTTATACTGGATTTATATTATATTTAAATCATTAATACTATCCTGGAGATGATGTAGTTATAACCACATGGACAATTTTTTTCAAATAAGTTCATTTTTGACTCACCTACCGAACATCGACAAAAACGTCTGATAGAACTCACACATTTAACTAATTATTATAACATTATAACTTTTTATATGAATTGAATAATACAATTTAAAGGAGGAAATTAATCAATTATAAATTTTCCAAAGATTATTATTCAAGAATATAAATAAACGAACAAGACAAGTCGGACATGAGGTAAGAGATCCTACCTCTCTCTTTCTTTTTAAGTACTCTTTTTTCTGTCATTTATTTTAAGATCCTATTTATTATGATGGGGGATGTTCTTATATATTAATCTTACTGCACTATTTAGGTTCATATGGCTATATACCATATTTTTATCTCATCAATCCATTTTTGGATGTTTTATGTGGCGTCGTTAGGCTGCCTAAATTTCGTAAGGGATTTCTTATCTCAATTTTAATTCAATGAAATTTCTATTGTTCACCACTTATTTGTTGCATGTGGTGTATTTTGTACTTCCATTTCATATATATTATCATTATTTTAGTCATATTAATGGTTTTATGTGATCCATTTTGTGTTTATTATCTTTTGGTCATACGACTTGATTGATTACAACGAGGTAAGGGGTTTTTATCTCACTTTCAATTGCAGTGAGATTCATCCTATAATTTTCAAAATATCCTTTGAGTGGTGTATGTACTACCAATTATTATACTTTTTGTGTAATATAATTTAATTTATGGGTATTTACATCAACATGTTATGGTCTTTCTTTCACGGGGAGTATGTTTCATAAGTTACCAAATCGGTAAGGGAACCTTTCACCATCCTCTTTTTAAAAGGCTTCTTTTTGTTATGTCTTTTAATTCACATCTTCTTATGTTGGGATATGTTCTTCTATATACATATTACTGTAAATTTTATGTCCAAGTGATAAAATACACTTTTCATCTCTCATCAACTCATTTTCTGAATTTTAAAGTGAAAACGTTAGGCTGTCGAATTTCTGTAAGGGAACTTCTTTACCCAATTTCAATTCTTTGGGTTAAACCTCTACTTCTTGATTATGTCATGCTATGAATATGTGTAAATTAACTCTGATTGTTTTTCACTTAATATAAATTTATATTAGATGTATTATTATTTTTAACACATAATTATGTAAATAATTTATCCATAATCAAAGGATACTGTCTTTATAAGGGATTTCATCTCAATTCACATTCCATTGAGACTTCGTTGTTTTTATGTGCCAATTCAATTTGATATGGTGTATATACTGTCCTTTTGCATATTATATCATGAATACCTTTATTATAATGATATTATAATTTTTTGATTAAATGTTATTCCTTTAAAATCTTCAAAGTTTTATGGGACACTTTGATTCAAAAATCACTTTATTAAATGGTTTTTAAAATAGTTTGATAAATCATTGATTCTTTCAATATCTTTAAAAGATATATTGTGATTTAAAATGAAATTTTTATATTGTAATGTTTATATTTTCAATATTTTATGTGCTATGATTTTTTAATGGTACTTGGACATTTTATGGGTGGTTACGTGATTAACCAAATGATGGGTGGTGTCGTGAATACCAGGATGGGTGGTTATGTTACAACCTCCAATGCATTGGGTATGGAAGTCATTCGTATGGCTATTCCATTTAGTGATATGTGTGGAAGTCGACTATATGTTTATTCGATTTATGTATGTTTATGTCTCAAGTTACCTTTATATGTTATGTATTCTTTATATGGGTTTTATGGTGATCTTTTCGTTACAAAATGGTAAGAAATGATCTTTTATTCAATAATGAGTATTTAATACATAATAAAGGTGAAAAGTATTACTTTTGATGAAGTATTCACAATTTACTTATTTTTTTTGAAAAAATAACAGTTTTCCTTCTTTGTGTGTCCCTTACTAAGCTTTTTATGCTCATCCTATGTTTTTTGAAATGTTTTCCACATGACTTAAAGATGAATATGTTCAAGGATGGGATCAAGGAAAGACATGTTGTCTAAAACATGGTAGTAGTCCTGTTTCTTTTTTAAGAGTTTTTATTTTATGAAAAAATGGAAACTGAGTAGAAGTGTATACTTTGTAATCATTGAGATGTAATAGTTATGCCCTAATTCTCTAAAACTATAAACCTGAAAAGATACTCAATGTAAATTATTCATTTAATTCATGATTATGTAATGTTTTAAGGTCGGGTCCTTATAGTTGGTATCAATGGTCGGTTTAGATAACTTTAGAGGTTAGGGTATTCTTTAAGAATAAGTGGCATTAGCATAATGGTTAGGATTTCAGAGAGAGTCATAGTTTTAGATAAAGTGAATGCGTTTAAGATAACATGAGTAATTATATCTTAGTATTTACCCTAATCATAAGATATCATATGATGATGCTAATGATATACTCCCACTGACCTTTTTGGTTTTAGTAAATAGATGGATCTAGCAGGCACCAAAGTAACAGTGGATGTGACGAAAACTGTGACAGTTTTCTGAAATAACAACTGAATGATATGGGTGCTGCAATTAGAACTCTTGTGGTTATTCTCAACCAACTATAAGGTTCCATGATTATCAACTTTAACCTTGGTGAGTTCTATAATGCATCATGTATGAGATAAGCAACTCGATGTTGATGTTTAGGTAATAATTATAAAGGTAAGCATTAGGGTTTATATGATCCCTAATTTTGAGGTAATTATGGGTTACTAGATGTGATGGTGGAAAATGAAAGGCATGAGATAAACTTGGGGTTAAATTATGTTTTTGTTATTTTTCAAGATTTTATCTCTTTTTGGGGAAAGTTTTGAGAATTATATAGTTTTGGAAAAAGGACAACACGCAGACCATGTGACAATACATCGCGTCAGACGAAGCTGCGGGAATCGAACCCACAACCAAAGTGAAACTGGGATTTATCGGCTACCATTGGACTATGTGAAGTCCCTAGTTAGTATGACTTATTATTTTTAGTTATATTATCTTATGAATCAAGAATAAGTTGATTTTGGGTTATCTATGGAAATTATTAACCTATCACGGAGGATATGTGACTGGGTTAATTACTTTTCAGTGAGAGACTTTAAGAGTAACTGATGTTATTTGGAGATAAATGTTAAGATTTACCATGGAAGATTATGTGATTAAATCCTTCAAGGATTTGGGTTTCAATCTTAGTTTGGATTAATTTGGAATAATTTTATGGAAAGTAGTTTTTGAATGGCCTTTGTTGAACTTTGGTTTTTTTTAGACAAATTTTGGAGATTAAGAGTAGCTTTTATTTTTGTAAAAGATTATACTTGTTGGTTATTATCTGATCTCGTACTAACAATTTTGGTTTTGGTTAAGGTCTAATGGCATGGTAAATATATAGTTCATCTTTTATGGATTAGGTTATTTTCAAGAAGTTGATTATAGCACTCTTAATGTGAACCAGTCATCCTAAATACTCATCTTTTGGAGAAAATATGAGTTTCTGTAAGAAAAGTAGTAATAGATTAAAGTCTACATGACAAGTAAGTATATTTCCTTGTGATTTATTTAATCTCATAAATAAATTCTTCAATGAAAAGTAACTTAAATAAAAAATGATGTCTGTTATCTTTTCCTACTAGGGAATCAAATACCGTTTAACCCATCATAGGTTTGCGATTTTCTGGTGGTTAACTTTCTCTTAATGATTTTTCCTATCACTCTCCATCCAAACTTGAACCTTTGTTTTTTCTTCCATATCCATGTTTTCCTACATGGAATCCTAGTATGGGTTAACTCAGGTGACATTTGTACTTCTCTGTATTTCTTTTAAAGTGATAGTTTTACTGTCTCTTTTTCCGATGTGGGACTTTCAATGAAGTTTCCGAGCCCAATTTTAAAATTGCGAGGACACAGTTCCCAAAATGGGGGAAGGATGTAATATCCTAGGGAAAAAAGAATATGAAATTTACATTTTTATTAATATTTTTGAATAAAATATTAATATTAATTTAAAGGGAAAGCTATGTTTGATTGCGTACCCAATACGCAATAATGAGTTTCTTTGAAATCTTACGTTGCACACTAAAAATATAATAATATTACTTTAAATGGTAGTTAATGCCTAGCCATTAGAATGGCATGAATAAAAATAATTAACTACAAAATGATTATAAATGTGTGTTAAATATTTTTACATTTATCCAATAAATTATAGAGGCTTAAAATGTGAATGAATCCAATTTTAAGCATAAATATTCTAATATTCTTTAAAAGGTCGATTAACCACCTTTTGATGGAGAACCTTTTTTTAATATACTTATTGTCACTTTTATATGTTATGTTTGACAAAATAAAATCCTTTTTTAGAATCAAGACATCAAAATATACTTTGTTTATGTTTTTGGTATTTTTTCGATAAAATCCATTTTTTATGAATAGTGAAAAATGTTGTATTTTAATTCAAAACCTCCTTTTAGTATAATTATTTATATGGTCATATTATCTTTTTAATTTGTTTTAATGTGTAATTAAAATATATTTTAACCATTTAATCCAATGTTGTTCATTGTAATTAATTCCACTGTGGAATTGGACATAAACAAGTGTCAATCTTTTGATAGATATTGTTTCCTAAAAACACGTTATTTGTTTTGACAGCTGGAATTAATTATAAAATTAATTAATTCAACTTCTATGTTTTTAATTTGGTAAAATGGACATCATTTTTGAATTTTTAATATCAAATAGAACTTAGGATTAATTTTTGGTATTTTTCTGAAAAACATCAATTTTTGATAAATAGTGAAACCACTAAGTTGTAGTTAAAAAACAGAATTTTCATTTAAATGAAATTTTACCGCTTCTGTGATTTGAATTTCAAAAATCTGACATACATGGTTATCATTAGTAAGTAAAATTTGGTTCAATGGTATATTTTTTTGGTGAATAGTAGCTTTTCAGTTTTATTAACCGCGATTAGAGGTAATTAGGGTAATTTAAAGTAAAAAAAATGTTATAATAATATGAAATTACCCTGACACAGTCCTAAACTTATTGGATGAGTCATGGCCGACCAAGAAAATACATGGGTCAATTTTTGGGACCCCATGGACCCACTTGTGTAAGATAATGTTATTAATACCTTTTATTTAAATTAAAAATAAAAATGTCACAAACATGTATTGTTTTACTAAAACAATTTTTAAAAGGGGTTGTACAAGTTATATTTTTGAATATAAATATTTATTAGAAATATAAAAATATTTCATACATCATGGTAATATTTATAAAATTTTTAGACATAAAATAAATAAAATTATTTATGACACAATGATGATGCATTGTTTACGTCATTAGTGAATAAATTATATAAATAAGAAGATAAAGTTTAAACCAATATCCAAAACTTGTCCAATTATTATTCTATAATTTTATTCATAACATGGGACACCTTATCTTATAATTTAATGATTATTGTACCTTTATAAAGTGAAAATAATTATATAATAAAATAATAGTTTCAAGATTTCCAAAAGTGCCCCTCCTCTCCCTTATAAAAAGATCCTCACTTCTTACCCATTTCTCACACTCCTAAAGCCCTTTGACTCATCAAAAATCTACATGAATAATATCCCAAAATCCCTATATTGAACCTAGATGACTTACCTTAGGAATAAATCTCTTCAAGAAACCCTTTTGGTTCAAACCAAGAGAAGTTACCCGATTTAAAGGTAATGTCTTGTCTTATGTTCTTTTGTTTTATTTTGCGTCTCCAACCACATAAGCTCTTTTTATTCCTTTCTTTTGTAACAACAACAGTATCTTAAATATACTAGGATGATTTTATAAGAAGTATTATAGCTACACATACACACACCTCCATCTAATGGGTGAATAACATACTGTTTCTGTGGAGGGAGAACTACTGCCTCATGAAACGATGATTGTTCAATTATCTCCTACCGCCTATCTTGGTGGCCATTATGATGTCACTGTATTTTATATATGATATATATGATGTAACATCCCAAGTAAGTACTGAATAATAAATATTTTTTATCTATGTCTATTAATGATTAAGATAGTGTTTTAGAGGCTTAAAATGAAAATAGATACAATCTTAAGCATGGTATACACTAATATTCTTAAAAGATTGTTTTACTGCCTTTTCATGGAAAACCCTTTTTAAATCAAACTTTTGACAATTTTATAATCTATATTTTTCAAAATAAAAATATTTATTATTATTGGTACATTGAAATTTACATTGGATAAATATTTTGTATTTTTCTGACAATGTTTATTTTTTAATGAATAGTGAAAAATACTGCATTTTACATCAAAACTGATTTTTTAATCTACTTTATTTATATGATTAGATTATCTTTTGAATTGGTCTTAAAGTGTAATATTAATATATTTTTACCATTTAATCCAATGGTGGTCATTAGAATTAATTTAACTTTGAAATCGGACTTAAACTAGTGTCAATCTTTTGATACTTATTGTTTCATAAAAACACGCTATTTGCTCTAACATCGGGAATTAATTATTAAATTAATTAATGTGACTTATATGTTTTGAATTTTGTAAATTGGAATTCATTTTTGAATTCGGAATATCAAATATAGCTTAGGGTAAAGTTTTGGTATTTTTCTGAAAAACTTCAATTTTTGATGAATAGTGAAACCACTAAGTGGTACTTATAAAAACTGATTTTTCGTTTAAATGAAATTTTACCACTTCTGTGTTTTGAATTTAAAAAATCCGACATACATTGTTGTCATTAAGAAGTAAAATGTGGTTCAATGAGATTAAAATAATTTTTTGGTGAATAGTAACTTAGTAAGTTTTTAATCGCGATTAGAGGTAATTAGTGTAGTTTAAGGTAAAAATAATGTTTTAATAATATGAGATGAGATTGAAACATGTCATAACCTCATTGGATGTGTCATGGAAGACCAAGAAAATCCATGGGTCAACTTGGGGACCCCATGGAGCCACTTTGGTTGGGAAATGACATAAATAACATTTTATTTAATGTTAAATTAAAAATGACACAAAGATGAAATGTTTTACTAAAACAATTTTTACATGGGGTTATACAAGTAATATTTTTGACTATAAATAGTAATTGGAAATCTAAAAATATTTCCTACATCATAGTAATTTTTTTATAATTTTTAGACATTAAATAAAGTAAATTATTTATGACATCATGATGATGCGGCGATGACCTCATTATTTAACGATTTAAATAAAATTGAAATATAATGTAAAATCTAAGACCTACACATGTCCAAAACCTATTGGATGAGTTTATTTCGAACCCTAATAACCTTATACTCGAAATACATCAATGTGGGACATTTAAAATCCGAAATGCTTTTGAAAATAAAGTAACATTTTGTAACTTTACAAGAGTGCCCCTCCTCTCCTCTTATAAAAGGCCCCCACCTCTACCACCTTACCCACACTCCAAACACCTTTGGCTCGGCCAACACCTGCCCATTTTGTCTCTCCACTTCCCTCTATTACTCCTTGAAGCCTCACTTTGGGCAGAAGTCTTCCCAAGGAAGCCTTTGAGCTCAAACGAAAGGGAGTTACCCGATTTTAAAGTAATGTCTTCACTTGAGTCCTTTTGTTTTATTTTGCTTCTCCAACCCCCTAAACTCTTTTTATTCATTTCTTTTGTAACAACTACAGTATTGTCAATATACTAGGATGTTGTTATAATAAGTATTAGAGCTACACTTACACACACCTACATCTAATGGTTAAAGGACATACTGTTTCCGGGGATGGTGAATTTATGCCTCCCGAAACGATGATTGTTCAACATTATTTTAACACATTCAAAGGTGGCCATTAAGATGTCACTACATTTATATATGATATATAATATGTTTATTTTTTCCTTAAGCTTCTGTATTTTTCATTTTTGGCATACCTTTATGGTTTCCATTATGGGTAAACGCGATATCTTCATTTAAGGAAGTGTGGACTACCGCCCCCTCAAAGTGATTTGATTCATTAAATACCATATGTGGGACGTATAAATTATGTAACTATGATATTATATATGATATTATACTGGAATTATAATATACCTTTATATCATTATGATTCCATTCTATAAAATATGAAATAGAAATGAAAGTAGCGTTCATGCGTACGTACGGCTTACCGTCTCCATGAACGGTGCATTTCATTTCTTACCTCTAAATGATTATGTAATATTATAAATGCATGTATATACTGGATATATATGATATATACATCATGATTATAATTCTGGATATAATGGATACATGAACAACTTGTAATTATAAAGGGTTTATTTTTGACTCAAGTACCAATGATCGTTAAAACGATCGTTATTAACTTAAATAATTACATAGTGTTCATGACATGGAAATAAGTGATATAAAAGGAATAATGAAATTTAAAAAGGTTCTTAAACAAGTATAAATTAACTCAAGTTTATTATTCAGGACATTAAAGAACGACCGTGTCAAGTCGGACCCGAGGTATGGGACTTCGTCTCAATCTCCTTTCATTGAGGCATATTTTGTTTTATACACAACCTTCTTTTATACGGTGTATAAACCCCTTTGACTTTTACGTTTATTAAAAAGGAATCTTTTTTTTATACGAAGCATTTACTAAATGACAAAAGGGAATGTTTTTGTCGTACGTATGCGGTGACAATGACTTCTGCGCCGCCGTGACAATTATTTGAGTTTCAGCTTCCTCTACAAGCCATACCTTTTTTTAAAAGAAAAATAAATACCATGTTTTACTTTTCTTTTCTTTTGGTATTGAAAATGGTTTTCATAATATTTTTATATCGATGTGTTGTGTTGATATCTTGTGATTGAAAGGTGGAAATGTTATGTTTCCTTTATGCATGTTTTATGTGATACGATTATGTTGAGGTTCTTGGGAATTATTATGAAGACGGGTGGTTCCGTGATAGACTAAGGGTGGGTGAGACCGATATAGCTCTCCAATGCATTGGGTAACGTGAAGGAGTTAAACATTAAGGTTTTTCCAAAGAGATTTAGGGAATATACTAAGATGGGTATTCCAAATGTAACCAAGAGGGTTACTCCCTATGTAAGAATGTTATGAATGCCTCAAGTTACCTTTATGTCTTATGATTTTTATGATTTATTCATGATTTGATGAGGTATGTTAAAGTGCTTATGTTTTATGGGTAAAGTATGATTTCATTCTTATGTATATATGTACCCATGTTTCCTTTCCATATTTTTATATCCCTTACTGAGATTTTTATGCTCATCCCAAGTTTTTTGAAATGTTTTTCACAGGTCAAGGGAAAGGTACATGATATGATGATAGTGTCAAGGAAGTGTCAAGAAAGAATCCATGTTTTATTTTAAATATGTTTCCATTGATGGGAAAGAAGAATACTATCTTTATGTAACCACTTTGTTTATATATGGAATGTAATGAAAGTTCTGTGATCTAATTCTCTAAAACTCTAAACTCAAAAAGATCCTCAATGTGTAATCTTGTAATAACTCAAGATTAAGTAAGGTTTAAGGCTGGGGCCTTATAGTTGGTATCAAAGGTCGGTTTAGATAACTTTAGGAGTTATAATTCTATTAAATGATTATCCTAAAATATTTTTTTTATTGTCAAATTGAAGTGATATAGTATTTGAAGATTACCATGTTGCTTCATCTAAGACATGTTTGTTCAGAATGGTTTTCCGCAGAGGAAACAGGGAAGCAGTGCTAGGAAGGCATGCAGAAGGAAATAACCTTCCGAATCAGCATCCTGAGATGGTCGGAATTGGAATTGAATAGTTTGTTGCAGTAATGGCGCAGTTGACTCAAGCGATAAATGGTGGTGGTATCCATGCACAAGATCAGCCAGATCAACCGCAGAGGAACATGTCAGTGGTGGAACATTTCATGAGGCAACATCCCCCATCATTCAGAGGATCATCTGGCCCTGTGCTAGCTGAAGGGTGGATTAAAGCACTGGAGAAGATTTTCTATGTCATGGGGTGTTCATACAATCAAAAGGTTAGTCTTGCTATTTATTGTTTGGAGGGTGAAGCAGATCAGTGGTGGTCTATGGTTAAAAATATCAGGGACGCTGATGAGATTGATGCTCTCGACTGGGATGAATTCAAAGGTATGTTTCTTGAAAAGTATTTTCCTAAGGCTGTTCGACTTAGGATGGAAAAACAATTCTTGGAATTGAGGCAAGAGGAAGACTCAGTGGATACCTATGAAGAAAGGTTCACTCGATTGGAAAGGTATGCTCCAAATTTTATCTGAGACCTTGATAGTAAAATCAATCGTTTTTACTCAGGATTAAAGCCAAAATATCGAAGGTAATTAGATTCTCGTGAGTTTAAAAGTTATGAAAAGCTTGTTCGATGTGCTGAGAAGGTGGAAATGGAGTTTTCCGATGACCAAGTGTTCTATAACATCCAACAGAATAAGAGACCGAGGTGGCAGAAGAAAGGTAAGAATTCTTCAAAAAAGTCTGATGGTAAGAAATCTATGTTTCCAGTTTGTGATAAATGTGGCAAAAGGAATGCTGGGGAATGTCTTTTGAATTCTGGAAAGTGCTACCGATGTGGTAAGATGGGACATAAGGCTCGTGATTGCACTGAAAAGGATCAAGGTGAAGGTAAGACCAAATTTGATTTACAGTTAGTGAAATGTTATAAGTGCAATGAGATGGGTCACTATGCAAATGAGTGTCCGACAAAGATCTTGAGTGATGGGAAGTAGTTAGACTACAAGCAGAAAGGGGTGGTGAAATCCTTTGCAACTACTTCAGCAGATGTCGGGCCATCAAATGAAGTTGTATCAGGTACTTTGTTTGTTTTTTCAGATTATTCCAGTGTGTTGTTTGATTCGGGGTCTACACATTCTTTCATCTCTGAAAACTTTTCTAGTAAAATGGGAATACCATCTCAAGAAATGACTCCTGAACTTGTGGTAAAGACACCTGGGGGAAATGTTGAGGAAAAAATAATTTATAAGAATCGTCCTATCCTTACTTGTGGAAAGAACCTACTACCAAATCTTATTGTTCTACCTCTAGTTGAGTTTGATGTTATCCTGGGTATGGATTGGCTCTCTATTTACCATGCTAAGATTGACTGTAGAGCTAAAGAAGTTTCTTTTTAGAAAGACTTTCAGTTTGTGTACTAGAATGAACCCTTACTTTTGATAACATATCAAGAGGCCGAGAAACTTTTAAAAGATGGAAATGAATGTTACCTGGCACACATCGTTGAAAATAAAGGAACTATTCATATTAATGATGTGCCAGTGGTAAATGAGTATCCTGATTTTTTTCCTGATGAGTTTCCTGGAATAATACCATATCGGGAAGTTTAGTTTACTGTTGACTTAGTTCCTGATGCTAAGCCAATTTCAAAACCCCCTTATCGAATGGCACAAATTGAACTTTTAGAGTTGAAGGAGCAATTGCATGATTTATTAGAGAGAGGTTTCTTTCGACCTAGCACATCACCATGGGGTGCTCCTGTTTTATTTGTTAAAAAGAAATATGGTTCTATGAGACTATGCATTGATTATAGAGACTTGAATAATATCACTGTTAAGAACAAATATCTTTTGCCTCATATCGATGATTTGTTTGATCAGCTCCAGGGAGCTCAGTATTTTTCAAAGATTGACATGAGATCGAGGTACCATCAGCTGAAGGTAAAGGAAGCAGATGTTCTGAAGACTGTGTTTCGTACAAGATATGGCCATTATGAATTTTTAGTAATGCCTTTTGTGCTAACCAATGCACTTGCTGTATTCATGGACTTAATGAATATAATTTTCCATGAGTTCTTGGATAAGATTGTGGTGGTTTTCATTGATGATATTTTGGTGTTTTCTAAAAGTAAAGAAGAACATGAAAGACATTTAAGGGTCATTTTGCAAACCTTGAAAGAAATGAAATTGTATGGGAAATTCAGCAAGTGTGAATTTTGGTTGCAACAAATTTCTTTCCTTGGTCACATTGTTTATAAAGATGGGATAACTGTTGATCCTGCAAAAATGAAGGTTGTTGAAGAATGGCCAAGACCCACAAATGTGACAGAGATTCGTAGTTTCCATGATTTGGCAGGCTATTACCGAAGGTTTTTTAGAAATTTTTCACGGTTATCTAGTCCAATGACTAAGATAACTCGGAAGGGTGTTAAGTTTATCTGGACAAAGGAATGTGATGATTGTTTTCAGGAACTGAAAAGAATATTGGTGAATGCTCCAGTTTTGGCACTACCTTCTAGGAATGGTGAGTTTGTTATATACAGTGATGCTTCATTGAAAGGACTTGGTTACGTCCTAATGCAGAATGATCAGGTAATTTCTTATGCTTCACGACAGTTGAAAACTCATGAGGTAAATTAACCTACACATGATTTGGAATTAGCTGCTGTTGTTTTTGATTTAAAAATTTGGAGGCATCATTTGTATGGAGTAAAGTGTGAAATATATACCGATCACAAAAGTTTAAAGTATATATTCACTCAGAAAGAGTTGAACATTAGACAAAGGAGATGGCTAGAATTAATCAAGGATTATGATTGTACAATTCATTACCATCCAGGAAAAGCAAATAATGTGGCAGATGCTTTAAGTCAAAAAAGTAATGCTTCATTAGCAATGTTGCATTTGGAACGTGATCCTTTGGTTAAGGATTTGATGAACTTTGGCATAAAAGTTGTTGGTGCAGGATGTTCTTCTGTTTTGTTTCAGGTATCAGTGAGATCATCTCCATCAGACAGAATCAAGAAAGCACAGAAGCAAGACAGTGAGTTGCCGAAAAAGGTAGAGCTAGTTCAGAAAGGTAAGTTGCACGAATTCAACATTGATAATGATTGCATTTTGAGATTTGGGTAGAGACTGTGTGTGCCTTGTGATTCACAATTGAAGAGAGAGTTGTTATGTGAAGCTCATAGTTCTCCGTTTTCAGTTCATCCTGGAAGTACTAAGATGTACAATGATCTGCAGGAGTATTACTGGTGGGATAGAATGAAAAGAGATATTGTTGATTTTACTGTGAAGTGTTTGACATGTCAACAGGTTAAAGCAGAGCGGCAGTTACCGAAAGGGATGCTTCAGCCTTTACCAGTGCCAGAGTAGAAATGGGAGAATATATCCAGGGACTTTGTTATGGGATTACCGAAGACACCTCAAGGTAATAATGCAATCTGGGTTATTGTTGATCGCTTGACTAAATCTGCTCATTTCCTTGCTATACGAGATACTTTTTCCCTGGATCAACTTTCCCATTGGTATCTTAAAGAGATAGTCAGGTTACATGGAGTTCCTCTCTCCATTGTATCTGACCGTGATCCCAGGTTCACTTCTAACTTTTGGAAAGGCTTTCAGAAGTCGTTGGGTACTGAATTAAATTTTAGTACAGCATTTCATCCTCAATCAGATGGGCAGTCAGAATGAACAATTCAGACCATGGAGGATATGCTACGAGCTTGTTCGATGGATTATCAGGGAAGTTGGGACCAACATATTTCTTTGGTTGAATTTTCATATAATAACAATTTTCATTCTAGTATACAGATGGCACCATTTCAGGCATTATATGGGAAGCAGTGTCGAACTCCAGCTTTCTGGAATGAAGTGGGTGAAAGGAAGTTGATGGGACCAGAATTGGTAGAAGAGTTGACAGAAAAAGTTCAGCTGATTTAGAAACACATGAGAACAGCTCAGAGCAGGCAGAAGAGTTATGCGGACAACAAGAGGAAGGATCTCTCTTTTGAGGTAGGTGATCATGTTTTTCTCAAAGTATCACCATGGAAAAGTGTGATGCGATTTGGAAAGAAAGGAAAGATGAGTCCAAGGTTCATTGGACCATATGAAATTCTGGAGAGAGTTGGATCAGTTGCATACCGGGTGGCTTTACCTCCGAGTTTATCTCAGGTACACAATGTTTTTCACGTTTCAATGTTGAGAAAGTACATGCCAGATCCATCTCAAGTTTTGAGTCCAGAGGTAGTTCAGCTGGAAGAGAACCTATCTTATGAGGAACAACCGGTCCAGATTCTTGACCACAGGGAGAAAGTGTTATGAAATAAGGTGATTAATCAGGTAAAGGTTTTTTGGAAAAACCACATGATTGAAGATGCAACATGGGAATCTGAAAATGAAATGAGGGATAAGTACCCCCATTTATTCGATAAGTAAATAAATTGCGGGGACACAATTTTCTACAGGGGGGAAGGATGTAACATCCCAAGTAAGTAATGAATAATAAATATTTTTTTATCTATGTCTATTAATGATTAAGATAGTGTTTTAGAGGCTTAAAATGAAAATAAATACAATCTTAAGCATGGAATACACTAATATCCTTAAAAGATTGTTTTACTGCCTTTTGATGGAAATACCTTTTTAAATCAAACTTTTAAAAATTTTATAATCTATATTTTTCAAAATAAACATATTTATTATGATTGGGACATTGAAATTTACATTGGATAAATTTTTGGTATTTTTCTGATAATGTTCATTTTTTAATGAATAGTGAAAAATACTGCATTTTACATCAAAACTACTTTTTAATTTACTTTATTTATATGATTAGATTATCTTTTGAATTGGTCTTAAAGTTCATTATGAATATATTTTTACCATTTAATCCAATGGTGGTCATTAGAATTAATTTCACTTTGAAATCGGACTTAAACTAGTGTCAATATTTTGATACTTATTGTTTCATAAAAACACTCTATTTGCTCTGACAGCGGGAATTAATTATTAAATTAATTAATGTGACTTATATGTTTTGAATTTTGTAAAGTGGACTTAATTTTTGAATTCTGAATATCAAATATAGCTTAGGGTGATGTTTTGGTATTTTTCTGAAAAACTTCAATTTTTGATGAATAGTGAAACCACTAAGTGGTACTTATAAAAACTAATTTTTCGTTTAAATGAAATTTTACCACTTTTGTGTTTTGAATTTCAAAAATCCGACATACATGGTTGTCATTAAGAAGTAAAAAGTGGTTCAATGAGATTAAAATAATTTTTTGGTGAATGGTAACTTATTAAGTTTTTTATCGCGATTAGAGGTAATTAGTGTAGTATAAGGTAAAAATAATGTTTTAATAATATGAGATGAGCTTTAAACATGTCATACCCTCTTTGGATGTGTCATGGCCGACCAATAAAATCCATGGGTCAACTTGGTGACCCAATGGAGCCACTTTGGTTGGGAAATGGCATAAATAACTTTTTATTTAATGTTAAAGTAAAAATGACACAAACATGAAATGTTTTACTAAAACAATTTTTACATGGGGTTATACAAGTCATAGTTTTGACTATAAATAGTCATTGGAAAGATAAAAAGATTTCCTACATCATTGTAATTTTTTTATAACTTTTAGACATTAAATAAATTAAATTATTTATGACATCATGATGATGCAGCGATGAACTCATTATTTAACGATTTAAATAAAATGGAAAGATAATGTAAAATCTAAGACCTACACATGTCCAAAACCTATTGTATGAGTGTATTTAGAACCCTCATCACCTTATCCTCTAAATACATCAATTTGGGACCTTTAAAATCCGAAACGCGTTTGAAAATAAAGTAACATTTTGTAACTTTACAAGAGTGCCCCTCCTCTCCTCTTATAAAAGGCCCCCACCTCTAACTCCTTACCCACACTCCCAAACCCTTTGTCTCGGCCAAACCCTGCCCATTTTGTCTCTCCACTTCCCTCTCTTACTCCTTGAGGCCTCACTTTGGCAGAAGTCTTCCCAAGGAAGCCTTTGAGCTCGAACCAAAGGGAGTTACCCGATTTTAAGGTAATGTCTTCACTTGAGTCCTTTTGTTTTATTTTGCTTCTCCAACACCCTAAACTCTTTTTATTAATTTATTTTGTAACAACTGTAGTATATTCAATATACTAGGATTTTGTTATTAGAAGGATTAGATCTACACTTACACACACCTACATCTAATGGTTAAAGGACATACTGTTTCTGTCGATGGTGAATTTATGCCTCCCGAAACGATGATTGTTCAACATTCTTTTAACACCTTCAAAGGTGGCCATTAAGATATAACTATATTTATATATGATATATAATATGTTTATGTTTTCATTAAGCTTATGTATTTTTCATTTTGGGCATACCTTTATGGTTTCCATTATGGGTAAACGCGATATCTTCATTTAAGGAAGTGCGGACTACCACCCCCTCAAAGTGATTTGATTCGTTAAATACCATATGTGGGACGTATAAAGGATGGAAATATGATATTATATATGATATTATACTGGAATTATAATATACCTTTATATCATTATGATTCAATTCTATAAAATATTAAATAGAAATGAAAGTAGCGTTCATGCGTACGTACGACTTACCGTCTCCATGAACGGTGCATTTCATTTCTTACCTCTAAATGATTATGTAATATTATAAATGCATGTATATACTGGATATATATGAAATATACATCATGATTATAATTCTGGATGTAATGGATACATGAACAACATGTAATTATAAACGGTTTATTTTTTACTCAAGTACCAATGATCGTTAAAACGACCGTTATTAACTTAAATAATTACATAGTGTTAATGACATGGAAATAAGTGATATAAAAGGAATAATGACCTTTAAAAAGGTTTTTAAACAAGTATAAATTAACTCAAGTTTATTATTCAGGACATTAAAGAACGACCATGTCAAGTCTGACCCGAGGTATGGGACTTCGTCTCAATCTCCTTTCATTGAGGCATATTTTGTTTTATACAAAACCTTCTTTTATACGGTGTATAAACCCCTTTGACTTTTACGTTTATTCAAAAGAAATCTTTTTTTATACGAAGCGTTTACTAAATGACAAAAGGGAATGTTTTTGTCGTACGTATGCGGCGACAACGACTTCTCCACCGCCGTGACCATTATTTGAGTTTCGTCTTCCTCTACAAGCCATACCTTTTTTTTAAGAAAAATAAATACCATGTTTTACTTTTATTTTATTTTTGTATTGAAAATGGTTTTCATAATATTTTTATATCAATGTGTTGTATTGATATCTTGTGATTGAAAGGTGGAAATTTTATGTTTCCTTTATGCATGTTTTATGTGATACGATTATGTTGAGGTTCTTGGGCATTATTATGAAGACGGGTGGTTCCGTGATAGACTAAGGGAGGGTGAGCCCGATATAGCTCTCCAATGCATTGGCTAACGCGAAGGAGTGAAACATTAAGGTTTCTCTGAAGAGATTTAGGGAATATACTGTGATGGGTATTCCAAACGTAACTAAGAGGGTTACTCCCTACATAAGAATGTTATGAATGCCTCAATTTACCTTTATGTCTTATGATTTCTATGATTTATTCATGATATGATGAGGTATGTTAAAGTGCTTATGTTTTATGGGTAAAGTATGATTTCATTCTTATGTATATATGTACCCATGTTTCCTTTCCATATTTTTATATCCCTTACTGAGCTTTTTATGCTCATCCCAAGTTTTTTGAAATGTTTTTCACAGGACAAGGGAAAGGTACATGATATGATGATAGTGTCAAGGAAGTGTCAAGAAAGAATCCATGTTTTATTTTAAATATGTTTCCATTGATGGGAAATAAGAATACTATATTTATGTAACCACTTTGTTTATATGTGGAATGTAATGCAAGTTTTATGATCTAATTCTCTAAAACTATAAACGCGAAAAGATCCTCAATGTGTAATCTTGTAATAACTCAAGATTAAGTAAGGTTTAAGGCTGGGGCCTTATATATGATATATATGTTTTCTATATGATTCTGTATTTTATATTTAAATCATAATTTTAGGCTTTGTATGTTGTGAAAATGCGACAATTTCATATGAGGAAGTGTGGACTACAACTCCCTCAAGTGATGTGACTCGTTCATGCAATATATGGAATTTATAATAAATTAAATTAAAGAAATTATGCGACCTATATAACATATATATTATACTAGTATTATAATATATATATATATATATATATATCTCATTTAGTTTTAATTTCATTAACATGACAAAGAAATTAAAGTAGCGTTCATGCGTACGTACGACCTAACGTCTCTATGAACGGTGTATTTCATTTTTATCTCCAAATTTTATGGAATAGTATAAAATTAATTTATACAGGATTTATATGATATTTAAATAATTAATAATATTCAGGAGATGATTTACTTATAACTACATGGATAAATCTTTTCAAACAAGTTCAATTTTGACTCATGTACCGAACATCGACAAAAACGTCTCATATGAACTGAAATATTTAACTAATTATTATAACATTATAATATGTGATATGAATTGAATAATAAGATTTTAATGATGTCCTTAATAAATCATAAATTTACCAAAGTTTATTATTCAGGAATATAAATAAATGAACAAGACAAGACAGACTTGAGGTCTGGTATCCTACCTCTCTCTTTCTTTTTAAGTACTCTTTTTATGTCATTTCTTTTAGGATACACTTTATTATGTTAGGGTATGTTCTTTTATATTCTTCTTACTATAATTTTTATGTTAATATAATGAAAGACCCTATTTTGATCTCATAAATCCATTTTTGGAAGTTTTATGTGGCGCCGTTATGCTGCCAAAATTTCATAAGGGATTTCATAACTCACTTTTAATTACGTGAGATTTCCTTTGTTCGCCACTTATTTGTTACATGTGGTGTATTTTGTACTAATATTTCATATATATTATCATGATTCTATTTATATTCATGGTTTTATGTGATTAATTTGGTGTTTATTATCTTTTGGTCATACGACTCGATTGATTACAACGACGTAATGGATTTTTATCTCACTTTTTATTCCTGTGAGATTCATGCTATATTTGTCACTATCTCCTTTGAGTGGTGTATGTACTACCCTTTATTCTACTATTTGTGTAATATAATCTCATTTATGGGTATTTACATCAACATTGTATGGTCCTTCTTTCATGGGGAGTATGTTTTGTAAGTTACCAAATCGGTAAGGGAACCATTCACCCTCCTCTTTTTAAACGGATTCTTTTTGTTATGTATTCTAATTCAAATATTCTTATGTTGGGATATGTTCTTCTATATCCTTATTACTATAAATTTTATGTCCAAGTGATGAGATACTCTTTTTATCTCTCATCATCTCATTTTCTGAATTTTAACGTGATGCTGTTAGGCTATCGAATTTCTATAAGGGAACTTCTTTACCCAATTTCAATTCTTTGGGTTAAACCTCTACTTCTTGATTATGTCGTCCTATGAATATGTGTGAATTACCTCTGATTTTTTTTTCACTTAATATACATTTATATTGGGTGTATTATTATTTTTCACACATAATTATGTAATTGATTTATCCTTAATCAAAAGATACCGTCTTTATAAGGGATTTCGTCTGAAATTACATTCCATTGAGACTTCATTGTTTTTATGTGCCAATTCACATTGATATGGTGTATATACTATACTTAGACATATTATATCATGAATATATTTATTCTCATGATATTATAATGTTTTGATTAAATTTTATTCCGATAAAAGCTTCAAAGTGGTATGGGACACTTTGATTCAAAAATCTCTTTATTAAATGGTTTTGAAAATAGTTTGATAAATCATTGATTCTGTAAATATCTTGAAATGATATATTGTGATTTCAAATGAAATGTTAATAGTGAAATGTTTATATTTTCAATATTTTATGTGCTATGATTTTTTAATGGTACTAGGAAATTTGACGGGTGGTTACATGATTAACCAAATGATGGGTGGTACTGTGAATACCAGGATGGGTGGCTAAGTTATAACCTCCAATGCATTGGGTATGGAAGTCAGCCATATGGATATTACATTTAGTGATATGTGTGGAAGTTGATCGTATGGTTATTCCATTTATGTATGTTTATGTCTCAAGTTACCTTTATATGTTATGTATTCTTTACATTGGTTTTATGGTGATCTTTTGGTTACAAAAGGGTAAGCAATGATATTTTATTCAATGAAGAGTATTTACTACTTCATAAAGGTGAAAAGTATTACTTATGATGAAGTATTCATGATTTAATTTTTCTTTTGAAAGACTAATTGTTTTCCTTCTTGGTGTATCCCTTACTGAGCTTTTTATGCTCATCCCAAGTTTTTTGAAATGTTTTCCATAGGACTTGAAGATGAATATGGTCAAGGATGGGATAAAGGAAAGACATGCTATCTAAAAAATTGAAATAGTCATGTTTCATTTTTTAGAGTTTTTATTTTGTGAAAAAATGGAAACTGAGTAGAATTGTCTACTTTGTAATCTTTGAGATGTAATAGTTATGTCCTAATTATCTAAAAATCTAAACTTGAAAACATTTTCAATGTGAATTATTTATTTAATTCATGATTATGTAATGTTTTAATGTCGGGTCCTTATAATAATTATTGTAATGAATAATATGATTATGATGTGGACTATTTTTAGAATTAAAGAAAATTAATTAAAGTTGTTCATTAAATGTTTAATTTTTTAAAGTATAATCAAATTCAAGTTCTAGTATAAAAATTTCATGTTTGGGAATATTGTTCAGTCATTGATGAAATTATCATCATGCAAATAATTACTAGATATGATGGTTACCATTATGTATAAGTTATGAGGAAAAATAGGGTTAGTGTTTGAGGATATTCATTATCTAATACTAAATGAATAGATTAGATACAATGATTTCTATAAGTTTTCATGAAATATATATAGGAAAAAATGTATGGTATGTCCAAATAAACTAAGGCTACTATATGTTATGATAATACAATAATAGTTTTAGATGCCATAACATGTCATGTATCATTCAACTTAACCCTGGTTGTTGTATGTTACAATAATCTGTTCATGTGCATGGCTACTAGTTATTCATTTTTATAACCCAAAAAATTGAATTTAGATAAAATAAAATAAAATATTAATTTTATTTCAGGTACTATTTATGAGGTGTGATAAAAAAATGTGCAATTATCTACTTTAATTGTTGGAACTAGAGGTGGGAAGTGGGGAAGTAGGGGATGGGCATCAACATGAACATATTAGGAAGGTATAGGGGCATGTATCTCAGTAGGTTACCCTAGACTCTTATTTTTGTTTTAATTTTGTGAATTATTACATTTCATAATCAATTATGTACAATAAATTCCTTGTTTTCGAAATAATTTAATGATTTTTGATGTACTGAAGTTACTATTTTTGTTGTAATTTTTTGGTTTCCTATTTTTTGTATATATTTTTTGTATTGTTTTTTGGTGGATGAGGAGGCAATGCATTATGATGTTTCTAAAATTTCTTAACTAGAGGTGGGTTTAACCACCATGAATAAAATATTTCTGGTTTAATCCATAGAAAAATATAGTAACTTTCCATATTTACTGTTGATTTAAACAACCTATAATATAATTTTCTCTATAAAAATAAAAAATAATTTGAAAAAACACATCTAATGTGATCTCCTAGCCCTAGTTAAAACTTAGAGGTGTCCCAAACCAGTGTGTCATATGGCCTCAAGAATTCCTCCCATTACACCAAATTCTACAGACTAGTAGTGAGGGCTTAAGGTGTGTCAATAGGGAGACCATGCCCTTTGGTTAGAGTAGCACAATGGTGTAATCAATAGATAAATAGTGGAATCATATTAACAATGGAAAAGATAGTAGAATCATATTTACACATCAAAGATCCAAATAATAATCAAAATAAGTAAACTAAATCATATAAAAAACATTATGATGTCATGTGACTAATAAAAGAAGAAAACATCTATACATGGAAACATGTAGTCAATAGATTACATGATATACAAAATGTACAAAAATGCCCAAATCTAACCGAACATATTCTTCTTTAGCATGATCATATACTACTAAGATTGTATCATATGTCATCAAAGAAGTCACACATCCATTAGTGAACACTTCCCATTATATACACCTACAAGAATATAGTCTTCCAGGGTTCCATCAGCAACCCGGGTAGGGTTTGAGGTAAATTCAGTAGGCCACCACTAATGGAATATATAAATATCCATTTAGTTAATATAATACGGTAGTGTGTAGGTAGTAAAGGTGAGTAGTAAAGAAAACTATAAAGGATAGTTCTAGTTCAGAAGGGCCCCAGGATGACACTACCAGCTCTGGCCCTAGCTGGATGGTCTTTGAACAAGTAATCAGATGTATTCATATATATGGACAATATATGTAGTGATTTCTAAAACCATATACATGGATACAACCACTTTCATGGAATTGAGGCATAACATAGACATATATTTGTTGTAGATTGAGTATCATAATTATCAATGGACTCCAAGCATAGTATCCTAGGAATAGGGGGTGTCATTCCCAATATCGTAGTAATAAGGGTTGTCGTGACCAATATCACAGTAACAGTCATCATTTATAAATATTACAACGAGGGTAGTCATGCCCACATAATCATGATCATAGTGGTTTCCATGCCCATATCATAGGAATATGGGACTCTATGCCTAGTATCATAGTATTAGGGCAGCCAATCCCGGTATCACAGTAAGGGTTTTCATCCATGTGTAACACATCAAAAGATTATCAATGCCTATATCATAGTTATAGGGTCAGCGTGCCCAAGGGTCATAATAAATGAGTGTCGCCATTTCAATATGTAACATTAGTATAAGAGACACCATTTCCATATATATATATATAATGAATAAGAGTCTTCGTGATGAATTTATAATAGAAGAGTCTCCATGACCAATTATATCAATTTTTAACAGTCAAAGACTTTATTCAGAGCCAATAGTTAACTCATAACTCATTAACATTAAATAATGATAATGGTTTAACCATTGTTCTATTTAATTAGGTGACGTGGTCATACCACTATAATCCATTCAATTTATATTAAACTGATAAGGGTGTTATACATGGTACACCACTACATTCGTCCATTATCGATCATGATATAACTATTTAGAAATTAATCCCAACACACCAGTAGCTATTTTGGATATATGACGATGAGATCTAATTAGGTACAAAAGGGAACCCCCATAAGGGTAGGAAACATTGAGGCTCGTGACCTCACATGTTTCTTCGGATCTATTATAGTCATTAAGTTCATAAATAGGAAGAACTTTTTATGAAAAAAACAATTTAGGGGAAATGCATGGTGAAACCATAATGCAAAACAACAAAACATATTATAAAAAATAACAACTTTGAGGGATAACAACTAGACCACCCTTGTAACACCCTAACATTTCTATGAAATATGTTTTCAAGTAATTGATTTTGTTGATATATTTTATTTCATGCTACTCCATTTTAATGTTTCACTACATGCAACACTGACTTCGGTTGCGTTACACAAAACACTAAGTTTCTACAAACCATCATTCTATTATTATAATTATTTAAAAAATACCATTATAACCTAGATATTACAATGGAAAATATAAATAGTATTAACAAATTTATGAAATTATATTTTACCCATTTATATATAATAAAATGAATGTTTTTTCTAAAAAAGTCTTTAAATGTGCAAAAGTGTGTTTTGTACCAATCTTTAATAAAAACATCATTATTATATTATATTAATTATATATATATATATATATAATATTTTATAATAGTATTTAAAATTCTTCTTATATGTTTTCTATACATTATATATGAACAAATCCAATTTTACGCATAAAAAATTATTGTTCTAAAAAGGCAGTTTTGCAGCCTTTGGATGGCACACATGTTTTAAATATTTCTTATGAACATTTTATATATTATATTTGAAAAAATAAACTTATTTTTTGAAATTTCAGTGTCAAAAATATACTTTGGTGGAATACTTGGTATTTTTCGTATAAGATTCGTTTTTTGATTAATTGTGAAAAATATTGCTTTTTAATTAAAAACTGCTTTTTCACTTAAATAATATAGTTTGTTAAATTAAATTTTTTATTGTTTATAAAGTATAATTAGATAAATTTTATAGAATTTAATCCAATTTATGTAATTTTAATCAATTTTAAATTTAAATTGAATATAAAATCATTATGAACTTTTGAACATTTTTACTTAAAAAACTTATTTTTTTCATTCTGTCAACATGTTTAATTTTTAATTAATTTCTACAATTTATGTGACTTGAATTTTTAAAAATGAATTGAATATTTTTTATCATATGATTCAAAAATTTTAAGTAGGTCCCTTTTTTTGAAAAATATGAATTGTATGTTTGGTATTTTTTACCACAGTTAAGGGTAAATTAGGTAATTACGTGTAAAAATAATATTATAAATATTATAAAATTACCCAAAAACTTGTTATAATTTTTTGAATTAATAATTTTTTTCTCTATATAGTCAAGGATTTGTTAAGAGAACATTAATGGTCTTATTGTTGCCTATAAAACCTTTATAATATTATATTCAAATGGAAGTCGATTTTCTCATAGTTTATTTTTAACAAGAGAAATATTTTTAACATGGGGTTTTATAAGGGATCTGTTAGACTATAAATATTATATATAAAGATAAAAATATTATATAAATCATGGGGATTTATTTTTAATTTAATGTGTTAAAATAATAACATTAAATTTTGACACAATGACGATGCAGTAATAGTTAACCTTATGGAATAATCAAATAAATCATATTAAAAATATAAAAATAAATATATGTTGACATAATTTGTTTCATAAAAAACTTATTTGGATGAATTTTAATTTTTTTTTATGTTTTAAAATAGTTTTTTCAAAGAAATATAGTTGTTATAATATATTTAAAATGTCATGAAATTAATAGTATCAAATTTGACATTATTGATATTTTAAAACAAATATTATTTTTATTAAATGATATAAAATTCATAAAATATAAATTTTTTAAATACGATAGTTATAATTTGTAAAATTTAATCAATTAATCATTTATTAGTCTTCTTTTATTTTATAGTAATTATATTTACCCTCAAAGCATAAATGAGATGATATCACCATAAGATTTAAAAGGGTTAAATAAGTGTTAAAACAAAATGATAAGTGTTAAAAAAATGCATAAAATTATTTTTATGAATGTATTTAAACCCATAATCATATGAAATTATAGATAAAAAATTTTGGATCCATTTGGATTAGAAAATTAATTTATATTAATTTAATAATTTGATGAATTTCATGAGTGCCCCTCCAATCTTTTAAAAAAGGGCACCCATTTTTCTCTTTTCATCACACTTATAAAGCTATTCAGTTTGAATAATATCTACCAAATTCCATTCATATAATCCCTACCCAAAATATACAGTACTTAATTTAGGATTAAAACCCTCCTTAATGGTATTAAATTCTAAATCAAATGAGCCATTTTAAAGAATTGGTAATCGCTCTAACTGATCAATCTCTTTTTCTACTATTTATTACCTCCTATAAATATATGATATATATCGTAAAATAATATATTTCAAAAATAGTTTAAAATTTAATTATGATTATGAACACCCCATTATGAATACCCTTTACCATCGAAAAAAGTGAAAGTATCGCTCGTGCGTACGTACGGCTTACCGTCTCCACGTAGTGATACAATTTATTTTCCATCACCATATTTTAAGAGTGGGAATTATGATTTTATTAATGTTTATGTATTAAATTTAAGAAATTATAATACTTCTGAAATTATAATATCATATCCACATTTTTACCACCTAATCTCTTAACAAGTTTTAATGTCATGCATGCATACGTATGACTTACCATCTCCACAATGCGATGTGATTCATTTTTCATCTAAATTTAGCACCTTTTGTAATAAGGATAAATTGTATGAATATATATGATATATATAATATAAATAATATTATGTAATTATAATATATTATATAATTTATTTTCTTTTAATATGTCAAGAAAATGTAAATAGTGTTAATGCGTACATAAGACCTACTGTCTCCATGAATGATGTATTTTATTTTTTATCTCTAAATTTCATTAATCACAATTAATACACATATTCTGAATATATATTTATATATGATATTTATATCATTTTAATAATTATATAGATGATTAAATAGTGATCTATGTATGTAAAGACCCGTAAAATTCAAGGGAAATTTTTTTCTTAATTTTCTTTAGAATTTTACAAGAGCGCGGTTTCAGACGGCACCTGATTCCGAGGCCCGGAGTGCCCGGAATTAATTTCCGAAGTTTGGCTCGGGTACGTTCAGTGAACGAACGAGCGGGAATTCCTAACTTTTGATCCGGTGCTCGGAATTGAAATCCGAGGGCACCGATGAACTCGCAGCGCCGATATTCGCTTAAAGAGACCTTTTCGGGAGTTGCGTTTGTTGCGGGTTGAAAGTTAGTTTTGGGGTTTTTAGTTTGAGTTAAATAAAAATTGTGTAGAACAATTTTGTTATAACTTGTTAAAACCTATCAAAGGAGGTTGGAAGTGGGACCCACACCCACTTAACCTCCCTTGGGAGGATTAAGTGTGGTGGGGCCCACATGAACCCCTAATCCTTTCAAATTCTCTCAACATGCTTAACCCCTAATTAAATGACTTGAGTTACTTAATTAATTATGGGAGTTAAACCCTTTTGAATTTCAAACTTTTGAAATTCTAGTGAGTTTTGTGTTAATAAAATAAGATGTTATCTTATTTTTTTTTGGGTTGTTTGTTTGTCTTCTTGAGAGGTGGAGAGCTCTTCTTCTTCTTCAACTCTGACGAATAACTCGAAGAACATTCATCTTGACGAAGAACGCTCAAGCTCCGACGAAGAACGACGCCTCTCTTCTTCATCTTCCGTGTCAACGAGAGGGAACGCCACTCTCCTCGGATTCCCTTCGTCGACATAAGAGATTTCGCCAACGACGTGCCACATCGGACACATCTCTTCGTCAACGGAATTGACGAACGACGACCGCGACGCCCGACCTCCGCGACGTCGTCTTCCGCGGAACCTTGACAATCTTCGAACCTTAAACCAATGTAGGGGTTGTTGATTTTCTTTTTGGTTTAACTATTTTATTATTGATCGTGAATTTAGCAAGTCTAACGTGTGGCTTAATTTATTTAAGTTGCGTTATTATTTTAACGTGAGGGGGCCGGACCGCACGAACACGGCCGAACCCCCCTCCATCGTTTCTTGTTTATTCTTGCGGGTGGAAGCAAGTGGCGTGGTGCCGTCACACCACGCGGATTACCGTGCAATTATTTTACGCGGCGCCGTCGCGCCACGCCGAGGTAGAATCTTCAAGAACGCGACGCCGTCGCGCCGCGTTGAAAGGAATCAAGGCACGGCGAAAGGGGCGCGGTGCCGTCGCACCGCGCCGGACGACGAACACCGCGGCCGGTTCCGGGCCGCGGCGGGACGAGGAGACCACGGCCGGTTCCGGGCCGCGGTGGAAGAGAAGACCGGCGGCCGGGCCGCCGGCGTCGGAAGCCGAAGGGGGGACTGGAATTTCCGGTCCCGTTGAAGAAAACCGGCCGGCCAGCTGGCCGGCCGTAAGGCGTTAAACCGGGGGAATTAATTCCCCCGGCCAACCTACAAAACCCCCCTCTTTATGAGGGGGGCGGTTCTTTGAAGAGAGGGGGGGGGGGCAGCCGGCCCCCCGGTTCGTTTCCAGCAAGCCCCCCACGTGCGGGGGGCGTTTTTAAAAAAATAAAACGGTGAGGCATAGCCGCGCCGCCAGTAGAAAAGCGGGGGGCTTGTTCCCCCGCGTGCAGCCACCTCGCGGCGCCAGGCCGCCGCGGCCCGCCGCGCCGCCGCGCCGCCCAGGGGGGGGGGGTCGGGCCGGGTCGGCCCGGACCCGGACCCCCCCGTTTCGAACCAGTTTTGGTTTCTGGCCCATAACATGAGCCTCGGACCTCCAATCGACGAACCGTCAGCGGCAACGCGATCCTTGGATCGAGACGGTCGTTTCGGTATATCGCACTCAAGGTTTCGGATTACTTTGAGTTCGGCCGGGTTGGTTCGTTTACGAAACCAACCGGGCTTTCGGAGCGGAAACACTCATATCTTGAACTACGAACGTCCGATTGACGCGCCGTCAGTCGCGTTGTGTTCCTCTTAGTGAGACAGATATTTTGGCATACTCCGCCCGAGGTTTGGACGCAGGTGGAGTATGGTCGGGTTGGTTTTTCCTTAAAAACCAACCGGGCCCCGGAGACGAAAATGCCAACAACTCTCAGACCGGGCGTCTGATCGACGCGCCATCTGTTGCGTTGAGTTCCTGTTGACGATACAAAACTTTTGGATACATCAACTCCGGTCTTCGTGACAGTTGATGTATCAACCTCTCGGCTCATGGAGCAGACCCTCCGAACGAGCTTGCTGTGTGCGGGAACCCTAGTGCTGGCTGCGACTGCTACAACTGCTACTACTGCTACGACTACTACTGCTACTGTGACTGCGACGATGACAGTACAGAGATCCTGTGTGGATTCGACGACGACGACTACAGCACTCAGCGATCCTACGTGGATCAGTGCTACAGGTCCTGTGTGGGCCCGATCCTGTGTGGGTCCTTGCGCTCAGTGGTTCTGTGTGAGCCAGTGCCTACAGGTCCTGTGTGGGCCCGATCCTGTGTGGGTCTTTGCGGGGGTTAGTTACTTATCGATCCTTCGTGGGTCCGACGACTTAGATGGATCAGTGATCATCTTTATCGTCCTTGAAGAAGTATACCTGTGTGAGCTGAATCCTATTGCTTTCCTGTGTGGATTGTGTTGTGCAATCCTGTGTGGTTTACGTTTTGCTTTCCTGTGTGGAATACATTTACTATCCTGTGTGGACTGAGTTGTACTTGGGCTCGGAGGTTGGAGCGTATTTGAATTGATGACTTAGGTATATGTATGGGCATATACTTAAGCAGTGTCGGTTGTTACTTCGTGATTGTACATTTCTTCGTGGTTTATCCTTTGTGGATTTTGAGAGACCTTCAGGGGTCTCGGGGTCCCTACTGAGTAGATTATACTCACCCCTGCACGGGCTTTGCCCGCACTACGTTGTGTTGGTTGCAGACGACGAACAACGTTGACCTTAGCTGAGGTTTGCACAGCGGGACGGTACCCGGAGGTGGACCACTGGGCGGGACGTGCTCGGAGCGGACGGCGGGACCCGTGGAGCAGAGGAGCTATCTGTACCCACCCTTCAGGTGGGATTTCCTGTCGACAGCTCGGAGTAGCGGCTTTTACTTTTCAGTTGCTGTTTTCCCTTTCGAGTTGTACTTTACTTTCAGTTTGGGTTTGTATACTGGCCCATTTACTTTTCCGCACTCTCAGTAGTACTCTGCTTTTTTTTAGTGTTTACTTTCCGCTTGCTTACTCTGTGGTGTTTGTATTACTTCTCAAAGGCAATGCCTTCCCTTTTTACTGGGATTTACGCCTTGGTGCTAGTCGCCAGCCCCTGGCCTATGGAAGGCGGGCTTGGGGTAGTCACGGCACGGACCCCGAGGGCGGGTTGTGACAAATTGGTATCAGAGGAGTTCGGTTCTACCGTGAACTCTGATCTTTTCTATGTGAAGCAATAATGTTTAACGTATTGAGTGTGGATATCAGTCCAGGGAGTCCAGTGTTGGTGCGGCGGCCGACGTATCCGTACACCAGGACCCTGACTTCTGATTTCCGACTTAATGCACGAAAACATTGATTGCGTGTCTGTTTCAAAGTTTTCTTTGTGATTACTTATATCAGCTCACCAGGTATACTGTTCTAACCGTGGCGCACCTGTTTCCTTTTCAGGATGGCCACACGATGGCAGCCAGCTAGGGTTCCGAGAGTCGAGCGAGACGACAGCCCACCGAGCGACGAGGCCTCGGTGCAGGGCCCTTTTCCAGTAGTGGCACCGGCGGTAGCTTTACCCGCCGATCCCCCGATGCTTCCAGCAGCAGCCGCTGACGATGCACGTCGCCTCAGCGCACTGCATGAGTTTCAGCGCCAGCGACCGCCCAGGTTTCGCGGGGAGACGGATCCCCAGGCAGCAGAGGACTGGCTGGAGGCAGTGGTTCGAGTGTTTAGGCTAGTGAGGACACCAGCAGACCTCATGGTGATCCTCGCTGCGAGCCTACTACACGCAGCAGCAGGACGATGGTGGAGCTTGATGCTCCAGGTGCACGATGAGGCATCTCTACTTTGGACGGACTTTGAGAGCCTCTTCCGCTCGGAGTTCGTCCCAGCCACCCTTCGTGCGGTGCGCATCCAGGAGCTCCTACAGCTGCGGCAGGGCAACATGACGGTCGCTCAGTACTCGGCGAGATTTACCGATCTCTCGCGCTACTCGACCGACATGGTACGGGACCCATTCTTCCGGGCCCGGACCTTCGAGCAGGGTTTGAGACACGAGATCAGGGCATCGCTGATCTCCCTCAGCATACCGACTCAGACAGGAGTACTGGAGCGGGCTCTTCTGATCAAGAGCTTCCTTGCTGAGTCTACACCAGCACAGCGACCCACCGCAGGGCGGCACGTGGCAGAGTCATCTGCAGCAGGCAGTCGACGGATGACTCAGGGGTCCAGACAGACCAGACCTTCAGGCAGACGATCTCAGGGCACTGGCTCAGCAGTGCGGGGCACACAGCGCGGAGCCAGTCTTCCGAGAGGCAGACAGTGCTACTCGTGCGGCGGGCAGGGACACATGGCTCGTGACTGCCCGACCCGTCGTGCCGAGGAGCAGCAGTCAGTTGATGGACCACCGAGGCAGAGGCAGAGGATCGACCGTGGCGGTCCGCAGGGAGGAGGCGGACGAGGCAGAGGAGCTGGACGAGCAGCTGGTGGTGGCCGACGCTTTGAGGCTCTACCACCACCACCACCAGGAGGTCCACCCCGACCACAGGGAGCTGGCGGGCACCGACAGGCACAGCTCCAGGCAGCAGAGGCCTACGACCACGGCGCACCCGAGATGATTCGAGGTACTATCTGTGTCTATTCCACCCTTGCTGCAGTTCTTATAGACACATGAGCGAGTCACTCTTTCATAGCCGCTGCCCTTGTTCGGAGCTCGGAGATTCCAACAGAGCCGTTGGCTCGATCCTTACGGCTAGAGACTCCTACGGGAGCAGACTCGACGATTACGCACTGGTGCCGGCAGTGTGATCTCACTCTAGGAGGCGAGAGCTTCGGCTGGGATCTTCTTGTAGCAGCGTCGAGGACTTGCGACGTCATCTTGGGCATGGATTGGCTATCTACGGTCCATGCACAGATTGACTGTTTTAGGCGCAAGGTGCGATGTGTACGCACCGACGGGAGCAGGTTCACCTTCACCTGCGAGAAGGGAGCCTTAGCAGCACAGGATGGACTTCCGCGGAGGAGAGGACAGCCCATCACTCATCAGTTGGCTAGCCTTATCCTTGGAGCAGTTGACGTGCGGAGTCCTGGTTTTCCTGCAGTGGTGGACCAGTTTGCAGACGTTTTTCCTGACGACGTTCCAGGGCTACCTCCTCGCAGAGAGGTAGACTTTTATATTGACTTGTACCCCGGGACAGCCCCGATATCCACTCCAGCATATCGGATGGCCCCCGCCGAGCTTCGAGAGCTACGGGTACAGTTGGAGGACTTGCAGGGCAAGGGGTTCATCCGACCCAGTGTTTCACCCTGGGCTTCCCCGATTTTGTTCGCCAAGAAGGCGGACTGGAGCTTGCGACTTTGTGTTGACTATCGTCGCCTGAACCAGGTGACAGTGAGGAACAAGTATCCGCTACCGAGGATTGATGACCTCTTTGATCAGCTCAAGGGAGCACGGTGGTTCTCGAAGATAGACCTCAGGTCAGGCTATCATCAGCTCAGAGTCAGAGACGAGGATGTGCAGAAGACGGCCTTCAGATGTCGGTATGGCCACTATGAGTTCTTGGTTATGCCCTTCGGTGTAACCAATGCTCCAGCAGTGTTCATGGCTCTCATGAACAGGATCTTTCAGCCATACCTCGATCGGTTTGTCGTGGTCTTCATCGACGACATTCTGATTTACTCTACGACAGAGGAGGAGCACGCCTATCACTTGCGAGTTGTTCTTGACACACTCCGAGAGCACCAGCTTTATGGTAAGCTCTCGAAGTGCCAGTTCTGGATACGTGAGGTCCACTTTTTGGGACACGTTATCTCTGAGGCGGGAGTTGCAGTGGATCCCGCGAAGATTGAGGCTGTGTTAGCATGGGAGCCACCCAGGAGCGTGACTGAGGTTCGGAGTTTCTTGGGACTAGCTGGATACTATCGGAGATTCGTACCAGACTTCTCTAGAGTTGCGGCATCACTCACAGCTTTGACGAAGAAGGGGAAACCCTTCGTATGGTCAGACAGATGTCAGCAGAGCTTCCAGGAGCTGAGACAGAGATTGACTAGCGCACCTATCTTGAGGTTGCCTGAGGAGGGAGTAGGGTACGTAGTCTACTGTGATGCATCAGGGACCGGACTCAGATGTGTTCTGATGTAGGAGCGGGCAGTGATCGCCTATGGATCACGACAGTTGAGGCCGCATGAGCAGAACTACGCTACCCATGACCTGGAGTTAGCAGCAGTGGTCTTCGCTCTGAAGACATGGCGACATTATCTGATGGGCGAGCGCTTTACAGTCTTTTCCGATCATCAGAGTCTCAGGTTTATCTTCTCGCAGAAGGACCTGAACCTGAGACAGTGGCGATGGCTCAAGTTCCTCCAGGACTATGACTTTGAGATAGTCTATACTCCAGGGAAGGGGAACGTAGTAGCCGATGCCCTCAGCAGGAGGACGGACATTCAGCTACTCGAGGAGGCGACGGAGCAGCTAGCCTCTTTGCAGATATCCTTCGTGGATAGAGATGGAGCAGCCTTTCTTCAGTCTCTCACAGTCACTCCTCCACTACTGCAGCGAGTCAGGGAGGCATAGTGCGGGGACGCTGACTATGAGACACGGCGTGCACAGATATCCTCGGGACAGGCACCTGATGGTTTCTCCCTTGGAGCAGAACACAGCATCCTTTTCAGAGGACGTACCATGGTACCAGTCGCATTGCAAGAGGAAGTGCTGAGGGAGTTTCACACTTCTCCTTTGGCGGTACATCCTGGAGTGGCGAAGATGTACCAGGACCTCAGACGACAGCACTGGTGGCCGGACATGAAGAGGGCTGTAGCAGAGTTCGTTTCTCGATGCCTTACCTGTCAGCAGGTGAAGGCAGAGCATCAGGTACCAGTAGGCTTGGTACAACCCTTGGAGGTTCCGGAGTGGAAGTGGGATGGCATATCGATGGATTTCGTGACTGGACTTCCACGCACTTCCAGAGGTCACGACTCCATCTGGGTGATTGTTGACCGACTCACCAAGTCGGCACACTTCTTACCCATCAGAGAGCAGGGCTCAGTGGAGAGCTTGGGACGTCTCTACGTTCAGGAGATTGTGCGGCTCCACGACGTGCCATCATCTATCGTTTCCGATCGAGATGCCCGCTTTACTTCCCGGCTTTGGAAGGGGTTACAGGAGGCGTTCGGGACGCAGCTACATCTTAGCACAGCTTTTCACCCTCAGATGGATGGTCAGACAGAGAGGACCATTCAGACACTCGAGGACATGCTCCGTGCCTGTGTCCTCGACTTTGGTCGTAGCTGGGAGGACCACCTACCCTTGGTGGAGTTCGCGTACAACAACAGCTACCACTCCACCATCGGGATGGCACCGTACGAGGCGTTGTACGGCCGACCATGTAGATCTCCTTTGTGCTGGACAAACCCTGGGGAGTCAGCACTGGTGGGACCGGAGATGGTCCAGGCCACGACAGAGAAGGTCCAGGTCATCCAGGAGCGGATGAGGACAGCTCAGAGCCGGCAGAAGTCATATGCTGACAGGAGGCGGAGACCACTGGAGTTCGAGGATGGCGACCACGTCTTCTTGCAGGTCTCACCTCGACGTGGTATTCAGAGATTTGGACGAGGAGGCAAGTTATCTCCGCGCTTCATCGGACCCTTCCAGATTCTCAGCAGGATTGGTGAGGTGGCTTATCGCCTGGCTCTACCACCTCAGTTGCACCGGGTGCACGGCGTCTTCCACGTATCTCAGCTGAGGAGATACGTGCACGACCCGACGCACATCATTGATCATGGGGAGCTTGACGTTGACGATGGGGTGACTTTTACGGAGGTCCCGGTGGAGATAGAGGATCGACAGGAGCGGGTCCTGCGTGGGCGATCGATTCCTCTCGTGCGCATCAGATGGCAGCACGGGAATCTCCAGGAGAGCACATGGGAGCGAGAGGCTCAGATGCGTGCTCAGTACCCTCATTTGTTTCCCTAGTTTTTGATGTATCTTTACGGGGACGTAAAGCCCTGAGGTGGGAGTAATGTAAAGACCCGTAAAATTCAAGGGAAATTTTTTTCTTAATTTTATTTAGAATTTTACAAGAGCGCGGTTTCAGAGGGCACCTGATTCCGAGGCCTGGAGTGCCCGTAATTAATTTCCGAAGTTTGGCTCGGGTACGTTCAGTGAACGAACGAGCGGGAATTCGTAACTTTTGATCCGGTGCTCGGAATTGAAATCCGAGGGCACCGATGAACTCGCAGCGCCGATATTCGCTTAAAGAGACCTTTTCGGGAGTTGCGTTTGTTGCGGGTTGAAAGTTAGTTTTGGGGTTTTTAGTTTGAGTTAAATAAAAATTGTGTAGAACAATTTTGTTATAACTTGTTAAAACCTATCAAAGGAGGTTGGAAGTGGGACCCACACCCACTTAACCTCCCTTGGGAGGATTAAGTGTGGTGGGGCCCACACGAACCCCTAATCCTTTCAAATTCTCTCAACATGCTTAACCCCTAATTAAATGACTTGAGTTACTTAATTAATTATGGGAGTTAAACCCTTTTGAATTTCAAACTTTTGAAATTCTAGTGAGTTTTGTGTTAATAAAATAAGATGTTATCTTATTTTTTTTTGGGTTGTTTGTTTGTCTTCTTGAGAGGTGGAGAGCTCTTCTTCTTCTTCAACTCTGACGAAGAACTCGAAGAACGTTCATCTTGACGAAGAACGCTCAAGCTCCGACGAAGAACGACGCCTCTCTTCTTCGTCTTCCGTGTCAACGAGAGGGAACGCCGCTCTCCTCGGATTCCCTTCGTCGACATAAGAGATTTCGCCAACGACGTGCCACATCGGACACATCTCTTCGTCAACGGAATTGACGAACGACGACCGCGACGCCCGACCTCCGCGACGTCGTCTTCCGCGGAACCTTGACAATCTTCGAACCTTAAACCAATGTAGGGGTTGTTGATTTTCTTTTTGGTTTAACTATTTTATTCTTGATCGTGAATTTAGCAAGTCTAACGTGTGGCTTAATTTATTTAAGTTGCGTTATTATTTTAACGTGAGGGGGCCGGACCGCACGAACACGGCCGAACCCCCCTCCATCGTTTCCTGTTTATTCTTGCGGGTGGAAGCAAGTGGCGTGGTGCCGTCGCACCACGCGGATTACCGTGCAATTATTTTACGCGGCGCCGTTGCGCCACGCCGAGGTAGAATCTTCAAGAACGCGACGCCGTCACGCCGCGTTGAAAGGAATCAAGGCACGGCGAAAGGGGCGCGGTGCCGTCGCACCGCGCCGGACGACGAACACCGCGGCCGGTTCCGGGCCGCGGCGGGACGAGGAGACCGCGGCCGGTTCCGGGCCGCGGCGGAAGAGAAGACCGGCGGCCGGGCCGCCGGCGTCGGAAGCCGAAGGGGGGACCGGAATTTCCGGTCCCGTTGAAGAAAACCGGCCGGCCAGCTGGCCGGACAGAAGGCGTTAAACCGGGGGAATTAATTCCCCCGGCCAACCTACAAAACCCCCCTCTTTATGAGGGGGGCGGTTCTTTGAAGAGAGGGGGGGGGGGGCAGCCGGCCCCCCGGTTCGTTTCCAGCAAGCCCCCCACGTGCGGGGGGCGTTTTTAAAAAAATAAAACGGCGCGGCATAGCCGCGCCGCCAGTAGAAAAGCGGGGGGCTTGTTCCCCCGCATGCAGCCACCTCGCGGCGCCAGGCCGCCGCGGCCCGCCGCGCCGCCCAGGGGGGGGTCGGGCCGGGTCGGCCCGGACCCGGACCCCCCTGTTTCGAACCAGTTTTGGTTTTTGGCCCATAACTTGAGCCTCGGACCTCCAATCGACGAACCGTCAGCAGAAACGCGATCCTTGGATCGAGACGGTCGTTTCGGTATATCGCACTCAAGGTTTCGGATTACTTTGAGTTCGGCCGGGTTGGTTCGTTCACGAAACCAACCGGGCTTTCGGAGCGGAAACGCTCATATCTTGAACTACGAACGTCCGATTGACGCGCCGTCAGTCGCGTTGTGTTCCTCTTAGTGAGACGGATCTTTTGGAATACTCCGCCCGAGGTTTGGATGTAGGTGGAGTATGGTCGGGTTGGTTTTGCCTTAAAAACCAACCGGGCCCCGGAGACGAAAATGCCAATAACTCTCAGACCGGGCGTCCGATCGACGCGCCGTCTGTTGCGTTGAGTTCCTGTTGACGATACAAAACTTTTGGATACATCAACTCCGGTCTTCGTGACAGTTGATGTATCAGCCTCTCGGCTCGTGGAGCGGACCCTCCGAACGAGCTTGCTGTGTGCGGGAACCCTAGTGCTGGCTGCGACTGCTACAACTGCTACTACTGCTACGACTACTACTGCTACTGTGACTGCGACGACGACAGTACAGAGATCCTGTGTGGATTCGACGACGACGACTACAGCACTCAGCGATCCTACGTGGATCAGTGCTACAGGTCCTGTGTGGGCCCGATCCTGTGTGGGTCCTTGCGCTCAGCGGTTCTGTGTGAGCCAGCGCCTACAGGTCCTGTGTGGGCCCGATCCTGTGTGGGTCTTTGCGGGGGTTAGTTACCTATCGATCCTTCGTGGGTCCGACGACTTAGATGGATCAGTGATCATCTTTATCGTCCTTGAAGAAGTATACCTGTGTGAGCTGAATCCTATTGCTTTCCTGTGTGGATTGTGTTGTGCAATCCTGTGTGGTTTACGTTTTGCTTTCCTGTGTGGAATACGTTTACTATCCTGTGTGGACTGAGTTGTACTTGGGCTCGGAGGTTGGAGCGTATTTGAATTGATGACTTAGGTATATGTATGGGTATATACTTAAGCAGTTTCGGTTGTTACTTCGTGATTGTACATTTCTTCGTGGTTTATCCTTTGTGGATTTTGAGAGACCTTCAGGGGTCTCGGGGTCCCTACTGAGTAGCTTATACTCACCCCTGCACGGGCTTTGCCCGCACTACGTTGTGTTGGTTGCAGACGAAGGACAGCGTTGACCTTATCTGAGGTTTGCACAGCGAGACGGTACCCGGAGGTGGACCACTGGGCGGGACGTGCTCGGAGCGGACGGCGGGACCCATGGAGCAGAGGAGCTATCTGTACCCACCCTTCAGGTGGGATTTCCTGTCGACAGCTCGGAGTAGCGGCTTTTACTTTTCAGTTGCTGTTTTCCCTTTCGAGTTGTACTTTACTTTCAGTTTGGGTTTGTATACTGGCCCATTTACTTTTCCGCACTCTCAGTAGTACTCTTCTTTTGTTTAGTGTTTACTTTCCGCTTGCTTACTCTGTGGTGTTTGTATTACTTCTCAAAGGCAATGCCTTCCCTTTTTACTGGGATTTACGCCTTGGTGCTAGTCGCCAGCCCCTGGCCTATGGAAGGCGGGCTTGGGGTAGTCACGGCACGGACCCCGAGGGCGGGTCGTGACAATGTAAGAGTTCTAAGGATAACTAGTCAAAACTTGAACAAAAACTAAGCGTTTGTTACCCGAAACATAACTATAAAATAGAATTGTTAATAAGAAAGTAGTATAAAGTTATAAATAAATTATATATGGTATTATACATATAAATATGGTTCTATGGTATGTTTATACTAATATTATATTTATTATATAAGAGGTTTGAACATATATGAAGGAAGTAAATAGTTAAGGTAAGAGATTTATGTATCGCTTTTATTTATGTGGGACAAATGCCTTATAAACTACTTCTTTCTTATAAGTGGTGATTATAATCCCCATTAATTTCTTATATGATTATTATAAAAAAGATTATGGTATTTTAATTTCAAAATAAATTTATTTCTTTCATGGTGCATATAATTATACTAATTTTTAAGTGATGAGTATTTATTTCATAATCTCATTAGAACTTGGAATTGTTTCATTTCAAGTATTTATTAGAGAATCTTCTATGACCATTTTTTCTAAAAATGTTTTCAATTTTTTTTTTACTATACTAATATGTAATTTTAACGTTATTTTAGTAATTTTTTACGTTTAAATAGATGTTTTGAATGGATTATTTTTTCCATATTCCAAAAAAGGAACTTTTTGAATTTTCCAAAAATGTACGAAAGAAATATATTTTTAACATATATATCATGGATGGAATTTTCCACTTTCTTGAAGACATGATTATTTTAATTTTCATTTATAATATTTCATGTTTATTAACAAAGAAAATTTTTTGTTTTAAAGTTGTGCTTCATTTAAAGAAAATAAAATGTTTTCAAAGTAGAGAGGATATTTTCTTCGAGAATTGTTTTCAAGTCATATGTCAAAACATTTTCTATCTAAGATTAAATTAATTGATGTTACTTATGTTTTTATGGGGATATTATACAATACTACGATTATTATTCATTATTATAATGGTTTGTTTTTATGATATAATTATATTTACAAAACTCATCTCTTTTCTGTGGATTATGATATGATTGAATGATGTTTATGAAATTGATTTCATTCAATGGGTTATGATATGATGAATGATTTATGGTCTAGTAGAACACAAATGTATAATTTTAATTTTTTTTACTATTGGGTCCTATATCTCCCTCTAATGCATTAGGTAATGAAAAATGTTTTACGAGGTCAAAAGGGTACATAAGAGGTGATCCTAATCCTGAACTTGCAGGTACATGGGAGATCATTCTAAGTCCACAACAAGAGGTTACAAAACAGGTCATACTAAGTCTGTAAAAATTAGGTATACAAGAGATTATCCTAAGACCAAAACCAGATGGTACACAGGAGTCCATCCCAAGCCCAAAATAGGTACACAGGTGATTAACACAAGACTAAAATACTATGAATATCATTGTAGGAATCATTTAAATAAGATATTCCAAACTTATGTACATACCAAAACTTCCATGTCTTATGAATTTTTTATACTCTCATGGATTATGTTATTTGATTATATTATTATTCATGCACTATGAACTGTCAATATTTACTCCATGACTCATGTATATGATCTTTGATATGAATTGTATGTTCATCAAATTTTATGCTTATGTTTTTAAACCAACATATTCATGTTATACTTGTGTGTCATATTTTTTTACCCATACTGATCATCTTAGTTCACCCTTTATTATGTTCCCTTTTCTCAGGTTCTAAAGAAGCATTTTAAATAGGATTACTAAATGAGGATATCATTATGAGATATGTTGAATATTCTTCACCAAATTAGAATAATTTGTTCCATGTTTCCAGTGGAACTAAACTATTATGGTCCTAGAGAACCTATTTGTGAAATGTAACTAATATTCATATAAAAATATGTAATAACCATGTTTGATATACCAAGTTGTTATAGTTGGTATCAGTGCAACAATTTAGTTAACTTTTAGAAGCTTGGATGAGAAAAATTTAGTGAGATCGCTATGGATATTTCCTATGATATTTCTTGGGACGTCTCCAAGGATAATATTATAGTTAAATAAATTGTTGAAGTTTTCATAATTCAGACATACTATATGTTATTTTTATGGTAATTTTGTTTTCTTCAATAATATGTTGTGTTCAAACTGTGAATTATGGTTTTATTAAATGGTAGGAACCCTAACGAACTGGGTTAATGTTGATTGTTATGAATTTTTTTAATAAGAAGTCAAATTAGATGGTCAATATAGTAAAGGATGTTGTGATCATGCCTAAAACTTTTTCACATAACATTATTAACATTTTTACCTTCAGAAACTCTTAGACTCACAGAGGAAGAGAATGAAAGAGTTTTCAGAGAATTCTATTAATGAATACCATGGAAAAAAAGTTTCAGTTTCTTGTGTGTCAAGAATGTGGTAAGAAACACCATAATTTATGTATTTTAGGAACAAGAATATTTTTTGATTGTGGAAAATAAGGGAGAAAATAAATTATCTTCAAAGAGAAAATGAAAAGTTTAGTAAACATGGGGGATGATAATGTTATCCATCATAAGGTACTATCAATTGATGAATGATTTAAATATTCAAAGAATAAACATTATGAAAATAAATTTCCTAAGTGGGAATCTCATGAAGATAACCAAAAATGTGTAATAAGTAATGGTTATATTGATGATGATGATGATAATTCAGGTGAATTGTGAAAAGAAAGAGGTATTAAGTAATAGTATGAGGTATCCATGTTAATTTCTTAAGGATGGAGTAAAATAATAATTTTTTAGGTATTTAGATTCAAGAATTACATTATATGAACTATAAAATATATAGGGGTTGTTTAATTTATGTTTTTTGTTAAGGATTTATAAGAATATGTTGAATGATTGTGATAGAATATAATATAAATTTAATAAAAATGTGACATTCATAGTAATCACATGATTAATGTAAAGATAAACCTTAATATTATAATTATTTTAAGGTAATAATTTGTGGATAAAGTGAATTTATCATTACTAGTTACCTTGGATTTGATTAAAAACTTATTGAAAATGTGTTTTATACTATTATTGATGAATTTTAAATCATTTTTGGATTTAAGTAATATATCAAATAATATTTGGAATAAGGAAGTATGAATGTTTTTAATAATTATTTATTGTAATCTGGGTTATTTTCATGTTTCTGGAGAACATATGATGAAGGTAGTCACATGTTTGGTATGTGACAAACAAGTTAAACTTTCTAATATATGGGGGTCTATTTTAATATGATTTTAATCAATTTTTTTGCATTATTTTATCATTTTTGGACATTCAAATTTCTTAAGGGTTACAAGATTAACCATTTATGAAATGATTTATGATTAAATTCAAATGGTGTTTTAGATTATAGTATTATCATGCCATATTAGGATTTATGCATTTTGGATAACATGTTCTAACCATTTTGTTGCAATGAGGATTAGGGATATATGGAAAAAAATATCTTCTAATTATGAATCTCATGATCCACTAGTTCTTCAGGCATTACAATTTCAACCTCATTTCTTGGAGTAAGATATGAATATAATATTAATCATGGCACAACCAAAGTGTGAGATTGTGATTACGAGATGAAATAAAGTAAGAATATCTTATCAATTGATTTTAAAATAAAATGTCATCCAATTAATATAATTTATGATGATAGTATTTACATTTCTCATACTTATTTGGTCAATGGTTTTTTATTCAATAACCATATAATGACTATATTCACTTTCACTCTCCATAAAAACATGATATTTAGATTTCTCTATAATTTCTACGATTTAACTTCCCACTTATGTTATCCTATATAGAATCATAGTTTTAACTAACTTTGGGTAACCATTATGTTTCTAACTATCCTTTTTAAAACTAATTTTTAGTATTCATTTTTATGATGTGGGTTTCTATGAATGAAAATTTCAAGTATTAAACATTTGACAACCCAGATGAATTTCATGGGAGAAATTCCTTTTAAGGGGGGTAGAATGTAACACCCTAATATTCTAATGTAATATATTTTTAATTAATTTTTTTATTTGTTAGATTTCATTAAACTTTACTCCATTTTAAGCTTGCTCTATATGCAACACCAGCTTAGCTTACATTGCACACAACACAGAGGTTCTATGAAACATCATTTAATTATTGTAATTATTTAAACAAGATAATTATAACCTAACTGTTGAATGGTGAATATGAATAGGATTTTATGAATTATGAAATTATCGATTAAAAATGTATATATCATTATTTTAGTAATTAATTATAAATCAATTGAAAACACTTTTCAAAATAAAAAGAAATGCTTCTCAGGAAATCTATTTAAATGTGCACGAGAGTGTTTTATACCAATAAATAATAAAATAAAAATTATTGGATTATATGAATGATATATATAAAATATAAAATATAATATTTAACATTTGTATTATTTTTTTTATATACATTATCTAATAAAAATTTCTGATTTTACTCATAAAATAAGTATTTTTCTAAAATGAATTTTTATCCACCTTTTAATGGCACACTTATTTTAAATCTTGTTTTTGAGACTTTTATAAATTTTATTTGAAAAAATAAAATTCTTCATTGAAATTTTAGTACTAAAAAATTACTTTGGTTTAGTATTTGGCATTTTAATAATAAGATTCACTTTTTTATGAATAGTACAAAAAAATTGAATTTTAATTGAAAATTCTTTTTTCATCTAAATTATTTATTATCTTAAATTATATTTTGGATTGGTTTTAAATTATAATCGGAACAATTTTATATCATTTAATTTAATTTATGTCATTTTAATCAATTTGACATAGAAATTGAAAATAAAAACTATGTGAACTTTTTAACATTTTACTTTAAAAAATTGTTTTCTCGTTCCTTCAAAGGGATTAATTTTTAATAAATTTCTATAATTTATATGTCTATATTTTTTAAAAATTGATTCAATATTTTGAATCATAAGTTTATCAGTTATCAAGTAGTTTTATTTTATTTTTTTGTAATATGAATAGTAACCTTAGTATTTTTCTACCGTGATTAAAGGTAAATTGAGTAATTAAAGGTAAAAATAATATTATAATTATTATAAAATTACTGTAACACTTGTAGTAATTTAATGAGAAAAATATTTTTCCTCCCAAATCATTAAATTCTTTTTTATGAGACCATTCATGGCCTTTTGGATGACAATATAACCTTTATAATATTATAATAAAAGGAAAGCCAATTTTCTCAAACTTTTTTTGAATAAGAGAAATATTTTTAATATGGGGTTGTATGAAGGCTATGTTGTACTATAATTAGTATATATAAATATAAATAATTAATCTACCTAAATAATATTTATTTATAATTTTTAGTGATAAATAATTACCTTAAATGGTGACATAATAGTGTTGGAGTAATTGCTTAATTAATGGTAGATTCAAATAACTGATATTAAAAATATTAAAAAAATATAATTTTTTTGTAATTAATCATATCACCAAATTTTATGGATGAATTTTATATTTTATTGATGTTTTAAAGGAATTTTTTCTAATATATCTGGTTGTTATGATATTTTTTAAAATTCAGACAATGAATAGTTTCAAAGATGACATTATTGATATTTAAAAATAAATAATATTTTAAGAAATGATATAAAATTTATAAAAATATCAATATACGAAAAAATGAGGGGGATAAGTCTTAAAATTTCATAAATAACTCATTTATTGGTATTTTTTTCATTTAATTTTAATTATATTATACCTCAATGTGTAAATTACATGACATCACGATAAGTGTTAAAAGGTTAAATAAGGGTAAAAATAAAAAGATAAGGATTAAAAAATAAAAACTTTTATAAATTTCTTTTTATGAATTTATTTTTACCCATAGTCAAACTATATTATTAATAAATTATTTTTAAGAAATTTATATTATAAAATAAATTTATATTAATTTAGTAATTTGAAGAATTCCTAGAGTGGCCCTCCCCTCTCATATAAAGGGACACCCAATCGTCTCTTTTCATCACAGTTATAAACCAATTTTGTTCTGATAATATTTACCCAAATCACTAACTATAACCCCTCACAAAATTCTAAATACATTATTTAAGTCACAAAACACTCTTTATAGGTGTTAATGTGTTTATCAAAGAAGACATTACAAAGAAGAGGTAATCGCTCTAACTAATCAGTCAATTTTTATATTATTCTATAACTCCTCTAAATAAATGATATATATCTTAAAATAAAAACTTATGTTTCCTAAATATTGTGAATTTTTTTTATTATTATGAACACCCCATTATACATCCCCTTTCCCATCGATCAATATGTGAAGGTATCGCTCCGATGTATGCATGGCTTATTGTCTCCATGTAGTGATACAATTCATTTTCCATCACCATATTTTATGAGTTGGAGTTATGACAGTTTTAATTTTTATATATTATATCTATTAGATTATTATGAATCTATAATTACAATATCATATCTACCTTTTTACTATCTAATATTTTTGAAAAAGATAACATCACTTGTGCATAGCTATGGAAAACCATCTCTATGATATGATATGATTCAATTTTCATAAATATTACACATGGGTGGTAATAATGATTAATTTTATGAATATATATGATATATATAAAATAAATAATAACATTAAATTGTAATATATAATATATTTTCTTTTTTAAAATATTATTTGATAATTAAATCAGTGTTTATGTGTACGTACGACCTATCATCTCCATGAACAATGTATTTTATTTTGTGTCTCTATATTTTAAAAAACACCCTAAATAAATATATACAGAATATATATATATATATGATAATTATATCATTTTTATAATTCATTCTATGGTTAAATAAATATCATTGTAAGAGTTCCAAGGATTACATGTCAAAACTTGAATGAAAAAAAGCAGTTATTACCCGAAACATAACTTTAACATGGAATTGTTAGTAAGTGATTAATATAATGTTTTATGTAAATCATATATGGTATTATATATATGAATATGGTTTTATGGTAGATTTATAATAAAATTATATTTACTATATAAGAGGTTTGAAAGTATATGAAGGAATTCCAGACATGAGGTAAGTGATTTATGTCTCATTTTTATTTTTGTGGGACACATCCCTAATACACTACTTTTTTCTTCTACAGAGTTTTTATACTACACATGAATATATTTTATGATTATTATCTATAATATTTTGGTATTTTTATATCTATATAACTTTATTTATTTCATGGGGCACACTATTATATTGAATATAAAGTTATGGTACATTTATTTCAATATCTCATCAATATTTGGGATTGTTTCTTTTCAAGTCTCTATTAAAGAATATTTATCTTCTATGTCTATTTATTATAAAAATGTTTTCAAAAATGTTTTTTATTATCTCATGTGTATCTTTAAAGTCAATTTTACCCATTTTTTAATTTTTAATACACCGTTTTATAGGAATATTTTTTTTCATTTTCCAAATGAGGAACTTTGTGACTTTTTTGAAAATGTATGAAATGAATGTTTTTTTAATTTATACTGCAAGAATGGAATTTTCTACCATTATGAACCAATAATTATTTTTAGTTTATTTTAATATTCTCTAGGGTTATTTTCAAAGAATATTTTTTCTTTATGAATTTCACATCATTTTAAGAAAAGAAAACTTTTTCAAATCCGAATGGATATTTTCCTCAAGAATTTTTTTCAAGTGATATCTCAAAATTATTTTTCATCTAAGATAATTTTTTTTGATGTTTCTTATTTTATACATGGGATATTATTCAATGCTACCATTATTATTCTTTCTAATAGCCGTTTATGTTTTTAGTGGAATGATATTTACGAAATCCATTTTTTTCCATGGGTTATGTTATTATTGAATGAAGTTTATGAAACCCATTTCATTACATGGGTTCTGATATGAGGAATGATTTAGGTTCTTATGGAACAAATATGTATGGATTTTATTATGTGTTTTTTGGGACCTATATCTCCCTCCAATAAATTGGGTAATGATAAATGTTCTATCAGATAAAAAGGGTACATGGGAGTTCATCCTAATCCTACAACAATAGGGTACACAATAGGTCACCCTAACCCATAAAAAGAGGGTTCAGAGTGGGTTATCCTATGCCCACAACAATAGGGTACTTAAGAAGTCATCCTAATCCTAAAACCAGAAGGTACATGGGAGGTTATCTCAATCCCTATGTTGGTACATGGTTGATTTTCCCATGCCTAACATACTATGAATATTTTGTTAGGAATCATTGACATAATAAATTTGAATATTTTGTGTATAAGACAACATACATGTCTTATGTTGTTGTTACTCTCTCATGGATAATGTGATTTGATTATATTATGATTAATGTCTCATAAATATCCAATATTTATTACATGACACGTGTATATGATACTAGATATGTAGGGAATGATCTTAAAATATTATGCTCTTGTTTTAATACCATTATGTTAATGTTTTGCTTACCTATCTTCCTTGTTTACCCTTAAAGAGCATCTAATCTCACTGTTTATTATGTTTCCTTTCCTCAGGTTATAAATAATTTTTGTATGTATGACTACTAAAGGGGTAGATCTTTATCGATGATGTTGAATATCTTTAAAGAAATTAGAAGAATGTTTTATAAGGTTCCAATCGAAGTAAACTATTCTGGTTCTCAGTAATTTGATTATAAAATGTAATGTATATTCATATAAAAATATGTAATATGAATGTTCAAAAATCTCAGATCATTATAAACTACCATATACATGTATAAGAGCACTCTTCTAGTATCAGCCATGGTTTTTTCGGGATTTAGAGAAAATTGAGGAACAGATAAACACCTTGATAATAGGGAACATGAGCCTACACCTAAATAACTCTTTCAAGAGAAAGGAAAATGGGATAAATCACATGTGGAATAGATTACTCATAAATAGATATTCAATTATACTAACAGTGTTTGAATCTGTGTTTGGATGGAAAAATGGAACCAAATCCTAGCATGATTCACTTAAGGAGATCAATAAGAGAATGGAAGGCTCTTTTATATTATAGAATGATGAAAATGGAAGGATGGCTGAGGATATAACTCATTAAGTGTAAAAATGTAATTTCCCCCAACTTTTAAAGGGGAAAATGGTCTGTCTAGATAGTTTTCCAAACTATGGACCAATTGTGAATTAGGTACTATAACCAAAGGGGACATTCATGGTTAGGCTACAAAATTTGATAAATAGTGTTCCAACCATGCTATATGGATCAACTAAACATTACAATCTATCCAGATAGTTGTGTGGCCCTAGACACATGATTAGAAAAAAAAAATCACCCTACTTGGACCTCTGAAAATCCATACATTTTTAGAAGATATTGTATTGACTGGGTCACTTGGTTTCTACTAACCATGTGGCCCAATTATTTTCTCCACCGGTGAGGGTTTTATGATCCCAACAATCCTCGAACACCTATAAACATCTGTGAAATCATTATGCATCCATATTAGGTCGAAGATAAAGAATTAGACCAAAATTAGGATCTGTACATCATATAAAAACTAGTTTCTTACAGTATTATCCTCTCAAATCAATTAGTCTTTGAATCTCACTTCCAATGGTGGTGAAATGTTGCCTAAGAACAAATATAGCCATTGAGAATGTATTTCTGCCTCCCACTCCAATGTATTATCGCTTATTTAGTCATGAAACCAAAACAAATTATTAAAGGGATACACCATACATGGATAAACATTTTACTCTATTCAACAATGCATATAGGATACTCATCAAAGGAATAATCAACATCAAGTTATAAAACCTTTATATCAAAATTATTAGATGGGTCGACATGATAACGAGGAAGATATGAAATGCGTAAGCTTTCGTGCATGACACGGTACCTATAATGTAATAGAAACCAAAATTATACCTATATGAATATCTGTAATATTTAAAATGGATCTAAAAAGTGAGGTGATAGCTTCCCTTGCCTCGGTATCTGGGTGTGCCCAAGCCTGGGTGATACCCGTAAGGAAACATGATCATTGACCTCGAACTCTAGAGTTCTAATATGGAGATCAACATAATATTTCTATCTATAATGAGTTGTAAATATTATATTAATATTCATATGAACCTACTATTAGGCCTCATGAATAAGACTAGGAACTATTATAAATTCCTCTCCTTCCTCTAACCAGCACAGGGGGGAACAACATGACCTACCGTACTGGGCCTCATAGAGATCCATATGAATTTTCATCTGATAATTGTTATTATAGGAGAACTATATGAGAGTAATATATAATTCCCATGAACTAAAAAAATTAAGGACTTGTTCCCAGAGAATTCTCTCCTACACCTGTATGGTCTGCTCCAACTGGCCATTAGTCTAAGGGTGAATGTTTGTGCTCAAAATAAACTATGTACCTATATCATTCTGTAAACCCTACCCAAACATTTATGTGGAACAAACATCAAGATATAAAATGTTAGTATGAGGGAAACCATGAATTCCTATAATCTCAAGGACATACAATATTCTAATCTCATCCACTGAGAATATCTTTGATATAAGAAGGAATTAAGATACTTTCTTCATTTGATCCATTACTACCCTAATTGTATCTCTACCTCATGGAGGCCCCATTAAGAGAATGATAAAATACTTTAATACATCATCACATTTAAATTCTAGGGATGGTAATGGTTATGACAATCCAACAGGCCATTGGTGGTCTTCCTTCACCTACTGATAAGTGAACACCTTGTGAGAAAAAATGTTATCTGATGTTTCATCCATCACCACCAATACTTTCAGTGCATATCATAATAAATTTGGGAGATTCCCAAGTGAACATCACACATAGAATCATTTATACCATGCATTATATTCTCTCTTAGGTCTATGGGAACCCAGATATTCCCATGTACATGAAGGATTTCTCCATCATTAATAGACTAATCCAGAGGCATGTCCTCACCATAAATACTCTCCCATAGGACCAAGCCTTCAGGGTATGAAATTTTTTTCATATTCACTCTCTCTATAAGATAACAGGTCACTGATAATTAAGAAATTATATACTTTCCATGATGGTCCTGCACTTCTATTTGAATCTCATAGAACCCGTCTATATGATACCACTCGCTAATGGTAGTTGGTACCTCATATATTTGAGTTCTCCTGCTTAATGCATCATTAATACTATTGATTCCCCTAGCATATAGGCTATATGAAAGTCAGATAGCTATAGATATTAAACCCATCTCTACTTACTATTCTTTAAGTAACACTGCATGAAAATATATCAGAGGATTGTTTTCTCTGTAAACACCACAAAATTCTCTCCCAAGAGGTAATGCATCCAACAATGTAATTTTTGAACAAAAACTACCAAATTTAGATCATTTTATGTGTAATTACCCTCTTTAGGCCTAAACTAACATGATACATATACAATTACTCAATCTTCCTACATCAAAACTACTCTTATCCTGATATACAATGGACCACAATAAACTGTATAGCTATTTCCCAGCTACGGAAGAATCATGATTGGTACTGAAGTCAATCTCTCTTTCATCCCCATAAAGGATATTCCACATTATAATGACCACATAAACATCATTAATTTATTCGTAAATATCTTAAGAGTTTATTCTAATAATGATAACCATTTTAGGAAGTGAATGTAAAATCTAGCTATCCCAAATAAACTACATCTATCCAAGATGTTATTGGGATTTACCCAAGTAACCATATCTCTCACCATATCTAGGTTAAGTAAAACTCATTCCTTTGAGATAATATGACCCAAGAAGTTAACCTTGTTGATCAAAAAGTGACATTTAATAATTCTTTCATATAGTTGGTGCTCTTTTAATATATTCAAAATGATCTCAAGATGGGTGGGACGGTCACTTCGAGTGCGAGATACACCAAAATCTCTATTGTGAAGACCTCCACAAAAGGAATATAGAAAGGGATAAATAAACCATAATCATTAAATCCATTAATATGGTAGGAGCATTCATAATACTGAACAACATAACAAGATACTAATATAAATCATAAAAATTATGGAAAGTCATATGTGGAATATTTGGATGCCTGAATCAATCCTGATGACAACTCGATCTCATATTGATCATTGAGAATACCCTTTATCCTATAAGCTAGTCAAAAAGATCATCTTGATGAGGTAAAGGGTACTATATCTCTATAGTAATATGATTCTATTTCTGATAATCCAAAAATATCCTAAGGGTTCTGTCTGACTTCTTAGTGAAAAGGACATGTGAACCCGAAGGAGAAGTATAGAGTTGTTTAAAACCCATGGCCTAAAAATCCAGTAGCTACTTATTCATCTCTTGTAAATAAGTAGTAGCCATCCTATAAAAAGGAATATATATTGGTGTAGATCCAATAACTATATTAACATTAAATTATACCACTGTCTTAAAAAGTATTCATGATAATTAATTGGGGAAAACATCCCTAAATCAATTGATTATAAGAGGGAATTCACTTTTATGTAATCCCTAATCATCAATAAAAAGGATAGCAATATGGGATGTCACACAACCTGGTATAAGATGCTCTGGTTCATCTCAACATGTCTGTAAGTCCCACTCAGCCTTGTGAATATAAGTACAACCCTATAGAGATGTTAATGAAAACCTCCCACGACAAAAATCTACATAGCCATGATAGGGAACAAAGCAATCCATCTCTAGAATGGCATAAAATCTCATAATCTCAAGGATAGAGAGGTCCCATAAGAAACTATGGATTCCTACCTCAAGAGGAAAATCCCTACATTTTTTTACACATTATGATCATAAATCCAAATGTTTATCAAGTGTCATAACACCACAGAAGTACTCATCATGAAGCCCAATGCATTCCACAATACCCATAGAAATAAAAGAATGTGATGTTACTATATTGAATAAGGAATACACTGTAGTAGAGGCTACAATAATATTACCTAGAATAGTTGATGTCCTGATACCCTTCTCCTCCAGGGTAGGATTCACTAAATAAATTTAGCTTGATCTATGGCCTTATGCTCCACACTCACTACCTAGAGTGGGTCCACTCTTCTAGAATTGTTTATCAGAATCCTAGAAAATATGACTATAACCTCCTCCTATTATTGTTCATCCAATTTTACTCCAACTACCTGTCTGTTAAGGTGCTACTGATCCTTGTCTTGAAGGTGGAGCTAGCAAAGATCTTCCCCCACTCAGTATAGATGGAAAGGATCTATAGGAATGGTGAATATTTCCCACTCTACCATAGTCTTGATAGTCAATGGGGTCCCTAGAACACATGGAATTTTTATTCCCATACTTCCCACATAGATGGAATACAACATAACTATCAGTTAGGATCACCTGGTTATTGATGCTTACACATAATGTCTCATAGAGTTACTTCGAACTGCTAGTGAAACATGTAACATGTTGCAATTCTAATCCTCCTTGGATCACACTATCTGCATCCATTAGGTTTTCCTTAGTGATAATAGCATGCTTCACTATATAGTATATAGTAGCCAACATGAATGTATTTAACTCAAAAATAATTGGATGTTGAAGGCCATCCTCAAATCACATTTCTTTCACTAGATCATTACGATATAGATACGTTCATTGCACTAAAGCTATGTAAAATGAGATGAATAGTTCATAACGATCATAAAACCCTATTTCATGTTCATGAACTTTTGGAAATAATAAATTCTGAAGGTCTCATGGAAGAACATGTCCTAGAATCACAACTAAAAAAAATCCTTCCATGTCACTTCTCGATACTGAATTGTCTGGTTTAGATTACACTGCCAATATTTAGTAGATCCAAAAAAATATAAGTGTTGAGATTTACACTCCTCTCATGAGGTGTCACAATATTCTCAAATGTAGATATAAATATCTTGATCCATAGGTATATGGCCTATGGTCTTCCATCCACAGAAAACCTCAGAAGATGTTGTTGATAGAAAGCCTGAATTAATTACCACATAGAATGGAAAGAGTGAGGAGGTCATTGTATCATAATTATATGTCAAAAAAATTATTAGAACTAGAAATCATCACCCATGTCAAGAATAGTAAGAGTTTCGTTAGGTTTATCTATCGAAGGTATCACTATTGGATTAGGTCCCACCACATCCAGGATGTGGTTTTCACCACCCTCATGGAATATGACAGGAGGAAGTCATGGATGAATTTATATACAAATTCCAAACACATGCCTCTAAAATTTTCAATAAGTGCATAATCCACTAATATAAGAAGTGAATAGGTAAAAATCCATTATCTGTAAAACTAACCACTATCCCAAATCATAATGCTTGGTCTGTGTGGTATATTCGATCAATAACGACGCATGAGATGATACATAAATCCCACTAATAAGGATGATTTTTGGTAATTCTCTAGGTTTTAAATTTTCAATTCCATTTTCTATACATAGTTATATTACAATTCTATTTAAATTGTTGAAACAAATGAATCACCACTTTTGGTCCATAAGGGATCATACACCTCATTAACCAATTTTTGTTGTCTACTTAACCCAAACCATTACACATTATAGTCCATGTGACCAATGGTCAATCACTCAACATGGCATAATTGACTACTTCAGGTGCCTACTGTAGCCTAAGAAAGAAGACATTGTTTAGGTTATGGACGGAAATCTATATACTAATTATGAATCTCTATTACCTGTATAAAATCTTAGTTAATTATATTTATATAATTCAAATAACTCATACAAATCATAAGTAGTGAAATAAATAAAATGATTTTATATGGCATGGAATATTCATGGCATGTGGATTTCCTAGAAGGTACCTAAAAGGCTGCATGATCGATGATTCCTTTCCCTAATCTCATCATGGAAAGGATATAAGGTAGACCTCAATCATAATATCAATAACCACCACATAGAATGTGGTTCACCCAAATTCAAAATAAAAAAAACTATAATGGGTATAATATGGAACAATAATTCCTTATAATAGGTAACTTGGAATTACAACGAATGTGGGTTAGCTACTCCCAGGAACAGATTATAACCATGTATTGAATAATTCATAATATCTTGTATATTTTATCAAAATATTAGTGCAATAATAAACCTTTAATACCAATTTGTGACATACTAACATGGGTGAAAATTTGACATGCCTCAAATCGGTGGGTCACATGGCCTCAAGCATGCCTCCTTGTACAGCAAAGGCTATCAACTAGAAATGAGAACCTTGGCTATTTATGTGGGGAGACTATGCCCTATGGTCATAGTAGCACAATAGTGTAATAAATAGATAAATATCAAAATCATATCAATAATATAAAATAAAATGGAAGTACATGTGAAAATCCAATCAGTAAATGATAATAAAAATCAGTAAACTGAATCATTCACAAAAGATGATGATTTCTTGTCTCTACTAAATAGGGAAAACATCTACACATGGAAGCCTACAGCTAATATATTACATGAAAAAAAAGGTACAAAAAAGGTCCAAATCTATCCAATCATATTTAGCTCCATCTCAGTCATCTTATACCAAGATACCATCCTATGTCATTCAAGAAGTCACACATCCATAATTAGATTCTTCCCCTTATTTAAACCTTCAATAATATATTTTTTCTCTGTACCATCGGAGGCCTAGATAGTGTGGGAGATAAACTAAGTATGAAACCACCAAAAAATCCTATAAATATCAATTTAGTGCGAATAATTTGTCAGTGATTAGGTAATAAGGGAGAGTGGTAAAAAAAACTATAAACGGTCAGTTTTGGTTATAGAAGGACACCAAGCCGAGGATACTTACTTTAGCCTAAATTTGATGTTCTCAAAGAAAGTAACCAGATGCATACACATATGTGGACTATTTACGTAGTGACATATACAACCATATATGTGTATATTTCCACTAGTCTGGACCTAATGTGTAACTCGAAGATCTATAAATTGTAGCATGAGTATCATAAGCATCAAGAGACTCCATGAATAGATTCATAGTAATAAGGTACACCATGCCGAGTTTCACAATAGTAAGGGTATTTCGTGCCTAGTATTACATTATGGGTCTTTATGCTCATATATATAAAAAGGACATCATTCCAGCATATCAATATCATAGGGGTCACCAATCTCGTATCACAAGAATAGGGGATTCCATACCAAATAATATATAAGAAGGGTCTCTATGCCCCATATCACAGCAAGGGGTTTGATTCCTATGTAATACATAATATGGTTCATAATGCCCAATTTAAAATAGAAGTATCTTCATGCCCAGTAATATCAATTATAAATTGTTAAAGTCTTTAATCATAGTAAACAGTTAAATCATAACTCATTAACATTTTATAATGAAAATGGGGTAACCATTATTCCATTAATTTAGGTGATGTGGTCATACAACTCACCTCTATTTAATTCATCTTAAACTGATAAATGGGTAATCTATGTTACACCACTTCATTCATCCATTATCGATCATGTTATCAATATTTAGAAATAAATTCAAACACACCAGCAGGTGTTTTGGCTACATGAGCAAGTGATCCAATTAATAAGATAAAGGGCACACCCATAGGGGTGGAATACATTGAGGTTGATGAAATCACATGTATCTTGGGATCTATTAGAGACTTTATGTTCATAAACTGGATGACCAATTTATGACAGATTTAATTTAGGTGTAACACATAATAAATCTGGAATACGAAACAATGACACATATTATAAAACATCTCATATTTAAGGGATTTAAACTATACATCTTACCTTATTCATGTTGAGGTGAACTCTTCCATTATTGGCCTTTGGTTTTATCTATATTAGGAGGAAATAGAATAATATATTAATATTAAAATAATATGTAATATAAAGATGCACCTAAATAAATTTTTCAAGAGAAATAAAAACAATGAAAAGGACAATAGGAATAGACTACTCACTGATGGCTTTCCAATGAGACTGACAATGTTTGAATTGGAGTTTGGACGTACAAATGGAACCAAATCTAAACATGAGGCACTTGAGGTTATCAATGGGAGAAGGGAATGATCTCCTGTATATTGTAATGTAAAAAATAGTAGTTTCAAGGATATAACTCATCAAGGGTGAAAAGTAATTTTCACCCAACATTTAAGGGGGTTCCTGGTTTGGCTGCCCAGTTGTCCAAACTGTGTGCCAACCATGTGCATGGTTGGTCCTCAAGAGGGGACCTGCAAAGTTATGCTACATAGTTTGAGAAACAGTGCACCAACCATGATATATGGATCTAATAAATATTTTAGACCACCCATAGGGGAATTCATCCCTGGGACCATGTTTTGGAATAATTTTACACCCTTTTTTCTCCTCTTAATTCCTCTCATAGTTAAAAGAAACCTTGTGTACTCACATAGATAGTCTCTACTAAACACGTGGAAAAACTATTTTCCCCACCGGTTAGGGTTTCATGCTCCTGACAAGACCCAAACCCCTAAAAACTTATGTGATCTCGTTATGCATCCTTTTTTGGTCCAAGATAATGAATTAGACCAAAATTTAAAGGATACACACCTCATACAAAAAATAGATTCTTACATGTAATTAAAAAACCCACCACTAAAAATATATTTTATCATGGAAAAATGAAACCGTTTAAAAAAATGAAAGCCATCATTAAATGTTTAGTGAATTACCTTTTATATAAATTTAGAACGATCACTAAATCTAAAAACACCATCACCATATTCTATTTTTTAGTAGTTTAGTTATGGTATAGACGTGAAGAACTGAATCAAAAGAAATGGTATGTTAATATGTAGTTGGTAATGGTGAATATCATGGTGTGTTTGAAAATTATTATTTACAATGGTTTGTACAGACACATGTGTAATAGAATATGTGGAAGTTTTCAAATATAACTAATTAAAATGGGAAGATATGGTTTAGTTATTATATAGTGGATGTCATAGAGCATGCAAGGTTTTCCCAAATAAACTTGAAAGAGTAAATGATTCCATTAAATAGGTTGTATAGTAGGGAATTTTTAAGAGGTTCATATAATGTTATGGTTTAAACCATAACATTTCGTAGTGGTTCGTGATAAGGGTACATTAAAAAAAATTCTTCATCTTCTCAGGATGTGTTTGTTTTAATATTGTGGTTTTTTTTTGTTGAGGGACGAGATAGGCTTAACAATTATGGTAGGATGATGTTAATGTATTTATGAGCAGAGATATGGTAAAAATATAAATATCGAGTTGGAATTAAAATCCTGAAGATACTGATAAAATTTTCAAGTATCAACATGACATGGATATATTTATATTAAAACATGAAAAATTGTTTTATACATACCATGTTCCTGGAGTAGAGATATTATGAACATGATCATAACCATTAATAAATTTGTTAGATACACGGATTGAAATATGAATTATTCTTATGAATATCTAGAGCGAGATAGTTATGAATAAAGGTATTGGAAAATATGGCAAATATAGAGAGATGAAATCATTTATATATTTGGTTTTGGGAATAATATTAGAGAATATATAAATTTAAAAAATATTATATTAAAAAATATTATATATAAAAGGATGCCTAATTATTAATGTAATTTCATTATTATATCATGTTTTTTTAGAATATGTTAAAGTTTAATGAAGCTAATTTAATTTTGGAATTATTATTAAGTTATACTTATATATTGCTAAAATGGAGGTTTTTTAGATGATAGAAATCAAATCTCTCTCAATAAAGAGTCCATCACATTATTCAATGGATAAGAAGAAAAAAAAGAGTTTATCAAAAAAGAATCATATGAAGAGTTTTTTATATATAGTGAATCAATAGTCTATGATAATATTACAGAGACATATAAGTCTATAAAATTTTATCATTCCTCAACAAAATTTGTAGAGAAAGAAGAATATTGAGTCTCCCATACGTGATATGAAAGTGATCCCTAAATATTATCTAAAGTTGGTGAGCCTTAGTGTTGTTTTACCACTACCTAAACATTTTATCCACAAAAAATGTAGAATAGTTGATTTTAGTGCACTAGAAAATAATATGGTGTATGCTCCTTTGATGTATTATAGTATGAGTGAACCAAGTAATTATTCCATAATTATTATATGATTTTTTATGAAATTTTATAAAAGATAATTCATTTTATTAATTGGTTATATTATTTTCCATCCAAAAAAGGAACAAGATCTCAAAACAGGAGCTGGTTATGTGAGGAAAAAAACTTATTTTGAATAAGAAGTTGATTCAACCAACCTCTCTATGTACCTTGGATCTTATATCGTATCCCATTGGTCCTAACATGTTATATGAGTTATTATATGTTAGGACATGTAATTTAATCAAAAAAATATTTTTAATGATTTTTTTACATATATATTCATACACAAAGCATCTAATTTTTTACACTCATTATTTTGTTGGTTGGAAAAGAAGATTCTTTATTTCATATAGACTCATAGTGGGGATCTCTTAGAATACATATATCATGATACTATTTTTAAAATATAAATTGAAATATTCCAAGACACATAGACCCAAAGTATCTTAGTTTTAGTTATAACCAATAATCAATTCAATAAAAATATCCATTATGTTATTTTTGTGAGAAATTTAAATATTAAAATGAATATGTATAAGTTTGGATGAAATTAAGTATTTTTTGTTACCCCTATGAATAGTTGATTATAATTATAGAGTTAATATGAATGCAATGGATAAATCTATATAAAACATACTTATATAAAAAGTAAAAAGGATGATTCTCAAGAAGAGGAAATCCCTAAAGAATAAGGATGTCTTATCAAGGTATTTTTTTATTGGTTTTATTATAATATCTAAAACAAATAATATTTTTGAAGATATTTTTTATATTGAAATAATGATTCCATGATGTTAGTCGAAAAAGATATTGATTCGATGAGATATGTGAAAAAACATCCCTTCATCAATAAAAAGTTTAATTATTTACTAGAAAATGGGAGATCTATTAATTATCTAAAGATATAAGGAAATTAGAGATCATTAAATGGAGTTGAATGTTATTTTCTGGTAAATCTAATCATAGAGAATAAGACATTGATCTATAAGGAGTTATCCTTCAATGAATCAATTTTAGGATTAGGTGAAAATATGAAAGGGTAAATCAATTTATGTGGAGATATTTCATATACATTAGAAGAACATGTAGCCATGGAAATGGAACAGAAGGCCTATTTATCCCTCTGAAAAAAAAACATGAATAGATGAAAAAAATTTAAAATAAAATAGTTCCATAATAGAGGAGATGACAATCCAATTGAAATAGAATGATGTAAAAATGAAGGAACCCAAGATGATATCAAAATACTCTAATGGAATGTTTCATATCCCCCTTTAGAAAACTTTAACTAGTGGATAAATAATGGTAATAAATATGGAATCTGTGAGTAAATGAATCGTTCTTTTTGAATATGTAAGTAATTCTTCTTAAACAATGGTAGATTTGTGCTACTACTATTGTGGGGTTATTTGAAACACAATGGATTTGTGTTTCAAATCTAAATGATCCAAGAAAAGTAGAGATCATTTATTATCTCAAAAAATATTGACTATATAAGGCGCGACATTATCAAGAGACAGAAGGCCCATTTAACACATATTTTGCAAGTAGGTGTGAAATTTATAGTTTTAGAACTCTGGTTTCTCATGGAAGGGGGAGACCCGGTTGTGGAATTCAAAATTCTACTACCAAGAACTTACTTCAGGAGGATGTTTAGGTCTCCAAAATAGGGGATATGTCTTAGAAGGAATGTTCCATTGTAGGGTTAAAGTTAAAGGCAGAAAAATCACGCATTACAGGGCATATGTGTGGTGGAAGATTGGTGAGCGACAGTTGTGGTTCGGTTATGTCGGGGTTCAGTGAAACTTTTGGTTCTGGGTCTTCTCTTGATGTGTAGGCGAGGTCTATCCTACTATGATTTATGGTATGCAAGTCGTGAAACACTGTTATTACTGAAGTAGAGTCTGATTTGGACATACAGGTGAGTTTTCTATAGGGTACAAACAATTACCCTTTATGGTTAACTTATATTGTGAGAATATTACAAATATTGATCAATCAACATATCCTGATCAAACACGCCTAGAGATAATGTAACATCTCTATGGATGAATTAGATTCTCACGGAATCCTCTCCGATAATAATATCTTTTATGATGAATTAGGGTGCTTCTGGTGGATTGTATGTTTTTTATGGAAGAATCCTTAGGGATACACTATTTCTGGCCTCATTGATCTCGGGGTCTGTATGGTTTAATTTAAAAAAAAGTGAATGTTCATGTCATGGCTAATCAGGGACATAAGGAAATATATTTCACCAACATAGTACTTGAAAGGATCAACTTTAAATCACCAATTTTTATGAGAGAGTTAATGAATGTAAATATCAATGAAAAATTTGTTATTAAAAATATAGTTCTATGGTGTTGAAATATGTTTACATGACTTGACGCACATTGGGTATGTCTAGGCCAACTGTTGCCCATGTGTACCACCACAAACCTACCTCTAATAAGTCATGGGTATGTGAATACCACTGAGTAGGAATATAAAAAAATAATGATTTCATCACTTATATAAAACTTAAATAGATACAAAATACCCACTTTATAAAAGAACCTACAACACCAATAGTATAGAGATAAGAAACTAGAATATATTCAATACATGAATGAGATATCACATGGTGAGTGAATTATGAAATATAAAATACAACACATAAATTTAACCTCAAATGATATCCCTAAACCTATGAAATGTGGAACAAGAGACTTCTTCTCCTCATTATAAGGACTCCTAGAGGATTCATTGACTACAATAGTATCCAACACCAATAAATACAATGAATCACCAAGAATAACAAAGCATCATCTCTTAATAAGTTACACCAACTTTTTATCCACCTAAACTGCCACTAAAACAATGTATTTTATATAAAAACAAAATAATTGTGGACATAATGCCCATTTAGGGTTGATTATAAACATCAATGGTAAATAAAATCACATAGAATCCCTCCTCCATTGGAAGCTCTTTGATACTCTCACTGAATAATTGCAGTCTATATTCATTTGACTAAAAATAGATAATTTTTTATTAGATATATTATCCATATATCTGTACAAGGATATATATGAGTAATTATAAATGTATCATTCCATTTATAAAAACATTCCTTAGTAAATCATTAACCTAGAATCAAATAGAAATATATTTTAAAAATTCATGATTTTTTCATACAAATTATTCACAATTTATTTTAATACATTCAAATTTAATTTTCTCTAATTTTTATCCTTAGATAGAACTATGTTATAGCTTTTATAAGCTAATTAATCCTAGTTTTTAACTCAACTAGATGGTGAAAACCACTCCCATATAGTGTCTTATACTATGGTATCTGTATTATATTTTTAATAACTAATCTATATTCCCAAATAATACCATTTAATCTAAGACACAATTCATTCTTATTTCGATAGAATGATTGTTAAAAATGATTTTATATTTACTTTACAGAATATAGTTCCATTTATTTTAGTATTGTAAAGTAAGGATAACTTCATTCTGTATCATCACTGCATAAAATCATTTAAAAAAATGGCATACTTGGTCAATTAAAAATAACCTAGGTAGTCTAAAACTAAAAAATAGGTTGACCTTAATAAATTAAACTTCCTTAGTATGATTATTCCTAATATAGATATTTTTTCAAATACAAAGTCATAATCTAATGTAAGTAAGATATAATTATACATAAAATAAATAGGAAATAAACCCATAAATTAAATCCCCCAAACATCTAATACATCATAAAATAAGAGTTGATTTTTTTAAATAACATTTCACCAATAAATGTTTACATGGAACTAATAGATTATAAATATATTATGGAAATCAAATGAATATTTGAAGATGGTGTAAAAAAATTGTGTATTAAACTATTATAAAATTAATTCATTTCCTGATGTGAACACCACAACTCCTGTTATCGAAATAATTCATAATAAATTTTATTTCAAAATCCCACACAGACTACCTTATTATATTTTCTTTACCAAGGTTACAAAATTTTGGGTCATCCCATTTTTATTTCATAGCTTCACCCAAAAAATGGTAGCCTACTTATTTGAAAAACAATATGGTATTTCATTGGATAATAATTAGATTACAATATCTAAGAATAGTGGTCACAAAATTTTAATTGGATATAATTATTTATTGGGAAATTATATCTTATATGTTTATATATTAGAAATTATTGCCTTAAAATAATTGGTAATATACTCAATGTGAAAATGACTATGTTCTCTACAACCATTCTTATCTTTTATTTCAAAATCTAATTAATATAGAAATAAAATTCTTCTATGAATCTTGATTTTTGACTTAATGTTCCCTATTAGATATTTAATGGAATAATGGGAAGTAAAAACTATCACTTCATATCATCATAGGTGAAACATAATATTATCTTTGGAAAATGAAATGTCTACTAGTTATTTTTCAGTGGTTCTATTGTTATCTTGTACTAAATATAATGTTTTGGATGTATAATATATGACCTGAGAGCTCTTTTACCCTAATTAAATTATCATATACAATAAGAAAACTATAATACATAAATTGATAATTCACTAGGAATATTCCATCTTGGTTGTTTTATAATAATTAGTGACATTATATTTTCGTTTGGATCTTTAAATACTTTATTACAACTCTCATCAAACACAAAAAACGACTATTGAGAAATCTAGACAAATGATGGGAGATAATATTGAAATACCTAATGAATATCATATAAAATTCAATATTTGTAGTGATGTATATAATAACCTTCACTGTCATCGTATAAGGTAGTGAGGTTTTCACATACACCATGACATATAAACTCTGATTATATCTCCATGGAAAACATGTCATAACAGAGTACCTATTACAACTATAAAATGACACTTTACAATGTTCCAAATAAGTTTTTTCATAATTTGTATTTTGAGGAAATCCCATTGACATGAAAAATAATTCTAAAAGTAATATATATACAATATAATGTCATTGAAAAAATATCAACACAATCATATAAAAACTTAGTAATGGTACACCTCACACTCCATTGAAAGGTGACTACAACTTTACCAATTCTAAAGGAAATTCTTTTATATATACAATAGTATGAAAATGAATGAAAAATGTGATCTTTTATTAGTCATAAAGTTCTCTAAAGATCTTTAAGTACAAGGAAAATATTTTTAAGAAGCAATAATGTGAGAATCTAGTAATCCAATGTAGGATCTAGTCATGAAATGGAAGAGAATAGTTGTCTATCCTATTGAAAATGTTGAGATTTCAATAATCAATACACTTTATCCATTTAAAAGGGTTCTAGATGTAACAAGATAAATAGACTCATTTTTTATCACTATTGTACTATTATTTTTGGAATTTTATATACAAGGATATCCCACATTCCATTCAAAATAATATAATTTATTCTAGCAACCATTTTTTTGGAAACACCCATTTCTAATACTTCTAAAAGAGTATGAATGGGTCATATTCGACAAAAAAAATTAGTTTTAAGATTTTTTTATAATTTAATCCTATGAATATATTTTGAAGGACTAATTATAAGAAAGATTTCAATGTACTTTACCAAGTCATTCATATTCACCATAAGTATCGGTAATGTATTATTTTTTGTATCCTATAAACAAACCTTTAGAAAATATAATTGGTAAATCTTAATTCTCTTTAAAGATGATATATTTATGTCTATTGGGTAGGGGTTTAAACTCAATATTTTTTAGGTCGTTCAAAGTTATAAAAAAAATTATTAATTATATGTAACTCAACAATTCCCCTAAAACATTTTCAAACAATAGGAATTGTTATTCATGAAATTAGTAGTCAATGTTTCATTTGAATGTGTAAAATTTATTGGTTAAAAAAATTATAATTAATACATTAATCAAAATTTTATTTAAATTCATCATTTATAGTTTTTTTAAAATGTGATTCATGTGATTAGTTTTCAAAAATTTCAATAAATAATTAATTGGTAGATCATACAAAACATCCACATTTATAATGAAATTTGAGGATGAAATACATGAATATTTTACATTATGATTAAAAAATAATAAATTGTAATATAATTCATATAGGATTCATATACATATTTTTTACAATTAAAAAAACTAGTTCTAAATTCACTGGAATTTGTTTTTTAAAATAACTATAAATCATATAAAATTTCATCACAGTTATACAATTTATTTTTAGTAGTAGTAAAATATCTAATATCTAAATTTTTTAATGTTTGTTCACTATATGTAATACATCGAGATAAATCAATAAATAACTTTAAAATAATGATATCCTGGAAAGAGAAATGACACTCTACTCGATATTTTATAGACCCAAAAACATAAAAGTCATAATTTTTGTTAATTATAATGATAATGTATCTTTTTTAACATGTATAATAGATTTTAGATTTATAAAAAACGTATTTATGAATATATATAGTTTAGGCATACTAAATTTTTAATCCTTCATTTCAAAAACTTAATAATAAATATGGAACTATAAATATTTTACGGTAACCAATATATCCAAAACTACTCCTACTAGTTTAGTTATTATTTTATTATCATGTTGGATCACAATAACTAAGGGTTTTAGATTTGAAACACATGTTTTAGAATAAATTTCTTTAACCATCACACTAATTTGTGCTTTTAAATCTCACATAGAATCTCAAAACTAAGACTCCCCAATTATAAATATAATTTTAGTAGTACTAGGATAATTTCACTTGAAAGAATGGACATTTGTATCATTAATGGTAAATTCCACCTAATATTGACATTACCAACTCTTATAAACATCCAATTGAGTGTGAATATTTCTTTTATAAATTCAATATATTTTGGATATTTTTCACTCTATCCTAGAAGGTAATGTTAACATAAACCATCCTATAATTTTATAAAATCAATTTATGTATCTCTTCCTTAAAAGTTTTATTCCCTATGGTAATTAAATAACGGTAATATTATAATGGTTTAGAAATAAAATTGTAGTTTTTATAATATATTTATCTTATCAAGGTCCCCATTAGTTTTCAAAATTATTTATATGTTATCTTCAAGTGGTCACCCTACTTTGATATTTTTTTATCACTAACCATGGGATTAATATTTTAAACAGGTTCAATATGTGTTGGTCTCTCTTCTATAGACTGTAAATTAAATATAATTCTTTTATAACTCCAAATAACAGGTTCTGTGTTATGAAATATAACCTTTAGAATACTTATTTTAGTTTCAGACATAAGATTCATATTACATACATTTTATTTTTCAGTGGGATTAATATCAGGCATTGAATATATTATATTATTTTGTTGATATTTAAGACCATTGATATAAATTTACATTTATCTCATTCAAGTTACCAATATTTCTAAAAAATAAATTATTTTTAACCACCATATTATGGTTTGACTCATAATTGTTAGTTTTTGGAGATGGGATAAAACACCCTTGCATGTAATTAATTTCATTATTTAAACTGATAGAATTTTCTATTATGTTTATTATACGCTTACTCTTAATAGTACTTAGAATATTAATTGTAGAATTACTATTGAAATTTTTTACCTAATTGGATTGGTTGCCCAAAATAAAAATATTTTTATCATTCCACCTTTATTAGGAATTGGTAAAATCTAAATGGGTATATGTTTTCTATAAAGATGAAAATTACTCTTTTGAAACATTATATTGTAATATTTAGGTAATTGTTTTGTATAGGGGAACTATATAATAAAATAATCCAATAAATCATAAATATTTTAGAGAATTTGAGTTTCTAAAAGAAATATTGTAATTGGGTTTACACAATTAAGACATTAGAAAACAATATTTACCCCACTATGGTGGTGTGATCACTCAAATGACACACAATGATGTTTTTTTTTGAAATTTAGAAACAATAAATATCTATGTTTTTAATATGAATAATATTCTTAGTTTTATTTTTTGGAATTTATTTTACATTTTCGATGAATTTCTAAAAAAACTAGGATATTTTCTACTGAAACACACCTATAGAATTTTATATCATGCTCTTATCAGTAAGTACTAAGACATTACACAAATATTGAATCAATATCTAATAACTAATCTATATAGAGGATAACAAGAAAAAAAATCTTAATTATTTCTCAATATTCTAATAAATTTTACCTTTTGGTTTACCTAATACCTCAAATCACTTTCTTAGTTACAACTATCTTGTGGGTAGGGATGATTTTTCCTAAAAAAATCCTTAAGATTCAGTCAGTTTTTTATTGGATACATCAAAATAAAATGAGAAATACTTCATCATAATTTGTAAAAAACATACCTATTGTTTTATTAGGGCATAAACATTATGAAATACACTGAGATTATTATGTATATCTTCCCTGTAAGACCACGATATAATTTTTAAAAATGTATGAAGACTAACTTCAACTCAATATTTAAAACCAATTATTGGTATTTTAAATAGTTTTTCCAATTATTTACATATTTTGATTATATATATTTACATAACATCCCATTAATTAAAAAGATAATTTATCAATAATCATTTATTCTTCATAGTTAAAGTATTTCTCTAGTAAGTATAAAGTACACTAAGAATGAATTGTTGGATTTTTATAACAAAAAAATATCATTTTATTTCATAATAAAACTTTATATTAAGTATGTATATATACAATAGAATATATAAAAATATAATGGGATTATAAATTCAGGTAAATAAAATTACTAAAATTTGGAAATCTAATGGTTTGTGATATCTTAAAAATGAAACAACCTTAAAAATCATTTCAAAAAACACCATAATAGAAAAAATAAATACATTTTATAAAAGAAATATTAATCATCATGTTAAAATTTGGTGGATTATAAATGATTTAAATAATTTTTATTTATAAGAAGTATTTATACTATATTCTCATTATAATAATAAGAGGTTATTGTAATAGTTTGTGGCTTTTAAAATAGTAACATGATCCTTGGGAATAATAAACTATCTAACAATAATAATTACTATGAATAGAATAAGTAAATATAAATATAATAATTACATAAAATGATTTATCAAATTAAATCACTTAATGTATTTATACTTGTGTAATTTATCTTGGTATATTTCATCAAATTTATCAAAAATAAAAAATTTCAATTTAAAATATTAATATTAAAAATATATAGTTAATAAGTATATTTTGAGATACTGGAACTCATATTTGGAATCATAAAATTGCAATTTGGTATAGATGATTATTTTTTAGTGTCTTTATAAATTAAAAATTACATATAAAAATAGTGAAATAAGGTAAAATACCATATTTTTCATTTTATGGAAAATATGTAATTACTTACATCCAAGATTTTGAAAAAAAACCTTTTAGACATCATTAAATGAATAAATTACTAAAAATAGTCATATGAACCAATACATTTCAAAGTCTTAAGGAAAAATAAAAAATTTATCAATATTTTACTAAAAAAATCCCATACCTTTCACTTATAAAGACACCAATAATCCACCAATTTTGATTCACTATAAAAAAAATTACATTGTAAAAACTCATAAAATTTATATCCCAAAATCTTTCTTACTACATTGGAAATTCCCCCTTTTAACCAAAAGGTCATCCTTCAAAGCATTAAGGGGTGATCTAATAAAGGTGTCCTAAAGAGAGGACAACAACATCTCATCCCTCTACTTTCATTTCCATAAATATCTCACCCGTTATATATCTAGGATAAAATTAGAATAATATGGAATTATTATTAAAACTCTATTTTTATATAATTTTGAAAATAAAATAATTATTAATTTTCATCACTTTAATTTATTTTTAAATACATAATTCACATTATTGTAGGTTTATACCACTTTTGTGAATAAAGGATTTTTTTATTTGCATTTTTTCAAAATAGTCATACAAATGTAATTAAAGAATAATTTTGACATTAATGACTAATTGTATTAACGTTCATAGTTTTTTAATTCTAATATACCATGATAGTAAAAATATTGAAAATAAACAATTATATACATTTAAACGACAAAAAATAATCTTACAAGGATATGTTTCATATTTTCCATCCATTGTGGGATATAAATTTGATTGTGATACATTTATGATATTATAAAGGTATAAAATCATTAACATTTCACTTCTAGAGATTATGAAACCATTTAAAAACACCAAGGGCTGTTACTATATTATCAAAGTTTTTTTGGAGTTTTAAACCTAACAACCCCATAGAATTGAAACTTGTAACATCAGTATAAAAAATCGAAAAAATATTGTAAAAAATGAAATATAAATGATGAAATAAAAAACTAATTATGTTCTAAATCATAAAAATAACATATTAAATTCAACTATTCAAATGTTTAGAGTAGCATCCAAGCGATTCAGGACTTAAAGTGAGGGAACTCCCTTGTCATACTTCTACATTTATGTTTTTAATCTCTCTTTATCACCATTTACCTAATAATTAATTAAATATTTTTCATCTATGATCTATATAAATATTTTCATGATACATTTTTTTTTTCATTTCCATTTATTCTTTTTGAAAATTCTTGCATTTCTTGTTACTTTTCCAATCAATTATTTACATCAAATATAATAAAAGATAACGTTTATACTATTTAATAAAGTTCATGAATTAATATTTTAAACACTACTATATAAGTATACTTTAATGATCAGAATGTTAATAAGTGAAATTACCTTTTTTAATGAATAGATTCTTTATTTATGTAATGTGATAATAGAAAACACATGTACTAATTTGGTTATATTGGAACATTATAAGTTATATATTATCAAATTAAAAGGAATTCATTCATAATAACCATAGATAATATAGTCTTTGAACAGTGATCATAGGATTTTTATATATTTAGGGATATGATAATTTCATATTGGGGAAGATAAAATAAGTGATGACCTCGACCAATGAGATCTTGCCCTATGATGCCCATTTATCATAGATTCCAAGAGAGATAGAATCTATGAGATTTTACCTTAACCAATACCAAGATTTTATTCAACAAATTATTCATGATCAGAATCATTTATGGTAAAATTTCAAGCCCATTGAGATCATAGCCTAAACAATGCTCTTCGAACCATCCAAAGAAAATATCATTATTGAAAACCATAACCTTAGAGATTTTTTTGGTGTAATAAATGGATGTGTATCTAAAACCAAACAATATGAATATATATATTATATTTTCAATAAAATAATGAATATAATTATTTCATTATTGTTTTTTACTTTATGTATGATAAATTAACAATTTTGATAAAAATTAGATTTTAATAAGAAAATTATCAAATTGTATTTTTGGTTCATATGAAAATTCAATTAATACATTCGTTTTGATATATTATTGAATAATTTAAATAAAATATATTTCAATAAAATACTATAATTAAATATTATATATTCAATATAAATGATAATATAATTTTAAGAAGTTAAAATGTAATTCTTATAAGGGTCATAAAAACTATTATTATAAAAACACAGTATTTTTCAATAAACATATATTTTAATTTAAAAGTGTAATTTTTCATATTTATGGAATTATTTTGAAAGAAATTATTATTGGAATCATTATTTTGAAATTATATAATGATTAATATTTCTTACATTTTTGAAAGAGTTAAATTCTTGGGTAAAAATTAAAATAGTATAAATATATGGTATGTATTATGACATTATAATGGCCCAAATGTGATTTAATATCTTACATTAAAGGTATCCACAACGAAAAATATGTTTCCCGTTTACAATAATCTATTTTTATTTTTACTCCGAAGACTCATGAATATGCAAGCCCACTCCAAAAATATTTTATTAATAAAAAAGTAAAGACAACAAAAGTGGAGAAATAAGGGTGTTAACAAAGATGCGTATACACAACCCCACGTGAATCATTATCCAAAAAACTAAAACAAATGTTGGTTGTATAAAGGACTATAAATTACTAACCTCATCAATAGCGTTCTTGGAAAGAGAATTAGAAACCCAATTTGCCTCTCTATAATCATGTGTGACACCCAAGAAAACCTCTCCACAAGCTTGAGACAAACATCCCAGGATGAAAGAATCCTCCATGGAACATTCATTTAATGATTTATAATAATTTCAACCAAAAATGTTGAGTCATATTCCATCCATAAAAACATCCATCGATGATAAGAAGAATACTAGACAGCCTTTACCGTTGCCAATAACTCATCCTTGATCACCAAACAATTTCCAAAAAAATGGTAGAAACACTCATTAACGAAGCACCTATAAGTAAGGAAGATGCCACCACATCCCAAATATCCTGGTGCTCCTAAAGTTATCCCATCAACATTAATTTTCAAAAACTAAGAGATCAGAGGTATCCATCATATATGCTTCATATTAAGTGGCTACTTGTATCTACCATAAACACCCAGAGTACTCAAAACCATATGATCTGAAACATCATTTAATGTGACTTCATTCCAAGTGTGTGTAGTATCCACATCAACAAGATGGCACTCTTGAATACCATTTGAAGTTAGTGTTGCTATATTCTCAAAAACCAGTGTCCTCCAGACCCAACAGATAAAATAAATCAGTTCCAAAACTGCAGAAAGAAGGAGCGGCTTTACCTGAATACTACAATCAGCCCAATAAATTGACTCCATAAGCTTCCCGAAGCTCTACATGCTCAAATAATAGCCAAAAAATCCTTAAATTTAAATCTATAAACAATATGAAGAGCTACATGATATAAATAAGGGATCAAAAGTTTCATCCACAGCAAGGTAGAAGATGTAAAAAGGTGTGAGAGAAAACATATCCTGCTGCTACATCCTTTGCAATGGAAGTCTACAGTTGAAAATCCTTCACAAAAAAAAATAATGAGAGGGAAGAATAAAGTTGGAACGAAACATTAACATCCATGAAGGGACCATCAAAGAGGCATCACATGTGGATCTATAGTACTCATTAGTATTAATTTTTTTTGTTTAGTTGGGAAAAAAATAATAGTATCCATAGAAAAGTAATCGTAACAATACAATTAAATATAAAGGGTACCTAAAATAAACCCTTGAGTAGTGAAATTATTGTGAAATTCAGCAATAGAAATATCCTTCAAGGAAGGACGGATCTCAGATTCATCAGCAATAACACATGATAACCAAATAGCCTTCCAGTAATTCAAAGAGGAATCTATAAAAAACAACCATTTTGAGGATTATAAAAGGATAAAATAATAATGTTTGATGGAGGGCCATATAGAAGATGTTATATAAATAGAATAACCATTTAATAGCGTGGTTCAAATTCTATTGCACAGAAATTCCCGAGAAAAAAATCATTAGAATTCAAGAGGGCCCATGTAAACTTTTTAATGAGAGATTCATTAAAAAGTGCATGATCCTTGAGCCCCCTGACTTCCATGTCAACATAAATAATACAATCACTCCACACAATTGTAACAAGATTAATCTCATTAAAAGATCTACTCCAAATAAAATTACAAGAAATATTTTTAACACTTTAAGAAGAGTTATAGGCCATCTGTTTAAAGAGAAAACAAAGACACACATGGAGGTGATCATAGAATTAACAAGACAATAATTCTGGACACATAGATTTACTTTTCCATGAATTCTATTTTATTAAGAATTATAAGATAGATGTTTTCTAAGTAACACCTTTTAAATTAACCCTAAAAAAGAATAACCTTAATATAGTTAAAATCTAGAGATCCAATATTGATCCCAAGCTTCAATGAAACTCTGTTTTACATAGAGATGTGAACCCCTTCCCCCCAAAAAATAGAAGATTTCCCCCAACTAATAAATTGACCAGAAACCTCCTCATAATGCTCAAAAATATTTATTAATATATTGTATAGTGATTCTATCATCCTTCCTAAATAGAAGAATGTCATTCACATATAAGAGGTGTGAAGGTGCAAAAAAGTCCTCTTCAAAAATTCATTTATTGATACAAACCTTCATGCAAAATATATAAAAACATATACTTAACTAAACCTACACAATAGAAAAAAGATGTCAAGATAATGGATCTCCTTATCTCACCCCCTAGAACACATAAAAATCATTTTGGGGAGCCATTAAGAAGAACAGATATAATAGAACTCTGAAGAATGCAGCCAATCAAACTAATACAACCATTTGAAAATCCATGCATTCTTAACACCTAAAAAATGAAACTCCACTTCATTCTCTCAAAATCCATCAAAATATCAACCTTAAGAGACATATTTCCATACCTAACCTTTTTACCATAATATTGACACATTCAGAAGACGTATAAAATAAATTTTTAATGATCCTTCTAGGCACAAACCAAAATTGATTTTTGTAAATAAATCCTTTTTCAATACTTCCCAATCTATTTTCCAAAATGTTTTTGATAACATTCAAAATATTATTCCCTCGGTATATAGGCCAAAAATATTGAATATAAAAATTATTATACTTTTTAATCAAATTAATAAATCTCGAATTGGAAATAAAAGAAATGGATGCATGATAAAATAAATCTCTAACCGCATTAACAAACTCAGTGTGAATAATTTAACAATAAATAATGAAAATTTTATTAGAGAAACTATCCTACCCTACCACAATATCTTCATCTAGAGAAAAAATAGATTTCCTAATTTCTTCCTTAGTGGGTACATTAGTGATCATATCACTATAATAGGCCTCAAATGTTGGAGAAATATTCAAGAACATTTTATGAGAATTATCATTCCCTGAATCCGTGTAGTGATTTTCAAAGTATCCACAAATAGAACCAGAAATATCCTTTTCATAATTGAAAATAACTCTATAATCCATGATTTAATTCATTCTACTTTTCACCTTCTTCTACCTATTAAAGAAATGAAAAACCTTATATTTCTATCACCATCTATCATCCAAATAACATTTTATCGATTATGAGAGAGGTTTTCCTTCAAAGCCAGCCGATCATTAAAATTAGAAAGAGCAAGCAGCTCATCCATAGATATAATTTTTTATCCCACATTACATCTTTGACACTGTAGAATATTATATTCATCACTTTGAATATCATGATCAAGGTCTGAAAACTACTATTTACTCCACCGTTTTAGACTTTCCTTCACATCCTTTAACATTATAACCATAATGTGAAAAGGACTTCCAATTAAAGTGATCCTTTATGCCTCAATAATTGTTTGTCTACAACCTTGAATATTTAACCAGTAATTATTAAACATAAATGGTAAAGGAGATGATCTCAAACTCTTAAGACACAGATCCATTAAAAGAGTGTTGTGATCGGAGTTAACTCTTGGAAGAGTGATACCAGACAGAGAAATAACTTTATTTTCCCCATAAATATGAAAAAAACGCATATCAATATTGTTTTCTTATAACCCATTTAATGTGTATAATCTCCAAGTAAAATCATCCCCCACGACTGGGACCTTAATCAAATTACAAGTATCAATGCAGGAAGAGAACTCATTAGCAACCAGCGAAATGAATCTATTCCTTTTATTTCCATATGCCAAAGCACCGAATTAAAATCACCAAAAATTACCCACCTCTGTCTCATATCTATTGCTATACTTTTTAGAGATGAACATAACAAACATAGTCTGATATATTGATTCAAATCATAAAAATATTAAAAGAAATAGAATATCCATTTATCCCAATAAAGATAGTGATTGATTAATGATCATAAAGGAACAAATCATAGAGATAATATCATGTTTCAAAACCCAAAACAACTTTGAAGAATTTTTATAATCATTATAAGAAACCAGAGAATCCCCATGGGTCTACCATTTAAAGACATTACATTTACAGAAGGACATTAGAGGGTTAGAAATACCAATGAGTCTAGGTTTATTGGCCACAAGAAAATTCCTAAAGGTTGTGCTCATGCGATAATCCCCAATCCTTTGAAAATTGCAAAATAAAATCTTCATGAAAGAAGATATATGTACTTGGTATTAGACCCATCCTCCCATTACAATTTCACTTTCTTAATTTACTTCCCACTCTTCTTCATCTTTCACTTACCTGTTTCAGGTAAGGTGCAACTTATGGGGAAACTATCAATGTGTCAAGAGTATAGGCTGGAACCTCTAATGATTATGACTACTCTTCATAAGAAGTATCATAATTTTCATCACACCAATAAGAACCACTTAGAGGAATAAACTTATTCATATATTGAACTGTTTCCTAACTAATCTACAAATAAGGCCTCCTTGTAGCCTTAGATTGTGGGACTTTAGAAAAGGATCCCTCTGCATCTTGTAGTAGGTGATCCTTAATAGAATTACTCTTAATACTATCCGTAGATTGGGGGGACTGAGTTTTTCAAAATATCCAAACCAACAAGATCATTCAAAACTGGTTGAATAAGAGACTTTTTGGGTGACTCCACATTAGCAACCTCAGAACATGGAATAGGGTTAGGAGTATGCAGATGCTACTTTGATCAAGGATAAATAGGATTATAATCCTCATTTGTCTTGATAAAAGTACCACCAGGATCCAAAATCTACGTAGGTGAATCAACAATAACCCCTTATGATCTTGGAATAAGATAACCAATTTTCTGCACTGAATCCTGAGTAATAGGATCAGTAGTAGGATTAGTGGGCTCAATATATGGTCCATAACTATTTTCCTTCACATTATTCATCATATAAAAAGAATCAGTGTGACCTTTAATCTCTAACTATCCATAGACTTTATTTCTTCCGCATTTAAAAACGATATGACCAAAGATGTGACAATTGAGACAAAACTACAGCCTTAGTTCATATTGAATATCCAAATTAAAAATATCATCCTTGGTTGTCAAAAAAACCTCTTCAACCGGTGTAGAATCCTTATTTACTACCACAAGACCTATCACATATTGACCAAATATAGGAATTTTAGTATGTTTATCCATTCGAATGGGGTTCCCAACTAATGAATCGATATTCCATAGAATTTGAGGAGGTAAGTAAAGAAAATTTAATTTATAAATTTGTATCAATACCTGAGGATGTGTATCATTGACATTATAGGGATCAAAATTTTTATTCCACTCCTAAATTTGGATAAAGTCAAGCTTCAATGATATAGATCCAAACATCCATTCCCTATGCTTGGATTCCTCAAATAAAAATTCAACATGATAATAGCCATAAACCATAAATATAATCCACCAATCGTCAATCCCCCAGATCTATGAAATTAGTTGATTAAGATCAAGGAACTTCCAAATATATCCTCCTTTCAGAATAAGAACTCTAGAGGTGATCGAGAAATGAAAAAGATTAACACACTCTTCTAAAGTAACCTGATCAGATGCAACATGAGAAACACACCCCTTCCTGATGATCCTCTCAGGTCAAACTCCAAGAAATTACCAGATGATTTTAGGATTTCATCAAATCTCTTATTCAGACCTAATGCATCAGAATTAGGAACCACCACGTGATATTTATTAGTCACAAAACTAAACATCTCATTGTGAATGATACAATCATACTTTTATAGATTGGTAAATTATCAGTAAGGAAAGAACCATCACTATCATTAACAATTGGATCAGGATCACCAGAGCTAGGGTTCCCACAGATGCCCTACCACGTGACTCAATCTTACTCCTCATATTTTTAACTTCATTTTATTAATTTTATAAACTCTTTATGAATCCTTCAAAACTGATATTATATGTTAAGATTATAAAATAAATTATCTGTAAACACAACTCACATACACATCACTAAGGGTATTATTTTAATGTAATCAGATTATGGTCTCAAAAAATAATGAAAAACATGCCTAATTTGATGAAAATATGGGTATGAACCATGGTATGGTTTTTAGTTTTGAATATATTATTGTATATATTCAAAAACATAAATTTGTAAAATAATAATAAACTCCCTTCTATTTTCCTATATAAACCCACCCAATATCCCCTTAATCATGACTATAAAACAATTTATCAAGAGTATAATCTTCCATTTCTGATATATATCCCTCCCAAGGTTACCTCAAGTTCTCAAGAAGCTCCTACCAAGCATTTGAAAACATCCTTTCAATGTAAGAGATCATATCTTTCCCCTCTTTATTAATAATTCTTTTTTATGTAATTCCTTTTTTATTTCATTTTTTATTAATGGTATATTATTTTATAAATCCATAATACATACCTAATAATGTAGAAGTGAGTATATAACCATTTTACTTTAATTAACCCTACCTATGATTCATTTTGTACTCCAATAATGTTGCTGAAATTATCCTACAATTTTTCCATGTCAAACTTTTATTCAACTACCTTTTGTATTATGCATTTTAATTACCAATTTTTCATGTTTTATTATATTAATACATATACAAATCACTTGACTTATTATTCACATGTGATGAAATACCACTTTGACTATCAATAAACCCCCTTAAGATTCATTATATACCCATGTTATGCCGTCAAAATTATTCAATAATTTTTCCATGAAAACCCATTTTATTGTCAATACCATCAATATTTCTACACAATTATATTCATATAGACATACATTTACTTTTTTTATTATGTAATTATATGTATTTTTTCCACACTAATTATTAATTGTATTAAATTTGGTTAAATATGATCCCATTTTGAATGATCTATGTGGTACACTTACTCATGTCCATGATATAAAGGTGATGGGTGCACCCAGAATTATATAGAACTCCAATATTTTTTATCCTCATAATACATAATTTATTATATTAGTGATTAATCCTAATAAATTATGGTTATTTTTACACCATGATTTTATGTATTGGAGTCCATCATTGACCTATGTTTATGAGGTCATGTATAATGTTGTTACCACATTTCCAATGTTTCCTTTGAATTATCATGTTGTATCGTGCCTCATTGTTCAATATTATGATTCTCACCCCTTTTATGATACACTTAAATGCCTATTTACTAACATGTAATAATTTCATCATGTTATTATTTTTTAATTTCGTTATTTGGATTTATAGACCACCCCTTTTATTATCTATGTCCCCAGGTTATCCGAGGTAGTGTAAAATGAGATGTGAAATATTAAAAGCATGATAAGGATGTTTTGTTTTCTATTAATGTATCAATTTGATGTTTTTTATACCTAATTTCCTAAATAAACTAGGATTATCTATATTCTAGGTAGTACTATGTGTGAAATTATGTAATAAATAATGAAATAATGTGTATTAAAAACAAGGATTTTTAAAATAGGTATTAGGGTAAAGTCAAGTCATTTTTTTGGATTAAATTTAGAAAACATTATATAAATCCTTAGGTGTAATACAAATCAAAATAAAACATCCCTAAATATTAGTAAACTATAGAGTAAGTGGTTTCTAATATGATAAATCCTTTCTTGGAAACAAAATGTGGATGTGGCTCTAACACAGATGTTCCTAGGGGAAACCTCCCCAAAAACAACGTATTCAGCTAGATATAATCAATAACTGGTATACAAAAGTGGGACTTGTTTCAAACCATGATTGAAACTCCTGAGGGATCTGATTTGGAAAAAACACAAGATCATTATGAAAAATTATTAATAGAATAAAAAAATTCCAATATGAGTTTCTATCAAGAAATATATCATTGATTACATATATTGAATCCTAAAAAGTCATAAGTTAATTAATATATGTTATTTATCATTTATCCTATCAATGTTCGTAATTTACATATTATGTGTTTAATAATTAAAAAAATTATCATCCCTATTTCTCCATTATTCTAGTTAATGGATGGAAATAGGAAGAACCAAGTCAACCACCAATGTGAGGGGTAATGTTATCACTAACTAAATGAGATTCCCAGCCTAATGGGAGTAATAATCGTCAACTTTGTGAAAATACATTCTCAATTTCCTCAAGTTTTTAACAGAAAACAGAATCTGTAAGAACACCCAAATACCCCAAAAAAAGTCATTATTGGGACCATCATGTAACACTAAATTTTATTAAACTATATAGTAAGTGGATTTCAAGAAGAAAAATCCTTTTCTAAATATAACAAGTGTATGTGGCTCTAGAACCGATGTACCTAGAGGAAACCACCCCAAAAACACCATATTTAGATAGACTCAATCAATAACTGGTACACAATATTGGGAATTATTTCACACAATATTGAAAGTCATGACGTATATTATTTGGTAAATTTATAAGATCATTATGAACCCTTATTAATAGAATAAAAAAATTCCCATAATATTTTCTATTATGAAATAGATCATTAATAAATTAGATTAAATCCTATAAATTCATAAGTTATGTAATGTATGTTATTTATTAGTTATCCTATTATGTTCATAATTTAAATTTTATGTGTTTAGTAATTTAAAATTTATAATCCTTATTTTTTCCTTTATTATAGTTAATTGATGGAAATAGGAGGAACCAAGTCAACAACCAGTGTAAGGGGAAATGTTATCACTTCCCAAATGAGATTCCAAACATGATGTTAGTAAGAAAATTAAACATTGTGTAAATAAATTAATAATTAACTCATTTTTTTAATAGAAATATGAATCTGGAAAAACACCCAAATACCCATAAGAAAGATAAATTTATAATTGAGACAATCATGTAACAAAGTCTTCTGCCTTTTAATTAATCTTCCAATCACTTAATTGATGAACAATGGATCATATCCATTGAAAATATCATATATATACTTCATTACTCTTAGAAAGAGATGGTCATACTATATTTTTATCATATGAAATGAGAATATGGTCAATGGTGGACGTTAGTTAAGAATACAATAAAAATGGAGGATGTCGAGGTAATGGAGTGGAAGGGATTCTATAAATTGTATTTTAATAAATCTTTTCCTCACAAACTCTAACTAAAAATGGAAAGGAACTTACTGATACCCAATAAAACAGAAAAAAGAATCCATTAGGGTATACAATTCAAAATTTACAAGACATTCATGATACACCTCCATCTTTGTTGTTACCCCCTAATATAAACTTGACTACGTATTTAGTAAAGTAAAGTTGAGTCTAGGAAAATACTTTTCCATTTCATACATTGATAGTTATAAGGAAATTTTCTAAAGTTCCATCAAATTCTAAATGAATATTATCAAATCTCAAGGGTCTCGTTGGGATAAGAAGAAGAATGTGGATTTTAATTCTGTTAGTGTGATTGATAAATATAATGGTGGAATAAAATTATAATATACCAAAAGTCAGAGGTGTGAGAAAAAGCACCCCAAAAATTTCCTAAAGGGGACCAGGAAATTTTTTAGGTGAATGAATGAAGGACACCTATCTAAAAGAAACTTATGGGGGAAACCCACCAATGTGATGGAAGAATGGAATGCACATTCAACCCTCATATTGTTTTCCAATGATTCAAAAAACATGGAAAATGTACACTACATGAGTCGATGCACTATCCCATGGTTTCTAAAGGAAAATTAAATATAGAAATCCCCAACGCCTATAGTGAAAGGGTGGTGTTATTTCATCAGGACAGAAGAGGTGGATCCTGGAAATGAAGTGGAGGTAGGTAAACTAGTTATTCATTTATGAATAGTGAATGTACTTTTAGATTAGGGTTCCATACATTATGTCATATATATCAATTTTATTAAAACTACTCAAAGACCAGTAAAAAGTACCGAAGTAGAGTCATCAATGAAAGAAAAAAATGGGGGAATTATTGCATCCCATGTATATAACTATTACCCAGTAAACATTTGTGGGTTGAAAATTTAGTGAAACTTTTGATACTCCCTTTAGTAAAATTTAAGGTAAATTTATGTTTGGATTTCCTTATATAGTTCCAACATAAATTTACAAGAGATTGAAATTAATTTATTTATTAAAAACCATTTTCTGATTCTATGTTATTCCAAGGATGAGGATGAATCTTTTTTGGTACCAAAATATCAAGAATGGATAATATTGACTTATGACCAAGTGTATCTAGATTAAATTACTAGGAGTAAATAAAATATAATCGTTAAAGAGATGCCCATTATGAGCGAATATGATGATGTGTATAACGAAGAATTTTATATCCTTCCTATGATCTGGGAGGTTGAATTTTCAATAGATCTTATGATTTGGGATTTTCTAATATCCAAAACTCCACATGATATATCCATTGTTGAACTTAATGAGTTGAATAAGAATCTAAATTAAAATATAGATAGGTGGTTTATACACCCAAGAGAATCATCATGTGGTGCAATATATCTCTTTCTCAAGAATAAGAATGGGTCAATGCACCTCTATATTTATTATCACGAACTCAACAAGATCATGATAAAGAAAATGTATCTTATTCAAAATAATTATGAGTTGTTCAATCAACTATGTGGAGCCTAGTATTTATATAAGATATATCTTTGGTCAAGATATTATCAATTAAAGGTAGTGAAGGAGGATATCCCTATGATTTATTTTTATACAAGTTATGGGAACTACATGTTCACAGTGATCCCATTTAGAATCACAAATTCTCCATTAATATTCATAGACTTGATGAACAAATATTTTATAGATTTTTTAACCAATTTATGGTAGTCTTTATAGAAAAGTATAGTTTTCTACTACAAAATCAAGAAAGAACATGGGGTGGATTTTTATACTAAACTAAAGACCTTATGAGAATAAAATATTTTTTAAAAGTATGGTAAATATGATTTTTGGTTGGAGATAGTAAATTTATTGGGGCATGTCATCAATCAAAAAAGGATATCATCGGATCCTTTAAAACTATAACTATTGAATGGTTTCATAGACAAACCTATATGATGGAAATTCATAATTTCCTTGTATTATCACATTATTATTATTGAGTTGTGATAAATTTATAAAGTATTTAAATCCTCTTAACCAAGATAACTCTGAAACGAGTCAATTATTTTTAGAATGATGAATGTGATGAATGTTTTAAAGTGATGAAGAATTGGTTAATCACTACACTTGTACTCACATTACTGGCCTATAGTGAATGATTTGTGATCTAAATTGATGCATCTAAAAATTGTTTCGGTTGGGTAATCATGAAAAATTTAAATTTTATATCCTATTATTCCCACAAAATAATGATCCATGAGAAGAACTGCCCAAATCATGTTCTAGAATTGGATGTAGTGATCTTCACATTAAATATTTGGTGACATTATCTCTATAAAGAGAAGTCAGATATATAAATATAAATTTATATATATAAATATAGACTATAAAAACATCATTGATATATTCACACAAAAGGATATTAATCTGAACCAATGGAGGTGGATATAGATAATCATAGATTTTAATTGTTCAATCTATTATCATCTTATGAATGCAAAAACAAAGTAGCAAAATCTTTTAGAAAAAAAAGGATCCTGCAACTCTATCCATGATGAGGATTTTAAGTGATCCAATCTTCTCGGACATTAAAAAGATGTATATGATAATAATTAAATTATATTCATAAACCTTTCTCAAATAACTTCTCAACCATATATTATTGAGAGGATCAAGTCAGATCTAGAAGGCGATGAGTCACTATAGAATAAGGTAGTGAATATTATATATTTAAACATTAATAATGATGGAGTTATATGGATTGGAACCCAGATATGTTTCCCATAAAAACCAAAATTGATGAGGTAAATTCTAGATGATGTGAAAAGATCACCATTTATATTAATCTATAAATTAGTAAGATATATAGATATTTAAAATAAAATTTCTGGTGAGATAAAATGAATAGAGTGATTGTGGATTTTTTATCTCGATGCATGGTACTATATCTAGTTAAGGGTGAATTATAGATATCTAAGGGTATGATGAAACCATTTTTTTAACATTATGGAAATGGGAAAACATAACCATGTATTTGGTCATACGACTCCCAAGGAAACCTAAAGGAAATAACGCTAACTGGTGGTACTTGATCACCATACCAAGTATAGGCATTACATTTATATAAAAGAAGATTTATATCTTGACTAACATACCATGAAATAAATAATACAACTGATAAGATCACATGACGTTCTAATCTCTATTGTACACGTTCGAGATATAAGGTTATCCTTGAGGATTTATATAATCCATTATCATGAATTTAATACATAACTGAGCTTCAACACTACTTATGACCCTCAATATTATATTTAGGTGGAAAGTACCATTAAAATTATAGAGTATATGATAATATAATGTTTAATGTAATTTTGAGGATATTTGGATTAGTAGCTTCCACAAATAGAGATATGATATAAAAACAGTTTCCATTCTATCATCCAAATGGATCCTTATGACGCTATGTATGAGATTAGCTATCAGACATCGACATACTGGGATGAATTTTGAGAGAGGAATATTATGATACATTATATTTTCCAAGAGATGATGAAAATGGTTTAAACCATTCAACATCATATGAAATTTACCCAAAGTCAACGAAATATCTATGTAGGAAAATGTCTATGAGATCTAGAGTTTGAGGTTGGTGACAATGTGTTTATTTTTATATTTCCATTGAAGAAAGTAATGATGTTTGAGAAGAATGTAAATCTTATTCCAAGACACATTTTCCCCTTTTAGATCCTCAATCACATTGTAGATGTGTAATATTGACTATCACTCCCCCTAACCAATTTCAAGTACATGAGGTTTTACATGTATCTCTCTTTAGAATCAACATAACGAAACCCTATAATATAATGAATCCATAGGTAGTACCATTATATAATGATCATTCATAAAAATAAAAAAAATAGTGAAGATATTAGATCATAGATATAATGTTCTTTGAAATCAGACAACTCACCTTGTTAGAGTTTTATGGTAGAACCACAAGTTTGAGGAAGGAACATCGGAACCAGAAGAGGTGGTGAAAGAAAATTATCCTCATCTATTTTAGTGTATGAAATGAAAAATTCAAGGGAAAAATTCCTCTGTGGGGATTAATGTAATGACATGAACATTTCTAAATGAAATTCAATTTTTAAATGAATAAATTCCTTATTTTTGTAATGTGGTTAGAGGAAAAAAATTGGCTACTTTGGTTATATTATACCATTAAAAGTTATATCCTATCAGATTCCAAAATTTGATAAGAATCATAATTTTTGATAACATAGTCAATGAACAATTATCATATGATAAGTATATATTAAGGTTTTTGTGAAAGTGCTATAGATACAGTCAAAAGAAGAGATGGCCTTGAACAGTAAGATCATACCTTATAAATCCCATTTATTATAGATTCTATGGGATATTACATCTCTATACTTTTTCATTCATCAAGCTGAATAAAATATTCGATAACAAAATCAGGGGAAAATATTTATTAGATATGCTCAATCTCATCGAGATCACATCCCAAACCATGTTTGCCAAACCACCGTAATAATATCTCACCATTTCACACATTTACATCAGTATTCCTTCTAGTGTAATAAATGGATATGTATATTTCACATAATAGTATAAATATGTATATTTTATTTCCAATAAAATAATGATTTTTGGATTTTTTATTTGTTTTACTTTATTAATGATTATGTAATTAGTTTGATAAAAATTGGATTTTGATATGACAGAACTCGAATTATATTTTTGTGTCATATGAAATTTCTATTAACATGTCCATTTTGAAAAATTAAGGATTTTTTTATAAATTATATTTTATAAAATGTTATTATTAATAATTATATATTAAATGTAAACTATAATATAACATTACAAAGTAAAAATGTAATTTTTATAAGGGTCAGAAAAATGTTATTGTAAAAACAAGTATTTTTCAAAAAAAAATAGGGATCTTAATTTAATAGTTTATTTCATATATTTATAGAATAATTTTGGTTAAATAAGGATTATTTTTTGAATTATCACATCAAAATTTTCAAATGGTTAACTTTTTCTAATTTTTTGAGACACTCAATTTTTTGGATCAAAATTAAATATGTTATAAAAGTATTAGTTGTATTATGAAATCATAATGACCCAAAATTGATGTAATATGTTTTATAAAATTTTTCCAAGAGCTAATATATATTTATACATTAAATTAATGTGTTTTATAGTTTATTTTATTAATTTTATATACCCTATATGGATCCTCCAGAACCTATATTATATTTTGGGGTTCTAAAATAAATTCTTTGTAAACATGACTCACTTACACATCCCTAAGAGAAATATTTCAATTTCATATATTAATAAACCTATAAAATAATTAATACCCCTCCTATTTGGTAGAAACTATGTGAAAAAACATGGTATGTTTTGTTTTTTTATTAATTTATTGTATAGAGTCCAAAACCTAAATTATGGAAATAATAAAGAACTCCCCTCTCTTTTCATATATAAACCCACAGAATATCCCATTTATCTCCACTAAAAACCATTTTATCAAGACTATACTCAGAATTTTCCTCTATATATCGCACCCAAAGTTCTCTTAATATCCCAAGAAGCTCCACTCAAGATTTTGGAAACACCCTCACATGGTAAGGGATCCTCCCCTCTTGTTTATTCAAGAACCTTCTTTATGTAATTCCTTTTTTAGTTTAAATTATATTGAATTGATTGTAATCTCCACATACATATTACTAACTTCATTATTAACATGTTATTAGATATGCATTTTAATTTCATTAAATCTTGTTATCATTCTTTATGGACCCCTGTTATGTTGTCAAATTATCCTACATTTGTGTCACGAGAAACTTTTTTTAAAGAACCCTATTTGTATTATTTTTTTTATTTTTAATTTTTCATATAGGTTTATATCCATATATATATACCTATTACATAAATTATCATTTGAAAGTGATTTTATACACATTCCACTTTTATTAATCCCTCCCATGATTCATTATGTACCAGTGTTATGCTGTAGAAATTATCCTGCAATTTCTCCTTGCCAAACCTTTGAATTTTGAATACCATATTCATTTATAATCAAGGGTATTCACAAACAAAAGTATATCCAAATTTTATTTTATACTGAGAATTATTCATTAAAATACCCTTAATTATAGGATTAAATATGATGCCATATGATCCTATATCGAATGATCCATGAGGAACAGTTATGCATGTACACAATATGAAAGTGGTGGTTGTGCCTAGAATTATATAGAGATCCAATGATTTGAGTAATATTTGAGTCTCATGAGATGTAATATATGGGATTAGGTAGTATACCTAATCCAGTATGGTAATTTTTCACCATGTTATCATATAATGATGGTTATCCTTGACCTATGTTAATGATTTTTTGTTTAATGTTGTTGACACATTTCCCATGTTGCCTTTATTCTATCATGTTGTATCATTCCTAATTATTCAAGATTATTACTCTCAAAAATTTCATGTTCCATTAAAATAATATTGAATAACATGTAATACATTCATCATTTTATGATTTTTTATTCCCTTACCGGGCTTCGTAGATATCAACTTTCTTATGTATTACCATAGGTTATACTATGCAGTTTTAAATGAGAAGATGAATATTAGAATCATGTTAAGGAAGTTTTCAATAATGTTTTTATATCTATATATGAATAAGTTTTTCTATGTACCAAATTTCCCAAATAAAATAAGATTATCTATCTTCGAGGTTTTACTATGTTTTTGTGTGTGTAATGAATCATGAAATAAAGTGTATTAAAGGCAATGCTTGTCATAGTTCTAGTCACAATGAAAACCCCAGTTGGGAATTCCCTACTCTGATTTTTTTGTAATCAATGATCATCCTCACATATACATAACATAAAACATCATGATCAATATATTTAATTCAATGGTGTGTACCTTGAAGATATTCCTCAAAGTTTTATGAGTCTTCACCCCTGACAATATGTATTATTTATGTCCCATAAAATGATATCATCTAGTTATATAATTTATATTTTATTAATATTATATTAGAACTTCTAGATACTAATCCAAGTTGGTATATAATATAACCATTTCAGTGTCATAGTTACACTAAATACATTATCACGTACTACTTCATGTAGAAGAACAATCACTATGCGATAACATGTTTATTAATATTCAAAAAAAAATGAATATAATTAAACATAAAGTACATAGAATTTTTATCTAGGGAAAAAACTCTAATAAACTCTTAATTTCACTAGATAAAATTGTTAATAATCTCCAGTTAGCTATCTATCATAAGATACTCATGTGTTTTCTTAGATAAGGCTTTAGTCAAGGGGTCTACTAAATTTTCTTCCATTGAAACTATACTCATTATAACTTCACCCTATAAGAAAAACTACCTTAAGAGGTGATAATTCATGAGTACGTGATTTATCTTTTTTGGTGAACATTGAACCTTTTCAAGTGACACTGGTAAAGTATTAACAAAATATAATGTGACAGGGTCCTGATTACTAGGTTTTACATCAATATCTTTGTAAAATTTACATATCCAAAAATCATCTTTGCTTACATTGAAATTCATTATATACTCATAATTTACTGTAAAATCATTGACAAAGTGCTATTTTAAAGTTTACAACAATTAGATACTTTATTGAGAATGAAGTAATATCCTGACTATGACTTTAGATAATTATGATACATTTGAAATTTAACATCAATATAACCCCTATTTATTATATCCTCTCATTATCCATACACAAGTATTGTATCCTTAGTTATTATCGAATACTAAATGATATGCTAAACAGTTGATCAATGTTTTTCACCTAGATCATATTGATATTTTACTACCTCTATAAAGGTATTGTAGATTTTTAGGCTAGTATATTTCATGATAGACATGATTCACCCTACCACAAAACATTATGGTATCTTACTGATTGTATCTTTATCCTATACCATTTGAGTACACATTTTCTTGGATATGTGTATACCATGTGACATTGGAACCAATCAACTATTGTATTTGTATATACTAAATCTATTTATTATTGGGTAAATGTATGTTCCTTGATATAGTATATACAGCCTCTTGGATCCATCCTGAATGATCTTGATCCTTAGAATATAAGTTGTTTCACCAAGGTCCATCATGGAAAAGAACTTGTTTAACGAATCCTTAAATTAAAATAGGACTGCTATATCATTTCTAATAAGTAATATTTCAGTTTCATATACTACCAAGAATACAACTATACATTCATTAAACATCTTCTAAATACAAGGATCACATTCCTTTGTAATAAAAACAAATTATTTTAGAGCATAATCAAACTAAATGTCCCATGACCTAGATTCTTGTTTTAATCTATAAATAGATCACCATAACTTGATGAAATACTTTTCATTACTTAGAGTCTCAAACCCGTCTAGTTGTTTCATAAAGAAATCGTTTTAAAGGATCCCATTATGGGAATCTATTTAGACATCTATCTGTAATATTTTATATTCATGGTAACCTACTATAGTTAGTATAATTATAATTTATTTATACATGGAAACTATGGGAAATGTTTTGTCATATTCTATTAATTAACACTATTTAAACCCTTTATCAACTAGTCATGGTTTATAAGTATTTAATTTACCTCCCCTTACTAGTTTTCTCTTGAATACCCATTTATAAACAATAGTCCTCACCCTTACATGAATATTAACCAACACCAAAACATGGTTCTGATACATATAATTTGTCTCAAGATTCATGATTTTTTTTTCAATTTTACTACTTGGAAGCTCTAAAACCACTTTGTAAGAGAAGGATCATTAATTTCAATAAATATTGATTCTCCATCTTCAGTGACTATGAAAATGTATCCTTATATATCTCTTACCTCTATGGTGATCATATGAATTACTTGTGTTTTAGGATAAGATTCTTCTATGGGGACGTATGTAATTTTTTGTTGTGAAAACTCTTTTGTATCTTGAGTATCAACTTCATAAAACTAAATATTACTCTAACTATCCTTATTGAGGATGTACTCCATCTTAGAAAACATGTATGGTCTTTTGAACATCAGTTTCATACCTAAGGGGTTTTATTGATAATATCCATTTCTTTAATTAAAATACACTATAAATATACACTTCATGCCTTATATTCAATTTTATTTCCAAAGATGTCCTTTTAAAACACCTCACATCCCAATACATGTGTATGTGAAAAAACTGGTCCCTTTTCACTCCTTAACTCATAGAGAATACTATTTGATCCTTTAGTTGGTAATCAATTTAGTGTATATTCCTAAATTTTTAATTAATATCCCCAAAATGTTAATGGAATATATGAATGAATTATCATTGATCATACCATGTCTAGTAAGGTTTAGTTCCTCTATTCAAACCCCTAATTTCATGATGGTGTATAAGGTTTAGTGACTTAAGATAGAATATGAAAATATAGTATAAATTTTATAATCTCTTGTTTAAAATATTCACCACCAAAATCAAAATGAACCATATTTATCTTCTTTCCATGATTATTTTCTATTTCATTCTTGAACAATTTTAATTTCTTAAAGGTCTCATACATACACCTCATCATATAAATATATCTATAAAAACTCTAGTCATTAGTAAATGTTATGAATAAAGAATATCCACTGATGTCTTTGATAGGAAAAGATCCAAACACATAAATTTGTAAAAATCCAAGAATATGTGTGTCTCTTTCAATATGTCTATTGAATAATGGTATTATCATTTTTCCATTCAATCAATCATGAAATATTTCAACTTTTTTGAGATAAAAAGAGTATACTTAATAACCATGATATAGATTTTTCATAATCATATCATTTATGTGACCAATAATGTGATGCAACAAATAGGTGTTATATTGGTCAAGTGAACATGATTTGTTACCTTTTTCCAATATTTTGTTTTTATAATTTAAAATATAATGGTCATTATTTATTTGTTTCATATTATAAAAATAGTTCTCTTTGTAAAAGAGGAATTCTTTATTTCCATATTTGAAAATAAATCCATCTATATAAAGGAAATAAATAGTGATAGTTTTAATATTATACCAAGTCATAAAATAAATGTTATTTAAAACTAAAAATAGTTGGAAATAGAAGGTGTTTGTATCCTCTAGAAAAAGTTGCAAGTCATGCTTCATTGGTTACTTGAAGATCCTCCAACCCTCTAGGAATATTTTAAAATTTACTTTGATCATTCATTAGGATAATAATTGGATCACCACAAGTTGTATCTAATAGAAAATGTGTACAAATAGAAATATAACACATAATAACAAATTCACCTTTTTTATTTCCCTTTCTTTTGGGTGCAGTTTATCTTCTAGGGGCCTAGCTTCTGACATGTAAATATACTACATATTTTTTCATAACCAACTATTGGATCATATTCTTATTGGAAATATAATGGTTGGGATATTTATATTTATTGTTGTAGTTGTGAACCATTTCCTTTTTATTTGGAACAAAGAATGTAGGATTTTTCATGCCCCATGTACTTGTAGATATGTCTAAAGAGAGTATGAAGTTATGAAATAGTATTATCTATTATTCATATTAGAATTAATAATATTAAAATATTAGGATATAGTCAGTGACTATAGAATCATATATGTGCACAAATCATCAAGGAAATTAATAATTAATATGTCTAAAAGCACTATATAGCCAAATAACTTGACTTTATGAGGGCCAACCAGTGTTGACCCTCCAATAATGCATGTGAAAAATGCATTGGTGATCCCATCACTCTATTATCTCTCCTTATATTGATATATATCATGAATTTGAGACATCATTTTATACTCTCCCATATTTTAATGTTTCTATAGAAGATCATTATAGATTTAAGATAGTATGAAACATTGTAAATGTGTGGAATAATACAAATGTTTAATGTAGTGATAAAATTATTACTCATGAGTCTCATGGACATGCATTTCAGGAGTGGGGTTTTCCAACATGTATAATTTCCTTTCATGGAATAGAATAATCATCAACCGTCTTTCCTATTATTTTCAATTAGTGTATGTGACAAGGTTATCCTTCTCATGTATGGATCATTTTTATATAATTGAAGTCATCTTGTTTTATATTTATATAATTTAAAATAGAATAATTTTATCACTTTATCTAATTAATAAATATAGATAAGAGATTTATATTTATTAATCTGCTACTAATTTATCAAAACACAAAAACCATCACTATTTTGTTAAAGAATCCTACTGTGTGGATATTCTAGTGTTAAGGACACATATTCCCCTTTTCATAACATATACTTTTGTGTGGAATTTTTTTAAATGATTTAGGAAGAAATAATCCTTTCAAATATATTAAATTAAAACTAATTGATCTATTTACAGTAATCCCACATCCTAAAATCCAAAATAAGGATTTCTTCCACCCATTCATATCATTTACATTATGTTCTACTATAGTAGTCAAGCCTTGATGTGAACTAAGTTAATTCCACCCCAGATTCATGTTATAATTTCCTGATAAATAAAATAAACACATTATTTTCTATTCATGTACCTCCAAATATTGTTCAAATTAACTTATGTAGTTGAATACTAAATCAACATAATATATTTTGTTTAGTGAATTTTATCATTATGTGGAAACATCCCATATTTAACATTATAACATTCTTGTAATAATAAGAATATTTACTTAAGTGATTAACCATGTCTTAGATAAAATTTTACACAGAATCCATATTTTTTAGTTCTATATTTCATACTTTTAATTCAAAAATTTATGTGATTGTGATAAAACATACATAATGAAATTAACCCTTTAAATTGAATGAAATGAAATAATAATTGGTGGTATGATCAAGAGCCTTTATTAATGGTTATTATATCTATATAAAGATAAATTAACCCTCAAACTAGGAGGGTCACACCGAGGACAATTTGGGGACACCATAAACCCTACTGAGTCTCAATCCACAATACACGAATTGGGGATCATTCCAAGGATTGACGTGAGACACTGAAAACGAAATTTTAGATTCAACTTCTATGTATGGTGTCATATAGATGAAGATATCACAAACCTTAATAAAACTAGCCCTGAAGTAGAGGATCATATATAAAATAATGCCACAAACCCTACTAGAACTACTCTTTAAGAATGGGATCATATGTCTAATGATGCCTCAAACCCCACTAGGATATCATGCTAGATGTGGGATTTCCATCCCATGTACAAAGTATTAGACGATACCACAAACCATACTTAGGGATAAAGATACAATAGAGTTTCCCACCCGGCCTCTCAAAGGTACACACCGACTCTATCTGATCTCATCCTGTCAAGGGGATCAAAATCATATGATGAGGGAGGAATTCAACATTGTACCCTTATAGGGATTGACCAAGGGAGAAAACTCATCTAATACCAGTCTATATGTTGCTCACATAAGAGACCCACCAATGTCCCCTCACATTGTATCTCTAATTCCAAAACCACTTCCACCATTATCTCCTACATTAAAAACAACATAGGATAGAATACTCATAAGACTCCATCAAAGTTTAGAAGACATAGATTTTTGGGGGAGAAATATTTGATGGGAGTACATGTCATGTACCCATATTACTTGGTGTGTCCCTCCAAGCCACCCCTTGGCCATTTTCACCTTACAAAACATGGAATGTAAAATATAACTACACAGTGTGTTCCCACGTCACATGATGTGTGACTCAAAATGTTCACATAGGTGCATCCCATACTATACATATCTGGATAGCCATGTCAACCCACTGGTAATGTACCCTTAGTACATGTTCTGGCTTGTCTATCCATATACATGGACATGTTCTCAACTCGTGTCTGTGCATGGCTCCCATGTCCATGTTCCCGACCATGTACTATCACCCAGCCATTCCCTTCAACATAGAATCCCCAGCCTTGCCCTCAGACATTCATCATTGGATCTCTGCATAGTGTGTACCCCTAGAACCCAATTTTTAGTTCCCAAAATTCATACTTCTATAATGGTAAGCACACATGATATGTGATCCTTACCTACATGTTGTGTAATAAGGAATTCTGAATAAGAATTCCCTTTAAGCCACCTAAAACTCAATAGTTTCCACCAAAATACATAGATTTATCCCCATGGGATCACTAGTTGTCATATCTAAAACCTTAAAGAACTCATCAAAAGGTATTTTCGTGTAAAACTCATAAATATTCTTACCTCATGGTGAAACGTAGAACCTTTAGTTACAAAATGATGCTCGTATGTTGTAGTAGCTCAACATGATGGTGATCAGAGAAATGAATGGTGCTTGTCAGTGCCTCTTATCTTTGATCCAGTCTCAGTTCACCTAATGCGTAGGGGGGGGGGGTTCCTCTTCTATTATTATATATGTTAGAAAAAGGGTGGGGGATATTTTTTTATTTTAATAAACTAATTTAATCATCTCTCCCACGAACACACCCTCAACTGAGAACCCTATGTTGACAGATTTTATGTCATGACTACGGTAAAATCCTTGTTGTGAACATAAACGTAGTACCAAAATTATGATCTGTGACTCCACTCAAGAGTTATTCCATTTTTGAAATAAATTGTGTGCTTGTGATAGTAAAATTTTTAGTTTTTTAAATTGCAGCACCATGGTTATTCGACGCCCAATATCATGCTCTAACTCATCGCCTAGCATCATAAATATTCCTATAAATATTACAAGGTATTATATGAAAAAAATAATGATTATTCACTCTACCAAAATTCAAGGTTTTTTAACCTAAAAAGTGAAATCCTATACATAATGGAGCAAAAATGAGATATCAACTAGATCTCCCATGATAATGAGCTCACAAAATGGTTCCCATGTTGGCTACAAACATTCATTCAAGGTAACCAAAATAATAAACCCATGAACAAATTATAGCTCAAACCATGTCAAAATTGATCAATGAAATATGCACATGTATCCTTAGCTATGAAATTTGGAAACATCAAGAACCTGTACCTACTGTAATCTCAGGGTCTAGTGGTACAGCAACTCAGTATCCCCACAAAGAAACTTGTGTAACACAATAATATTCATCCTCCCCTTAATGAACAACAACCATAAAATTTAGTGATATCACCAACTTATAAATCCATAAATGTTGTATCCCACTAGATTCAACCAGAAACATCGAGACCCACAATGCCCCATGAGCATGGACTCAATGGTGTAACCCTAATGGTGGAGAGAAAACTATACCATGCCAACATGGAAACCAAAATAATGTTCTCTTGAAATTGAACGGTTCTCTCTATGTATAATAACCATCCTTATCTCGGGTGTATTTTTTATGGAAATAAACATCCTCAGAACCTTTCCTCACATCATAATTAGTTTCATCATCATACCTTAGATGTTTCATGTTCTCCCTACATTCAGAAAACCCATTATGAATATATAAAGTAGATATTTGGTCCTGAGAGACCTCAAAAATAGATTCTCTATGTTTTACCTCCCTACCTTGCTGAAAAAGAAGTGGGGTAACCAAAAAAACTATATAGATTTCATTCCATCCACATCTGTCTCACATGGAATTCTGATTCCGAGCACATAATAGTACCATTGAAATTCATAGGTCTGCCTAAGTGACACATTGGGCCTTTCCAGGCCCTCCATCTACAAATCTCCAACTGAACCACATATCATGAAGCTACATGATATCCAATTGATATGCTAAAAATATGGGTATCCCCTAGGTTCTAGTCTAAGTAGTCTACAAATCTCATTTGGGAGTAAAACCCGGACAAATGCTTACATAAATGTCCTCAACTCCACCACTACAGCAAGAAACTGAAAGCTCATAGCACTACAGCTCTGGGGGTCGTACTAGACACTTGATAAAATTCAGTTGAATAATCCCATACATGAACATTTCTTACACTCTCTAGTATCACTCTTATAAGAAGAAAAACTCCATGCCATAAGCCAGAATCACCACTACACCCATCAGTTAAAATATGTCCTCCCACATTTTTATTACATAAATTTTCATTTACATGGTTTTAATAGAGGATATTTTAAAGTTTGGTTTCTTGGTAATAAGGTACATAACACAAAGAAACATAAAAAATTATTCTATTCCACTTAGAAAGATACTTCATGTTTTATCCTACGTATATTTATTTCATCCATTAACCTCAGCACATATATAAAAGGAATGTGTGAGCAGAAGGTTGATCTTGTAGAATATCAATAAAAACATGATGAAATACATAAAGGTGTGAGAAAGAGGAATATAATAATAATAAAAACATTATTAATTACATGGAACTGTGGGTAAAATATTTAATAGATTCATTCATAATCATATCACTAAGTTTTATCATCAAGGTGTCACAAAAAAGTATCAATTGTGTTTACCAATGTATCAGAAAACATGTCATCTCTAGATATAAATTTATTTACCCAACGCATTGGAGTGATATCAGGGCACAACCTTTATATTTCATAATTAATTTGATCCTTGACTATTTTAATAAATAATTTCATAAAAACCCCTGAGAATAATAGAAATGGGTATCATATCAAAATCATGATTTTTTTATGAAATTCATAAAGACAAGTTCATTATTTCTTTTTAAGCCCCACAGAAAAGGAAGGTGGGTTTCCTGTATGTTAATAATAGAATGAAATAGATTGTTTTTAAATCCATTTGAGTAAGCCTTAAGAGGAATGAGTTTTGGTTATTCAAAAAAAGAAACTAAAATAATTTCTTTAGAAAAAGAGAGTGATTTTGAAAAGTAAAATCTGCAGTATGGTGGGTATGAATCTTGGTTCTATAAAACATTAAAAAGATATGGGAAAAGGGTATGAAATTAAAAGAAAAATTTAAATAAAATAATGTTATATGATTAAATGGATAAAATAACATAGTATATAAATTTTAATTAAATTCCTTGTAAAAAAGAGAACTTGAAAGGAAAAGAGATGTGTAGATTTCTCTTACTTTGAAGAGTGACCCCTAAAACATAAATATCGGTAAATCGGGGGCTTAAGAACACATTTTGAAGAATAATTGGGAGGTAATAATATCATAGATTTGTGTTGAATGAATTTGTAATGAAATATAATGGATAAATGGTTGGGAATATATAGAAAAATTGAGGGAGTTTTATATTAATTTAATTAGATACCTCATTAGTGGTGTTTGAAAAATCGTGCTCTTTCCCACATTATTTACCCAAGGTTTCGACCACTTGGGACACAAAATAAAATATTTTAGTCCATAATAGTTGATTTTTTTATATTAATTATTAAATCATTTTTATGTCATTAAAAATAGTAAAAAACATAAACTCTATTTTTACTATTCATGAAAAAATAAAGTATTTTAAAAAATTATCATTAATTCAGCCTAATATAATATCGACGTTTGAATGTCAAAAAATTCATTTATTTTATAATAATAATTCTATAAATGTAAGAAATATAACTATTAAATATCGAAATACTTATTTAATAAAAATAATATTAGACAATAAATGCATAGTAAAAAAGCAAAGTAAATTTCCAACACTTGAATTTTTTTTACCATTTGTTATTAAGTAAGATTTTTTTTGATAATAATATTTCATTGAAATAAACATTAATAGAACCTCAGTTTAATATAATACTTTATATCTCTCTGAAAATTACAATTTTTACCCCAAATATCAATTTATCAAATTCTATCTCAATTTTTAAGAATAACAATTCTTAAAATAGAATTGATGATATAAAAAATTTATTAAAAAAATAATTAAATATTATGTAACTATGTGCTTGGAACATAACCCCTTATAACACACGCTTAAAACCTAAGTGTGCAATAGTGATAGACTCATCGGGTGGCTCGACTAACATTTCCCAAGTGGTTATCTCCATTAACATGAACTTATCTCGTCGGTGATTTTGTTCATGCTTAACATGTTGAAACTCTACTTGGGATTGGTCATGTGTGAAACCCAAAGATGCTACCTCCCTCTCAAGTTCTTACAAATGGGCTTCATATGACATGAATCTACTAAATGATGTCATCGACTCTTCTTCTTGTATTAATTAACCATAATCAATTCTATTTATAATACCAATTATAACGTTAAAATTATTATTAATATTTTTTACCATGTTCATGTTGACCAACAGTTATAATTAAACAATGGTCATATAACTGTCGAAATAGAGAGTTCACATTTCAATTATACACAATTCATTATTAAAAGGATATAGTTTTGTTGAATAGTATAACACACATTTTTTTGGTAACAATTATCATTCAAAATGTTCATGTCGTTACATTCTTCCCACCTTACCAAATTTCACCCCTAGAATTTCAACTTGTGCACTTAAAAGAGAAAAGGTGTGGGTACTTATACCTCATTGTTTCCCTTTGTTCCCAAATGGATTCATCATATATTTTGTTCCTCTGTGACACATTATCGAGATGTGTAGTCTTGTTTCATAGAACCTAGTCTCTACGATCCAAGATCTCCACCGACTTCTCCTCATAATAGAGGTCATGTAACACCCCATGCATCCATGACATGTTTCACTTTGAATAATGAAATAGCTTGTGTTGTACGCAACTTTGTGTTCTTGCACACCACGACCAATAAAACTATAAATTATGAATAGTAATACCCACTTTTTTAAATTTCATACATTTTATTTTTAAAAATTGACTTCTTTTTTAGATTAAGAATATCAAAATTAGATTAGGGTGATTTTTTTATTTTTCTGAAAACATTAAATTTTTATGAATAGTAAAAAACATTATCTTATTGTTTAAAAGCTACATTTATGTAAATAATTATTTATTTTATTTAATTTTATTTTACATAAAAATAGATACATGATACCTATGTATGTTCAATGTAATTCATTGGAGTCATTTTATAATAAAATTAGATGTATAAAATTTTAGGGAACATTTTAACGTCTTTTACCAACCTTCTAAGAACATTTTCAAATTTTCTTATGACGTACTTTTACCACTTCTATCAATTTAATTTTAAAAATATGAGAGACAAGTTGAAATCAGTATGTAAAATGTGGTTCAATAGGATGAAAATAATTTCTGATGAATAGTAACTGTTGAATTTTATTTACCACGATATAAAGTAAATAGGGAAATTAAAGGTAGAAATGATATTATAATTACCCTAGTACATGTCCTAATTTTATTGGATAAGTTTATTTCGACCAAAATCAACCTTAGGAATAAAATATGACCCTTTTTGTCCAATTGGATCAGATTAGGACATTTATTATTATTTTATTTAAAGAAGAGTTAAAAGTGTTACATTCAATGTTTAATAACTAAACCATTTTTAATATAAGATTATACAATATATAAATTTGACAATAGATATTAATTATAAATCAAAAAATATTTCATATATAATGGTATTTTATTAATACTTTTTTGACATTAAATAATTAAATTTATTAATGACACAATGATGATGTAGATATTACATTATTAATGAAAGATTAAAATAATTGATATTATAAATATTAATATTAATATAAATTGAGACTTTTGATGTATTCTAAGAATTTTCGGGGTTAATTTGAAATGTTAAGGGTTATAAAATAATTTTTTTCAAAGTGATAATGTTTTTATGAATTTCCGAAAAACCAAATACTAAATACTGTAAAAATTGACATAAATGTGTTTTTAAAACAAATACAATATTATTATTTGATATAATATTCATAATAGTCTAAGGATTAGAAAAAGGACGTAGATGAGGTTATATATATCAATTATCAAACAATTGGGATTCTCTTAGATTTTTATAGTAACTTTATTAACATTTATTATAATAATACAAGAATACAAGGTAAACGTTAAATTATTTAACCAAGAGATGAATATAAAAGATAAGGTTAATATGGTGACCTAAACCTGTCAAAAACTATTTGGTTGATATTTTTTTGACCCATACCCACCTTATACTAGAAATAAATTATTTTGGAGCCATTATAAACTGAATATGATTGTTTAATAAAATAAGTTTTCTAGCTTTTCCTATATTGACCCTCACCTCTCTTATAAAAGGGTACATCCCCTTATCTCAAAATCACAACTCCAAATCCATTTTTCTCTCCTAAACCCTACTAAAATATCCTCCAAACTACCCTAACTTCATAATAGAGGCATTACTATGATTAGAAGACCATCTGAGGATCCATTTTGATCAAATCAAATGGAAGAACCCAGAGAAGAGTTAATAATTTCATCACCTCTTCCAACGTTGTTTACTTCTTACACTTCCTCTTTCTTTGTTGTTTCCATACCAAAGTAATAAAACTAGTACCGTCTACATACTATGATGTTATAATAAATATGGTGCAACAATATTCATTATTCTATCCATCCTATGAATGAAAAAATCACCATACGTGCGCACGTACGGCTTACCGTCTCCACGTCGTGGTGTAGTTTGTTATTCAACACTTCATTATTTGGATGGGTATAATAATGAGTATAATTGATGTAAATAATAAACATAACATGTTAGTAATTAGGTATATATTATATAAAATCCAATTACAAAGGATTTTACCATTAATAGAATGATATTGACGCTCGTGCATACGTACAAATTACTGTCTCCATGAACGCGATGAGATTCATTTACTCATCATAACCATTCAATAATAATTCTAAATCTATGATTAAAAATAATGTTTAAGAACTTAATATCCTTTTAGATATGAATCATATACATCCTATCCATATCAAATATGACTTACATAACAAAACATATAATGGAAAATGAATCAGCTAACACCCAAAACAATTATACTACTGAAATATTGTTAAAAAGCAATATTAGAAGATCATATATGATATCATATTTATGTATGTGGTTCTTGAATAATTTTAAAAAAATTATTTAAATATTATACAAGAGTTTAAAATACCCTTGACCAAGGAAAAGTACAAGGTAAGAGTTAATTCTATAATCTATTCTTTATCCGAGGTTATTTATAAGTGAGTATCTATTGGGACCACTTTATCATTCACATATGTATTTCATAAAAATTTATTTCAATTTTTTTTTTAATATTTCCTAAAAAATGGGTTAAATTCATTTTTACCCTTTTCTGACTTTTTATAAAAAATTTATAATGGAATCTTTTGGTCATTTTCCAGACAAGGTCCTTTACGACTTTTTCGACAAAATTAAGAAATCAATGGGTTTTTAGCTTATATGGTGAGTGAAACTATTTTCAACCATTATAACACCTTAAAAGCTTCCCTTATAAGATTATAATAATATTTTCTAAATAAATGTTTTCATTTATAATTATGTGACTTTTAAATGATTTCAAAATAGAAAAATATATTTCTCTCAAATAGTTTTGATTTCATCTATATCAATATCATTTGATGGATTTTAAACTTGTTTAAAGTTGAATTATTATGATAAAATTTTCCATGTCGTATTGAAGGTTTTGTGATATTTTTTACTATATATATATTATTTTTAGACCAATCTTGGTTTAAGGTTAATGTATTAACATTTCGTATGCTAGTTTAAATACGAATGTTTATGTAATCTTTCAACCTTTTCATATAAAGAATACATTGGACATAGTAACTAATGGGTGTGGCCTGGGATAGCTCCTCGATGCATCGGTAGGTCTCATGAGACAAAATAGAGTCTTGGAACAAGGCCTTGACAAAATATTATTTGTAGTCTTGGAATGGGGCTTTGACAATGTGGTTATGATGTCCTGCATTATGCATCCCATCATTATGAAATTGGATATTGATATTACATGTTATTATTAGACTAGTAGAATATCCATGTGTTTATGTAATGGAATTATTTGATTTATAGTTTCCATATAATACTGAATTTTATGTTTAAAAGTCATATGTTTTAGTATTATACATTACCTTAAATGGTTATGCTTATTTATGAAAGTTTCCATTATATTGTTATCCTTACTGAGCACCTGAACTCACCCATTTATATGTTTTATTTATCCCAGGATGCGAGGAAGTATATTATGACTAACCTGGAGGTATAGTCTAAGGGAGATGAATGTTTTCAAAGGAGACACAATGTTGCTGTTTTTCATTTCATATTATGTTGTAAAAATTAAGTTTGTATCTAGTAAGTCCAAGGATAATAAAACGATTGGTATTTCTGGATTTGATCCCTTGTGATCATTACAATGTTATGTAATAATGTACTGACTCTGTGTAACTAGGGTCGAGCCATTACAGTTGGTATCAGAGGATGTTTAGTACAAACCTGGGAAGCTAGATTTAAAAAAACTCTAATTAGAGAACATTACCCTAACATAGAATCTGAGGATCAGTATAGAAGAACATCCTTGAATTTTGTTAAATTAGAGATTTTTTGTATATTCCATGAAATAAATCCCTATCTGGATATGAGAATGTAGAGGCTGATCTGACACAGATGTACCTAGGAGGGAAAATTCTGACAAAGAGTTTCAGATTTTACCTAGGGTATCCTAGTACATGATAATGGGCCTTACTGTAGTCTTGGTTATGAAACTCCTGAGAGATATGCTTAAGATAATTCACATTTTCATTTCAAACCATTTTGAAGTTTTTATAAAAACATATCTACTAAAATAAAACATTATTTATGATTATGGAATATGTGCTTAAACAGTTCAATTTATGATAGGTATTTTATTATTTTGGAATTATGTATTGTAATTCATAAACTAATATAGTGTATGCCATTATTTAGAAATGGCACCTAGTGGAAGGAATGGAAACTGTATCAATGTACGTAATCCATTTAGGGATTTTCCTCCTACTCTAGATAATTATAGTGGAGTTGGTGATGTAACCGGTGCTAAACAACCTATAACCATACTGGTACAACTCACTCATGTTATGAATAATAACCATACCCGTATGGAGCACCTTAATCCACAAGGCATACGATCAATATTAAACTGCTTCATGAGGAAAAATCCATAAACATTCAATGGGAATACAAATACATTTGTAGATGAGAAACAGATAAGTTCTTTAGAGATAAAATTTCATGCTTTGGGGAGTAGCAAAAGGGAAAAAGTTGTCATGGCAGTTTATTGCCTCACAAGAGATGCAGATCAATGGTGGTCATTAATTCAAAACATATAGGAGGATGAATAATTATTAAATATTTAATGGATGGAGTTTAAAGAGATTTTAATCTAAAAATACTCTCTTATTGACCATCAAGTGGGTATAGAAAGAAAATTTCCGAGTATGAGGAAAAAAGAGGATGATAATGTCACAAATTATGAGGCTATCTTTTAAAGGTTAACAAGGCATGTAGTAGATTATATATATAACCCAAGGAGTAAGAATGATTGATTCTTTGATGGGTTAAAACCATTTATACATTGAGCATTATTCTCATAATCATTCTCATCATACGAAGATATTTTCTCATGTGCTATCAAGAGAGAAATAGAATTCTCTATGTCTTATGACTCTAAAGAAAATCAAGGGAAGAAGGTATATTTTGATCACTCTGGAAATGGAAATAAGGGGAAGAATGGAAAAGTTGAATTTCTATACTTCAGTAAATGTGGGAGGAAATACCCCAGTACATACCTGAAGGGAATGGGAGTTGTTTACAAGTGTGGTGAAAAAGGCCACCAAGATAGTGATTGTAAGGGAAAGAAAAAGACTATCAATGTTGAATGAATTAATTGTATAGAAATGGGGATTTATTCAAATGAATGTCCTAAACTCCAAGGAATATTACCTTAGAAAAGTACAAGGGTGCAAGGCCATGCTTATGCGATCACTACTACTGAGGTTAAGGCTCTAAATGACGTAGTGGAAAGTAATTTAATGGTATTCTCATGTTTATCCAATTAATTATTTGATTCTGAATCATCACATTATTTCATATATTTCTAGTTTTTTAAGAAAACTAGATATTTCAATTTTTTTAACAATGGAGTTGTCAGTCAAAACTCCTAAGGGAAATATCATTGCAAGAATGTTTTGTGAATGAGTTCCCATTAGGGAATATAAACATGCCTTATCTAATGATCTCATAATCATACCCAAGATTTAATTTGATATAATCCTATATATGGATTGGCATTCATAACATGATGCGAACATTTATTTCAACAAGAAGGTGGTCACAATTTTTGATGATGATAAGGAATACCTTATCATTTGAGCAGAAACATCACCATTTGATTATTATCTAGATCCACCCCCAGAAGATCTTCTAAATTAAATTATTGGGGAGGAAGAGACTAAAATAACTAAGGGTTGTTAAAGGAATGTTTAAATAGAATATGTACCTATTTTAGAAGAGTATTTTGATGTATTTTCAGATGATTTACCTAGACATCCTCTAGAATGATATATTTAGTCTTTCATAGATTTAATTCTTGGTTCAAGGCCCACATCGAAGACCCATTTTAGAATTGCCACTATTGAATCGGTGGAACTAAAAAACAAATATAATAATTGAGTAATAAAGGATTTATTTTCCCTAGTGTTTCTCTATGGGAGGCTCCTATTCTTTTTGTTAAGAAAAAAGATGGATCTATGTGGTTGTGAATTGACTACAGGGAGATCAATGCTATAAAAATAAAGAACATGTATCCCTTACCACACATTGATGATTTATTAGATCATCTACATGGAGAAAAATATGTTTCAATGATAGACCTTTGATCTGGATATCATCAGTTGGGTGTGAAGAAGGAAGACATTCCGAAACCAGCATTTTGAACCAGGTATGGGCATTACGATTTTATAGTAATGCTTTTCAGACTTACAAATTCACCCGATATTTTCATGTATCTAATGAAAAGAGTTTTCATTAAATATATTGATGAATTTATTGTGGTATTTATTGTTGATATCTTGGTATACTCAAAAATCTATGAATATCATGATGATCACATGTCCACTCTTCTGAAAACCTTCATAAGAAATGAATTATATGGGAAGATTAGCAAGTATGAATTATGTCTCAGGAAATTTCTTTTCTTGACCATATTGCATCTTTGGATGGAATCTCTATCAGTCCTTCAAAGACCAAGGCAGTCCAATAATGGTCATCACCAACATGTATAATCAAGGTACATAGTTTTATTAGTTTAGTAGGTTATTATCGGTGTTTCTTCTATAATTTTGTTTGATTGGCTAACCCATTATCCAATCTCAAATGTAAAGGGGTTAATTTTTTTGGATAATAGAGTGTGAATAATGTTATGAAGGATTGAAGAAAATTTTTGTCAGTTCATTTATATTGACTCTACCACCGGGGAATGATGGGTTTTTTATTTATTGATATGCTTCAAAGAAAAGACTTGGTTGTTTCCTTAAGCCGAATGATAGAGTTATTTCTTATGCATCACGATAGCTAAATGTTCATGAAAAAAACTATCCAACTCACGATCTTGAGTTTTTAGCTGTGATATTTACTTTTAAAATATGGAGACACCATCTCTATAGTGAAACTGGGAGATATATATCGATCACAAGAGTTTGAAGTATATTTTTTCATAGAAATAACTCAACATGAGGAATACACGACGTATTTAACTAACCATGATTTTGATTTCACTATACACTACCACCCAGGGAAGTCAAATATTGTGACAGATGCTTTGAGCAGAAATGATCATGGAGTTTTGAACAAGATAAGAGTTGAAAGGGATCCAATGTTTATGGATCTAGTAAAAATGGATATGGGAATAATTATGGAAGGTGAAACATTAGTAATTTTTCAAATGGTTTTCAATCAATCTTTACTAGAAAGGGTAAAAAGTTCTTAGATTTATGATGAGGAGTTTCAAAAGAAAATTAAAGCTATGAATGATGGGAGATTGATTGACATCGTATATGAAGTTGGAATTTTGAAAACTTGGAGGATACTTTGTGTTCCCAATATACCTGATCAAAAAAGGGAATTGTTGGATGATGTTAATAGATCCAATTCCTCTATACAAATATGTATCACTAAGATGTATAGAGATTTGAAGGAAAATTTTTGGTGGGACAACATGAAGAGGAAGGTTGCTGATTATGTGTCAAGATATATGGTTTGCCAATAGGTGAAGGCTGGAAGACCACATCTTAGAAGAGTCATGAATCCTCTTCGTATACCAGAGTGGAAATGGAATGATATTACGAGAGACTTTGAATTGGGGATACCAACGACTCCTTGTTGGAATGATGCAATATGGGAAATTGTTGATCGTCTTACCAAATCAGCTTATTTTCTTTCTATAAGAGAAGATTTTCTACTTGAAATTTTATAAATACTATATATTAATGAAGATGTAAGACTTCATGGGTACCCTTATCGATTGTTTCTAATCATGATCCTCATTTTACATCAAGATTCTAGAAAAGTCTTCAAAAGGCCTTGGATACTGAACTTCGTTTGAGCACAGCCTACCACCCTTAAACTAATGGACAATCAAAACGTACTATTCAAACCTTATAAGGCATGTTGAGATCTTGTTCACTTGACTTTCAAGGTATGTGGGATCAATATTTCCCTCTGGTAGAATTTTTGTATAAAAAAGCTTCCATTCATGTATTCAGATGGCACCATATAAAGCGTTATATGGAAAGAGATGACACACACCAACTTGTTGTGATGATTTTGGTGAAAGAAAACTCATAGGTCTAGAACTTGTTGAGGAAACAATATAAAAGGTGAAGATTATCCAAACCCACATCAAGGCAGCTCAAAATAGGCAAAATAGCTATGTCAATAAAAAAAGTTAGGATTTGGAATTTCAAGTAGGAGATCATGTTTTCATGAAGGTATCTTCATGTAAGGGTGTTGTATGATTCGGTAATAAGGGTTACATAAGTCCTCGGTACATCAGAATTTTTGAAATTCTAGAACAAATTGTACTTGTAGCTTACCACTTGTCAATTCCTCCAAGTCTCTCCAAAGGTAATGATGTGTTCCACATATCACTATTGAGAAAATACATGTCTTACCCAATGCATGTACTCACCTATGAACAAATAGAACTGAAACCCAATCTCTTTTACTATGAAGAGCCTGTCAAGATTCTTGATACCGAAGAACAAGTGTTATGAAACCAGACAACTCATCTAGTAAAAGTCCAATTTAGAAACTATAGACAAAAGAGAAATTGTGGGAATACGAAGAACATAGGATGAATAACCACCTGAATATTTCTTTCTTTAGTATTCTAGAAATTTCGAGGTTGAAATTATTTGAACTAGGGAATAATATAACACCCCAAGCTTCCACAATATGTTTCTCTTTGAATACTTCAATAGCTTGTTTTGTATGCAACATTGAGTTCTAGAATACCATCACCTTTCAAACTAGCCGTTATGGATAGTAATACCCACTTTTTGAAATTTTATAAATTTTATTTATCAAAATGGACTTCATTTCTTTATTCAGAATATCAAAATAGGCTTAGGGTGAATTTTGTGTATTTTTCTGAAAACATTCAATTTTTGATGAATAGTGAAAAACAATACATTATTGTTTAAAACCTACATTTATTTAAATAATTATTTATTTTATTTAAATTTATTTTATGTCAAAATAGCTTCATAATACCTATATAATTTCAATGTAATTCATTGGAGTCATTTTATAATAAAAATAGATGTATAATATTTTATTGAACATTTTAACGTCTTTTACCCACCTACTAGGCACATCTGCAATGTTTCATAGAATGAAAATTTACCACTTTTTTGAATTTAGTTTGAAAAATATGAGAGACATGGTTGAAATCGGTAAGTAAAATTTGGTTCAATAGGAAGAAAATAATTTTGATGAATAGTGACTTTTGAATTTTCTTTTCCACGGTTACAAGTAAATAGGGAAATTAATGGAAACAATGATATTATAATTACCCTTATAGATGTCTTAATTCTATCAGATAATTTTATTTCAACCAAAATAATCCTTAGGAACAAAATACGATCATTTTGGTCCACATGTATTAGATTAGAACATTTATTATTATTTTCTTCAAAGAAGAGTTAAAAGTGTTAGATTCAATGTTTAATAACAAAACCATTTTTAATATAGGTTTATACATAAGTAAAATTTGGCAATAAATATTCATTAGAAATATAAAAATATTTCAAACATAATGGTATTTTATTTATAATTTTTAGACATTAAATTATTAAATTTATTTGGGAACCAATGATGATGTAGTAATTATGTTATTATTGAAAGATTAAAATAAGTTATATTATAAATATTAATATAACTGTAAAGTGTTACTTTTTATATATTCCATGAATTTTCTAGGATAATATAAAATTTTAGTGATGATTAAATAATTTTTTTTCTAAGTGAGAGTTTTTCTGACTTTCACAAAAACCAAATAATAAATAGTGTCAAAATTGACAAAAATGGGTTTTAAAAAAAAATACTATATTATTAATCGATATAGTATTCCTAAAAAACTATGGTTCAAGAAAAGTTATTAGATAAGGTTATATATATCAGTAATTTACCACTTGGGGTTCTCTTGGATTTCTTATTGCAAGTTTATTAACCATTTATTATAATAATACAAGAATACATGGTAAAAGTTAAAGTATTTATGTAAGAATTAGATATTAATGATAAGGTTAATATGGAGACCTAAACCAATCTAAAACCTATTGGTTGAGAGGTTTTAGATCCATCCCCACTTTAGCCTCTGATAAAATCCTTTTGGAGCTATTATAAATGGAATATGATTGTATAATAAAATCATATTTCTGTCTTTTCCTAAAGTGACCCTCACCTCTCTAATAAAAGTGTACTTCCCCTTCTCTCAAAATCACACTTCCAAAGACATTTTTCTCGGCCAAACCCTTCTCAAATATCCTCTCAACTAACATCACATAATCCTAGAGGCCTTACTTTGATCAGAAGTCGACTTAAGGATACCTGTTGATCAAAACAAAAGGAAGCACCTGAAGAATAGGTAATAATTTCATCACCTCTTTTAAAGTTCATTTCTTCTTCCAATTCCTCTTTATTTTTTTTCCATTACAATTTAATAAATCATGTACCTTCTACATACTGTGATATTATTATAAATATGTTACAACCATATTCATTATTCTATCCATCTTATTAATGACATAGTCACCATATGTGCGTACATACGACTTACCGTCTTCACATCGTGGGGTAGTTTTTTCTTTAAAGAAATAGAACTCCCTTGCGTGTCCTTTTCGAACCCTCCACACAAGGAACCCCCCCTCCCCAAGAAGAGGTCACTCTAGAGAGAGCCCTAGCCAGGAAGGAGCCATTTCCAACCGAGATGGAAGAGCGTCCCGGAGGGTGACAACCCGGGCGTCGATGGTTCATCAAGCATTCCGTTAGCACGGGTGGGTTGAGCCTCATTTTTCCCACCCAGTCAGAAACCGGGTGACCCGGCAAGGCGAGTAGATCCTGGGGGAGAGTTTCACCCCAAAAGCGGACTCCGAGGATTCGAACCTTGAACCTCCCAAAGAACGGTGTTTTTGTACCCCTCTCCTTCACCACTACGCCACGGCCGAAGCGGCCCACATCGTTGGGTAGTTTGTTATTCAACACTTAATTTTTTGTATGGGTATAATAATGAGTGTAATTGATGTTAATAATATATATAACATGTTTATTATTCTTTATATATGATATAACATCCCATTACATATGATTTTACCATCAATTGAATGATATTGTCGCTCGTGCGTACGTACGGATTACCGTCTCCATGAACGCGATGAGATTCATTCATCATCATAACCATTCAAGAATAATTTTCATTTTATGATTAAAAACACTTTTAAAGAAATTAATATAATTCTGGATATGAATAAAATACATCCTATCCATATCAAATTTGACTTACATAAAAAAACATATAAAGGAAAATGAATCAGTAAACACCCGGAACAATGATACTACTAAAATATTATTATTAATGCAATATTATAAGATCATATATGATATCATATTCAGGTATGTGGTTCTTGTATAATTTAATAACAATGAATTAACTATTATAAAAGAGGTTAACTTACCCTTGACCAAGTAAAAGTACAAGGTAAGGGTTAATTCTACAATCTTTTCATTATATAAGGTTGTTTATAGATAAGTATCTACTGGGACCTCTTTATCATCCACATACATGTTTCTTAAAAATGTATTTCAATTTTTTTTTACTATTGTCAATATTATGGGTTAATTTCATTTATGAAATTGTCTGAATTTTGATAAAATGTTTATAAATGAATCTTTCCATCATTTTCCAAATAATATCCTTTATGATCTTTTTGATAAAATTGATGAAAATGTTTTTTAACTTATATGGCGAGTGCGGATATTTTATGCCATTATAACACCTTCGAAGCTTCCCTTACTAGATTATAAAAATATTTTCAAAATAATTGTTTTCTTTTATAATTATGTGACTTTTAAATTATTTCCAAATAGAAAGATATATTTCTCTCAAATAGTTTCTATTTCTTCTATGTATACATTATTTGATGGATTTTACAATTATTTGAAGTTGATTTATTATGATAAAATATACACTATTGTAATGAAGATTTTGTGAAATGTTTGACTATGGATGTGTTATTTTTTTCCATTCCATGTTTATGGTAAATGTATTGACATTTTATATTCTATTTTTAATACGAATGTTTATGTTATGTTTCAACCTTTTCACATGAGTAATGCATTGGACTTAGTAAGTGATGGGTTGTTCCTGCTATAGCTCCGTGATGAATCGGTAGGTCTCATGAGACAAATTAGTGTCTTGGAACAATATATTGACAAAAAAATATTTGTAGACTTGGCATGAGGCTTTTACTATGTGGTTATCATATCCGATATTATGCATTTCATCATAATAAAATTGTCTATTGATATTACATGTAATTATTCGACTTGTAGAATATCCAGATGAATAAGTAAATGAAATTATTTGATTTATCTTTCCAAATTATAGTGAACATTATTTTTTAAAAGGATTTTTATTTAGACTTATAGTTTTTAATAAATTTTTATACTTATTTATGAATGTTTCGGCTATATTGTTATCCTTACTGAGCACCTGAGCTCACCAATTTCAATATTTTATTTTTCCTAAGAAGCGAAGAAGTATATTATAAATGACATGTATGAATAGTCTAATAGAGATGAATGTGTTTAAAGGAGACACAATCTTGTTGGTTTTCATTTCATAATGTATTTTAAATCTTATGTTTGTATCTAGTACGTACAAAGTCTACTGAACTGATCGGTCTTTCGGAATTTGGTCCCGTGTGATCATGCCATAGTTATGTAATAATGCACCGACTCTGTGTAACTAGGGTTGGGGAGTCACAAGTCATGTTCTAGTTGTAATACCTCTAGATTTGGTACATGTGAATGGTTAGGTATTCACTTATTCAAGAGAGATATGTGGAAAACATCATGAACTTGTGCTAGATTTGGAGAAATTGAAAGCAGATATGCCACTAATCCTATGCGATCAAATATTTTATAGGGGATAATATACATAGGTATGAGAACTTATTTTTCTTCATAAACCTCATAAATCTTTTCCGAGGTGAAATTTTAAAAAATAATTTTTCACCAACATCAAACTCCTTATTCCTTCGAAGGTTGTTAGCATAAATCTGATGCCGACTCTTAGCAAACATTATGTTTTGATGAATGGAGTGAACCTTTTCTGTCATATCGTACAAACAATCAGACCCAAGAAGCATTATCTCACAAAATATTCCCAACAAGTAGGTTTTTTATATCTCTTCCCATATAGATATTCGTAGGGTTCCATTTGTATACTTAAATAGAAGTTTCTGTTGTACGAGAACACAAATAATGGGTATGTTGATCCCATCCACCTTTAACATCCCTTGAGAATGTTCTCAGCATATCCTCATGTGTATGAATTGTCCTTTTAGATTGGACCTTAATTTTATGGAGATAGGCCACAATAAAATTCAATTCAGTATTCAAACCATGTTGATGACTTCTCCAAAATTTTGATGTGATCATTGGATCACGATCAGATACATTAAAAATTGGAACTCCATGCAGCCTTACCACTTCTCCCACATATATCTTAGTGAGTTAGTAAAGAGGTAAATCCTCCAAAAAGAGATATAATGGGAAGTCTTGGTGAGATGGTACACAATAACCCATATCAAATTTTTTCCTTTGGATGTTCATGGGAGACAAATGACAATGTCCATAGTGATATTATCCCACATCCATGATAGAATGGGTAGTAGTCATTATACCCCATTAAGAATTTATCATATTTCCTTCACTTGTTGACACACCAATATCCTCATTGTGTAGTTTCAAATATCAATTGTTTATGTTATCCCACCAATAATTATCACGAAGATCCCTATAAATTTTCATGATTTAAAGAAGTATACAAAAATTAGAGCTATGAGATTTTTCCATCAGCTCCTCCTTTATTTCCAAGAAATATGGAACACATAGCCTTATATGAATTTTCAACACAACTTCTTGATCAATATTGAATTCAAGAAACTTACCATTATTTATTGTATATACCTTCTTTTGAAACATAGGATCTTACCTTTTATATTTCTTGATCTTCTCTAGTAATGATGATTGCTAAATAATTTGGGATAGGGTTGATAATGTCCCTTCCCTTACAATTCCCATTTACTGTTTTACTAGGACTTTGATCAAAGGATCTCTTTTAATCCTCTTCATTTCTATCACAATAAGGTCTTTCCAACTTAATACATCATCAACATTATTTTCTCTTTGGGGTTGATAATTAATTGAACAATCATAATCATTATAGAAGTTCCATCCATCCCCTATGTCTCATGTTCAATTCCATTTTTGTGAAAATATACTTTAAACATTGGTGGTCTATGTATATATCACATTTATCCACATAAATATAGTTCCTCAGTATATTTAGAGAAACAACGACCATATCTCGCTCCAGGACATGTGTAAGAAAGTTCTTAGCATGAGGTTTCAACTGTTGAGATGCATAAGAAACCACCTTCTCATTTATCATGAGGATGCACCAAATCCCTTTAAAATATACATCGCTAAAAAAACTAATCCTTATTTGATAAAGGGTTGAGTTAACACAAGTTATGTAACCAATCTCTTCTTCATCTCTTCGAAATGTTCTTTAAACTTTTTTGCCTAGATGAACTTGACCCCTTTTCTAGTAAACTTGGTCAATGGATTAGAAAAACATGAATTTTTTTAAATCCTCCAATATTATCTTGGTAAACCAAGTAATATACGAATATTAGTTATTATTATAGGCTAAAGCCACTCCACCACAACCTTTTTCTTGGTAGTGTCAATTGAGATTCCATTATTGGTTACAATGTTCCCCAATAAAGAAACTTACTATAACCAAAATTCTCATTTTCTAAAATTTCGAAATAACTTATAATTCCTCATAGTTTTCAATATAACACCTTATGATCCTCATTCTTCTCACAACTTTGGGAATATATCAGAATATCATCAATAAAAACTACCAAAAAGTTATCAATTTATATCTTAAAGACTCTATTCATAAAATCTACAAAAATAGTAGGAGTATTTGTCAATTATATGGGTATAAAAAACTCATAATTTTCAAAACAATATTGGAAGGATGTCTTTGGAATATATTCTTTCTTCACCCTCAATTGATAATAACCAAATCGAAGATCAATCTTGGAGTATAATAGATCCCCTCGAAGCTGGTCAAAAAATAATCAATCCTTGGAAGATGGTATTTGTTTTTCAATGTGTTCCCTTTAAGTTCTCTATAATTAATTCACAAATGCATTTATCGATCCTTATTCTTCACAAAGAGAATATGTTCTACCCAAGTAGAAACATGTTTCTAGAGAAATCACTTCTCCAAAAGTTCTTGGAGCTGCTACTTTAATTCCTTTATATCCATATTAGCCACTATATATGGGTCATTGATATCGACATAGATCTGGGAATAATATCAATTGATAACTCTATCTATCATTTTAGGGGATGCCCAGGTAAGTCAATAATAAATACATAAATGTACTCCTGAATGATGGGGACATTCTCTATTCGTATACTTTCATTTCCTTCTTCATCTTCACATATCATTTTCAGAAATAAGGCTATAGGTGGTGATTACAGACAAAGATCATGTAGAGAAATCTCTCTATTGAAAATAAATTTAGGTTTTCCATTCAAGACTACTAATATTTCCTTTTTTTCTATAGTTGATCTTGGTATTATACTTTTAGGGATAGTGCATCCCTAATATATTGTTGAATTACATCATGGGAATGCCTACTAGATTTGTGATGATATTATGCTCACCAAAGTAAATAATATAGTTTTTATACAATGTTTATGATTGGATTATCCATCTTTTAGTATTTAATAATAACTCTACATCTATAAGTTCAAGTATTGAATATATATTATTTACAAACATGAAATAAATAAATGAATTCATTGAACTAGAATCCAACAAAGTACATGAAATCCTTGAGAGTCCAATGAGAGTACCTTCCATCACATCATTTGGAGCTTCATGTTCAATACTCATTATATAAAAATCATTACCTTTTTCCCTTGGCCTATTCTTAGGCTAATGGTAATTCCCCTCCATTACCCTTGGATTTAGAGAGTGATTGGAAAACTGACCATGCTATCCACACAAAAATGATTAGACTTCAGGAAAGTCCAACACCATCTTCCTTTTATTATTTTTATTGAGAAGTTGAGGATTTACCACACTATGATAGATCTAAGAGATATGGCATTCTCTTCCACACTTTTAGAACTTCCCTCTCTCGAGCAGATAGTTACCTGAATGCTTCTTTCCACATTTGTTACATGTTGAAAGTTTCACATTCTTTCCTCTTCTTCCTTGGTCTAATCTACTCCCCATGTTTGGATACAAATATTTCTTCTTTTCATTTGATCTTTGAGACCATTGAATCTCAACAAACTATAGTTAAACCTTCATATCACAACATACTATCTTCTCATAGATCTTATCATCTAGATTAGAAATATTCTTCTATAGATGGTTCCATTGTCCATTTAATAATCTATCAACCTTTCCATTAAGATCCATGAAAAATATATATGTGTATTGAGAATGTCTTTTGAATTTCATCTTACAGCTTCCCATATATTCATTTCAATTTTATTCATCTTAAGGAATTCTTTCTCTATTTTCATTCTCATCGAATGAGGGAAATACGTATTAAAAAAGATTCCCCTAAACTCATCCAACTCCATAGATTCAATCTGCATTCTTGGCCTCGTTCATTGAATAAGTTTCCACTACTGATCATATTCTCCCACTAATTAAACAAATATAGTGTGACTTTCTCTTATTCAAAGAGAAGAAGTATAGAATAGGTCTTTTAGATTGAGATTATCCATTGTTCTTCAATCAATTTTATAGTAGATCCACTGAAAGATGATAGTCATTTATGAATAAAGGAATCAATTGAATGTTGTTCCCTTCATTGTGAAATTGGTATCTCATCTTGATTCAAGTTATTTCCCATAACTCGAGTCATTTGATTCATCATTATCATGACAGTTTCCATTTCGGATACCATCGGAAGGTCCTCAGACCCTGGTCCATTGCACTCACCATTTATGTAGTTTTTCCTATTTATTTGCCATTTTATAAAGGAAAAAAACCTTAGTGAGAAATGTGTTTCATTTATTAATATTATAATTCCAAATAAATTTCATGTCTTAAAACATCATTCTTAAATATGTTATTCTCTAATAAGAATTACATTTTCTATAAATCATTCATAATGGTTCATAAAAATCATGTGATTAACCAAACATATTAACTGGGAGTCACAAAATAATACTATAGCATGTCCTGTTGTCCTGAACCAGTTTCTATTAATGTCTATCACAAAGTATTGTTTTTAGGTTTTACCCCTAGATACATATGTGCCATATCCACAACCTCTTAATTTTATCCAGAGAGGGATTTATTTTTTTGGAAACCACTTAGTTAATATTTAACTTAAATATAATGAAGTTTTCCTATATTTAAAACTATTTTAAGGTTCCTATAAAGAATTCAAATCCTATTTTTCACAAAAAACTAACCCTTATTTTGATACCAACTACGGAATTCCAACTTTTTATTACATAACTTTTAATTTACATGGTACAAACAGATTATATTTTAATGTCTAGTTTCATGAAAATAAGGTACATAATACCAGAAAACAAAAAAAACACTATTCTATTCCAACTGAAATTATTCTTAATGTTTAATCCTATTTATATTTATTAAATCTCATAACCAGGGTTAATAAATCAATGTAAAGGTTGAGCATAATGCCAGTATGGGAAAACAAGTGAAACAATTTACTTTTGATCTTGAAGAATATCAATATGAACATGAGGAAATACATAAAAGAATAAAAAATTATAATTAAATAATAATAAGATCATGATTCATAACATGTAAATAATGATAGAAAATTTAGTTGAATGATTCATAAGCATATCACCAAGGTCAATCACCAAGGTTTCATAAAACTTTACCATGGTTATTCACCAAGGTTTCATAAAACCTATCATCTCTAGAGATTAAATTCTTTACCCAATGAATTGGAGCTCTATCAAGATACACCTGTAATAAGTATTAAATGATTTTATCCACATATATATTTATAAAAAATCCTTAAATATCCTATGGATAATAAAATAAATGGGTTTCATATCAATATCATGATGTTTTTATGAACGTTTTAAAGATAAGTTCATTTTGACTTTTTAAAACCGATAGAAAATTGAAGGTGAGTTTATTGTATGTTAATCATAGAATTAAATAAATAAATTTCAAATATATGTGAATACACATATAGAGGAAATACATTTGGGTATTCGAAAAATAAAATTACATAACTTATTGTGAGAAGAGAGAGATTTTGATAAGTAAAATCAACAGCATAAGGGTTATAAAATATGGTCTTAGAAAACATTAAAAAGAGTAGGTACAAGGGAATAAAATTCATAAAATAATATTTATACAGTAAAATGATAGGATAAAATGGACATAAGAACATATTATATAAATTTTAATGACATAACACATAAAAAGTGAACTTGAAAGGAAAAGAGAAGTGCAGATTCCCCTTACCTTGAAAACTTACTCCTAAAACTCAAAGATCGATAAATTGGGGGATGGAGGACACCTTGGGAGGAATATTTGGGAGGTAATACTAACATATATTCATGTAGAATAAATTTTTTATGAAAAATAATGTAGAAATTGATGGTTATTTATACAAAAGTGATAATTTTATTAATTTTATTGGGCACCTCAGTAGCGGTATTTGAAAACCTGTGGGATTTCCCATGGTATTTACGCATGACATTTGATGCATGGGACAAATAATATAATATTTTAATCCATAAGAGTATACCAGAAATTTTTATTAAATATATCATCATTATGATGTCATTAAACATACCAAAAAACTCATACTATATTTTTATTATTCACAAAAACCTGATGTATTTTATAAAATTTTCATAAATTCACCCTAAAAAAATATCAACTTTTTAATTTCAAAAATGTAATTTTTTTATCATAATAATTATATAAATATGAATTTTTTTACTTTTATCTATCATAATACTTAGTTTTTAAAAGTAATAGCAGACAAAAAATGCATAGTAAAATTTTCGACACATGAAAAAAATAAAATTATTTTATCATTCTAATTAAATAATACTGTTTTGATAATAATATTTCCATATAATGAACATTTATAAAACCTTAGTTTAATATAATAATTTAATTCTCTCTAAAAAGTACGATTTTTACCCAAAAACTCAATTTATCAAATTCCATCAAAATTGTTAAGAAAAAATATTCTTAAATTGGAAATGAGAAATGAAACTTTTATTAAATAAGATGGATTAATCTTTAAGTAACTAGGTCTTTGACACATAACCCCTTATAACACATGCATTCAGCCTAAGGGTGAGGTTTTTAATAGTGATAGACTCATGGGGAATCTCAACTAACATTGTTGTAGTGTTAATCTCCACTATCTTGAAATCCTCCCATAGATGATTTGGTTCTATATTACCATGTTGAAGCTCTGATTCAGCTTGGTTAGGAGAGAATCCCATAGAGGCTTCCTCCCTACCATTTTTTGACAAATGGGATTTATATGATATGACCCTACTGGATGAGGCCATCGACTCTTCTTTCTGCATTAATTAACCACTATTATATCTATTTATAATACCAATTATAAAGTTAAAATTATTATATATAGTATTTTTTTCAATGGTCATATTGACCAATGGTCATATAATGGTAGAAACCTAGATTTCATAGTTCAATCATAATAAATTCATTATTAAAGGGATATTGTTTTGTTGAATAATATAACACAGATTATGAGTAACAAATTATCATTCAAAAAGATCTAGTCATTACGTGAAACTGTCTTAACTGGATAGTAAAGAACCAATACACACCATGGAAGATCATCATGGTGTCTCCCCGCCACTATCTAAAGATTCTATATGTGGAAATATACTCCCCGATTCTGGTCACACTATCGATATATGTGCGTAGTCACGGATCCTCTTTGTAGGAGCCTCCATCATAGGGTTAGAGCATAAAAGATCCAATGGTGTATCTAGTTCTTTCTCTGTCACTCCATCATGAAACATCACCAAAAAAACACAAGTAAAAGTAACTCATCCACCAAACATTGAAACGATAAAATTTGGTGGAACTGACTAGCCCACACAACTTTTTATCAGGTCCCAAGAATTCATATTTGTGGGAGAAGTGTCTCTCTTTCTCATGATTCAAAATCTATGGAAAAAATATAACATCATAAGTATCTAGTGATACCCCAAGATTCCAAGGATAAACCTCGAGCAAAATGTGGAAGGAATACATTCTCTCACAAGATTGACTAGCAATAATAATCTAGATGTATAAATGACAACAACCATAACTATAATAATCCTTGGAGCATCAGGGTTATAGGCCTCTATGGAATATAGTTGGCCTATCCCCCATTCTATATCTCCCTGATCCTAGAATGACCCACCTGGGGGTGGTGGTGGAAAAAGATCAAACCGATTTACAACTCCTACTACTCTCCCCACTCCTCCACCACATTTTATACCATGTGGAACACATTTGTTTGGATGTTGTCTCTGCTAGGGAAGTCCATCAGTTGTATCCCTATTAATAGTGTGATGAGTGAGGAAATATTGCATGAGATGTCTCTATCCATCATAAGAAAAACAATTCATATCCAGTGATTAACTAGAACCATCATGGTATTCCTACAAAAAAACCCTTTCTTTTCAACCCTATTCTATATGAGTCATGTACCAATGTTTCCCGACAGCCAGTGCCTAAATGTATCATGTCAAAAAGTAGGTTATCAGAGTCCTGGTGAATGGATACATTGGATAGAACACCAACACTATAATACCTGGCCTGAAATACTAACTTTAAATACTTTAATAACATCTCAATAAATCCCAAGTCAATCTCATGGACTCTGGGTCTAATGTAGGACCAAATCCACTGATACCAACCTATCAAGAAACGACCCATTGAGGCCTGATCCACAACTACCCAAAGCCTACCTTCAATAGGATAGGGGTTGTTGACTAGTACTAAGTATACATATCACACACATGAGAGGCTTTAGCCTATGGAACCTATATGTATACATCCATATACATCTCCATGAAATAGTCCAGTGATAATGAAAAACTAATACAAAAATTTATGCATATATCTATCCTACAATTAGAGTATAAAAAATTAATAAAATAATAGGAAGAAAAAATAAAGGCCAACCCAAACTAAAAAAGCGACCAAACTAATCATAAAAAGGGGAATGTTGTCAAATAAAACCACTGTAACACACCTTTTCCAAGCATCACTATACACCTTAGTCTATCTACCTCACTATACCTAGCTTGCTTTGGGTCCCCCCAGGACTCCTTCAAAAGGCCTTTAATCTACACAAGATATGATATTTGTAGGCAAAGACCATGTAGGGTTCACTGTAAAAATACCTATTAGGACCCAAAAAAACCCAAAACAACATCTAGTAACTAAAAGGAAATAGTCTGCTTGACTCAAACTAGAGGGAACCCAAGCGAGAGATAATAAGAAACTCAATCTAGACTAGTCCTCACCTATAAATGACTTGTAATCTCAATCTACATGCTATGTCAACCAATATATGTGACATCACTGTAAGGAAAGCCAGAATAATTCATATATCATCATCTCAAACTCCAAGTCTCATGAGGTCCCAAACTCATTTATATCCACATGATTCTACTCAAGTGTCAATGGACACACTCATCTAGAGAACTCACATCATGAGGCCTTCCAACCTATATGGATCACATCCAAGAGATAGAACTCCATCAAGAAAAGATCATCCATCCTTGATGGTACTCATTTTTTTTATCACACTCTATCAAGTATCATTATACTAACAACATTTCCATACAATTTTAGGTGGAATACATATAAGATAAAATGATCTTCGAGTCTATGCATAAATAAATACATATTGTCACTCATCGGATCTTGACACTTTGATAGGGGATCCCACTCACTCTATATGATAGACTCCTTGAACCATACTAGAATCAGCCAAGATATCATTTAATAGATAGGGGATCGTACCTAGGACCACTGAGGGACACTATGACCCAAATCTGTAACTCTAATGATGATACCACTCAGATAGTGAATCACAACTAGGATTAGTGTGGGAATCCATAAACACAACTAGGTCTCAATCCATGATAAAATAGACATGGTACCACTCCTAGGGCTGATGGGAGATACCAAAAACCCAAATATGGATCCAACCACTATGTAGGGTAGCTTATAGCTGACAATAGAATAAACCGTAATAAATTTTCCTGAAAATACGATGATCATATAACCAATGATGACACAAACCCTACTAGAACAACCTACCATGCAGAGGATTGTATCTCTGATGGTTCGTTAAACTCTATTGGGATAGCCTTATAAATGGGGGATCACTGCCCCATGTATGAAGGTCACAATGATATTAGGAACCCCACATTTAAATAATTAGATGATAGAGGATCCGGTCTCGGCCTCTTAGAGGGACACACCATATCTATATGACATCATCCTATTGGGGGGATCACAATCATGTGGCAATGACATAATCCCACATTATACCCTCATTAGGTTAGACTAATGTAGCACATTCGTATGATTGTTTTTACACATATCTCAAAGAGGAGACCCTCAACTATCACCTCACACCACATCTCTAATTCCAAAACCACATCCACCATCGCATCCCATGAAGAAAACTAGAAACGATATACTACTCACAGGCCTCCATCAGAGTCAAGAAGATAGAGATGTGCAGGGGAGTATATGGGATGTACCGATAGTATATGGGGTTTCCCTCTAAGATAACCCCAATCCATGTCTGCTCATAACACTCATCATGTAAAATAAAACTACATGACATGCACCCACATTACACAGCATGTGACGTCGACCGATCTCATGGGTGTGTCCTTTCCCATATATGAATGGATAGACATTTCATACCACATGTTGTGTACCACTAGTAAATGACATATCTTGGGTATTTTGCTACATAGTCATTTACATTGTGCATACTTGTGTATGGAACCCCGTGTCCATGTGCCTGGTTGTCTACTTTCACATGGCCTTTTCCTTCAACATTCCATCCATGTTCTTGTCCCATGGCCACATGCCCTAGATTAACTACATGGGTTTTCCCCTAGTACACGATGTGCAGTTCGAAAATTTGTTCATCCATAAATGGGATGAATTCACCGAATGTGACCAATCACTACATATTGTGTGATTGAAAATTCTGAATTTTAATTCTCTATAAGCCTCCCAAAACTTCATATATTCAACTAAAACCCATAGATCTACCCCCGAAGAATCAAAAGAAATCGTAATAGGCCTCTAGAACCATAAAATTATAAATCCAATAGGATTAGGACATAAAAAACATAAATGTTCCTAACCCATGGAGAAACATAGAAGCTTTAGTTCAAAAACATTTCATGAAAGTCATTGTAGATCAATCCAATGGTTATTGGATGTAAAAAGTGCTTGACAGTACCTGTAATCCTTGGTTTGGCCTCGGGTCATCCATCACACAGGGGGGGTCATCTTCTCTTTTCCAATCCATGATAACAATGGGGAACTATATTAGTTTATTTTAATAAACTAATATAATCTTGTATCCCCTAAACTCACCCTAAACTGAGAACCCAACACCGATATACTTTATATTGTAACTTAGTTAAACACCACATTAAGAACTCAACTGTGTTCTTATATTTTTTATCAGAAACTTTTCTCAAGAGTTATTACACATTTAAAAATAAACAGTCTGGGTTGGTGTGATAAAAATATATTTAATATTTCTCATATCATTGCACCAAGGATCTATGGGCCCCAAAATCCCACACTGACTCAGTGCTTCGATTCGAAATGAACCATAAAAATATTCCTTATAATTACATGAAAAAACAAGAATCATTAAAATTACCAGCAATCAAGAACACAAAACGTTCCATCACATGAATCATACGATGCAAAAAAGTGTATACGAGATCCCCAAATGGTATGGAACTTCCTAACTTAATGTTGTTGATGAAGAACACAAAACTTCATCAAGGATCAAATAAAAAACCACGTTTCACACCATAATGAAGAAGATAACATGTCAGGGGTTCCTAAATTAGGTCCAATTAATAAATAATATGTGGATAATTGTGTCTCAATATAAGTACACTTCAATAATGTTATTCAATGATTTCATACCATAAATAATCCACCAAAGAAATAAATTTAGAGGAAATTAAAAAAAATCAAATTCACTAAAATAGATTTTTAATGGAAGAACATATTGTGAATTTTTCATTGATTCTAGAAGAAACCCATTGTTCTATCCATTGATCACGAATCCATAAATAATCCATTAATATAAGTTGATTGAATAAGTAATAAGGGATTATAGTGATGATTATTTTGGTTCTTAGCTGAAAACATCACTATTCTTGAGAGTTCTATCTCTAGTCAAGAGGGGGTCATCATTGAAAAATAAATGTAACCCCCAATGTACCATAAATTCATCAAAATATTATGGTACTATCATTGATTCTTCTTCAATAATGCTTCTAGAAATATTATTCAACAACATATACCTATTGAATTCTTATTATCAAAGGTAAATTTCAGTTTGATCAAGAAATGAGGTCAATATGCATGATCCATCACTGATATATGAAGAAGTGAGGCACTCATCACTATATCATTAATGAGAAAACATATAAAACATATATTTATTCTTATTTCATGAATAAGAATAAGAAAATTTCATTCATGTATGACTAACATATAAATCAACTTCCACTAGATCAGTCAAAGGTTGATGGATCAAGGGGATATGGATGTGAGAGAATTAGAGACTAATATGGACCTCTATATTTAAAAATATATTGAAGGGGTTATATTTTTTTATAAGGTGGTGGAAAAATCAAAAAATTAAAACCCATAGTGTTCATTAAATGCACCCCCATGTTCAGTGCACCAGCTAGCTGGTGAGGTCTATTAAAGCAAGTAGACATACTGCAACACTGCCATCAGGTCGGTGTGATCCATTTGCAAGTCAGTGATTTTTTAACCACCACAAGTCCATTAACTTCCTAAACACTTCCACCTTCGGTTCCCATACCCTTAGTCACTAAAATCCATCGTATTCACAACCCAGATCACAGAACAAAATTAAGAGAAAGGAGAAATTTATAATATTCAAATATCTCATAAATTGAAATAAAGCAAAGATGTTACAATACCCAATATTGATTTTTGTCAAATAAAATGAATATTATGACATTTACATAACATAGAACATCATTCCCAGTGTAATTAATTCAAGGTTTAATTGAAGAAATAATACTAACACCAAAACTATTTATCACTACATAATGATTTATTATTAATTTAACAAGTTAAAGAATTACTTTTTGATGAATTCATTAATTTTCCATTAATATAAAAAAGTATTTAAAATGAATAGTCCTTGCATCTTATAAATAAAGTTTAGATTCCCTATAGAGGTGAATTATATGTGAAACATGATCCTCTCAGTGATGTTGTAATAATATTTGAATTCTATTAGGGACGATCTAGATTCTTTCACCTTTTTCATTGGTAACCCAGAGAATTACATCAAAGAATTCTTGTCTTTGTTCTCTCTAGAATCGAGAGGGACAATGTATTTGGTTAAATCTGAGTACAAATAATAATAATAATATTATAATTATTCTTTCCATGCACAAAAATATCATATTATAAAAATATTATTAATTTAATAAATTGTTTAATATATTTTCAAATAATATTTATTCCTCCATAATATTTTTCAGACCATGAATAATTTCTATTTATTTAATAAATAGTCATAAATACATTATTCAATCAAAAAAAATATTTTATTTAATAAACAATAAATAAAAATATATTTAATACACTAATAAAAAATATTCTCTCAAATAACTATTGGAAGCATATATGCGATCGTGAAAACATGAATAATTATTAAACCATACATGTTCATAATATTTACTCGACTTGTTAAATAATAATAATATTTAACTGAGGTTCTGAATATACATAGTGTGTGATCCTCTAAGAAACTTTCATAATAGAATTCGGTGGAGCCATACAAAGTCCATGTTTATCATCTCACAATATTCAAAGGGACCCATAGAGAAATAATTTAATATCACAATGACAGTCAACTGTATATGAATTATTTCTATGTAATAATATCATTTTATCATGATATTTATAACGAATAAGGTCACAAGCTGGTTTCCGTAACCTATATGATCTATGACACTTTCTTTTACATTATAAAAATGAACCTGTACATAAAAAACCTTGGCCTTATATTTATTTAGGTACATCCATTCCAATTAATGGGAATGGCATATAAACATTCATTAATGAAAATAATGGAAAATACTTTCTTGAATTATTCATTAATGCAATATCACTCGTGATGCCCCCAGCATATCCTAATTCACTGTGAACATATTTCATCATGGATTTAATAATTACATAAAAGTTGGAAACTAATATTTTCCATTAATAATAATAATAATTTCTAAGGATCAATACACATTATTGAAAATAGAAACATGCAATGAGGCATATAAATGTGGATATCCAACTCGCGGGTTGGGTTAACATAATCTATTTCATTAGAAATTACCAAGGGTGCACTCCATAATAAAATGCCTCAATTTTCTATGAGTCTCCACCTATGATAACCTGTGTTATTTTGGTCTCATAAAATGATATCATAAGTTTATATAACTTATAGTTTAATAATGCTATCATATAACACTAGGTTCTCATCATAGTAGGGAAATTCTATGAACTATCAATTTGACGAATACTCTTAGGACACTATTACATACTATGTCACATAGAATGACAATCATGGCGAGATAATAAATATATTAAAATAAAAAATAAAAAATAAATGTAATCATAAAGTATATAAAAGTTGGTTATAAAGAAAAAACTCTATAATTTATTATAAGAAATAAGAAATTATTATTATTTTTAAAGAAAAATATTTATATTCATTCTTGTTTTTAGGAAAACCCAATGTCCTACTTCTAAATAATGACTGTTTTATCCAATTTATAAAAACATGTGGACTTTTATTTCCATAACATCATCTATATCTTTTCTTATGAATTTTTAATTAATTTTTTCTCTATATTATTGAAATTTTATTTTTTAAATTCATCACGAACATCTAGTGTGCCTTTATTTCTTATTTTATTTGGAACCATCATGATACTTCATTTTATTTGGTTGTTTGAAATTATTATGTAATATATATCATTTTCAGGGGGTTTCAGAAGTTTATTTTATATGTATGTGTCAATTTTAATGAGTATAATTTATTCATGGAATATTATGATACGAATGGAGGGAAAAAATTATACATCCCCCTAATTTATTGGATAATTATTTTATTTTATGAGAATCTATGTAAGGTTTATAGGAAGTGAACCTTGAATAATATTCTATATTCTCTTGGTGTTAATCCTCATCACATCTTTGTGATGAAATTTCATATGTTTGTGTTTTTGTCTAATGATTGACATTATTTATAAATTAATATTAATTAATTAATCCTATTCCATTCCCCTATGAGTTTATTTATAATTCATACTTTTATGTTTCTATATTATTTTTATTTGACTTATATTGCACCCCCATCATTATTATACACTTACTAGATTTTATATATCAGATATTTTCTAAAACATATAAAAAATATATCACATATAGAAATGTAAGTATGAAGAGATCTGGGATGGTAAATTAATGATGGAATTTAAAAATGATGTTTTTTTATTTTTATGATGTTATATTACATAACTTGTCATGATCCAGCCCACCGATGCTTACTTGGTCAGCAAAAAGTTGGGTGTTACCAACAAAAATCCACCTTTAATAGGCTAGGAGATAGAGACAAGTTTCTAGAAGATATAAATGAAATCGTAGGCCTTAGACTAAGTACCTTCATGCATACACACAACCAACTCCATGAAAAAGTGAAGAGTAATAAAAGAAGTCCTCAAAATATTGAGTATTGCATTGAATAAAAAGGTCTCTAGAAAATACATCGGAGTACAAAAATAAAAACCAAAGAGAAAATGGAAAAAATAAATTCCCATCAGTAAATAATATCCATGCCTAAGGACATCTGGATAAAGGAAAAATAAAGAGAGATCATCTCCTGATCTCCAAGTCCGTCCACTAAATGTGGTCAATGTATCCATGTAACACAATGGTCCATTGATTTCACTACCAATATTTTTATATTCTATTTAATTAAATAAATATATTAGAAAATATTATACATGGATGAGTATATACATACCTAGAAAATTACCTAAAAAAGGCAGCAATAGAAAGATACAATAGTAGTCATCTCAACCCATAACGTGAGTGGAAAACCTATATATATATGTTCCCATAAAGAACAAAATGTGAGGGAGAATGTGGATATCTATCTCCACATCAAATCCAAGTATGATGAGTCTCTCATTAGATCCAATGTCCTATATCCATTTCTCAGTATCACATTTGTACGTATATGAAACTGTGTTGAGGAACCAGTCCGTGACATTGATCTTCACAACCTGAGGAGGCACAATATCCAAAAAAATACATGTGACCAGCTATGTTATGTGGTACCACTTAGTGGATTGGGTACCCATACTCTGGTGCGACATGGTATACAACTTGATAGGTAGTGTAAATGTGCTTTGGGGTGATGGGGGGTGAAACTAGATATATAGTGGACACATGCCATATTACGATACTGAGGTTCCACCCAGTAGGTAAAGGACTTGAACCCTAGAGTGACAAGGGGTGCCACTCGGTAGGTAGAGATTAGGGGGGACCCATACCCTGGGGTGATAGAGGGTTTTTAACTCCCACTTCTCTTTGATGATTCTGTCTGATCACTCCTATCAGTCAAGAATTTTTGAAGAAGAGTCAAGCTCACAATACCTCACATCATATCTCAAAACCCACTAAAAAGGCTACCATATCATTCAACATATATAAATACTCCTGATATTATACTTGTAGGATAGCATCTAGGACTTTAAAATGATATATAAAAGGTGGAAGTGTCTAAGGGAGGTACATGACATGTACCAAGGGTCACATAATATATACCCTCACATGGAGACCTGAAAGTGTCCTTTCCTACTAACAGATTGGATATCCATGTGGCACTACATGGTGTGTACTCTTAGTACATGAAAATTATTTTTCACATGGGGTCATCCCTTGTACACCATACCATCCCCATACACATTTGGTTGTGCTTGTGTACTTTAGGTTGTGCCCATCTATTGTGGTGATATCCAAGTACTGAGTTGTGCCCATATACTCTTGGCCTTGCTTGTGTATTTGTTAGTTCCTTTTCCCATTTAATTCTATAGTACACTTTGATCCAATGGCATAGGGTCTCATGGTGTGTAATCTTTATATTGACCTAAAATCATATATTCTATGAATGAGGGTCTAAAAGACATGTGTTTTTTAGAGTACATACCATGTCGTCTGGTTTTTTCACATGAATCAAAGCATAGTCTTCAAATTATTTCTATATACACACCCCCCACCACAAATCTGGTCATTCTGTTTCCCAAAATCATATGGTAATGTCTCCATACATCGATTCCAAGAATCCAGTGTCCAAAAATCAGAATTTGGTCATACACATGGTAGTTTGTCAGGAGTCCACCGCCCGTATCCATCATCTATAACCTATGATCCCAACATAACCCTTCCCAAAATAATTAATCCTTTATCCATTTTTGTAAAAATATTGAATTAGGGGGTTTTGATCATGATCAAATTTTACTCATCAATGATTAACTACAACCCCATGGTCCAACCATGAAGAACAAGCCAAATAATTGGGAAAAACCCAAGAAAAAATATTATGAGAATCATTGGGTGATTTGATCCTACGAAACTATGATAATTTTTTTTGGGAAAAAGGGTAATATGATGGAATAAAAAAAATAAATTGGATTCAATAATTTAATTTGTAAAATGGGATCATTCAAAGGGATATAATAAAAAATCAATTGATAGTACGTATGAAAATATATTCTCATCAATAAAAAGGGTAGAAAATTGAAAATAACAACCCATACATTAGAAATGATTGATCGTTGGAAAGTATCATGGTCTACAATGATGAATAAGATCCATTATGTTCACTACCTACCTCTCGATTCACCCTAATCTGATCATGATCATTCTTTCATCATCATCCCCCAATAAAGAACAATTCCCTCCTCCTCTCAAATCTCTCAAGGTTATTCATGTATCCATATATATTTTCCATAAAAGGGTATTTATAGAGGTATGATTAAGTTAGTTAATTTAACAAAAACAATTAAAAAATTATTTATTTTATTAAATAGGCTCACCAATAGTCACCTCCCTTGGAAGGTCTAACACCAACCAACCATAGGTCACTCTAAGGGTAAAACCCATGTTCTATAATCATCCATGGACTCAGTTTTCCCATATGTGGTCTCTAAAAATAGTAAACCCATTTATACCTGAATGATTCGATGCGTATGATTTAAAATATATTTAATATCATAAATATATCAATATTGAGCCTCTCTAGTAATAAAAATCTCATAATTAATCAGAGCATGGATCCAAAAAATATTCCTTAAAATAATCCAAAGTCTTATAGGGAAAAAATATAGTCACCAAATAATCCTCTCCTTCAATTTTTTTCTCCACATAAATCACAATCTAAATAAATAGGTTAGATTACTATTCTCACATATATCTCTCCAAATATTAGGAGATATAATGCATTCTACCATGATTCCAACTAACACAAACCAAAGGAATGGTATGTATATGATGGATCATCTTCTACCGATCCTCAGTCACCACCATGTACTCCAAAGAGGTATCTCTTTCCTCGATGTCCATATTTACCCAATAAATAATGTGTGTGGTTTCATGCATATATCTACCAAGCTATGTCACATGGAATATATCATGAACTCAATACAACTATGGGAGAAACATGAAGAGGTACATAACCTTACCAGCCCACTAAAGGATCATCAAGGTCCTGATGAACATCACCAAAAGTTTTCCTCCCAATCTAAATCTATGAAATCCTTATCATGGGGAGTTTATCATGAAAATTTGTTCTATCTAATCGGACTCCAAGTTCTTAAAATGTCGATCTATGTAAGACTTATGTCTGATTTGGGATATCCTTATATGTTCATGGATCACTCAAACTTTCTCTATCATCCCTTGCACCATCTCAATCCCAACAAGAAATATCTCTCCAATCTCAAGATAGGATTAGTGTAACCCACATGGGCTCAAATACATGTCCTTGAAAGGTTTCACACTAATAGTATAGTGACAACTATTTTTATAAAGAGAATATACTAATGGAATGTGATCCTCCCGCACAATTTAAATTCTAACATATAGGATTTTGAAGATCAAACTACACCTAGATAGTTCACTCAGTATTTCCATCCTTATTGGATTTAAACATCATTCCTATATGAAATTGGGTCCCAAAATAATTATACAAGCCTCACCAAAACCATGATGTAATCTAGGAATCATGGTTGAAGATGATTTTCAATGGTACCACATGTAGTGGGACGATCTCTCATACATAAAACTACCCCAAACTCTCAACAAAACTCTAATCTCAAATGTAATGAAATGGTTATGACTTGGTAAAATAGTCACCAATCACCTAGGTAGCATCATGGCCTCTTAATATCCACAAAATCCTGGTCACAAATCCCATGGACATGAAATCACATTTCCACTTCAGGATATCAATAGACTGTGTCAAACCTTTTAGAACTAGGTTATCTACCTTTAATTACTAGAATATAAGAAACTAATTGATAAAATTAGTGAATATCCACCTCATATTGGACCTCCAAAACTACTATTAAAGGTTCTTTTACATTTTTTCCAAACCAATATGCACAGAAAAAGGGGATGTGTGAAACTCCCTCCTCGCCTATTCGTGCAACATGATTGGAACCACTGCCCATCCCTATAGAATAATAATGTGCTCCCCTCATTTGTAAAATACATATAGTGAATATATTGAGGATATCTAGTCCCATAGAATCTCACAATCAATGTCTCCAAACCGAGCCTCTCTAACATGATGAATAAGTGGAGTATTCATGACCACTTACTAAAGAAAAATTTTACACCTCTCTTCCTCTAAGTCCAGGTGTAATGAATCCAACTGCTTAGATGCCTTCAATACTAGGTGAGAGAGGGACCTCATGATCAGAGCATCTTCCACCATGTTTCCCTTCCCAATAGTATAGACTTTCTCAAATTTATAGTCATATAGTAAATCCATCGAGTTCCTATATCTCAAGTTGAGATATTTATGAGTGAAGATAAACCTAATACTCCATTGGTCTCAGGAGAATAAAAAATTTCACTTAGAAGATAGTGTCTATATATCTCTAGATAGAATATTACTGCTAATAACTCTAGGTCATGAGTTTCATGGTTATGATTGTGGACTCTCAACTTCCCCAACCCATATGGGGTCACTATTTACCTATATACCAACACAATATTTAACCCAACTCTAGAGATATTAGAACACACTATGTACTCAACTACCTCCTCTCATAGTCACAAAACAAGAGAACTAGTAAACCACAACCTCAAATACTCAAAGGATACCTAAAAATATCTATCATGGTAAATGGATATCGTTTTCTCATCAAGACATTCAAAAGGGATATAATCATAGATAATTGTACAAAAAACCTATTTTATTACTCTCCAATGATAAGGAATCATAGAACCTACAACAAGATCTTGTAGGGAACCCAAGAAAAAATTCCATCAATCTTTTTCTTGTCTATAGATAAACCATGATCAGAGATGACATACCTTGAAAATTGAACCTCGTGGATCTAAAAATAGAACGTATATATTTTACCACAAATCTGGTGCCCCCAAAGTAAGTCTAATTCCATCCTCAATTGATCTATATAATCCTTATTTAATGTGGTGTAAATCAATAATCCTTCAACGAAGACAACCATAAATCGGTCAAAGTATGATAGTAAAATATCCATTATAAGATTCATAAACACATAGGGGTTTTTTTCACACTGATATGCATGAATAGGAACCTATAGTATCAATAGAAAAATCTAAATGCCATCACTAGAATATCATCCTGGAAGACCCTCAAGTGTTGGTAGACAGACATGCGATTGATCATCGAGAACCCACATGCATCTCTAATGGTTTATTAGGTTATCAATATTCAGTAAGAAGTGTTTTTTATAATTATTTAGTTTAGGAAAAGATAATAAATTAAAAACCTCAAGCTCATGTTATCCTTTTTCATGAACATGACTGGAGCTACACAGTCAGACACACATGGTCTGATAAAACCCTTATCTTTAAGGTATTCTAACTACACCCTTATCTTATGATACTTTTTAGGGACCATCCAATTTTTTTAATATTTAAGTGTATTCTCAAGATACATGTTTATGTATAATTCCATATCCCAATATATATGTAGTCCAGAAACATCTTTAGGGAAGAACTCTATATAATCATCAACTACATTAGGATGCTAGAATTCTTAAGATCCCATTTCTTCAAGATCCAAAATCCCCAACTCATAGACATTGGGTTTCATTTTTTAGCTTGAATGACCCACTCGATCATCCATGAGATATCTCCCACTCATAAAGGATAATATCATCTCATCTTTATAATTGCATATAACTAGTTTGATGATGTTTGTCAATATTGGAAAAAACCATGGAAAACTATTCCATGCCCAATATGATTTCATAATTTTTCTTCATGATGACTAAGAGGACCCATGGGAAACTCTATCCACAAATCAATAACTAACACTTTTGATAGATATGTTATATCGAAGAGTCAAAACCATTCATAACCTCTTGAAAATTATGTTGGGCTATGTTATAAATGGGGAGTTGTATATCTCACATGATGGGTATGGATATGGAGGAATAACTTGAATATATGTCTAAAATTACATGTTTAAGATTCAAAAATACATAGATCATACCTCAAGTCAGCACTTAATATGCCTAGTCATAACTCACTATTTCCTATAGCTTTCTACAACCTTAACTCCCATATCTATAAACCTATCATGGGTCACCTAGTGGGGGTATTGAAAGTAGCTTGTAGCATCAACCTCAACCTCTAGCTCCTATCTCTGGAACTCCTCCAACTCCTCTAGCACTATCTCCCTGAATTCCACTCTAAATATTATTGGAAGATGTTGGATCATGATGACTAATCCATCATGGTGGTCCATCCACTACATTTCTTCCATCCTCATCATATCAAGTTAAGAAATATTTTGTAATTTGACATCTCCCATTATATTATACTATTTCCCCCACCAAGATGATCAAATCCCCTACACAATCCTTGTTCTATTGATCCACATGATCAAGAAATTCCATGGGATGGTCTCTTATGTTGAGACCCTGATGACTATCATCTTATATCTTTTGTAGATGACTCATACCGTTTATGACTCTAGTCAGCTCCATCCACCTAGAATCTCTCATCCAGGGTAATATCTGTAACTAGACAACTCTATAAAACTCTAGCATTATTTAGTACTCACAATGATACTAAGTTGGCATGTATTTCTCTATAGATAACCTTGTTGAATTTATATACCTGGAAAAATACATCCCACACTAGGTCAATGGAGTAACATGTGAGGTAAATGAACCTCATAGTGTACTTTGAAACCATCATATCATGCAGTTGTAGCTCAATAATCTCTTGAATCTGTATAGAACAAAATCATGGAGGGCAACACTCATCATGATACTACTACTAGAAGTATATCCAAGAGAGCATAATCTCATCATGGGTCATCATCATCAGACTCCACCAAAAACCCTCTTCTCCCTGGAAAAAACTAGATGCTAGTAGAACTATATGATCAGTTGAGGTCTAAACAAGAATAAAGACTTGTGTCATAATCATAATCCAATCCTTTATTGCTTAATGATCTAGATCATCATAGAACCTTAGATGTCTCTAATGATGGAACTTTTGTAGTGTACTAGGTCTTAATGCCTCCTCATCTTTATCAATCAGTACTATCCACTTCTCAATAGGTGGTGGAACTTATCCTTCTCTTCATTGAAGAAACAACTCATGATATAGCACCTTAAATAAGACCTCATCACTCAACTGATCATCTCCATGATCCTTTATCAGTAACTCGGTTGGTTCTTCTTGGAAGCATCCAAAAATTGATCAACAAGTTAGATGGTAAGATTATAATATATATAGGGAGATGACTAAGGAAGGATAGTCAATGGACTCAATCCTATATGATGCATGTACCAACTATCCCTAAAGACAACATCTTGATATGTCATGTCAATTACAAGATAGCAAGAGTCCTGGTGAATGGATACATCGGCCACAACACTTATACTATATTCTATAGCCCGAAATACATACATTAGAAACCATAACACCATTTCACTATATTCCCAACCCAATCCTCACCATCGGTCTAAATGAAACTTCAAGTCATGGATGAACCACTTATGATACCACCCCAACACATTAGGGCCCGCCTACCTGGTGGAAATCTGGTTGTGACCACCCCAAGTCCACCTTCAATAGGATAGGGTCTTGAAAAGCATCGAGAAAGAATAAATGAAATGTGAGGCCTTATTCTATATACTGTTATTCATGCACATAACCAACTACATGAAAAAATTTGCAGAGGAATAATAAAAAAAGATACATCTACAATACAACCATACAAGTAATAACCTCTATAAAATACATCAGATTATAACAATAAAAACGAAATAGAAAAGAGGAAAAATACAATCCCAACAAAAAATGAAGTCCTAACTTGAAAAAAATGAATATACGAAAACAGAAGAGATCCTAGCTCCTAATATCCATGTTTGAACACTAAATGTAGTCAATGTGCCTAGGTATCACTATTCTCCACTGATGTTACCATTGATCTATTTTTTGTTTTCCTAATACATGACCCATGTGGTTAAATCCCATATAGGGGTGAGTATATACATACCTAGAAGGAATACCTAAAAACCTCAAAGGGGGGAATAGAATGATACAATAGTAGTAATCTCAACCCATATCAAAATAGAAATATAACCCTATATATATATATATATATATCTGTGTGTGTGTGTGTTCTCAAAAAAATAAAAATGAGACAGAAAGGGGATCTTTATATCCATAACCAATCCAAGGATGATGATTAAACCAAATAGTCCAATGGTATAGCTGTGATTCCCAACATCTCATGTTTCTATACAAGAAATTTTGTCGAGGACCAAAACCATGACACTACTCTCCACATCCTAAGGCGATCAAAATATCCAATAGAGAACATAAACCATGGTATGTCAGGGGGGTACCACATAGAAGATAGAGAAATTACACCCTTTTAAAACTATGGGTATTACACTTGGTAGATAGAGGAACCATTCTATGTTGTGATAAGTTATGACACTTGGTATGTAGAGGACCCATTCCATATTGCAAGATGGGGTTCCATGTAGATAGTATAGAACCCACACCCTAGTGAGATAGGGGTTCCATTTGGTATGTAGAGGACCCACTCTCTAGTATGATAGGGGAGCTAGTAGATAGGTAGAGAGTATGAGGTACCTACACACTAGTGTGATGGGGATATTCCAACTCGACACCTCTCTGATTATCCATCCCAATCACTGCTATTAGTCTAGCATTTCAAGAGGAACTATTATGATTAATTCGTATCTCAAAATACAATACAAATCCACAAATCACTTTCCATTTGCAAACAAATCTAGGATTAGAGACTCGTAGGCCAGGATATGCATCTCAAAAAAGGTAACACAAAAGGTAGATGGGTTTGATGGTGGTACAAGACATGTACCTAGATTCACATTCCATGTACCCTCACCTGGACAACTGGATATGTCCATTCCAATACATGTCTTGGTTGTCTATATATAACTATAAAACATGTAATCATGGTACACGGAATGTCTTGTATACCCATGTCCTTCCAATGTACTACAACTAGTTCCCGTGTACATATGGTCAAGCCAGTCTGCTTTGGACCGTGCCCATGTATTGTGGTTGTGTCTAAGTAATGATTCATACCAACATACTCAGGTCTATTCTTGTATTCCTAATCATTCGCATTTATATATACTATAGGATATCATGTCTATCCACTATCATGGGGGTCACAGGAAATGTAAGGTCCATACATGGAATGTGATCCTTATCTTCACCTAAAACCCTAGCTGACATGGCTAGGGGTCTACACAACATGTTCTCTCCGGACTACATCTCACGTAGTAGGTTTTTTTATAGAAAGTAAATCTTGGTCTTCACATGTTATCTTGATCGAACCCCTCTACAAAAAATCATGTTGTTTGACCACATAAAATAAAAGGGTAACATCTCTAGCTGTCTATTCTCAAACTTATGTGGCTGAAAATCAGAATCTGATCACCTACGTGGGATTCCATCACACTTCTTCCTCGAATCAGGGTCATGTATCTCATAGACATAAATTAAAACCCATTATCCCCTTACAATCCATCCCCAAATCATTATTATTTCCACCATTCAGAAAACACTATGAATCTTGGGGTTCGATCATGCTCGATCCCACTCCAACAATGCTAGAACGTAACCCTATGGTCCAACAGTGCATAATGTGATCAATATTGGGAGAAACGAACATGAAAAAATGTTACGAGCATCATTTTCTAATGAAATCTCATTAAATAATAATATTTTGTTGGATCATGGGTGATATCATGGTATAAAAAAATAAATTGGATTCAATAAATCAATTTATAAATTGGGAATATGAAAAAGTAAAAAATAATAGATCAATAAAACAAAGATATGTAAATCCATGATCATCCATATAAAGGGAAGAAACCAAAAAAATGATCCCTACCTTGGTTAATGATCGATAGTTTGTAATGATATTATTATCAAGATATGATAAAGATTCTCTGTGTCCATTTCCTGTCTCTCGATTCACCTAGATTTGATCACCATCATTATTCGATACTAATCCACTAACACAGATCAATTATCTCCTCTTGTATAATCTCTCAAGGCTATGTAACAGACAACGATGATGGTGGCCGAGAGCACCAGGACTGGACGGTACCTAGTGGAGGACCATACGGCGTATCAGTATACGGTGGAGTCTGAGAGACATGGAGTGTTGGGGAGGCCATATGTACCTACCCTTAGGTTAGGAACCCCAGGGGGATGATCCATGAGCTACTTTCACCTTTCATCTATTTGTCTGTTTTTAGTTGTACTTGTTTTCAGTTATATTTGTACTTTACATTTGGGCTTGTATTCTGGCCCCCTTTACTTTCAGTACCCTTGTTATGCAGCTTTTAGTTATTTTTTTCAGCCGTTTGTACTCTAGTTGTGTGATTTTACATTTTATAAAGGCAATAGCTTTCCAGTTTTAGGGAATTATGCCTTTGGTGCTAGTCTCCAGCCCTTGGCCTATGGAAGACGGGTTTGGGGTAGTTACAACATGGGCCCTGGGGGACAGGTCGTGACAAATTGGTATCAGAGTGGAAGTGGGATGAGATATCCATGGACTTCGTGACGGGTCTTCCATGTACGTCTGGGGGACATGACTCTATTTGGGTGATCTTCTACCGACTCACCATGTTGGTCCACTTCCTACTAAAAAGATATGGTACAAGCTATCACGGAGAAGGTTCAAGTCATCCAGGAGCGGATGAAAACTCTACAGTGGAGATAGAAGTCATATGATGACAGGATACAGAGACCTCTAGAGTTCGTGGATGGTGAAAACATCCTTCTACGGGTCTCACCTCGATGAGGTCTACTGAGATTTGGCCGAGGAGGCAAGTTATCTCCAAGATTCATCGGATCTTTCCAGGTCCTCAGCAGAGTAGGCGAGGTGGCTTACCACTTATCTCTTCAATCTCAGTTGCACGGGGTGCACAATGTCTACCATGTATATCAACTGGGGAGATACATGAATGACCCTACAGACATCAATGACAATGGGGAGCTAGACATTGATGAAAGGGATACTTTCACAGAGGTTCATGTGGAGATTTAGGATCGATAGGATTAGGTCTTACATGTACGGTCGATACCTCGGGTGCAAGTACGTTGGCAGCACGGGAACCTCCATGAGATCACATGGGAGCGGGAGGCTCAGATGCGTGCTCAGTACCCCTTTTATTCCCTTAGTGTGAGTTGTAGCTTATGGGGACATAAATACCTGACGTGGGGAGAATGTAAATAATATGAAATTCGGTAGAATTTCCTTTCTTAAATTCATGGGATTTTTACGAGTCCGCAGTTTTTGACGGCGCATGATTCCGAGGCCCGGTGTGCCCATAATGAATTTCTGAATTTTTGTTAAGCTTAAATTAATGCGCGTAAGAAGTTTTCATAAAAAAGTGGAATAAATCTTAAAGGATTACTCAGATCAGAATTCTGAGGGCACCATTACACTCAGGATGGTGGGTTTACCAAAGGCGTGACTTAAGTTTAGTCGGTGTGGGTCTCCTGTGAGAAAATCCAAAATTGGCATAATCATAAATAAAAAAATTAAAAAAATTATTTTATTTTTCAAATTCTTATAACTCAAAAATGGTATCTCTGATTAAAAATCATAGACCGCTGCTGAACTCATGAGGGTAAGCTTCCTTAATGAAGATACTAACTTGGGTCGGCGAGGGCCACTAGAGAATGTTAGTTTTTGTCCGTAAATAAAATAATTAAGTGAAAATTATTTTATTGTAAAATTCATAACTTTTTAATGGTAACTCGGATTGGAAATATGAGAGCACGGTTCGGTTCGTTGGGGTGTGTTTCAGCTAGGCAGAGCCTAACCTTGACTGTAGTGGGTCAAGGGTGACAGATAATAAATTTTGAACTTTTTTTTGGGTACGTTGTGTAAACGTGTGAGCGGCATTTTATATCTTTTGAACCAGTGCTCGGAATTGATATCTGAGGACACCGTTGAACTCGCAGCACCAGTATTCGCTTATGAAGTCTTCCACCTTGATGGCAGATGATCGATAATAAAAATTCGTTTCTGGCTTTTAAAAAAATAATAAAATAAAGTACAACACTTTATTTTATTTTCAACCACCGTGCATGTGTTTAGAGGTGTGACCCCCTAGTATTTTAAACCCCCCTTGGGAGTTGGTGGTGGGACCGCCACACCTGAACCTCCCATGAGAGGTTGTGGTGGTGGGGACCACCCTAGAATAACCTCCCAAGGGAGGATAATTGTGTGGGGACCCCACAAGGCTTAACACCTATTAATGGAGGAGGATAAAACCTCATCAACTCCCCATTAAATGGGGGGAAACCCCTTGACCTTCCCCTTTATTTAATATTGTGCCAATGTGTGTAAATTAATTAAGGGAATCCTCTTGGAATCCTTGACTTTTAATTGTTCCAACACACCTCTAAAATTACCCCAACACAATTTAATCTGCTCGAACACCTTTTTAAATTAAGTAACCGCATCATTGAAATTTAGGAAGGTTCTTAATAAATGAAACATTATAAATTCAACGATGGTTACTTACCTCTCGCCCTCTTTTATATATAGGGAGATTGGGAGAAGATTTTGGGATGGCTTCACCAAGCAAAAAAGCGCTGGTAAAGTATCGTGACACCCAACACTAGGAGAAACTTATCCTCCCCAACGAAGAATGCTCCTCCCAATGAAGAATGCGAAGAACGCCAGATTTCTTCTTCTACTTCTTCCTTGGATGTATTCTTCCTTCTTTTAATAGAACAATTATAGGGAAGCTTCATCCACAAAGAACGTCAACGTCAAACTCGAGTTCTTCTTTTCCGACATCAACGGAATGACGCCTGCTTCCCGCGACTTCATCAACGACGAACGAAAAGTGAGGTAGGGGATTAATTTTATTTAATGTATGAACTTTTTCCCACGTTCTTCCTTTCTCTCAAAATGTATAATGGTGGTTGTTGTACTTCATACTTTCCAGACGTCTGCTATCACCATAAACTCAGAGGGTTCGGGCCAACCTCACACGACTGGCACACTCAGTCAATTTTTCTTTGTGGTGTCCTACAGAATGGCAACGAGGTGATGATGACGAAGGTGGAAAAAAATGAAGGTCGCGCTACCCGAGACCTCCGAGAATCACACCGCACCCGCGACACTCCGATGCCCGGGCCGAACACCGCCGCGCTACCCGCGGCTTGCCCGCACGCCCCGCGACCCCTCCAGTGTGCTACCAGGCCTTCCCGGCACCCCGCGCCCCTTCCGGAGCCCTACCTAGTGCCCCAGGCCCCTACTAGTGCGCTGCCCTGCCTGCTTGACCCTACCGGCAGCCCGCCGGGTGCCCCACACCCCTACAGGCGTGCTGCTCGGCCTTCCCGGTACCCTGTCACAGCCTGCCCCGCGCCCCTACGGCCTGCCCGGTGTCCAGCCGGCCTGCCTGTGCCCCGCGCAGCCTACCTACTGGCCAAATGGCCCTCTATATCCAGAGTCGACCAGCGGAATCCCCCGCGGTGTCACTGGGTGAACCGGGCCAGTCTCCCGGGCTGAGTTACCAAGCCGCCTACGTGGTGACTACCGGGCCGAACCACCCTCACGGTCCGCTGGGCCGGGCCCAACGAACAACGTCAAAACATAGCGTGCTAACCGACCAAATGGGCCGGGACAGACCCAACAAGTTTGACCGGGTGAGCCCAGACTGGTTTGGGCCAAGTCGGTCCGACTGGGTCAGACTGGACCCGGGCCCATTACTGACCCATTAACTTTTTGGGTCGTATCTTTGGCACTGGACATCCGATTGACGAACTGTCAGCGGTGCCAGTATTCATGGATCATAGCCGTCCCTTTGAGATTTCCCCATGGTAGTTTGGGGTATAGTTTAGATACAGTCAGGTTGGTTCGTACACAAAACTGACCGGGCCCTCGGGGCTGAAAGGCTAAAAACTCACAGATCGGGCGTCCAATTGACGCACCTTCTATCGCGTTGTGACCCCAATGACGTGGCGGTCCTTTGTGATACTTACACATGATACCTCGTGACATTTGGAGTATCAACCATTAGCTCATAGGGAGGAACCTCTTAGAGACGAGCAGAAGAAGTGCAGAGACCTAGTAGCTGTAGACCTAATGACTGCTTGACCGATTTGACTCATACTGATTCGATTAGCCTAGTGGATGGAGCGCCCAGTTTGGCGGCAGACCCATGGTGGATGGAGCACCTGGTTTGGCAGTAGACCTATGATACTCAATAGGAGGAGTACCTATATAGGTTATTAGGGGGAGCACCCGGTTTGGAGGCAGACCCACAACGGATGGAGTACCCAGTTTTGTAGCAGACCTGCGGTACTCAACAGGAAGAGTACCTCAGCAGTTTAAGGTTAGTGAGTAGCACCTCAGAGTCAAGACAAGGCCGTTGTACTCGACATAGGAGGAGTTCTCCAGCAGTCATGGTTTTGTTAATGAAAATCCTAGTTTGAGATGAGTCAATGTCCTTCGTGTTTTTCTCATTATTGAGATGGGTTACTTGATAACTTAGGTATATGTATGGGCAGATACCTATGTAATGGTTATTCTTTGATTTCATACTTTTTGTTTTATCCTTGTGGGATTTTTTGAGACCTTGAGGGTCTCAGGGTCCCTACTGAGTATCGTTATACTCACCCCTGCACGGGCTATGACCACACCTCGTTGTGTTGTGTGCAGATGACAAAAAGCGCTGCTGGAGGCTGAGAGTGCCAGGACTGGACAGTACCCGGAGGAGGACCTTACGACGCATCAGTACACGGTGGGGTCTGACGGATGTAAATTACTATGGAGGCCATCTGTACCTACCCTTCATTTAGGAACCCCAAAGGACGATCCATGAGCTTCTTTCACCTTTCAACTGTTTGTCCCTTTTTAGTTGTACTTGTTTTCAGTTATATTTGTACTTTACAGTTGGGCTTGTATTCTGGCTCCATTTACTTTCAGTACACTTGTTATGCATCTTTTACTTAGTTTTTTCTTCCACTTGTACTCTGGTTGTGTGTGTTTATGTTTTATAAAGGCAATGCCTTCCTAGTTTTAGGGAATTACGGATTTTGTGCTAGTTTCCATCCCTTGGCCTATGAAAGGTGGGCATGGGGTAGTTACGACATGGGCCCCGGGGGACAGGCTGTGACAAGATAACCCATGATTTTTTCCATAATATTGTATTTATTGAGAGAGTATTAGGTTAGGTAATTTAATAAAAATAAATGAATAAATTATTTATTTTATTAAACATGTCTTCCAATGGTATCCTCCCTTATAACATCTATAGCCGACCAACCTTACACCATACCTAGGGAAAACCTTATATTCTGGAATCAATCATGGACTCCATTCTCCCATATATGGCCAATAAAAATATGAAAACCATTTGTACAAAAACTATTTGGGTGCATGAATTAAGAAATATTTACTATTTTTAATATGTAAATATCAAACCTCTCCAAGCCTCAAAATATCATGATGACATAGTCCCTAACCCCAAAAATTTTACTTAAAATTATCTACATACCTAATATCCAAAATTCAATATACCTATACATTTATTAGTGTTATTATTTAAATTTATGATTACAAATATATAACAATGTATGTTTGAGAATTAATTATTTTTATTTAATATCATATAAATATCTATTTATTTTTGGGGATAAGGTAAGTAAAAATTATAAGAAATACATCATAAACAAATACCGATACTAAAGAATTTATATGTCTTTGTAAACATGATTTATGATTTATTCTTTCTATGTTCTTAGTATTAATTTTATATGAATATTTTAGATAATTCTATTCACTCAAATTCCTTTGTTTTAGTAAATCCCAACAAATAAGAAGAACCATGGCTATAAGTAATGCGACGATCAATGTAAAAATTACCTAAATGATATGCCTAATATAATGCGAGTTAGATCCAAAAACATCTAATAATTACTTTATAAATTTTTACAAGTTATGAATAAAAAATTTAAGTATGTTTAATTCTCTCACTTCTATAAAAGGGAAAAAGTTCTCATTAAGTCATTTATGTGAAAAAACCTCCCCCTTATGGATGAATTCCGGATTCATGTATCATGGTGAATGGATTAATTCCAATGAGAATATATTTTCATCCTAATAATTCATAGATAAATATAACGTCATATTCATCATATATTTAATTGAGGTAGAAGAAAATTTTGGGTGGGTAAAAATTAAAAAATATAAAGGATGAAATTGACCTAGTGGAATTGGAATAATGGAAGAAAATATTTTTGAATAAATATTTTATACATACTCAACATATTAAAATGAAGAGGGAATATCTTGGACTAAATAAAAAGTAAGATGAATCAATTCATTCTTATAAAAAAATTTAAAAGGAATGTAAGGAATGCCTCTATATTATTTATTTTCCTCAAAATAAATATTGACAACTTATTTACATCATTAAAATGTATTCCTGAAATAGATTTATAAATTCTAGACTCTTTTACCAATAAATAAACATCTTAATGTGGCCTTAATGTGGAAATAAATATAATTTAATCGCAATGGTATTATAAAAAAAAGATAACAAAAGAGAAAAGTGGATTTTATTTTTATTGGTTAAATTAAGAAATATAATTTAGGGAAAAATATTAAACAACCCACATGTCAACTATGTGGTAATAATATACAAGGAAACTACTTCAATGAAATGAGGAAAGGTTTCAAGTGTGAAAAAAATTGAATCATGATCAATTATTCCAAATGGATATAAAGACAACAATAAATATAACGAAGGAAATTAATGTTTGTTTTAATCCTCATCCAACGGTACAATGTTTTAATAACATGAAAGATGGAAGTAATTAATGACATTGTAGTAATGCAATATTCATTGAGAATAACTAAAAACAAATACCTCCAAATACAAGAGATCAAGGAAAAGATTATGGTGTCACTATTAGTAAGGTTGATCATGAACACATAGTGCTGAAATGTTCACTTTTTGTTCATTAATGAATAGATAATATCTTATTGGATATAAGTTTTATGTATTATTTTATATGATGTATGTTCTATAGAAATATTCAACACTTCCACACAAAATTGGGATTGAGTTGTCAGTGAAAAAACCATGTGGTGAAACCATTTATTCTCAAAGATATAACCCATACCCAATTAAATTTTCTCAGAAGAATAACCTAGAGTACCTTGCTAAACCCATTTAGGTAAAATATGATGATTTATTGGGCATGGATTGGGTATCATTATAATGATTAAATATTAACTACCCAATGTGGGAAATCAAATCACATATCCAAAACTATCCTCTAATTGTATAGAAGTGAAATGATCATTATGAATATCTTTTGAAAACATATTATCATGTAGTGATATAATAACCGTATAAGTAAGTATATTGATCTCAAATGATGAAAAAAAATGAAAGGATATTCCTTGAGAATATACCCATTTTTAGTGAATATGTTGATTTATTCCTATAAGAGTGGGTTGGAATTTATCCTGATATAAATGTGTATATCTCAACAAAACATACACATGGATCATTATTAATATCTAAGAGTCCTTACCAGATATCATACATTGAATAATAAGAGTTAAATAAGAAAATATAAGAAATCTGGATATGAGTTTCATACACCATATGTGTTATCCTGGGGTTCCCCGGTTATCTTTCTCCATAAGAAAAGGGAGATAAAATATCTCAACATTGATTACCATGAGCTCAACAAGATGATGAAAAAGAAAAAAAATTCTTATACAGTGAATTTATAACATTTTTAATTAATTGCATGGGTCTCAATACTTCTCAAAGCATGATCATTATTTAAGATATAATCATTTGATGGTGATAATGATGATATTTCCATTACTACCATTGATAAAAGATATGGAAACTATGACTTCATTTTGACTCTATTCAAACTCTCATATACTCCAAAAATCTTCATAGAAATAATGAATAGTGTATATAGAGATCGACTTAAAAAATATGGTATTTCTAAATTATATTATCTTCTCTTACAAAATAAAGTAATAACATGATAAAAATTTGAATATTATTTTATATAAAGTGTGCATAGAAATTTTTTATTCAACTCATTTTAAATGGGACTTTTATATGGGGACAATAAAATTTTTATGGATTGTAGTCATAAGAAAGGGGAAATATATAAATAATTCAAATATAATTTTAATAGAATAATGGAACATATAAGAATTTGTTATGTAGATCCATAGATTCATTAATTATCTAGGTGTTATCAATAGTTTTTTAGGAACTACTCATGACTATCAACCATAATCACTAAGATAACATAAAACGAATCTATGTCTTTCTAGATAGATTAATTTTAATAAAGCTATATGGAGTTAAAGAAGAGTCAAATAATTGCACCTATACTCATGCTACTTTAATGTAGGGTAAGATTTGTAATATAAATTCATGCTTCAGAAAAGGTATTTGGTTGTTTACTTATCAAATATTATATAGTGATGGTCTATGCCTCAATACTATTAGAATCACTCAAGATAAATTACCCAAATAAAAATCTTGAGTTCATAGTAATAATCATAATATTGTTGTTTTGTATGAGGTATATATATGGAAAGAAGGTTGAAATATATACTAGCCATAAAAAGTAAATTTATATATTCCTAGTGAAAGAGATTAATTATATATTATGAATATAGTTAGTGCCAATAAAATACTACAAGTACTCAATCGATTACATTCCTATAAATCAAAATAATGTATAGGATGTACTATGTAAAAAAATATCATGTTAACTTATCCTTGGTGAGTATTTGAAGATATCTAATTATTTTATATTTAAAATTAGGGATACAATAATCAAGAATAAAGGGACAACATCCATCATTTCTAAAATTATTTCTCAATAATTTATTATGGATAAGATCAATGAGGATAAATGGAATACTATTAAGATGAACAAATAGTAATAACAAATAATGAATGGGAAAATATACGATTTGAGCATGTATAAAGATAGAGTTATAAGATTTAGGGAAATAATATGTTTACTAATATAACCTTGGATAAAGAAGAAGTTATTAGATAATACTCAACTCTCAATATTCTTTATCCATCTGGGATACAAAAATATGTATAGATAAATATGAGAACACTTTTTTTTGAGATATATGAAGATGGTTAATTTTTAATACACATTAAATTGATTGTTATCTTAATAACTAAAATTAGAATTATAAATGTTTGAAAGGATGATGAATCCATTACCCATACCATCATCGAAATGGGAAAACATTACCATAAATGTTGTCATGAGTGTTTCAAAGATAATCAACGTAAATAATTAATTAAGAGTGGTAGTAGATCATCAATCAATTTATAATCACCTCATTTCAATTCAATGAGAACTTACTTAATCAAATTGGAAGCCTATATATTTGAGAAGTGGTTGTACTGTATAAAACATGGATTTTGATTATATCTAATAAATACTAAAGACAATATCAAATATCTACAAGAGTGTAAAAAAATCATCGAATTAATGTTGAAAATTAGTATTTCATATCATCTTCATAAAGATGGTCAATATTAAAGGACCATTCAACTATGTAAGACATGCTCGGAACCTTCTATATGAAATTTAAAGGGGGTTGAGATCAGTATCTTTATTTTATTGAGTTCTTATATAATAATAACTTCTACATAGGAATTTTCATAGATTCTTTTGAATCCCTCTATAGGAATAAAAATATAACTCTAACATAGTTGGATGAAATTAGAGAGCATAAGCGATAAGGGCTAGAATTAATCTTGGAAATGAAAGGTAATGTATAAGAATAAAAAAAATATTTCATAGAATAACAAAGTAGATTGAAGAGTTTTGCTAAAAAAACATTGAAGAGACCTGTAGTTGGAGGTTAGAGATAAATTATTCCTTCACCTATCACCATGGAAGAAGTTCATATGAATTTTGAAAAATGAGAATCAAATCCCTAGGTAAGTTTTCCACTTTGTGATTATTGATCATGTTTTAGCTACGGACTATAGATTAGAACATACACTAATCCTATCTCTAGTATAATATGTGGGCCTCATATACCTCTTAACGATGTATGTACAATATTCCACATATATATTGAATCTAGATGTGGTTTAATTTCAAAAATATCTTTATTATGAGGAGAATCTGGTGAAAATATTAGATCATAGGGATATATTCCAATGAAGAAAAGACAACTAGGATTATAAAAGTAATTTGGGAAGATCAAAAGTACTAAGAGGAAACCTTAGAACCTAAGGATGTAATGAAACCAAATGAACCTTATTTGTTTTCATTATTGAGTTTTAATTAAAATGTCAAGGGATAAATTTCTTATGATGAGATGAATTAAATATTCCAAGTTTTTATATGAATATTCCATAATTAACCTTTTTTCAATCATAGGTATATTATTTCACTAGTTCATAAGGAATATATTATAAATGAATTATGTGCATTATATAAAAAATAAAAAATAATTCTATGTCATGAAATAAAACTATAGAAAATTATTTATATAATTTATAGATAAAATACTATAATAGTATAAAAATAAAAAAAATTACTAAAATATGAAAATTTAATGGGTTGTGGAATCCGAGAAATACTATCGTCATAAAAAATACTATAACGATAAATAAATATTAGAGAAAACAGTATAATATTATAATTAACTAAAATTTAACCATTATGGAAAATATTGAGAAATATAAATAAATAAAATAAATATTATTTATAAAAATTATATATATTATATGTCTAATAGAATAGTAACTAATCTATGGAATAGTTATTATAAATTAGAATAGTAACCTCAATATTGGAATGAGTAAAATATCTAATAAGAAATAATTAACATGATTAATATAAGTAAATATAAAAATTAAAATACCATAAAATTATTTATCATATTATATCACTTAAAAAATGTATAAAAGTAACTTTTATATAATGTATATTTTAATTTATTTATAAAAAACCTTTATAAAAATTAAAATATAAAAAATACATAATTTATAAATTTATTTTAAAATCATCGATCTCATTTTTATAATTATCTTGTCTAAATTTGTTAATGGTGAATTTTTTGTAATTTTTATAAATTTTAAAAAACATAGGAGAATAGTGGAATACTGTAAATCATTGTATTATTCATTATATATTAAATACATTATTGATTATATCAAATATTATATAAGATACCATTGGATTAACCACACATTTAAAATTATATTGTTTTTAATTATGATATTAATTATCAATTTAGACCATTGTTAATGTTCTAGAATGAAAGCATGGATTGATAAAAAACATTAAAAGTAGAGAATTATGGGCATTTCAACCACCCACAAAATCATGGAGAGACAATTTTCATGTTTTTTCAAGCATTTTAGAAAATATTTTTAACTATTATACATATATTATAATATATTAATAAATATTCTTTACTTTTGATCTTCTAAATATTATGAAATCATTAAACAAAACCAGTTACCATTAAATATTACAAAATTATTTTTGGAGTTGTGAATCAAAAAAACCCATATGATTGATAAAAGAAAAATAAATCTAATATATAAATAATATATTATAATAAATTAATTATAAAAGATAATATAAATATTATTAATGTTCTTGAGTATGAAATTAATATATAAAAAGTAATTATCCTACATATTAGAGGAGTGTGTGAGAGAGACATGACTCAGGGTAAGTGGGTTCTGACACTTTCCTTCTAATTTTATGTTTATACTCTCAAATGATATATCGTAAGATTTTATTATTCAGATATTATTTTTATATTTTCTATATTAATGTTTCCTTGATATATTTGACATTATTTTCCCTTTCTCTTCAGGGGATATTCATGCCTTCCTAGTTCCCTTTCCATTCTCTTCTTTATGTTAAACTAGATATGAGGAAAAAATTATTTTTTTATCCATTTTAATGTATCACTAAATTAAATAATTTTATCTTATATTATTTCTATGAATAACCATTATTTTAAGGAAAAATATTTTCATTCATTTCTATTTTTGAGGAAAACTCTATGCTTTAATTTAATTTAATCATTTTATAATGTTCATAAACATTATTTTTGGGGTTTATATACATAATGTATTCCTAATCATTTATTTTGATTCTAACCTTATTGGACTTCATCTTCATGAACAATAATTCCTTATATTTAATTATGAATGTCTATTATTCCTTAATCACTTATTTTTTCATGAACTGTTATGATTATATATTAGATTATTCTTTTCTGCATTATTATGTGACCCATTTCCTTCTCTTGGGTTTTTCTCATGTTTATTCTTTACATATGATTTATTTTCTATGACTCACCCATCCACATAACATATTATGATGAAATATGTGGGAAAATAATTAATCAGCCACCCAATTTATTGGTTAATTCTTATGTTACATGAGATACTATATATAGTGCATGAGTAGTGAGCCTAACAACATATGATTTGTTGTCTTTGTAGTGGGTATTGATTTATGTGTAGGATGAAATGTTTTAACTTGTTCAAAATTATCAATATTCACATGATTTATTTATACCTATGACGAGAACAATTTTATTCCATGCTCCTTTGAGATCGTTGATGATCCTGTAATTTTATGTTTCCATTTTATTCTTATTGACAGTTGTATCTCATCCTTGTGAATATTGTCCCCTTTTTAGGATTTTTAGCTCACTCTTTTTTTGTTTATGTGCCTAGGATATTCCATTTATTGATATAATTAAAATTAAATGTAGGAGGGTAAAACATACCAGGAAATAAAAGATTATGATTTCAATTTTATAATTATGTATTATGTATATAATCAATAAGATACATTAGACCCACTTATTTCTGTGTGTGATTATGTTTATTTATGCTAATAATTATGTAAAATTATGTGTTTTAGAAATATTTCATTATATTTTCTAAAAAACATGGCCTTACATGTTCTTAAAAAGTTTTAGAGACTCGATTTTTAGTGCATTTATTCCATGTCACCAAATAGTTTTTTTAGGTATATTTCTTATAGGATTAGTTACAATAGAATATTTAAATAGCTTATTATATTCTTATTTACTCACAAACCTTATTCTATTATGAAAATTTCAATCCTTCCCAGGGATAACATGAAATATTTGTGTGACTGGGTGTCCTAAAATGTTATAGAAAATATAATTTAGTGATATACAGGTTGTTTATTAACTAAACCGATAGGAATTATGAATTTAAAACATAATCCCATAAATTTTTTTTGACAAAATATATTTAAAAGTTTTATAATTAATGACATAATGAATCATAATTAAGAAAAAAATAAGAGTACTAGGAAACCACCAAGTAAATGACACTAATTTTATATTCAGAAGTATTGGGACACTCTATAAAGGATCCAATCCCATAAGAAATGTATTGTTGTTGTATTTATGGTTTTATCTTGAATTAATTGAACTAATATGATAAATTTTCACTTTAATTTGGTTTTCATTAATTATAAATGATATATTGAGGAATTTATATGAAAATTATAAAATTAAATTAAATATTATCAGTAAAATAAAGTTATTATAAAAAATGTAATCAAACATTGTCTAGAGATATTTAAAATTCCAAGAATTTTTTTATTTATTATTTAAATTGAAATTCATTATTGTATTTCAATCAATTTATAACATATAACGTTATATTAAATTATTATACAATTCTAAAAGTATATAATTCGCCCTGAACTATAGAAAAAAGATTATATTTAATATTGAGATATTAACAAAGTGTTTAGATTCCATTATTAACAAAATAAAAATTAAGAAAATCTATACTCAATATCTAAAAAAATAATGTGATTTTAATAGAATTGTGAAGGATTGTTTTTCTATTATATTATTACAAAAACACACCCTCTATAGTAAATAGTAAAAATCATTTCACTACATATGATTTCGGAAATTTAAGGTGGATTAATTCAATAATAATGTCTGAATAAACCACTATGCATTGAATAAATAAATTGAAAAAATTTCATTCAAATATATTAGTTCAAAGAATGGAAATTATGTTAGGAAAAGAAGATATAGTCACCAAAAAGTTATCACTATATTGTATTCCAAACTCTATCCACTAAAAGTTTAGCATATTATATTTAATCAATTAATATGCTCCATATTATCTGTTACAACCCATAGCTATCTCAAAAATATAAATTATTGGGGATGAAAATAAGGGACGTCTTAAAAAAATAAAAAAATAAAAATTTTAAAGTATAACTATATATACCTCAAAGTGATAACGAAAAATAAATTAATCTTTGAGAAGACCTATATCATCTTATTTTTATCTCTAGATATTTTATTGTTACATGACAGTGACACTATTAACCAAGGAGTATCCTCATTGTGCTTCAATTTGAGATAAATATTGATAATATTTGGTGTTTATATTCTTTCAAATAAATATGCTCAATTTTTAGTTTTGTAAATGATCTGACATGCTAATTATTTGTTTAATTAAGCTCCAGATAAAACTCCATCTCTGCTTATATCAATTGAATAAAACCTTGGTTCAAATCCTCAACACAACTCCACTCTACTTCACATTAACATTAAAACTTTAGTTATATGTATTTTGGGTAATATATATTTCAAAGGATATAGTATCAATAGATATCAATGAACTTTGAATACCATGAAACCTCAAAGCATCAATAATCTAATTCAAGTAACTAAAAATCCACAAACCTTTTCAAACCAAAATGTTCAATGAATGAAGTGAATGGATATAAAAACATCAAAAAAAATTTATGTTAAGGAACATAAAACATTCTTCAAAACCTATATCCAAACCATTAAATAATTTTTATATATGATTCCTCTTATGTCAAAAAACAATAAAACATCAAACATACCCGTGTTTTTTTCAATAGTGAAATAACACCAAAACCCTAAATCATGTTAATCCTATAGAAATTTGGAAATTAGAATATATCTCAAATAATATACCATTAAACCAATAGATTTTTAATAGGCATAAAAACACCATTCATATACTCAATAGTCTTCATTGAAGAAACATCCTACCAGGATGATCTTGTATCTAGTAAAATTATAATAAAGAATCAATATTAACATAAACTCCAATAGAGTATATGTAGTACATTTAAAGTAAAAGTAAAATGAAATACACTATCATGACCCAATCCACCAAGGACCTTCCTAGGCCTTTAGAAAGACAAGTGTACCACAGCAAACCCTCTATTAATGTTCTTGGGTCTAGTGACTTGACCCAACAAAGAATATCATAAAAAATGGAGGCCTCATACAATGAGTACCTATAATAGACACATATCTTTTGTACAAAACATAATATGTAACATCAAAATCATATATATATATATATATACTTTTACACAATTTTTGATTGAGATGTCACAAGATAAGTGAACCACTACATAGGAAAAACACCATAGGAACTAAAAATTAGAAAATGTCTCTGAAAGTTAATGAAAATTGAATAAGGGATATCTCCATACCACAACATGGACTATTGGATCGGTCTGTGATTGCAATGGTAACCACCATCATCAGGAAAAACCAAGTTCCGTAAAGAATTTTACTACGCAAACTCTAAACAAGCCACACCACCTCCAGGTCCACCAATACCACTTCCAAACTACTTATCATTATAGATAGGAAAAACACATGATGAAAAAAATCTAGTGAAGGGGTGAGTATAAACATATTAAGTTGGATTTCCCAAAAACATAAATTAAATATAAAATAATAAGTTTTCAATGACATAAAATTATAAATCTTTAATATTAATATTATCTTCAATAACTTTAGTAACACATGACACCATAATAATTCAACACCTGATTGAAATGATCCAATAAATATTTAAATTACATGTATAAGACAATCATTAGTAAATAAAAGGATAATAATAAATTAAAAAATTACATGTAATTATTTCGAATTGATTAATGTTTTAAAAGTAATAATGATTTAAGAAGAACATTAAAAAAAGTGTTTCATAGTTTACCAAAAAGAATTAAAATTGAACATAGTAAAAATTTAATCATAATAAGTAATTTTTAAACATATAAAAAATATCAATATTAAATTATTTTTAATGTACTGTGTTTTTGAGCCTGGTTAAAATACGAATGTTTTTGAATTTGTTTAGTTTATCAACGATTCATTTTTTTTAACCGAGCTCCGAAATTTTATTTCGAGTGTTCGAACACCTAAAGGTGTCATTGTTTGGACTTGTGTAATTACCCGATAATTTTCGCATGTGTCCTGATGAGTCTCAGGAACACCGATTTCGGAAAAGATCACTTTAAAGGATCTGCACAGGCAGCGCAGAGTTACGATCCAACCCCTGTAGTTTACCATGTTTAATAAATTATTTAATTTAATTAAATAAGATTATATGATAGTTTGTTATTAATTAAAAGAATGTTTTAAAAACAACAATAATAAAGTTATTATTATTATTGTGGTTATTTAATTAAATCAATGTTAAAGAATTAATTAAATGATGGTTGAAGAAATTAAGGTGGATTATGGGTTTATCAAAGAACAATTTTAAATAAATGAAGAGTTTTAGAATTATTAAAGGAAAATTTATTTTTAAATGGATAAATTTTCTAATAATAATAATTTTATTATTATTATTAGGGAGTCATAAATTATTTTTATGCTTTGATATTTTAATTACATGTTAAAGGGGTATATCATTTATGAGAATTTAATGTGCCATTTGAGATTATTTAAGAAACATGTAATAAAATGAGGAGTTTCAAATTTAATGAAGAGTTTTTATTTAGTAGTGTTGTTGGGTTTATCAAAATTTTGAAAAATAATAATAATGATATTATTATTATTTTAGTTTTATGGATGTAATAATAATAATTATTATGGTAATTAAATTAGGGGTTATGGGTTGGAGTTTTTATCATATTAATGATATTGTAATAAATTGGAAGATTCATAATTAATTAAGAAATGTTTATTAAGATAATAATGAATGAAGAAGAGATTTTAATTAAATGGGGTGTGACATTTATGTTGAAATATTTTAATTGGATGTTTAATGAGTTGTAAAAGATATGTGAAATTAATGAGGCTTTTGGGTATCTCAAAAAACGACTAATTAAATAAGGAGTATCATAATTAATAAAGAAGTTTTTTTATATAATAAGAGGTGTTGGGTTTTATATAAGGTTGAATAATAATAACAATAATAATAATTCAATTAATATTATTATGGTTTTATGAGTAGTTGTTATTATTATTTTGAATAATAATAATAATTGAATTTTTGGGGTTTCATTTATTTAATTTAAAGGTCAATAAAAATTTAATTAATCTCTATGAAGCGGAGGTTTTTATTTAATTAATTTGTGTTGAGATAATTAATTTAATAATGATGAGTTTTAAATTTTTAAATTAATTATATTTTTTTGAAAGAATTTAATTAAAAACATGAAGTAGGGAAATTATTTAACTAAATTTTGTGAAATAATTTAATTATATAATGTGTAAATGAGGAGGTGGGCGTTATTGAAGAAGGGTAGTTTTAAATGGTAATATTAAATAAGAAATAAATGTGGAGTTGGGTTTAATTTAATTAAACCATTTTTAATATAGATATCGAGTTGTGCACGGTTAGTAAAATGGTGTGGGTAGGCTATGCAGTTACCAAGTTTTTAAAAGGATTTATTTTATTTTATTTTAAATAACTAGAATATTTAATATTATTATTATTTTTATTGTTTTTATTATTTTATTATTTTGATTGGATGATTAATGGGGGTTTTTAGAATTAATTATGAAAAATTAATTTAATGGTTATATAATGAAGTAACATTATATTAAATAAGAATATTAAATGTTATTATTATATTTAGATAATTAGTTTATCTTGGGTGTAATTGATAATTAGGGGAGAAAACATGAGGGCTGCGCACCTCCATATGGGAGGAACAACAAAAATGCACCAGGCTCGTTCGTTTGAGGTGCAGTACACCCCCCTCGTCGAATCCTCTTCGCACGATCGAATCCTCTCACTGTCTTCTCGAATATTGTCCATCTCAGTGAGGTGAGCCCATTTTCATTTGTTTTGTGATTCGCATCGTCCGTTTCGCTCCTACCTCACCCTGTTTTCTCAGCCAAAATCTTAAGGTTTAGGGTTTATTGGGTTTTATTGTTTATTTGGTTCCAGGGATGTGCAAGGCGATCCTCTAGACACTTTGGTCTGTTTTTCAGCATCTAACGACAAAGGAGAGGCTTATGAGTTCGTTTTTTCTTTTCCAACATGTTTCGGGTAAGGTTACATAACCTTGGTATTATTTCACATCATTAAATTAAGGTTTTGATAATTTATATGAGTCCCCAATACCTAGTTAGAGGTGCGTTGGACCTTACTGCTTCGATTTTGAGTGCCTGTTTAAATATTTTGAATTTTATTTATATTGTTGCAGGAAAACTGCATGAATATATATATTTTTTTCTGTTTATATAAGAAATATATATATATATATATATATATATATATATTTGGAGCGCGCGTGTGTGCTTACCGACCAGTTGTAGACTGGTTGCCGCCAAGTATATTAAATCCCTTCATATTAAAAATGGTTCCACCCCGAGGTAGGGTCCCAAATCCATAACATTTATTTAGAATTATAGCTCTTTTAAATAAATTGAAAATGTGAGTTTCTTTAATTATGATATGTCGATGCGTGACACTTTTGATGTTATTAAATATTGTCGCCCACATGTGATAAATGAGGACTTGAACATGTGTTGATTTTAAGCATATTTTTCTATTTTTGTTAAAGTGATATGATTTTGATGGTCAGAATGGTTAATATATTAATTAATTGAAGATTTAATTATCAAGTCATGATTTGGAATAAAATTCTGTTTTTTACTAATTAGTGAGAATATTGAATATTTGACATGTTCAGAATGTATATTAGAAACTGGTAATAATTAATGGATGGACTAATTATTACATGTTAAATGGTAAATGGTTAATTAATTGATAGTTGGTTAAATAGATAAGATTTAATTAACTTATTAATTATTGAATTAATTAATTTTCATGCATTAAATTACAATTCTGAATTCATTGTTTCTTATGACTGTTGGCCAAGGGTACCTTTTGATGCGTATTATTTTTCCATTACTTATGCTGTATTGGATTGAGTTGTTTAAAAATGCGATATGCTGTGTGAGATGGTTCCTAAATATCTGGGCTTTGTTCATCATGTTTTGAGATGATTATAATATGCATGTAAATTGTTAAAGTCCTGAATGAATTACAAATTGAGTGGACGGGTTCAGACTTGTTAAAAAATTTTGATAATTAAATGTTGGGTTTATATTTTATTTGGCTCGCTATGAATAATTAATTGTTAATAATTACTTACTATTGAGATGTTTAATGGCTATTTAATTGTAGACTTATTTGATGGGAGGTTTATGCTATTAATGTTTTGTTGAATTAATTAATGTATTATATCAATTAATTAATTAGTTAATTAATTGATGGTTTGTGGGTGTTAGATATGGTGTTCTACACCAATGATAAATATATATGTATGATTGATAAACGGGATGTGAGAAAAGGACTCAAGCTCCAAATACTCATGTGGTACTAGACATGGTGTTCTACTCTAATGAAAAATATATACGTATGAGTGATAAATGGATTGTGAGAAAAGGATTGAACCTCCAAATACTCACGGGGTGCTAGACATGGAATTCTACACCCATATTGAATTAAAATATTCATTTATGGGTCCAAGACTGAGGGTCCAAATACCCATGGGATGTGAGATAAGGACAGATGCTCCAAATACTCACAAGGGTGCTAGACATGATGTTCAACACCCATTAATTGACATTGGACTATAGGTTCAATTAGACGTACATGAAATGAATTAATGGTTAGTGAAAAATGTTTTGAGATGACGATTTGTGAATTGAATATGAAAATGGGTTCATAATTACTAATGAATTGGGTGAATCACTATTAGTGGACGAACCCAATAGTGAATCACTATTTTAGTGGATGGGCTCAGACATAGTATATGAAAAATTAAATTGAATAACTTATGACATGTTATCCAAACCAAATAACAAGAATGGATCCGGTCTTTACGTTGATTACTTACATGGAATTTAGAGACATCTGTGCTGAGTGACTTATACAGCGGGATGTGGGGCTTAGGAATAATCTTGAGACTTTCTTAATTTAATGAGGTTTGATTAATTTAAAAATAATAATGATTATGTAATGATTGTTGAGTATGAACAACAAATGTATAATTCACATTCAGACACCAGCCGAGGGCTGAAGTATGTACATGGGTATACAGTTACTTTGTACTGCTTACTTTATTTATGCATGCTTTCACATAGTTTAATTTTTTTTATTAAATGTCTGGATTTGGGGTAGACACTGTTGGTCCCAGCCTACTATGATTTATATATCACAACCTACTCAGGACTCTATTACATAGGGGTACCCGAGTAAATTCTATTTGGTTACAAGAATATACTGTTTGCATTTACATGGAATATAGGAGAAAATGATTGAGTGGATGATCGAGATACTTGGGGAGACCACCCTTAGGGATTGGAGTCATTTTTTTTATATTTTTTGTAATGGAATGATTATAATTTTGTTTGGTTCATTTTTTCCATTTTTTATTTCATTATTATGTCATGCATGCATCCTCCATTTAATTGTCATTGTTTTTTTGTTTTTACAAGATTTATAAAATCTGCTTTTCGCTTCTTTATCATTTATTAGACTGCTTCCACTATTTTTATCAATTGTTTGTAATTTACTCTGATATACCACTGTACAACTCTGACAAGAGGGTATAGTGTCCACACTGACTATCCATAGACCCTCGCTACTAGTCGGCATCCTCTAACGTATGCGGAGACGCGCTTGAGGTCACGTGGCGATCGGTCCAGCCACCGGTTCAAGGGTGAGCTGGGTCGGGACGTTACATTATTTATATATATTACATGATTTAATATTAAAAAAAATTGATGTTTAAAAATGCAATTTTTTAATAAAACACGTTATTATTTGTTTATTTTATTTTCTTTTAAAATGTAATTTTGAAATTTTAATATTTTAATATAAAAATGCATATTTTTTTCAACATTTTTGTATTAACACAATAATTTTTTATAATGTAATTGATTTTTAGGTGAGTAGGGAAGAATTATTTTTTTGAAAATATTATAGATTTTCTAACATCACTTCAATATAAAAATAACATAAAACTTATGAAACCTTTATCTTGACCAAATATATTCATTTTGAGTTAAATTTTTTATTTTAAAATATCATATATAAATTATAAACCAATTTTTGATATTTTAAATCATATGTAATATTTTCTCAAAAAATGTTTTTAATACATTATACATTTGTATTTTAAAATTAGTTTTAATCAATTGAATCAAATGAAATGGTTTCAAATATTAATAATTGGGTCCAAATTATCTAACAATATACAAATTATTTTTAGGCATAATGATAAAGTTTCATTGGGTAAATATTTATTACCCCGATAAAATAGGCATTTTTCAAAGAATAAAAATATTCTAAATATCAGGTAATTTAAAATTTATATGATTATAATTTAAATTAAGACTAATATAATTTAAAATATATAAATATATAAATAAATAAATTTATTTGAATTCATTTTATTGTTAATAAAATTCAAATATTATTAAGAACACCTAATGATTAAAATAAGATTTTCTACAAATAATATTTCTTCAGCACATTAAAACATTTAATTGAAAAGTTAATTTTATTATATATATATATATATTCATATAAGTAAAATAGAACCCAAATTCATATTCATTATGTCAAAATTTGTTCACAGGGTTCAAAATATATTTCTAGTAATAGCATAATTGACATGATTAATATTTAATTAAGAGTAATATTTTTGTAAATGACTAATCTATGGTGGATTAAATTTTCCAACATTAAATTAACTATTAGACCTTATAGAATAATTTATTAGGTTTTAAATTCTTAACTAAATTTCCTAACAACCTTCATTCACCAAACTCTCCCGACATACATTCTATTCCATTCTAACTCCTTACATAACATTCTTTTCCATAGAAAAGTCCCTCATCTTCACCTATAAAAGGGGGATCACTTCCAACTCTGCAATACTCCACTTAAATATTGAAATTTAATTTAAATCCTACATTAATTTACTTTGAAATTATATTATACCACTTAATTTCCATTTTCACTATCCTATTTCTGGAAAATCTAAGGTATTCAATAAGTGGAATTTCATGATCTCAATGTTGGTAAATCATCATTCTTAATGTTTATTTATTTTTTGTTTCCTTTAGAAATCAAACATAACCATAGTATAATAATAAAATCAGAATCATTAATGTGTTGAGATGTAAATAAAATAATGGTACAACCATAATTTATTCTTTTCCATCTACTAATAGAAAAAATAAACGTCGTTAGTGCATGTGCGCAGATTGTTGCCTCCTTGAAGTGATGATTTTATTTTTTCATAAACACATTCAATAAGTGGTTAAAAAATGTTATTTAATATGATTATATAATATTTATAATAGTTTAATGATTTTTAAATGATAATATTTTTATTTCAACCATCCTTTCATTCTAAAAAAATGGGAGCAACATATGTGTGTACGTGTGGACTACCACCTCATTGAGATGACATCTATCTTTCGTTATCATTATCAACTAACATGAATGGAATAATTAATATTTAATTTATACATATGTTTATTATATAAACCATTTAAATTATTTAATGATAATATTATAAATTAAAGTTTTAATATTAGCTATAAACTCTTATAATATTTTTACCCTCTAAAATGGAAATATTAATGTAACTTTTATAAATTAAGTCTATTCAAGGATAACCAATTTAATAGTATAAATTATCTAATAATTGAATATTAAAGGAAATATTAATATTAAATTTTGGATTCTATGAGAATTTTTTACAATATCATTGAAGGTAGTAAATGTATCCAAAATAATCCAAATGAAATTATGCGAACATCCTTGAGAGACTGACATAAGAAAAAAATATATTAAAAACAATTAACAGAAGATAGTAAAGGGACCTTATAAAATTAAATAAATATAAATAAGGCACATCGTTATATATATAATTAAAATAATTTAATTATTACGGATTTTAGGCAAAATTTTACAACACATTCATACATAGGTAAGGGTTTCTTCTCGAAACTTTTTTGGGATATATGTTCATTTATGCATGTATTTTATCACGAAAAAATTTATTATTATGTACCAATTTATTATTTAAATGGGGTATATAATTAAAAATATTGTGTTTAAAACAATCCATGAATTAATTTATGGTATTTATAAAACCATATTTTTTTCATGTTTATAATGAATTTTTTTTAAATATTTCTAAGGTCGTTTATTGTTTTTCGTCTGAAAGTCCACTCTTTGAGATATGTTATTCATTATACACCAAAATATTTTAAGTGGTGTATATGATCCATAATTTAGATGGCTTATAATGAAATCCCATATACTGATGATATATCAATTTGAATTTCAATATCTCCCCAATAATGGTTTTTATTTGAATGTTACTTAATTTCTAAGGTTTCTTTTTCAAAACACATTTTAAAATCAAGACCTCTCAAATATTATTACCCATATATACAATTTTTACAAGAATCCATTATAATATCAAAATAATGTAAATATACTCATACAATCATTTGTGAAAATTATCTTCTCTTTTAATTTTCTTACACATGGCGTTTTATAATATTTTAAAAGTGGTGTGGTTTTCAAAAAAATATATTTTTAAAAAAGGGAAAACATTATACAAAACTCTATATATTTTGAGACATAATTGCATCTATTTCAATATTTTATAATTTTCATTTTAAAATTCCTTGATATTATATTAAAAAAATTTATAGTAAATTCTCCTTGTTTTTTCTATATGTTCCATTTTTGATAAAAACATCTTTTTATGTTTTCTTGTAAACATTTATTTCACCATATTTTTCATTTTATAATAAAATTACTCTCTAATTTTTCATTCATACTAAATGAAATTATTTTTCCCCTAGTATTTTAAAATATTTATTTTAAAATGATTACATATGTTCAAGGGTATTTCTTACTTATAACATTTTTTATTTATAACTCTTAAAAAATCATCTAAGTCAACATACATTGATATATATTATGCATGATTTAGGATATTTTTAAAATTAAACCATCCACCTTATTTCTATAGAAATCATATGTATTGATATCATCTATCAAATGAATTATCCATCAATGCCTTTGTCTTTCTTAATCTTTTTTTTTGTATTACCGCAAGCTTTATTCTAATTCCTTTCCAATATGAATACCCTTTTCATGATTATTTTTATTTAAGGGGTCAAACTATATTCAAAACATTAATTAATTGAGGAAAATTATTTTATTAAATATATAACCTTTATTGATATGTTTTAAATACCATATACTCTATCATTTTCATTGAACTATATTTAGAAATTTACTTGATGTCATTTTATACCAATTTATTTTTCATGGGGTTTTCATGTTATTTTTATTGATATAATTACAAATTATTTAATTATTTCAATCCATATGAAACCTATTTAATTTTTGTTTCATATTTATAGTGTCATGAATGAATCCAAATTTCTTTTCGTGGATTCCTTATGAACTAAAATTGAATAATTTTCAGTTTGAATGTTTTAATAAACCCAATTTATTAACAGTGGTTATTTATGATCTGATAAGTGATTTCTTTATTATAGAACAAATATATATAGGTTATGATATTGGTATTACCAATATCTCTCCCCAATTTATTTGGTAAAGGATTATATCTCATGTGATATAAATGTTATATGAATATGTTATCATGTAGTGAGGTTTATAAAGGTTGATTGTGATGGAATGTAGCTATAATAACAATTTTACGAGTGAACGGGATGGAGGGTAGCCTAATTGAAAAGGTATGAAATCCTGTGTTTATTATTATTTCAATTTATTTCTTGTATTCCATATATAATGTATCATTCTTAAATTTTTTGACGCATTTTTCTGTACTCTTTTTATGCCAATTCATATTCCATGATTTATCATAAAATATTTTTAGAGTATTTATTTTATTATGTATCTTGATTACTCAAATTTTATCATATTTTCCTCACATATTATATTTTTTATATTTTCATTTATTTTTCTACTTAATAATCATATAATATCATCCATTTATTATGTTTTTTTTCCTCAGGTTATGATTTGAATTATTACATAAAAGGCGTCTTGAAAGTTATCTTATAATAATATTTTACGAGGTGTCTTGAAGTATTCTCATGGATTAATAGATTCTTTATATAATGGAAAAAAATATATACATTGAAAAAAATTATCTTGGTTAGTTGACATTCATTCCAAAATATATAAAACTCTGAACATAAAAGGTATTGGGAATGTATTATTTTGCAGAATTTTCATTAGGTCATGTAATTACCAAATGATTAGGTCATTACCATAACAACTTTTAATTAGATAAAGGTTTATATATATTTGGTTATTAGGATGTTATCATCTGAAGAAAATTTGATATTTTCATATGTCATCAATGTTTGATAATCTATGGTTAACCCTGACATGAAATGAGTAGATAACCATTAAGTTAGTTGAGATAATATTGAATATTTTTGAGATTATGATTAAAAACCCTTAGTGAAAACCCAGGGAATATGTATAAGGGAAAATTATATATATAAGATAACATCCCAATATATTGGAAAAGTAGACTTTGTTTTGGTTTTCCTAGGAATAACATCCTTGAATATATACTTCAACTGGATGTTGCCTCTGTCATAGTTATACCCAGGATTAATACCCCTAAAAGTGTAGCTTGGGTATTGAATTTATGGTCACTTAGTGCATGAAAAAGTGTAAAAACTACACACATAATTTGACACACTAATGAGATATTACCTTATTGATTTTATACAATTTATTAACCACTTTAAAGGATTTAATTGATAATTAAATAAAGGGTTTAGGTTAAGAAGTATGAGGCAACAAAATATAAAGTAACCTAGGTAAAACCAATATAGTTTTTAGATTTACCAAGTATGGAATAGTAGGAATTTATTTTTAATATAAATGAAGGTGTAATTGGTGAAGTTATCTTACGATTGAGATTTCATATTCTTATTCTCTGATTTTTTGGATAATATCATAATTATTTTGGTTTTTGTATTTGGTTGAAATATGATCATAAGGATGAAGCTAAAAAGGTTGTTATCCAAAAATAAACTACGTATTATATCCAAATAATATAGTATAATTAAATAAACGAATATTTTTTTATGAATATTATGATGGAAAACTGATTTTTCTTGTTTTACATAAAGTGTTGAGGTTGAAATTCTAATATAAATTAAATCTTGATGCTCTTAGCTATTTTTAATTATTGAAGTGATTTGTATAAATGATATTTTTGTATTCTAAATTTAATTTGGAATTATTTGAAACATATAAGGATTGTTATTATATGGATTTATATTAATGGTGTGAAATCATACATTAAATGATTTAAAAAACATTGAGATTTGACTTTATGGAATGTTTTAATTTTTGAAGATAACCATTAAAGAACACATGTTTAAGGAAGGGATATTTTTTGGGTTTAGTACAGGTTTTATGTCCAGAAAATAAAGCGTTGGGAGATTTACAAAATATAAGATATGCAGTATCAACATCTTAGGATTGATGATAATTCATAATATTTATTATAAATCTTATTAAATTTTTTAGATTGTGGTATATATTTCTTGTTTTTAATTTAATTAACTAATGGATAATATCATTAAAGTATTTAATATGGAATTAAATTCTCGAACAATATTTTATTTTAATATGATTTTCAAAATTGGTGGCATTGCTTGTTTTGGGGAAGGTATACTCTATAAAATATAAGCTTAGGGTATAAGTAATCAATGTTGTTTAGGGAAAGCATTGTATGTTGATTTAACTCAAGATAATAAGGGATATTTCATATTGTTAGTTGTGTCTAGAATAATAAATAGGATAATAATATTATACCCTACTTTAATAAGTGGGTAATAGTTTAAATTTTGAGGACAAAATTTATTTAAAAGGGTAGAATAGAATGACCCTAGATTTGAGATACATTAAATTAATAATATGTTAAAAACTTGTGTCACACACAACATTGAACTAATGAAACACCCAACTAAAATGAACCATGAGATATTAAAAGAACCAGAATAAAATAATAATTAGTAAATAATAGGTTAATAATATATAAAAATTGATACATGTGATTATTTTTCTGTGATTAATATTTTAAAATAATGAATTTTTTTTGAAGAACCATTTGAAAATAGGGTATTATAGTTCACATTAATGAATTAAAAATGATCATATTTAAAATTTTATCATAGTATTTAATATTTATATTTAAAAACTAATGCCTCAATATTAAATTATTTGGAAATAGTATTTTAAATAAGATAAAAACATTTGAAATTATAAAAGGTATATTTTTAACAAATGCACTTATTCTGAATATATTGTATTTTCCTTTGAAAGATAATTTATAAAAAAACGATTTTCTCAAAATTAACAATATTTTTTGTTAAAAATGTCAATATGTGTTCAAAATGAATATTTTGAATTTTTATAAAATAATTGATTTTTGGTTAATTGTGGAAAATACCATTTTTTGAAAATGTCATGGCCTTTATGAAATCTTCTGCATATAAGGATGACATATAACTTATGAAAAAAATTTCCTAACAAAATATAGGTATTTTAATGAAAAATTATATATATCAAAGTATCACAATTGAATTAGAATCCTATATTTGATATTTTAGAACATAAGTACTATTTTCTAAAAAATTATTTTAAATACATTATAAATTAGTACTTTAAAATTACTGTTAGTCAATTGAATAAAATAAAATATATTTTAGATTTTAAATTAGTGGGTCTAAGTCATATTAGAAGTGGTTGTTTATTTTTATGCATAAAGATTAATATTCTATGGTTAAATGTTTATTTTTCAAATAATAATATTTTCCAAATATAGATATTTATAATATAAAATCCTTAGATAAAAAAAATTAGAAAAATGAATTATGTTAAAATATATATAAAAGCAGTAATTATCATTTAATTGGTAAACAAATTAAAATAATATTAAGACCACTTAATGACTAAAATAACTATTTCAATAATAAAAATTTATCACTTTATATATTTAGATTTAAAAGATAGATTTTATACTTATAAATTTATTTTGGATAAATGGATTCCAGATTAATATTAAAAATTTATAAATTTAAATATAAGGGTATAATTATATTTTTAGTAATAAAATAATTTACATTATTACTGTTTAATTAAGATTAAAAGGTGTTTAAATGACTAATACATTTGGATTGATTTTTCATAAATTAAAATTAAATTTATACCTTTAATAAAAAAAATTTGGTTTTAAAGTCCTAAAAATTTTATTACTGACCTAACATCACCTAATTCACCTTAATTTTGTGTCATTATATTCTTACCCCTTACTTAACATTATTTTCCATGTAAAATTACTTCATTTTATCTTATAAAGAGGGGTCACATCTACCCATTTAGTACAGTAATAATATTTCAAAAATTATTTTATGAAATTCCAAAATTTCAACTCCTTGAATTCATTTACATGCCTTAATTCCCATGTTCCCAAAAAATAATCATATTTCCCTCAAATCTAAGGCCTTCATCTAGAGGAATTTGAAGGTCTCAACGTATATAAAACATCATTATCAACATTTATTTATTATTATTTACATTCTAAACCAAATATACTATATTATAATAGTAAAATAATAATAATTATTATTATGTTCACATGTTATTTTAATAATGGAATAACCATTATTTATTCTCTTCAATATACTATGAAAAAAACCATTGTTAATGTGTATATGTGGATTACCAACTCCACGAAGTGATGCTTCTGGTTTTTCATCACGAAATTTCATGGATGGTTTAAAAATGTGTTTCTACTAAGATAATATAATATATAAAACATTTAAATGATTTTTATGTGATTAAATATTTTATTGTCACCCTTATTTCCATTCTATGAAAATGAGGCCATTTTTGTGTGTATATACCGACTATCACCTCCATGGGATTATATTTCTCTTCAATTGAAATTATAAACTAATATTAATGGAATAAAACATGTTATTACTATTTAAAAATCTTTTTTTAATATACCACTATCATTTTGGAATGATTATATTATACATTCCATAAGTAATATTAGTAATAGATGGTTATAAGAAATTTAACTGCTAAGATAGACATATTAATTTAACATTTATAAATTGAGTACATTCAATGAGAAACTTTTTAACTATATAAATTATGAGAAAATAAATATTAAATGAAATAATAATCTTTAATTGTAGATATTAGGAATATATTTTACATTACCATTTACCATGTTCAATGAAAATGAAAGTATCTGAAAAAAATTGACCTGACAAACTCGAGTGACCGACGTAGGAAAAAATTATTTAAAAAATAAGCACCAAAAGATAATAAATGAATTTAAAAAATTAAAATTATACGAATAATGTTACTGGGTATATATCTAATGAACATAGTTAAATTATTCTATAATTTAAGTGCAACTATAAATCTCTTTCGTATACAAGTAAGTGTTTCATCTCAAAACTACCATATTTGGGATATATTTTCTTTTCGGTATGAAATATATTTTTAATAGTTTATATGCTACCAATTAATTAATTAATTTTATGTATTATTCTTATCAATGGTATTTGAACTTCATATTCAGTCTCTTTCCCTTTTAGTTTTGTTTATTAGAACATTTCTTATGTCTTAAGGATTTTTCCTTTTGAATTTCTCTTAAATGAGACCTATTTTAATATTACACGCCAATTTCTTATTTATATAGTCTGTATACTACAAAATAATATATTTTAGAATACTAAATGATTTAATTAATACTATTTTCAAGATCATATAAATATCATGTTTCCAATGACTTTTCATTTAAGAATTTCTATTGCCGTAAGGATTTTTCATCTCAAAATCCAATCTTTTAGACTTGTTTTGTATTATGAACCCAATAACTTTTAAGTAGTGTTTGTTCTACCAAATTGAGATGCTATATCTTGAAATACCATTTATTCATGGTATTTTAATATCAATTTAATTCTTTGTCATCATTAAGGTTTTTGGTTCGAATATCACTCAAGCTGCAAGGTTTCTACTTTGAACTGCATATTAAAATCAAGACCTATAAAATATTAAAACCCATATAGGGAATTTGAATATAATTCCATTATAGGATCACAATAATTTAATTATACTAATTTAATATGGGGTGGTATTTTTATTCTCTTTTCCATGTATTAAACATGAGTTTTTATAATATTTCAAACTAATGTGGTTTTTTTAAAAAATTGATTTATAACAATAAATTTCCTATTATTCGAAGCTCAATTTTTTAGGACATCCTAATATCTATTTCATAAAATTATAAATGAAATTTTAAAGTATCAATATCTTTTTTTTCAAAGGTTTTTGAATTCAAATCCCTTAATTTTTTATTATGAATTCATTTTTGATAAAAATAACCTCTTTTGATGTTTTTTTGGAATCATATCTATCTTCTATATTTTCATTTTTATATGTAAATTCATCTCCAAGTTTTTTTGCATATAAAAATAAATTATCAATCCCCCAATATCATAAAATATTTCTTTTTTATGTTTTTTTAAATGATAAATTTTATTTCTTACTTCTAATGTGATTTTATTTCTTACTATTAAAAAATCATCCAAGTCAACATCCCTTGATATATCATATGATTGATAGGGGATATTCATAAAATTTATCCATATAACTTATTTATATGGATGGATTATTTATTTTACTCTTCAATCAATGTAATGATCAATCTCTATCTTTATCTTACTTAATCTTATTTTGTGTATTACTATAAGCTTTATTTTAATACATTTTCTCTATGAATACCAAACTCTTTATTACATTGATTGAACAATGTTCACAAAGATTCTGAACATCAATTTATTGGGGAAAATTATTATCTTAATCATATACCCTTTTTCAATATGGTGTATATACCACATGATATATCATTTTTTTGACTTATATTTACCTATAAAGTTGCTTTATGTCATTAGATACCCATTTAATTCATATGGGTTAGTCATGTTATTATTATGGAAGTATTTACTAATGATTTACCTATGTAAATCCATATGAATCATATTTTCCTTACATGGGTTATTTATGATGGGTTGAATGAATACTATTTTTTTAGGGGTTCTCTGTTCTATAAAAGTAAATGATGGTCATTTTGAATGTTTTATGAAACTAATTTTATTTCTATGGGACCTCTATGATCTTATGAGTTATTAATTTCAAATAGAAAAAAATATGTGTTATGAGGTGGGTGGGACCTATATTACCATCTAATTAATTCAAAAATTTATTATATCTAATAATATAGAAATGTTATGTGAATGGGTTAGAAAATAGGTAGGTTTATAATGGGTGAGTTTGATGGTGCTTAGCTTTACTCACCATTTTATGAGTGATTAGGTTTGTAGGTATCTAGGTTTACAAAGGTAATAAATAATATTATTATGATTATTACAATTTCTTTTATTAGGTTTATGGATAATTTTTTATGCTACATGTTTGTTGGATCATGTTTCCTCACTTTTTTAATAGCAATAAATATTCCTTGATTTATAATCCAATCTTTATTGGGTGTGCATTGTATTATATATTGTGATTATAATCATATGATAATCTTGTGCACAACTATGTTATTAACATTTTTTCTATATTTACCCTTGGTTATTGTTCAATCTCACCCCATTATTATGTTTCCTTTTCCCCATGTTATAAATAATTGTATTATATAAGTTGTTTCTAAAATGGTATCAGGTGATAATTTTTTTGTGGGAGATACTGAAGACTTGTCATGGATTAAGAAGTTGTTTATATAATGTGAAAATTTCTTTTAATAGAATAATACATGAGTTTTGTTAGTTAATTTTTTATCCTAATTCTCTGAAACTATATTCCTAAAAGGTCATTGGAATGTACTGTATTCAAAAAATTTTCTTTAAGTAATGTCATTATGAGACAATTTAGATTGGGTGTCATGTATTCTGATCAATTTATATATTGTGAAGGTAACTAGAATAATAGAAATAAATTAAAATATTATATACACCAACAAGTCTCATAGAGATAGAAATGTCTCACTTATCTCACCTCTAATCAATAAATGTTTTCATCTTAAAAGATACCAAAGACCCTCTAAGAAGTAAAAGGCTCACTTCATATTAAGTAAATATCCTTGTTATAAGTCATATATCAAGTTAATGCAAGGGGTGATAAAGGTATCATAAGTCTTGTAGAATCTTGAATTCCCCGCCTTTATAACACTCACATTACCACTCAAAACCATAGAGTGTGACTCACTTTTTACTAAGGTATGCACATCATTTGAGGGACTATCACACCTTACTGTTAAAAATTATCTTGTCACAATTGTTTTAATATATAAGGGAAATTTTTTCCTTTTCTATGAATATTATTTAGTCAATTTAGATATTACCATTACTTTCATTGATACCCTCCCATGGGAATCTCAAGAAAAATCTAAGATACTATTATAGGGGATCATGACTCACTAAGAGGTATTGTTATTGGAGGGAGTAACGAACCCCAGTGGTAGACCTTCTATATATAAATTTGATCTAATAAGAAAAAAGAGTACCCTAATCCCTAGATAGACGAAATATACTATATAGATAGGGATTTTTTTTACTACGTCAATCATGTAGGAGAACCATTCCTTGACAAAACCATGTCACCATGGCATTTACTATATCCGAACTACTTGAATCACCTTGTATCTCACCTTTGATGATAAATATTGATATTCCATCATGATATATTTATAAAAATTCTTAGGATGAACTAATATTATTCCAAAAATAAAATTGTTAGGAAATAAGATATGAAAATACCATATGTCTGTAAAAACTATATTACATGTACTTTATAGGGTACTTGTCACGTATGACAATGGGTAACTCTCTTTAATCACATGTATATAAAAATAACTCCAAAATGCTTTTTATATCACTATATAGCGCACCCCAAATAAAAAATGGTGTTTGGAACCAAAATATCACTATGTATGCATATTGTGGCTATCTATGTCACATAGTATAAGTAAATATTGAATGTATGATCCAAATACACACCGTATAAAACTCAAAAGATTATCGGTGTGTACTGAGATGATATCATGTTATTCTTCTTAAACTTGTATATGGAATCTTCACCCATCTTACCTAGAATATGTTTATTCATTGAAATTTGTGCCTATACACCTTGTACATTCTAGTAAATTTGACTCAGAATATATGACATGTCTAACCTAGGTAGATTCCATCTCATACTTAACCATCCGTAGCTGCAAGTCATGAACCAACAGGTAATGTACCACACACTACCATTCATGTCATATTTATAGCCCACTAAAAAAATATCAATTCATGTAATGTTATACATGGAATTTATTCCTCTAAAAAACCCTTTCTGTTGTCAGAAATCATATACATATAATTTGAAAATCCTATGATTTCCAAGACAACCATTTCCATTTTCACCACTTTTATAAAAATCCAAATCTTTTAAACCCTTTATTTCATGATTTATTAAATAAAGATACACATAAAAAACCTTAAATTATTAAGAGGCCTAGTGTCTTCAGTTTATAAAATGTATGTCACAATAACATGAAATAGGGATAAAATTAAATTATTTAAACAACATTATAAATTTCCCTTAATAATCTATTTATACTCTATAAGTCCATTGGGTAACTTAGGGAAATATATATGAAATTGGTAAAATATAAATCATAATAAATAAATAATAGAAGTGTTTCTTGATAAAAGTAATACATGTGATTAAAAGTGAATTTGATAATGACATAAAAGGATGAGAATCAAAAACATGAACTTTGAAGCATCAAATTAGATAATAACATCAAGGCATCATGTGAATGTGGAAATAACCTAAAAATTGACATTATAAGTATAATTCAAGGATAAATAGTCTGACATAAAATCATGGTGTTCTTAGGATAACCTCCCATACACCATACATGGTATCTAATGAAATACAAATATAACCTAAGGCATTGTATTGATAGATGACTTCGGTCCCACAAGTCACATTAATTCATTTACAAGAATTTTTGTCTCATAGAGATCATACAATATAAGAATGTATTTAATAAATTTGAAACCATGATTATGTAAAATGTGAATGACCCCATTAAATTAAGAATCTGTAAATTTAGGTAAATACCCTTGAGTGGAAATGGTGATGGGTATTCACAGTATATAAGTTTGGAATGGAAAATATTGGATAATTATAGAAACATAATGGGTATACATGATGGTTCATAGAAGGGATTAATGAGAGTGAAAGGTGGTATCTAATTCCATGGGAATCATAATGAAAGTAATGGTATGTGTAAGGGAACAATATGACATGGATAATTGGAAATCAAAATACTTATTGAAAATAATGTACCTGAATAAAAAGGAAGAGGAGAGAGTCCCCTACCATGATATGGTGTATATAAAATCATTGGAGGAGATTTTTAAGACCCCGGTTAAAATCTAGAGAGGTAGATGGTGAGGAAATCCATTCTAAAAATATTTTTGAGTTAAGATGAATGGAAAATGGTGTGGGTATTTATAGAAAACCCGAAGGGAATTCTTCATTACCTACTAAACATAGGTTTTGGACATTATGTGATAAAAATAATATTTAAACCTTACTATCATTATTTCCAATTGTTTCTAAAAAATTGAATTGTTTTTTAATATTTTATTAGTTTGAGAAACTAGATAATTAAAATAGTACCATTCATGATGTGGAAGTAAGTCATGTTCAAAAAGAATTATTTTTAAAAACATAAATATAATTTTTTGTGGAGGATTAGTTATAGGTTTTCAAAATTATTAAAATAAATTAAAAATAGATTATTTAAAAGGTTAAATATTTTTATTTATTTATTATAGTTATTGTTTTTACTACATCACTTTTGGTTCACTATCATTTCATAATTCATACCTTATATTGATACCATATTTAATTTTTACACAAAAAATCGACAACGTTAAAAAATTATGAAAAATAACAAGTGGAAAATTTTGAATTTCTGATTTAAAAATTAATATTTATTTTACCAATATAATTTTATAAATCAATGAATTTACACATTTATATAAAAAACTTTATTTAATGGAAAATAGAAGTTTTTACAACACTAAATTTTTTGACCCTTATAAAAAATTATATTTGGATTCAATAAATTATATTATAATGAATATCTAAGTAAATGTTAATATTATATGAATATTTCATGAAAATTAAATTTATTTCAAAAAAATTGATTTAGCAAAAAGAATTTAATAAAATTTATCTATTTTTCAACAATTCAGTTTTGGTTTCTTTATATCAAAATTTAGTTTTTAATAAACTCCTTATATAATCATGTGTATAAAGTAATAATGTTAAAGGATAATTGTAATAATTATTTATAAAAACTAAATAAAAAATCATACTACTATGATCGAGATATATAACCCCTTATTAAACTAGTGTACACCCTAAGGGTAAGGTGTGTGATGGTTGTACTTTCTTATGGCGGTTCAACGACCATGGATTGGGTGGTGATCTTAATAAACTCAATCTTCCCCCATTAACAGTTCTCCACATGTTTTATTTGTTGAATCTCATCATATTATTGGTCAAGGGAAATTATTAGTCCTTCCATTCCCCTTAGAATCTTTGATAAGTGGGATTCATAGTGTATTATCATATAAGTTAAGGACATATTTGCTTCCTTTTGCGTCAATTAAATATTCTTATAACCCCTAATGTTCTTTTAAAATTGAAATAATATATTTTTTAAAGGTCCAATATATCCAAATATAGTGCATGTTATATATTTGAAATCATTATTTAATAATAAATTTCACTACTACAAAAATGGGTTTATCAAGCACTAGGGCTTTAACTGTGCTAGTTAAAAGATCTATTAAAGAGCCCCATTATTAGTGCTATAAAAAGTTTTAATTAAAGGGCCCCTTTAATAGTGTTTTCTACAAGCACTGATATGGGGTTTATTTAAAAAATAATAATATAATATGTAAATATGTAAATATATTTTTATAGATATTAATATAATATATAATTTTTAAATATGTTTTAGTTAAGGTAAATAGGCATTTATAGTTAATTTAAAATATATTTATTAAAAATGGATAATAAAATAATTAAAAAATATTTGTAATCAAATACCTGTTAATAATTATAGATTAATAGTCATTTAATATCAATTGGTAGAAAAAAGACAAAAAATTATTAAAATATCTAAAATAAGTTTATAACGTAAATCAAACTTCAAATTGCCATAACTATTCCCCAAGTTTCCATTTGGGATCTAGCACATGTCAAATCGAGGAAATATGATGATATCTAAATGCATTGTGAAATAATTGAACCTTTTCACATTTTCTGAGGAAAAAAAGTGCCCATAAGATCTCCAAAACTGATTTATTAGTCGTGGTTCCACAATGTTTTATATAAGGCCCCAGCCTTAAACCTTACTTAATATTGAATTAAATGAATAATTCACATTGAGGATCTTTTCAGGTTCAGAGTTTTAGATAATTAGAACATAACTATTACATCTTAAAAGATTACAAAGTAGACACTTCTACTAAGTCTCCATAAAATAAAAACTCTTAAAAAGAAAGATGTCTAGATTCCATGTTTTAGATAGCATGAAATTCCCTTGATCCCATCCTTGACCTTATTCCACTTTAAGTCCTGTGAAAAACATTACGAAAAACTTGGGGTGAGCATAAAAAGCTCATTAAGGGATACAAAAAGAATGAAAACTGTTAGTTTTTCAAACATCAAGTAAACCATGTATACTTTATCAAAGTAATACTTTTCACCTTTATGAAGTAATAAAAACTCTTCACTGAATAAAGTATCATTACTTACCTTTTTTTAACCAAAGGATTACCATAAAACCCATATAAAGAACACATAACATATATAAAGGTAACTTGGGACATAAACATACTTAAGTGGAGTAACCATACGGTCGACTTCCACACATATCACTTAATGGAATAGCCATACGGCCAATTTCCATACATACTTAATGGAATAGCCATACGGCCGACTTCCATACCCAATGCATTGGAGGTTATAACGTAACCACCCATCCTGGTATTCACGGCACCACCCGTCATATGGTTTATAACGTAACCACCCGTTAAAATGTCCAAGTACCAATATAAAATCATAAAACATAAAACCAATGTAAAGGAATGATAACATTTCCAAAATTCAATCACATTATATCATAAATATATTGACATAATAGAATCATTTATCAAAACCATTTTCAACACCAAAATACATAAAAGAGTATATGGTATTTATTTTATTTTAAAAACATTACGGCTTGTTGAGGAAGCCAAAGATCAAATAATACTCGCAGCGGCGGAAAAAGGTCGTTGTCACCGCATACGTTAAAAAAAACATTCCTTTTTGTCGTTTAGTAAAACGCTTCGTAGAAAAAGATTCCTTTTGTATAAAAGTAAAAGTCAGAGGAGTTTATACACCGTATAAAAGAAAGTTGTGTATAAAACGAAATATGCCTCAATGAAAGGAGATTGAGACGAAGTCCCTTACCTCGTATCCGACTTGACCCGACCGTTCTTTAATCTCCTGAATAATAAACTTGAGTTAATCTCTACTTGCTTATGAATCTTTTTCAAGTTCATTATTCCTTTTTATATCACTTATTGCCATGTTATAAACATTATGTAACCATTTAAGTTAATAATGTTTGTTTTGTCAATATTTGGTTCTTAAGTCGAAAGTGGACTTCTTACAATTACATGTTGTTCGTGTGGTCAAAGGTTCTTTATATCCAGAATGAAATTCCCGATTTGGATATAATATGTATCATATATATCCAGCATATACATATATTTATAATATTACATAATCATTTAGAGGTAATAAATGAAATGCACCGTTCATGGAGACGGTAAGCCGTACGTACGCATGAACGCTACTTTCATTTCTATCTAATACTTTAATAGAATAAATAATAATGATATATAGGAATATTATAATTCCATTATAACATCATATATAATAACTTTAAATCCATCCTTTACACGTCCCACATATGGCATTAACGAATCACATCACTTTGAGGGGGCGGTAGTCCGCACTTCCTTAAATGAAGATATCGCGTTTACCCATAATGGAAACCATAAAGGTATGCCCAAAATGAAAAATACAGAAGCTTAAAGAAAACATAAACATATTATATATCATATATAAAAATAGTGACATCATAATGGCCACCTTTGAAGGTGTTAAATGAGTATTGAACAATCATCGTTTCGGGAGGCAGAATTTCGCCATCCACGGAAACCGTATGTTCTTTAACAATTTGATGTAGTTGTGTGAGAGTGTAGCTCAAATAAATATTATAGCAACATACTAGTATATTTAAGATACTGGTGTTGTTACAAAAGAAGTAAATAAAAAGATTTTAGAGGGTTGGAGAAGCAAAATAAAACAAATGAACAAGAGAGAATGAATTACCTTTAAAAGTGTAACTCCTTTTGATTTGAGCCTAAAGGCTTCCTTTGAAAGGATTATTCCCAAAGGGAATCCTCTAGGATGAGTAGAGGGATGTGGAGAGAGTAATTGGGCAGGGGTTGGCCGAGCCAAAGGCTTGAGATGTGTGTGAAATGGGGTAGAGGTGGGGGCCTTTTATAAGAGGAGAGGCGGGGCACTTTTGGAAAGTAAAGAAATATTACTTTATTTGAAAATGTGTTTCGGTTTTAAAAGGCCCCACATTGATATAATTCGTGGATAAGGTGATAAGGGTTCGAAATCCACTCATCCAATTGGTTTTGGACATGTGTAGGTTTTAGATTTTTCATTATCTTTCCATTTTATTTAAATCATCAAATAATGATGTCATCGCTGCATCATTATTATGTCATATATAATTTAATTTATTTAATGTCTAAAAATTATAAAAAAAATACTATGATGTATTAAATCGTTTTAGCTTTCCAATGAATATTTATAATATAAAATCTGACTTGTATAACCCCATTTAAAAATTGTGTTAGTAAAACATATCATGTTTGTGTCATTTTTACTTTTACATTAAATAAAAAGTAATTTATGTCATTTCCCAACCAAAGTGTCCCCATGGGGTCCCCAAGTTGACCCATGGCTTGTCTTGGTCGGCCATGACACAACCAATGAGGGTAGGACATGTGTCTAGGTCATTTGATATTATTAAAGCATTATTTATACCTTAAACTACACTAATTACCACTAATCGCGATTAAGAACTTAATAAGTTACTATTCACCAAAAAATTATTATAATCTCATTGAACCACATTTTACTTCTTAATGACAACCATGTATGTCGGATTTTCAAAATTCAATACACATTAGTGGTAAACTTTCATTTAACTGAAAAATCAGTTTGCTTGATTACCACTTAGTGGTTTCACTATTCATCAAAAATTGAAGTTTTTCAGAAAATTACCAAAAATTCACCCTAAGCTATATTTGATATTACGAATTCAAAAATGAAGTCTATTTTACAAAATTCAAAACATATGAGTCAAATTAATTAATTTAATAATTAATTCCCACTGTCATGACAAATAGCGTGTTTTTGTGAAACAATAAGTATCAAAAGATTGACACCAGTTTAAGTCCAATTTCAAAGTGAAATTGATTCCAATGACCACCATTGGATTAAATGGTAAAAATATTTTCTAATTTCACTTTAAAACAAATTAAAGTAATAATCTAATCATATAAATAATTTAGATTAAAAAGAGGTTTTGAATTAAAATACAACATTTTACACTATTCATAAAAAAATGAACTTTATCAGAAAGGTACCAAAAATTTACACAAAGTAAATTTTGATGTCCCGATTCTAAAGAAGAGTTATATTTGGTCCAAAATAAAGTATAAGAGTGATCAAAACTATATTTAATGACGGTTCAGAATTAAAAGGTGATAAGTGAACCTTTAGTGAAAATTAGAGTATATATGCCCTAAAATTGAACTCTTTCCGTATTTTAGGCCTTTATCTTTTATTGGGTAAATGTATAAACATTTAAAAACATATCTAATCATATTTTAGTTATTTATATCCATTCCCGCCAGTACAACGGCTACTTGTTAACTAACATTTAAAATAATATTATTTTATTACTAGTGTGCTACGTAAGTTTCAAAGAAACTCATCGTTGCGTATCGGGTACGCTATCGAACATAGCAACCCCTTTTAAAATAAAATTAATATTTAATTCGTAAATATTAAGAAATATGAAAATTCTTTATTCTTTATTTACCTGGGATGTTACATCCTTCCCCCCTTTTGGGAATTGCGTCCTCGCAATTTTATTCACTTATCAAAATAAGTGGGGGTAGTTATCCCTCATATCATTTTCAGATTCCCACGTTGCCTCTTCAATCACATGGTTTTTCCACAAAACCTTTACCTGATGGATCACCTTATTCCGTAACAGCTGCTCCTTGTGGTCAAGAATCTGGACCGGCTGTTCCTCATAAGATAGGTTCTCTTCCAACTGAACTACCTCTGGACTCAAAACATGAAATGGATCTGGCATATACTTTCTCAACATAGAAACGTGAAAAACATTGTGTACCTGAGATAAACTCGGAGGTAAAGCCACCCGGTATGCAACTGATCCAACTCTCTCCAGAATTTCATACGGTTCAATAAACCTTGGACTCAGCTTTCCTTTCTTACCAAATCTCATCACACTTTTCCAAGGAGAAACCTTGAGAAAAGCATGATCACCTACCTCAAAAGATAGATCCTTCTTCCGGTTATCCGCATAACTCTTCTGCCTGCTCTGAGCTGTTCTCATATGTTTTCTGAATCAACTGAACTTTTTCTGCCATCTCTTCTACCAATTCTGGTCCTATCAACTTCCTTTCACCAACTTCATCCCAGAAAGATGGAGTTCGAAACTGCTTCCCATATAATGCCTAAAATGGTGCCATCTGTATACTGGAATGAAAACAGTTATTATAAGAAAACTCAACCAAAGAAAGATGTTGGTCCCAACTTCCATGATAATCCATAGAACAAGCTCGTAGCATATCCTTCAATGTCTGAATTGTTCGTTCTGTCTGCCCATATGATTGAGGATGAAAATCTGTACTAAAATTTAATTCAGTACCCAACGACTTTTGAAGGCCTTTCCAAAAGTTAGAAGTAAACCTGGGATCACGATCTGATACAATGGAGAGAGGAACTCCATGTAACCTGACTATCTCTTTAAGATACAAACGGTAAAGTTGATCAAGAGAGAAAGTATCTCGTATAGCAAGGAAATGAGCAGATTTGGTCAAGCGATCAACAATAACCCAGATTGCATTATTACCTCGAGATGTCCTCGGTAATCCCACAACAAATTCCATGAATATGTTTTCCCATTTCCACTCTGGCACTGGTAAAGGCTGAAGCATCCCTTTCGGTAACTGCTGCTCTGCTTTAACCTGTTGACATGTCAAACACTTCACAGTAAAATCAGCAATGTCTCTTTTCATTCCATCCCACCAGTAATACTCCCGCAGACCTCTGTACATCTTAGTACTGCCAGGATGAAGAAAAAACTCATTCTTCAACTGTGAATCACAAGGCACACATAACCTCTTCACAAACCTCAAAACACAAACACAAACTTATCCAGGAACTCATGGAATATTTTATTCATAAGGTCCATGAATATAGCAGGTTCATTGGTTAACCCAAAAGGCATAACTACAAATTCATAATGGCTATATGTAGTACGGAACGCAGTCTTCGGAACGTCTGCTTCTTTTACTTTCAACTGATGGTACCCCGACCTCAAGTCAATCTTCGAAAAATACTGAGCTCCATGGAGCTGATACCACTTCATTCGATGGCCCAACATCTGCTGAAGTTGTTGCAAAGGATTTTCCACCCCTTTCTGCTTGTAGTCTGGCTGCATTCCCCCAGTTGAGTTCTTCGTTGGACACTCGTTTGCATAATGACCCATTTCATTACACTTAAAACATCTTACCGTTGGCATTTCATTTCCTTCTTGATCATCTTCCTTACAGTTACGAGCAATATGACCAGACTTACCACACCTAAAGCACTTACCAGACTTGGATAAACATTCTACATGATTCATTTTACCACACTTCTCACAGAATGGATATTTTGTTTTCTTACCTCCTTGCTTCTTTGATGAATTCTTCCCCTTTGCCTGCCAACTAGTCCTCTTATTCTGTTGTTTGTCATAGAACACCTGATCATCGGAAAACTCCATTTCCACCTTCTCCGCACATCGAACAAGTTTTCCATAACTTTTGAACTCACGAGAAGCTAAATCCCTTAGATACCTTGGCTTTAACCCTGAGTAAAAACGGTTTATTTTACTATCAAGATCTCGTATGATGTTTGGAGCATACCTTGCCAATCGAGTGAACTTTTCTTCATAAGTAGCCACTGAATCATCCTCCTGCCTCAATTCAAGGAACTGTTTTTCCATCCTAAGACGAACCACCATAGGAAAATATTTCTCAAGAAACATACCTTTGAATTCGTCCCAGTGAAGATCCTCAATCTCATCACTATCCCTTATATTTTTCACCATCGACCACCACTGATCAGTTTCACCTTCAAAACGGTAAACAGCAAAACTAACCTTTTGATGTTCTGAACACCCCATGACATCAAAAATCTTCTCCAGTGATTTAATCCACCCTTCAGCTTGCACAGGGTCAGATGATCCTCTGAATGATGGGGGATGTTGCCTCATGAAATGTTCCACCACTGACATGTTCCTCTGCGATTGATCTGGCTGATCTCGTGCATGGATACCACCACCATTTATAGCCTGAGTCAACTATTCCATCACTGCAACAAACTGTTCAGTTCCGATTTCCACCATCTGAGGTTGCTGATTTGGAAGGTTATCTTCCTCCTGATGTCGTCCCAACATAGCTGCTTTGTTTCCTCTGCGGAAAACCATTCTGAACACAGAAATATCTTAGGCGAAGCAACATGGTAATTCGTAAATGCTATATCATTTCAATCATATTATAATTTAACACTTTTCTAACTCCTAAAGTTGTCTAAACCATCCTTTGATACCAACTATAAGGCCCCAGCCTTAAACCTTACTTAATATTGAATTAAATGAATAATTCACATTGAAGATCTTTTCAGGTTTAGAGTTTTAGAGAATTAGAACATAACTATTACATCTTAAAAGATTACAAAGTAGACACTTCTACTAAGTCTCCATAAAGTAAAAACTCTTAAAAAGAAAGATGTCTAGATTCCATGTTTTAGATAGCATGAAATTCCCTTGATCCCATCCTTGACCTTATTACACTTTAAGTCCTATGAAAAACATTACGAAAAACTTGGGGTGAGCATAAAAAGCTCAGTAAGGGATACAAAAAGAATGAAAATGTTAGTTTTTCAAACATCAAGTAAACCATGTATACTTTATCAAAGTAATACTTTTCACCTTTATGAAGTAATAAAAACTCTTCACTAAATAAAGTATCATTACTTACCTTTTTGTAACCAAAGGATTACCATAAAACCCATATAAAGAACACATAACATATATAAAGGTAACTTGGGACATAAACATACTTAAGTGGAGTAACCATACGGTCGACTTCCACACATATCACTTAATGGAATAGCCATACGGCCAATTTCCATACATACTTAATGGAATAGCCATACGGCCGACTTCCATACCCAATGCATTGGAGGTTATAACGTAACCACCCGTCCTGGTATTCACGGCACCACCCGTCATATGGTTTATAACGTAACCACCCGTTAAAATGTCCAAGTACCAATATAAAATCATAAAACATAAAACCAATGTAAAGGAATGATAACATTTCCACAATTCAATCACAATATATCATAAATATGTTGACATAATAGAATCATTTATCAAAACCATTTTCAATACCAAAATACATAAAAGAGTATATGGTATTTATTTTATTTTAAAAACATTACGGCTTGTTGAGGAAGCCAAAGATCAAATAATACTCGCGGCGGCGGAAAAAGGTCGTTGTCACCGCGTACGTTAAAAAAATCATTCTTTTTTGTCGTTTAGTAAAACGCTTCGTAGAAAAAGATTCCTTTTGTATAAAAGTAAAAGTCAGAGGAGTTTATACACCGTATAAAAGAAAGTTGTGTATAAAACGAAATATGCCTCAATGAAAGGAGATTGAGACGAAGTCCCTTACCTCGTATCCGACTTGACCCGACCGTTCTTTAATCTCCTGAATAATAAACTTGAGTTAATATCTACTTGCTTATAAATCTTTTTCAAGTTAATTATTCCTTTTTATAACACTTATTTCCTTGTTATAAACATTATGTAACCATTTAAGTTAATAATGTTTGTTTTGTCAATATTTGGTTCTTAAGTCGAAAGTGGACTTCTTACAATTACATGTTGTTCGTGTGGTCAAAGGTTCTTTATATCCAGAATGAAATTCCCGATTTGGATATAATATGTATCATATATATCCATCATATACATATATTTATAATATTACATAATCATTTAGAGGTAATAAATGAAATGCACCGTTCATGGAGACAGTAAGCCGTACGTACGCATGAACGCTACTTTCATTTCTATCTCATACTTTAATAGAATAAATAATAATGATATAGAGGAATATTATAATTCCATTATAACATCATATATAATAACTTTAAATCCATCCTTTACACGTCCCACATATGGCATTAACGAATCACATCACTTTGAGGGGGCGGTAGTCCGCACTTCCTTAAATGAAGATATCGCGTTTACCCATAATGGAAACCATAAAGGTATGCCCAAAATGAAAAATACAGAAGCTTAAAGAAAACATAAATATATTATATATCATATATAAAAATAGTGACATCATAATGGCCACCTTTGAAGGTGTTAAATGAGTATTGAACAATCATCGTTTCGGGAGGCAGAATTTCGCCATCCACGGAAACCGTATGTTTTTTAACCATTTGATGTAGTTGTGTGAGAGTGTAGCTCAAATAAATCTTATAGAAACATCCTAGTATATTGAATATACTGGTGTTGTTACAAAAGAAGTAAATAAAAAGAGTTTAGAGGGTTGGAGAAGCAAAATAAAACAAATGAACAAGAGAGAATGAATTACCTTTAAAAGTGTAACTCCTTTTGATTTGAGCCTAAAGGCTTCCTTTGAAAGGATTATTCCCAAAGGGAATCCTCTAGGATGAGTAGAGGGATGTGGAGAGAGTAATTGGGCAGGGGTTGGCCGAGCAAAAGGCTTGAGATGTGTGTGAAATGGGGTAGAGGTGGGGGCCTTTTATAAGAGGAGAGGCGGGGCACTTTTGGAAAGTAAAGAAATATTACTTTATTTGAAAATGTGTTTCGGTTTTAAAAGGTCCCACATTGATATAATTCGTGGATAAGGTGATAAGGGTTCGAAATCCACTCATCCAATTGGTTTTGGACATGTGTAGGTTTTAGATTTTTCATTATCTTTCCATTTTATTTAAATCGTCAAATAATGATGTCATCGCTGCATCATTATTATGTCATATATAATTTAATTTATTTAATGTCTAAAAATTATAAAAAAAATACTATGATGTATTAAATCGTTTTAGCTTTCCAATGACTATTTATAATATAAAATCTGACTTGTATAACCCCATTTAAAAATTGTGTTAGTAAAACATATCATGTTTGTGTCATTTTTACTTTTACATTAAATAAAAAGTAATTTATGTCATTTCCCAACCAAAGTGTCCCCATGGGGTCCCCAAGTTGACCCATGGCTTGTCTTGGTCGGCCATGACACAACCAATGAGGGTAGGACATGTGTCTAGGTCATTTGATATTATTAAATCATTATTTATACCTTAAACTACACTAATTACCACTAATCGCGATTAAGAACTTAATAAGTTACTATTCACCAAAAATTATTATAATCTCATTGAACCACATTTTACTTCTTAATGACAACCATGTATGTCGGATTTTCAAAATTCAATACACATTAGTGGTAAACTTTCATTTAACTGAAAAATCAGTTTGCTTGATTACCACTTAGTGGTTTCACTATTCATCAAAAATTGAAGTTTTTCAGAAAATTACCAAAAATTCACCCTAAGCTATATTTGATATTACGAATTCAAAAATGAAGTCTATTTTACAAAATTCAAAACATATGAGTCAAATTAATTAATTTAATAATTAATTCCCGCTGTCATGACAAATAGCGTGTTTTTGTGAAACAATAAGTATCAAAAGATTGACACCAGTTTAAGTCCAATTTCAAAGTGAAATTGATTCCAATGACCACCATTGGATTAAATGGTAAAAATATTTTATAATTTCACTTTAAAACAAATTAAAGTAATAATATAATCATATAAATAATTTAGATTAAAAAGAGGTTTTGAATTAAAATACAACATTTTACACTATTCATAAAAAAATGAACTTTATCAGAAAGGTACCAAAAATTTACACAAAGTAAATTTTGATGTCCCGATTATAAAGAAGAGTTATATTTGGTCCAAAATAAAGTATAAGAGTGATCAAAACTATATTTAATGACGGTTCAGAATTAAAAGGTGATAAGTGAACCTTTAGTGAAAATTAGAGTATATATGCCCTAAAATTGAACTCTTTCCGTATTTTAAGCCTTTATCTTTTATTGGGTAAATGTATAAACATTTAAAAACATATCTAATCATATTTTAGTTATTTATATCCATTCCCGCCAGTACAACGGCTACTTGTTAACTAACATTTAAAATAATATTATTTTATTACTAGTGTGCTACGTAAGTTTCAAAGAAACTCATCGTTGCGTATCGGGTACGCTATCGAACATAGCAACCCCTTTTAAAATAAAATTTATATTTAATTCGTAAATATTAATAAATATGAAAATTCTTTATTCTTTATTTACCTGGGATGTTACATTTTAACATTCGATGGAATTCTAGCCCAGTTTAAGGGGGTATTTTTCCCATTTTCCGTGTGGACTGAATTTATTTATAGGGATTACTTTTATATTTATATTATCTATTTGAAATTTTATTTTTCATTACAATTTACTTCTATTTACAATTAAATATATTCATGTTTTTCAATATTTACTTATAATAAATCCCTTGTATAAATTCATATATCAACATATTTAAATTGAAATGTATTTTTATTTATATAAAATCAGTATTTATTATTCATTTTATTTGACGTAAAAAATTATTCATTTTATTTACCATATTAAAATGGATTAATTTGTATATATAACTTTTATATATGCATATTTGTGTGTATTAATAAAAACAAACACACATATATTTTTTTACTTATTTATTTATATTCCAATTTATATAAATGAATATTATTATATAATTTATTTATATAAATATAATTTTGTATATATATATAACAAATTTTAAAATATATAAAAATTAGTAGATATGTGTTTAAATATACTACAAAATTTGCATGTCATAGTTGTAAAGAGAATTCTTTCGCATAAGGGAGGTCTTGGGATTGAATTTGAGCATGCATAACTATTTGGTGTATCTTTTTATAATTTAGAAAGGTATGTGGGGTGCATGATGGAAGATGGGTAGTTGAAAGTGATAAAAAGGGGGTGGTAAGCACTGGGAAAGGGGGTTGGGATTTGCGAAAAATTAATTTTTCCCATATTTTGTTTACAACTCTTTTTTAGCACTCATAAAATACACCCATTAATAGTGATAAAAAAGCTTCATTAAAGGCACCCTTTAACACTACTAAACATAATTGTTAAAGGAACCCTTTTACATTACTAAATTAAGTGTTGATAAATTATTCCTTTGACAATGAATTTTTTAGCACTTTTATAGGGTCCCATTAATAGCACTTTTTTAGCATTGTTGAGGACCCCCCCCATTTAAAATCACTCGCAATATCATCACTTTTTATGAATTAATAAAACCCTTTATTAGAATTGTTAAATAATAAATTTTTATTAGTGTTTATTTATTTAAAATGGGATATCATTTACAAGATTTTTGGTTTTTGCATTATTCACCAATTTAGATATTTTTCCATAAAAATTTGATTTAATACAGTAAATAATTTGTTGGTACTTATGTTTCATTGCCTCTTATGGTTCCCATGTTGCATCCTCAAAGTTTTGGTTTTTTCATAGTGATTTGACTAAGTGAGCAGTCTTATTTCCATAAAATTTGAATTTATAATCTACAATTTTCACTACATCATACTCATATAAAACATCATTAAAAAAGTTTCAACATCTAGATTTAGTACATGTGAGGGGTCTTTTATGTAATTCCTTAAGAGGGATAAATGAAATTAATCATGTACATTGGATAGGTTAGTTAGGAGTGAAAGTTGATAACTCATATCTCTATTGCGATTAAGGATCTCAAAACATTTAATGTATCTTCTATTAATCATTCCCTTCTTCCCAAACCTCATAAAATTATTTCATAGTGATATATAAAGTAAAACCTTATCTCTGACCTCAAACTACTGGTCCTAGCATTTATTTTCAACTAATATTTTTATATACATTTCATCAATTTCATATTACACTGAACTTTTTGAACGTTCTTGGTAATATCATGGAATAGATTAAGTCGTAGAATATTTCAATCTCCATATTCATCCAAACATGTTGTATTATGAAACCTATTTCTGTAAAAATCTTCATAATGTTATATTTGAATTCAATGAAGGAAACTATTGTTAAATGTTAAAATCACTATGGGAATTTTTTAATCCCAATATCCTTAGAAATATATTTAATATGATCTCTATATACAATATAGAATTTTAATGATTCTCTCAAATTGATCATCAATATTTCAGAGATAAGATAAACTGAATCTTATTTATGTATCTAACACATTCTAAATCCATCTCCAAAACCATGTTATAAACCACATATATCCATCTGATACAACAGAGTGTGGTACTCTATGTATTCATACCACTTATCATATATATATCATGGAAATTTGTTCAAGAGATAAATCTTCCTAGATAACAATTAAATGCATTGAATATGTAAGGGGACCGACGAACAACTAAATTGAATTATTTTCTTTAGATGTCCTGTTGAAGTCCTTTGATGAAATCCATGGTAATTGTTTTCAATTTTTATATGGGTATGTGTAATGGTTGAATCATAACCTTAGACTTATATCATCAATTCTTGAATATTTTGGCCTATTATAAATCAAGATACAAATTATCCAATCTCTCTCTTCATGATATCCCACCATTTTTTCATATATCAATACATCATAGTGCTTCTTAGGTGAATAGAGAGTGATGGTATATGCACATCTTCTAGAAGTTCCATCTTCATTTTCGGTTTTTATAGGACACATATCTGGGTTTCAAACCTTCTAACTCCATCTTTAGAAAACATTAATGTTGGAATATTTTTTTACCTATTTGTAGATCCTTATCATCTTTTTGGGCCTCAAAAATCCTCTCAAGAATGGATGGATAAGAATAAATTTGATCAAGGTAGGATGATACTCCTTTTATAATTATTACATCATTTCTTTTCATGTCCAATAATATTAGATCACTTTCAATCTTCACCATGGTTAGGGATATGAGATCCTTTACACTCAGATCATATATCGCTTTATTCACTTCCCCCAGATGGAAATGTATTTAATATTCATAATCTATGATCCATTCTAACCACCTTCATTGGTACATATTGAGTTCAATTTTTGTGAATATATACTTGATGATATTGTAATTTTTATATATTTAACACTTCTTCCTATAGAGATAATTTCTCTAAAATCATGAATGAAAATATAATATTATCTAGTTTTAAATAATTCATTTTGATGTTTTACTCATGGATATTTAATTGGATGGAGGCACAGGCTACCACATTAACATATTTCATGAGTAAACAATCCAATACTTTTTTGGATGCATCATAGTAGATCACAAATCCTTCCCCACTGGTGGGTAATGTGAGTATAGGTGAAGTTATTAGCCACTTATTTAACTCTTTAAATATCTCATTTCATTCATTATACTAAACAAACATCAATCGCTTCCGATTTGTATTGGTAAGTGGGTTAAAAAATCATGAAGAGTTTCTCAAAATTTGATTCTATTAACAATCTAATATAAATAAACTATGGATCCCTATCACAGATATTGGTTGGGGTCATCCTTAAAGTGTATCCACATTCTGATGATCTATATATATCCATTTACTGGTGATAACATTCCCTATGAATGTTAATTTATCTTTCTAAAACTCACGTTTTCTTTAATTTTACATATCAAATTTCCTTTTATTAGGTTTTCAATACATAATTCAAATTCTCCACATATTTCTTCTTTATTGTTTATTAGATAACAATACCATCTATTAATAGTACAAAAAAATAATCATGTAAATCCCTAAACTCTGTATTCATTACCACTATTAATATAGTTTGAGAATTAGTGAGTCTAAAGTTCATCAATAGGAACTCATTGTTCTCATACCTTGTATAAAAAATTATTTTCCAGGATATCATCCTTTGTCACCTTTAATTGATAATATCTGTACAAAAAATACACCTTAGAAACATATTGGGCTCCATGTAGTTGATCGAACAAGTCACCAACCTATAAAAGTGGATAATTTTTCTTTATTATGGTAATGTTGAACTCATGATAATCAATGAAATGGTTCATTGAAACATCATTATTATTGAAGAAAAGAACCATCACACCCTATGGGGAAGCACATTGGAATGTAAAAACATTATACATATTAAATTATTGTTTCTTCTTTAGAACTTCTTGTTCAAAAATGGTCATTATATATAGTGTCTCAGATATTTTCAAAGCATCAGGTATATGTCTAATTGAGAAAGCAACATCTTTGGTAGAAGGAATAATAGAAAATTATTTAGGTAACACACAATTATATTCTCTTATGACATAAATTTCATTAAGGATGATATTTTCCTTTTTCAGACTAATTTTATCTAGCTATGATTTATCATAAAGAAAATAATATCTATGCTTTAGATAATGATTTCAATGGATATCCATCCTTATCCTTACACATGTATAGAACAAGATATTGATTCATGATAGGGATGGTTATTTCCTTCTCCAATAAATTTATGTTTGATCTATATAAGGAAATCCAATCCATTCATATAATAGCATCGAATTACACAAAAGAGGGTATCAAAATAATCACAAGTAAATTCATCCAGAAATTATTTATAGGGGTGAACTTATATGAGTGGGATGTAATAATTTAAAAAATTTACTTTCTAAAAAATAACTCAATTTCAATGTGTTGAGGTGTTTTTTGAGTAGTTCTACTAAACATGAGTGATATGAAAAAATGTGTATAACCATAATCAAATAGTACATTCACTATTATTGAACAAATAACTAGCATACTTGTCACCACTTCATTGTCTGAATCCAACTCATTAGTTGTGATGGTGTATGATATAACTTGCTCTCTATGCCTTAGAGGTTGTAATCACATGTTATCTCTATAAAACCTAGGCTTAGTGCATTGCTTCACATAGTTTTATTGGACTTTTTTATTGAAATAATATATAATAAATTAAGGATTGACTACATAATTTGCTTCTTCCATATCATTGGAGGGTTTATCACAGTATAATTTTCTATCTTGGTGTCCCTCCTTTCCATACCTATAAAATTTACTTATCCTCATCATTTAATTTTTTTGATTACTCATATAGAACTTTTGACATGTATGATATTGGAATTTCTTAACACCATGATATTTATCCAGCACTTCTCTAGAAAAAAACCCATTATACACTTCTTATCTCCAAACCCATGAGACCCTGAAGACTCTCTAATCAAAATTTTTACTTTTTTGGAACATCAAAAAATTCCCTAACAACTGCCACAGTCTTGAATTTTCAAATTTTTTATAGATTCATCATTATTCCAATGAAGAGGTGTTCGACCTTAGTTTTAGGTTAATCAATATCAAGGAGCTTTATTGCACAAGTCCTCTAAATTTCTTCTCATATTCCCCACTGCAATTTTCATCTTTTTTCTTGATTCTGTGGATCTACCAATAAAGTTTATGTCTAATAGTGTGATGGAAAATATTATTGAAAAAAATGTTCCTAAATTCATTCCACTCCATCACTTTGATCACTTCCTTGGCCTTTGTATTCTTGATCAACACCAACCACTGATTAGCTTCTCCATTTGTATGATAAACATTCAGCATGACCTTATTTTCTTAGATCATTTAAAAAGATATGGTATTATTTAAATAGATTTGATCAATTATAATATGATTAAGGGATAAGAATATCCACTAATTCTTATAGTCATTTATCTTATAATGGTCTCGATTATAATTTGATATTTTTTAGGGGGATGTGGGTATTCCCCATAATTCATGTTTCTATTAAAAACATGAGTAAATTGAGTATTAATTGTCATGAATTTCTCAACTTCTGGTCCCATCAGGTTGGGAATTTCATTGGGAAAGTCATCACTTTTCTTGTGACATTAGTTGTTGACTTGGTTCCTCCTATTTTTATCCATTGACTAAATTACAGAAAGAAATTAAGGATGATAATTTTAAAAAATATTAAATACCTAAATGGGAATCTATAAACATACAACAGATAACTCATAAGTGACACTTATTCCTTAATATATGAATCTATAGGTTTCAATCTAAGCTATCCACTATCTACATCATATCATTATGTTTCATAATAATTTATGTTCTCTTCATAGTGTTTTATGAAGATAAGGTTATTTCACCAATTCATATCCCTTAAGAGTATTATAAAATATTTATATATCAAAGCCACATTGTTGTGTACCATGTGATAATCAATCTCATACTCAATATTCCCTTTTAGGGGATTTAACCCTTTGGTATCTCTGTATCAGATCCACACCCACTTGTAGTATCCAGACCATGATTTCATTTCTTAGAAAACATATCTATATATATTAATAAAATTTAGGGATGATTTCCTATGTTTAGTTATATATATATATTTTTTCACTAAGGTTCTTAATACTAATCCCCAAAAAAACTAGACTTGCTTTTAATACCAACTGTGAAAAATCATATCATTTATACACTTTATTTCTTGATTTATAACATAAAGATACATATAACACAATCCAAAAAATATTGACTGTCCTAGGGTATTTAGGTAATTATATACATATCATAATAACTTCAAATATGAATTCAATGAAATTATTTAAAAAATTCCATAACATACTCTTAAAATTCAATTTATCTTCTAAAACTGCATGAGAAAACATAGGGATGCATATAAAAATTGTTTGATCCAAAAATCCCATTAAGGAAATAATTATTTAATATCATGATGGAAGTGATGAATTTGTGTCAAAATGAGTATATTTGTGACATAAAATGGTGATAATAAAAAACATGAACATCAAAGAATTATATATAATGATAATAGAAAGGTATGATAAGAATATGGTAACCACATAAAGAATGAAATCATAATCATAAGTCAATTATAACCACTGATACACCATAACATGGTGTGATAGGGAAAACCACCCATGCACTATACATGGTATCTCATGAGATAAAAATCTCACTCAATTCATTTGAGGGACATATAATTTTGGTCCCACACATCACATTCAAATAATTTATATGTATTTTTTTGCAACATTGATTATACAAAATATGAAATTATTTAATAAGTTTTAATCCCATGATTAATGAGTGTGGGTTATATACATGGAAGTAAAAAATCAATTGAGGATAGTAACATCTAGTTGGATACCCCTATTGGGAATGGGGGTGGGTGTTCACAAAACACAGTTTTGGCATTGAAGATCTAAGGATAATTATAGTACCCTAAAGGGAGTACATAAAGAATCTTATAAGAGATTTATGGGATTGAAATATTGTATTTAATTTCATTTAAATCATAAGTATAGAAAAGGGATGCTTAAAAACAAATTACAACATGAATAATTAGAAATCAAAAGGATTTTCACAATGAATTTACCTGTATAAAAAAGGAGAATAGAGAATCCCTTACATTGAGGTGGTGCTTCTAAAATCCTAGGAGGATCTCCTTATGATCTTATAAAAAATATAAAAAGTATTTCCAGAGGGATAATGCAAGGAATTTAATGCTTAATTGGTATTCGTTAAATTAGAATAAGACTGTTAGTGCATATTTATATCAAAAGAGAGTGGAATTGTTTATTAATTTATATAATTAGGTTTTGGAATCTATTTTCTAAAATAATCAAAATAATTATACATAAAATGGTTTTAGGCAATGGTTTCTATGAAAGTGGAGTGGTTTTTAATGCATTATTAGACAATGAACCAATGTCATTAAAATAATATCATTTATGATGTGGAAATGAGACATGTTCCTATAGAATTATTTTTAAAACATTAATATATAATATTCATTTTTGAAAGATTCAGTAATGGTTTGTAAAATTAATAAAATAACATCAAAAATACAATATATTAAATAAGAAATATATTTTTGGTTGTTTATTCACAATATAGTTTTTATTACCTCACATTTGGGCTATATTTATTTCATAATCAATGTTCTATATTAATATAATATTTAATTTTTACATAATAATTCAACTATCTGAGAAAATTATGAAAAAATAACTATTACACAATTTCAATTTATTAATTTCAAAAATAATAAACATTTATAGAAATAATTTTATAAAAATGATAATTTTCACTATTAAATAAAAATCCTTCATTACTGGATAATACTAATTTTTATGACACTGTTTCCTTTTTAACCCTTTTTAAAAATTACATTGGACTTCATGAAATTAAATTATTATTTAAATTTAACGAAATAAAATTTTAATAAAATTATCACATGAAAAAAAATTATTTCAAAGTTAATGAATTTATAATTTTTTTTAAATAAAACTATATATTTTCTGAAAATATACAATTTGTTTTCTTCATGTCAAAATACAGTTTTTATTAAAATCATTATATAATCATTTTCATAAAGTAATAATGAAATGGGATATATATATATAATAGTTATTTTGTTAAAAATAAAATATACATATTCATACTACTATGGTCTAGATACATAGACCTATATTACACAAACATATGCCTTAAGGGTAAGGTGTGTGGAATCTTTCTGGATGAGCCTGTAAGAAGCGCTATCTTGTTAGTGTTTCCCCTGTCGTCGCCTCCCATCGCTCTGCCTTGGATCGGCTTCGAATCACCTCCTTGTTGCTCCTTCTCGGTGCTCTCGTGTCAGCGAACCTAGAGGTAGAGTTTTCTTTGAGGATGCGGCCGGTGTGACACTTCTCACCGTTTTCCCGCCTTCTCCCACTCTACCCAGTCTTCACAGGGTAGGGTCTCATCTGGCAGTGTAGTAAATCCGGTGGTCGTTGTTAAAAATTCTCTTGGAAGTGGGTAGGTGCGTGGTTTTATGTCAGCTGGAAGCGTGCACGGTGGTTCAAGGTGGTCTCCAAGTAAGTAGGTGAAGGCGGAGATGGGTTCTTGTTCTTCTTCGTGGTATGGTCTTGCTGCTTTCTTCGAGATTCTATTTTTTTGTTCTGGTTTTTCTATTCATGATGGATTTTGGTGTTTGGGTGTGATTTTTTCTTTCTTTGTTATATGTAGAGGATTTTTCGGGGTTGAAAAGGTTCGTACTGGTTTTGGATTGGTGGCATCGTCAGTGTTGCAGGGGCAGTGTGGACGTGTTACTTCCAGAATTCTTGATGGAATTGGTGAATCTGGGTGAATGATAATTTGAAGCTGTAATGGTGAGGGTTTCCTGTCGGCATGATTCAGTTGTAAATGTGTTTGTGCCTGGTGTGTGGTTTTTGAGGAGCAATAGGCAGTGCCTTTAGTTTTGACGGCGGTTTTAATTTCATGGTGGTATGGTTCTATAGAAGTTTCTTTACCTACTTTGGAAGATATATCATGGATTTCTTATGACATGGGGAAGGTTGGTTTGGTCACTTCTAGTTTGAATTTTGCATGTCTGCTTTTGTCACTGTGGCCTTGGTCCATGAGACACTACATCAAGTTTACTTGCTAGAGATAGCTTCAAAATATGTTCATAGCATAAAGCATTATCCAATCCATTTTCCATCAGTACCATGCTCGTGCATCGTTTCACGATACTATCATCCAAGCAGCGATGGGAAGGGAGACGCTAATCATATTTTTTTTATTTCAAGGTTGGAGGTTTTTATTACTCGTGAATTGGATTGTATTTTGTCTTGATGATCTTGGACCGTGGAGGATTGGTTGTTCTTTAAGTATTTGATGTCTTTATGGTTTCCCACTTTTTCCTCAAAAGTTCTTTTGGAATAAAAAGTTAATTTTCAGATAGTCAATGGTAAGGTGTGTGATTGTGGTACTTTGATGGAGTGGTTCTGTGAACATGGTTTTTTCTATGACCTATGTAAGCTTACAATACACCCATAAATAGTTCCTCTAATATTTAAATTGTTTAATATAGGATTAGGAATGGTCAAATCAAAATACCAACGATTATATATCCCTTGTAACATCTGATAAAATGGATTCATAGGATAAAATCCTACTGGTCATGGCCATCGATTCTTCCTTCTATATCAATTAGATATTTTTATATCCCTTAATATATACTAATGATAATTTTCCCTGTAGAAAATATATATTATTAATGGTTATGATTCTTAAGTGTATTTTATTTCTAATGGGATATATTTTATGTTGGTCTAAAATAAACAATATACTGAATGTTTTTTCTATATCTACATTACTTAATATTTAATTTATTCTTTTAAAATACAATTTCATTTATAAATGATTAGTTCATTAACAATACCTCCATTCCATTCACAATCAACAGGCTTAGACATCACCTAGTGTCCTCCACAATGTGATTCAAATCACCACCATTCTTTATCTTCACAAACCCACCATGTTATGTTCATATTTCTATAAACTCAAGAACCAACATCATATCACTGTAACAAACCCATAATTTTCAAACATTTTTATTCCATCACTGAAACAACCATTATATTACCCAATTAGATTATTTAATTAAATTTTCATTAACCTCATTTTTATTTCAATATTCCTTTCTATAAAATTTATGGGTGGTGAAGGCCTACAATAGTTCATTTTTATGGTAAGATTAAAAGGGGATAAACATAGAGTTGATGAATCAGTAGTGGATATTATCTTGGCCACCCAGGAATTGGATCAAGAAACACTCACCAATTGACATGAAAAAAATCTCCCTGATAACCCTAAAAATTATACTAAATATCCTTGGTTTTTTAATATTAGATTAATTTTAAAGAGATGAATAATCATAGAATAAAAGTCATTTCCATGAAAATAATTGAGATTTGAATTAACCAAAATATTTAGGAATAAATTAAAAAACCAACATTATGATAGTGTTTAATCATAGATTCAATTTATTATTTTCCAATAAAAATATATGCTATTTTTCCATCACCACATGATCTAGTCATGGATTCATCCTTCACATAAAATCCACACTTTTCTCCCATATCTCATTCCGTATAGGGAACTTAGCAATTCCTCAATGGATAAACCTATAGAACATGAGTTAATAAAGAATTTATACCACACACATAGATCAAACCAAGACTATAATTTAATTAATTATAACCTAAGGAAATCCTGATACCTGAGAAAAAAATTATAAGCCACTTAGGAAAAACCCCTAAATCTGAGAGCAGATGTAATTTCATAATTTTCAATTGAACTTTTTTTGATATATTAACTCTCATGATCATGGTATAAAAAAATATTTAAATATTAAACATCACTTAAAATAACATGTGCTTATGATTCAAAAAAAATCCAAAGATAGCTAAACACCACACCATGATCCAAATTAAACCATCAAAAAAATTATAATATTATACTAGGAAAATTTTACAATTTTCCCCTAGGGTTTTCTTGAGACTTTGAAACTCAAAATTGAGCCATGTCATGAATATGAAAATTATGGGTAGATATGTTTTCTAAAACATTGAACCTTTTCTACAAGAAAATAAAATATTTGGGGATACTAAACAATTAATATCATTAAAACCCTATTGTAAAAACTACTCTACCTTCGCTCACACTACATTTTTCATTAGAGTTATAAGTCCTATGTGAACTCAATACCAATCATCCCTATAATGGAACACCAATATCCACCACCAAATCCACAGACTCTAACTCATCATGATGCATGAACATGGTAGGAATAGAATCCCAATCTATGTATGCCTTGAAAGGTCTTTGTACTCAATGGTTTCCTTGCTATATGAGATGAAATAAAAGTATTAACCACTAGAATCCTGCTTGAAATAGTTCATTTCCAAGGGTACCTCTGGTTGAAGTGCTTCACTCCCCATCATGAAAAACAATTCAGGATGGTTTTCATTTTATAATGACCTATATTTTCTAAACATTACCATGAATAATTTAAAATGGATTTAAAATTGACCTTATATGAGCTATATAGAATTACGCTCCTCTATGTTAACATTAGTTTCTTCATTGTATCTGGTAATAATGGCACATGAACCAAGGATTATAGGTCATGTCGTAAAGGAAACATAGGCCTTCATTTCCACCATATTCAAAATAAATCATGGGAATTTTCCCTTCACAATCCAATCATTAATAGGATCACACTAAACATTGTGTAACATCCCATCCCCGGGGCAACTCAATGGTTCCCCACGCCAATTTTCTACATGACCTCTGGTGCGCCTCCCCGTTCACTAGAGGCTACCGACTAGGAGTGAGGGCATAATATCGATCATGGGAAGACCATACCCTCTTTTTTATTTTTTATCATAGTAATACACAAGTAGAAATAAATAAATATTAAAGGAAGCATATATATAACCATATATAAAACCAATATCATAAGATGACCAAAACTATAAATACATAATCAAAAATGAATAGTATAAATCCCATGCTTAGTACATGTCAAATGAAAACCCAAATGTAAATACACTGACAATACCCATGTGGGTCCTAAACCTCATCTGGTTCCTTCATACATGCTCCATCACAACTCAGCCATCTAACATAGAGAATTTTCCCTTAACTTGTCATGAAAACACAAATTCTATTCAGGTACCAATCAGGCTTCCCAAGTAGGGTGTGATTACAACTCAGTCAGCCACTACCAAAAGTGTGTAAAATAAATCTAGTATATAATAGTGTGTGGAGATGTATAGGGAATAAAATATAAGTAATAAAATAAATAGATTGAATTTATTCAATTATCCTTTATTTAAAAACATAAATCCTTGGGTTCCCAAGGACACTTGAACCTCAATAATTTCTTCAGATCGTGTCGAAGTATGAACTATCCCTAAGGGATATCTGAATTCTGAATCATCATGTTATCATTAATAATCATATTTCAAATGGTATTTATTAAATACATAAACATATAAATTATTCTGGCACGAGTAATGTGCATTATGGGCTCTAACCTCAAGGGTCTATAGTGAGTAATACAAAAAAAATTATAAATCCTTTGTAGTAATAATGAAAAGATTTCCTGGTATTTTCCCTCAAAGGATCACATGGACTTTTCCCTTGAAGGCTCTCATGATCCTTCAATAAACAATATTAGAATCTCTCATGGTCTTCTTCCCTTAAGGATCACACAGATCTTCAGTAAACAATATTATAATATATCCAGTTCTTCTTCCCACATGGATCACATGATCCTTAACTAAACAATATTAGAAGCTCTCTCGGTCTCCTCCCTTTAATTTTATTCTCAAATGATGGTTATCCCATGTGCTACTTATAACGACCCATACTTTACATACATTTTTAATACTTCAAAAATTGAAGCACACTTATTACAACATATGATAAAACTACAAAGGACCGTATAGGTATAGTGCCTTTAGAAACTGGGAAACATAAACAACTGGTTCATAAATCTTCTACAGTGTCTCCCATTTATTTCATCATATCTAGGGTCCCTTTTAGCATATTCTACTTAATATCCATCTTCCTGACCTGGGGAAAAGAAAACATAAAAGGGTGAGCTCAAATGCTCAGCAAGGCAAATAAAGGAAATAAAAATCATATCATATCTTTTTGAAAATCATAACCTGCAAAAGAGATCATAATATCTTAACATGGAACAAATCATAGGAGTGAAAATGAGATCCCCATAATCATAACATAAAACTTGAAACTTTGTGGCATGCACACATAATCATGGAAAATCATTTCTTGTTAGTCATGACTCATCGCCAAGACTATCTTAGTGGACAAAGTCCCTTTCTGAACCGAGTTCACTCCTCGTTTCAGTCCTGTATCACTGAACCGAAATAACCTTCCGTTCCAGCCATGTCTATCTCATGAGATATAAAATCTTTACCCAATGCATTGGAGGGAGATATAGGTCCCACCCATCTTATAATGAATCCTTTCTTATGTGTGCCACATAATCATAAAACATACATCATCGCATAACACATGAAACAAAAATGGGATTCTTGAAACATCATGACATCATAAATCAATTCATATAAGATAAAGGAATTCATAAAAATAATTCCATCACAACATGATCAAATCAATGTAATAATAGGGATAAAAACAGAACCCTTTATTATCTTAGATGGAAAATAATTTTGAAAATCACTTGAACTCCATTATTGAGGAAAATATCCTTTCTTCTTCAAAAACATTTTTCCTTTCATAACATGTCATACAACTTTAAAATAAAAGAAGTTGATTAAAAATAAACTTGAAAACTTGTAAAGGAAGCTTCTTGGAAACAATGTTTTAAAAATCCATTCATGCCGTATAAGTTAAAAAAAACATTCTTCGTACTTTTGTCGGAAAAGTCAAAAAGTACCTCGTACGGAAAAACGACAAAAGATTCCTTTCATATTCTTTACTAAAAACTCACCTAAGGGTAAAATTGGATTTAAACTATTGCAAGTGGATGGAAACAATATTTCATATTGAGGGAACATGGATGTGGATGATAAAATACACCCCAGTAAATACTTACGAATAAACAATCTCGGATAAAAATGAGATTGTGATATTTCCCTTACCTTAGGTCCGATTAGCTTTGTACGTGTCCGAAGCTCCTGTATAATGGTTTAAATAATTTTATTGACTTATTCCAGAATCATACATATTTATATGATATCATATATGGTCATATTATTAGCTTCTTGTTAGTAATATTTCATTGTTACTTGTTACTCGGGTCTTTATAACTATTTGTTCTTATGCGTGTTTTGTCAAATAAATTCTTATTCTTATCTTTAGGTTATAGATAATTCATTTCCAGAATGGTATTAGTGTATTATATACCATATTCATTCATTCAATTCATTTATATAATCATTATGAAATGAAGATCATGTAGAACGAGTCGCATCACATCGTGGAGACGGTATTCCGTACGTACGCACGAGTGATGATATCATTCCTATGATCGTGGAATTGTATTGGAGTATATATATATTATTTCAGTATCAATATTACTTCATAATAATCATATTTAGTTACTCATTACACCATTATAACCATCCTTGTAAGGTGATGGTGGAAAATAGATTACACCACGGCGTGGAGACAGTATTCCGTACGTACGCACGCGTGGTGATTTCATTTTTCCGTAGGATGGATAGAAGGTGAAATAGGGTTGTTTCATATCTATAATAACATATCAGTATGTAAGTAATACTGATGTTATTACTTTATCATGAAACAACTAAAGAAGAAGAAGTTGAAGAAGAAAGAAATTGAAAAGATCGGTAATGGATATTACCTCTTCTTTGGAACGCCTCTTTGAATCCTCCACTTAAGGAACTAAGATTGGTCTTTGGAGAAGACCAGGACCTCTAGGATTATTCTAGGGAAGTGGAGAGGAGAAAATGGCAGGGGTTGGCCGAGCTTGAGTGCTCAATTTGGTGTGAGGAGGAGGGGGAGCAGGTGCCCTTTTATAAGGGAGGAGAGGGGCACCTTAGGAATATCTCAAAATATTATTTTATATTAAAGTCAAAATCGGTTTATAATGGTTCCAAAGGGTCTTATTTCGAAGATAAAGTGGGGAAGGGTCGAAATCCTATCAACCAATAGGATTTAGACAAGTTTAGGGTATTATTTTAACCTTATCAATTAGATTTAACTCTAAGTTAAATAATTTAACTTTTACCATGTCTTTTTGTTTTCTTTCACTATATGGTTAATACACTTACTATAACATGCCAAACGAACCCCAAATTGTTTATTATTAAAATATATATCCTTATCTAAGTCATTTGGCCGAACCTTAGATTTATAGGAATAAAATAACAATTAATAATATAATATTTGATTTAAAAACTATTTTGTGTCAATTTTGACACTATTTGATATATGATTTTTGTGAAAGTCATAAAAGAATTATATGTTCTAACCAAGTTGATTAAATCAACATTAATATATCATAGTAACCTATAAAATTAGTTGAATTCATAAAAAGTCTCAAATTACATTTATTTTGGTGTTTATAACATCAATTATGTCAATATTTCATTAATAAGATAATTACTGCATCATCTTTGTGTCATAAATAAATTACATTATTTGATGTCTAAAAATTACAAATAAAATATCATCATGTAGGAAATCTTTTTAGATTTCTAATGAATATTTACAATTGAATTTATCTTATGTATAACCCCATATTAAAAATGATTTACTTATTAAACTTTGATTTTAACTATTTTAACCCTTCTTTAAATAAATTAATAATAAATGTCCTAATCTAATCCAAGTGGGCCTAAATGGTCATATTTTATTCCTAAGTTTGTTTTTGGTCGAATTACACTTGTCCAATAGAATTAGGACATGTGTTAGGGTAATATTAATATCATATTTACCCTTAGTTACCCTATTTACTATTAACCGCGGTAAAAAAGTAAAAAGTTACTATTCACCAAAAAATTATTTTCATCTCATTGAACCACATTTTAGTCCTTGATATTAACCGTGTCTCTCGGATTTTCGAAATTCCAATCACAGAAGCGGTAAAATTAAGTTTTATGCAAAATTCAGTTTTTAACCTACCACTTAGTGGTTTCACTATTCATCAAAAATTGAAAGTTTTCAGAAAAATACCAAAATTTCACCCTAGGCTAATTTCGATATTCTGAGTCCAAAAATTAAGTCCATTTTGAAAAATAAAATTTATAAAATTCCAAAAAGTGGTTATTACTATTCATAACGGCTAGTTTTAATAACATAATGTTGTTTAGTGAAACTCGGTATTGCGTACGACGCAAGCTATCGAGGAAGGTCGCGATTGCGTGTAAAGCAAGCCAAGCAAGTGTTGTATAGAAAAAGATTCCTTTGATGATTTATATAACATAAAAGTCTCGGGTGTTACATTCTACCCCCCTTAAAAATAATTTCGCCCTCGAAATTCGTCACTTTGCAACAAACAGATGAGGATACTTCTCCCTCATCATATCCTCAAGCTCCCATGTAGCTTCTTCAAGTTGGTGGTTTCTCCATAAAACTTTCACCAAGCGAGTGGTCTTGTTTTGTAGGACTTTTTCACTACGATCCAGAATCTCTATCGGCTGTTCTTCATAAGAAAGATCTTGCTCCAGCGGTACAACTTCTGAGCTGAGTACATGTGAAGGATCTGGTATGTACTTTCTCAGGAGAGATACATGGAACACATCGTGAACTTGAGAGAGATTCGGTGGAAGCGCCAATCGGTAAGCTACCTTCCCAACACGATCCAATATTTCGGAAGGACCGATATATCTAGGGCTCAACTTCCCCTTCTTTCCAAATCTCATAACCCTCTTCCAGGGAGATATTCGTAAGAACACTTTATCACCCACTTCAAACTCTAGGTCTTTTCTTCGGTTGTCGGCATAGCTTTTCTGTCGACTCTGAGCTGCTCTTATGTGTTGTTGAATAGATCTGACCTTTTCTGCCATTTCATCAACGAGATCAGGTCCTAATAGCTTTCTTTCCCCAACTTCATCCCAGCAAGTTGGAGTCCTGCATTTCTTTCCATAGAGAGCTTCATAAGGAGCCATTTGAATACTGGAGTGAAAGATATTATTATAAGAAAATTCCACCAAAGGTAGGTGTTGATCCCAACCTCCTTTGAAATCCATAGAGCAAACTCTCAACATATCTTCTAGGGTTTGAATTGTTCTCTCAGACTGACCGTCTGTCTGGGGATGATAAGCAGTGCTGAAACTCAACTCTGTATCCAGAGTATGCTGAAGACTTCGCCAGAACTTCGAGGTAAATCTCGGATCTCGATCAGATATAATAGAAAGTGGTACTCCATGCAATCTTACCACTTCCTTTACATATATCCTGGCAAGCTGATCTAGAGAGAAATCCTCTCTAATAGGAATGAAGTGTGCAGACTTTGTGAGACGATCAACTATGACCCAGATAGCATTATTGCCTTTGGATGTTTTAGGAAGTCCTGTGACAAAGTCCATAGTGATGTTTTCCCATTTCTATTCGGGTATGGGTAATGGTTGTAACATCCCCTTAGACTTCTGTCTCTCAGCTTTAACTTGTTGACAAACCAAGCATCGAGAGACATATTCAGCAACATCTCTTTTCATGCCATCCCACCAGAAGTACTCTTTCAGGTCCCTATACATCTTTGTGCTTCCAGGATGAATAGAGAATGAAGAACTATGAGCCTCATCCAGCAGCTCTTTCTTTAATTCGGGGATGGGAGGAACACAAACCCGATTCCTGAACTTTATTATCCCATCACAATCAAGGTTGAATTCTGGAACATTTCTCACCTTCTTTTGTAACTCGACATCTTCTTTCTGTGCCTCTTTAATCTTCACATGTATAGATGGTTGAACATTCATTTGAGAAAGATAAGATTTTTCCCCTTCCATTATAATTCCAAGATCCATCCTTTGTAAATCCATAAATATTGGATCTTTTGTGATCCTCATCATGTATAAACTAGCATGGTCTTGTCGACTTAATGCATCTGCCACCTTGTTTGCTTTCCCAGGGTGGTAATGGATTGAGCAGTCATAATCCTTAATCAGCTCCAACCATCTTCTTTGACGCATATTCAACTCCTTTTGTGTGAAAATATACTTTAAACTTTTATGATCAGTATAAATATCACACCTTTCACCATAAAGGTAATGCCTCCAAATCTTTAATGCAAAGATTACCGCAACCAACTCCAAATCATGTGTTGGGTAATTTTGTTCATGGATTTTCAACTGTCGTGAGGCATAAGCTATCACCATATCATTTTGCATAAGAACACACCCCAATCCCTTCTTGGATGCATCACTGTAGATCACAAACCTTTCTCCACTACAAGGCAGTGTGAGCACAGGTGCACTGGATAACCTTCTTTTCAACTCCTTGAAATTCTCTTCACATTCCTCTGTCCAGACAAACTTAACTCCTTTCCGAGTCAACTTGGTGAGTGGATTAGATAATCGTGAAAAATCTTTTACAAAACGTCGATAATATCCAGCCAAACCAAGAAAACTTCGGATCTCAGTTACTGTTGTTGGTCTCGACCATCTTTTGATAACCTCTGTTTTTGCTGGATCCACAGATATCCCCTCTTTTGAGATTATGTGACCCAAAAATGCAACTTTTTGAAGCCAAAATTCACACTTGGTAAATTTGGCATAAAGCTTCTCCTTTCTCAGGGTCTTCAATATAATTCTCAAGTGATCTTCATATTCTTCCTTGCTCTTTGAATAGACAAGAATATCATCTATAAAGACTACCACAAATTGATCAAGATAGTCTCTAAAGACTCTATTCATTAGATCCATGAAGATAGCAGGGGCATTAGTAAGACCAAATGGCATCACTATAAATTCATAGTATCCATACCTTGTACGGAAAGCCGTCTTTGGTATATCCTCCCTTTTGACCCTTAATTGATGATACCCTGAACGAAGATCAATCTTGGAAAAGTATTGAGCTCCGCGTAGTTGGTCAAATAAGTCATCAATGCGTGGGAGAGGATATTTGTTCTTGATAGTGATCTTGTTAAGTTCTCGATAATCAATGCAGAGTCTCATTGATCCATCTTTCTTCTTAACAAATAGAACAGGTGCTCCCCAAGGTGACGCACTAGGGCGTATGAATCCCTTATCAATATTCTCTTGGAGTTGCTTCTTCAATTCCTGCAACTCAATTGGGGCCATTCTATAAGGTGTCTTTGAAATTGGCAAAGCACCCGGTACGAGTTCTATTGAAAACTCAACTTCACGATTTGGTGGAAGACCCGGTAATTCCTCCGGAAAGACATCATCAAACTCCCTTACAATGGGCATATTCTTAATCGTGAGTTTCTCACCAACCATTTGAGATAAATAACCTTCATTTAGTGGGATCAATACCCATAAGATGGAAGAAATTTCCACTGGAAGGTTATGTTCATCCTTGCATTGGTATACGATCGTAGATTGATCTGGAGTATGAAATGTGACTTCCCTTCTTTGGCAATTGATATGAGCTCCATGTAGAGAAAGCCAATCCATGCCAAGAATCACATCAAATTCCACTAAAGGAAGGATCACAAGATTTGCAGGAAGCACTTTCCCACAAACTTCGATCGGAGAAGAATTATAAACTTTTGATGCGATTGATGTGCCATTAGGTGTTGTCATAGCTAACTCAACATCTAATTGTTGAGGTAGTACGGTGATACCCTTAGAAAAGTCTTCAGAAATAAAAGAGTGGGTGGATCCAGAATCAAATAAAACATTTGCTACTTTAGAGTGGATGGTAAGTGTACCTTTCACCACATCGTTATCGTACTCCACATCGCTGATAGAAATTGCATGTGACTTTCCTTTGTCTTTAGCTTTAAGAGTTTGTTGACGTCGACCATCAACATCAACCCTTGGATTTGGGCATTGATTGGCATAATGCCCCATCTCCTTTCACTTGAAACATTGAAGTGTTGTAGGTTCATTCTGTGTATCCCTTCCTTTGTTTGCGTCATTAGACATCTTCTTCCCATTATCACGGCATTCAAATGCCCGATGACCTTCCTTTCCACATTTAAAACATTTACTTGTCCCTTTAAGACAACTCCCTCCATGTTTCTTTCCACACTTTGAGCATAAGGAAAATCTCATCTTCTCTTCTGTGTGCTCTTTATATTTTTCTTTGAATTCCATCTTCCTCTTCTTATCAAACCCATGTGACTGATGGGTTACTCCAATCTCCATCTCGACTTTGAGAGCACATCGAACGATTTCCTCGTAGCTATTGAAGTCTCTTATGGCTAACGCCCTTCGAAGACTTGGTTTTAAGCCACTAATTAATCGATCGATCTTACTCTCAGGTTGGATAATAATACCAGAAGCGTACCTTGCCAGTCTTGTAAAATTTGATTCATAGGTACCAACAGATTCATCATCCCTTTGCTTCAGTTCAAGAAACTCTTTCTCCATCTTTGTTTGGAGAATACGAGGGAAGTACTTATTGAAAAATAAGTTCTTGAACTCGTCCCATTCCATAGACTCAATTTCATCCCTTTGCCTCGTATTCTTAACAAGATTCCACCATTGATCAGCATCTCCTTCCAAACGATACACTGCTAGGATGACTTTATCATGTTCAGAACATTGAAGAACTGAAAATATCTTTTCAGTAGTACTAATCCATTGTTCAGCAACTAATGGATCAGTAGACCCGCTGAAAGAAGGTGGACGCTGCCTCATGAAGGATTCAACAGAATGTTGCTCCCTCCTTTGCTCGTTTGGAAATCCTGCATGATTCATAGCTTGAGAAAGTTGTGTGAGCATGGCTACAAGATTTTGCATTCCAGCTCCCATATCGTTTGGTTGCTCAGGGGGACAATCATTGCATTGCCCATCGCATTCCGCATTAACACGGTTCCTTCGGGTTCCAGCCATTGACTAAAACCAAGAAGAATAGTGTGAGCAACACTAATTATAATAGGAAACCACATAATTCAAGAATAAAATTTTCATGCTTATGGTCTTATCCTAGGTTATTCAAGGCCATTTCTAAAACACTAAGATTGTGTACTATGCTTAGACTTATCCTTAGGGTTCTTACTAAGGCTTTCACATCCTAGTTTCCAAAGGTTGACTATACCTTTCCTCTGATACCAACTATTACGACCCATACTTTACATACATTTTTAATACTTCAAAAATTGAAGCACACTTATTACAACATATGATAAAACTACAAAGGACCGTATAGGTATAATGCCTTTAGAAACTGGGAAACATAAACAACTGGTTCATAAATCTTCTACAGTGTCTCCCATTTATTTCATCATATCTAGGGTCCCTTTTAGCATATTCTACTTAATATCCATCTTCCTGACCTGGGGAAAAGAAAACATAAAAGGGTGAGCTCAAATGCTCAGCAAGGCAAATAAAGGAAATAAAAATCATATCATATCTTTTTGAAAATCATAACCTGCAAAAGAGATCATAATATATTAACATGGAACAAATCATAGGAGTGAAAATGAGATCCCCATAATCATAACATAAAACTTGAAACTTTGTGGCATGCACACATAATCATGGAAAATCATTTCTTGTTAGTCATGACTCATCGCCAAGACTATCTTAGTGGACAAAGTCCCTTTCTGAACCGAGTTCACTCCTCGTTTCAGTCCTGTATCACTGAACCGAAATAACCTTCCGTTCCAGCCATGTCTATCTCATGAGATATAAAATCTTTACCCAATGCATTGGAGGGAGATATAGGTCCCACCCATCTTATAATGAATCCTTTCTTATGTGTGCCACATAATCATAAAACATACATCATCGCATAACACATGAAACAAAAATGGGATTCTTGAAACATCATGACATCATAAATCAATTCATATAAGATAAAGGAATTCATAAAAATAATTCCATCACAACATGATCAAATCAATGTAATAATAGGGATAAAAATAGAACCCTTTATTATCTTAGATGGAAAATAATTTTGAAAATCACTTGAACTCCATTCTTGAGGAAAATATCCTTTCTTCTTCAAAAACATTTTTCCTTTCATAACATGTCATACAACTTTAAAATAAAAGAAGTTGATTAAAAATAAACTTGAAAACTTGTAAAGGAAGCTTCTTGGAAACAATGTTTTAAAGATCCATTCATGCCGTATAAGTTAAAAAAAACATTCTTCGTACTTTTGTCGGAAAAGTCAAAAAGTACCTCGTACGGAAAAACGACAAAAGATTCCTTTCATATTCTTTACTAAAAACTCACCTAAGGGTAAAATTGGATTTAAACTATTGCAAGTGGATGGAAACAATATTTCATATTGAGGGAACATGGATGTGGATGATAAAATACACCCCAGTAAATACTTACGAATAAACAATCTCGGATAAAAATGAGATTGTGATATTTCCCTTACCTTAGGTCCGATTAGCTTTGTACGTGTCAAAAGCTCCTGTATAATGGTTTAAATAATGTTATTGACTTATTCCAGAATCATACATATTTATATGATATCATATATGGTCATATTATTAGCTTCTTGTTAGTAATATTTCATTGTTACTTGTTACTCGGGTCTTTATAACTTTTTGTTCTTATGCGTGTTTTGTCGAATAAATTCTTATTATTATCTTTAGGTTATAGATAATTCATTTCCAGAATGGTATTAGTGTATTATATACCATATTCATTCATTCAATTCATTTATATAATCATTATGAAATGAAGATCATGTAGAACGAGTCGCATCACATCGTGGAGACGGTATTCCGTACGTACGCACGAGTGATGATATCATTCCTATGATCGTGGAATTGTATTGGAGTATATATATATTATTTCAGTATCAATATTACTTCATAATAATCATATTTAGTTACTCATTACACCATTATAACCATCCTTGTAAGGTGATGGTGGAAAATAGATTACACCACGGCGTGGAGACAGTATTCCGTACGTACGCAGGCGTGGTGATTTCATTTTTCCGTAGGATGGAAAGAAGGTGAAATAGGGTTGTTTCATATCTATAATAACATATAAGTATGTAAGTAATACTGATGTTATTACTTTATCATGAAACAACTAAAGAAGAAGAAGTTGAAGAAGAAAGAAATTGAAAAGATCGGTAATGGATATTACCTCTTCTTTGGAACGCCTCTTTGAATCCTCCACTTAAGGAACTAAGATTGGTCTTTGGAGAAGACCAGGACCTCTAGGATTATTCTAGGGAAGTGGAGAGGAGAAAATGGCAGGGGTTGGCCGAGCTTGAGTGCTCAATTTGGTGTGAGGAGGAGGGGGAGGAGGTGCCCTTTTATAAGGGAGGAGAGGGGCACCTTAGGAATATCTCAAAATATTATTTTATATTAAAGTCAAAATCGGTTTATAATGGTTCCAAAGGGTCTTATTTCGAAGATAAAGTGGGGAAGGGTCGAAATCCTATCAACCAATAGGATTTAGACAAGTTTAGGGTATTATTTTAACCTTATCAATTAGATTTAACTCTAAGTTAAATAATTTAACTTTTACCATGTCTTTTTGTTTTCTTTCACTATATGGTTAATACACATACTATAACATGCCAAACGAACCCCAAATTGTTTATTATTAAAATATATATCCTTATCTAAGTCATTTGGCCGAACCTTAGATTTATAGGAATAAAATAACAATTAATAATATAATATTTGATTTAAAAACTATTTTGTGTCAATTTTGACACTATTTGATATATGATTTTTGTGAAAGTCATAAAAGAATTATATGTTCGAACCAAGTTGATTAAATCAACATTAATATATCATAGTAACCTATAAAATTAGTTGAATTCATAAAAAGTCTCAAATTACATTTATTTTGGTGTTTATAACATCAATTATGTCAATATTTCATTAATAAGATAATTACTGCATCATCTTTGTGTCATAAATAAATTACATTATTTGATGTCTAAAAATTACAAATAAAATATCATCATGTAGGAAATCTTTTTAGCTTTCTAATGAATATTTACAATTGAATTTATCTTATGTATAACCCCATATTAAAAATGATTTACTTATTAAACTTTGATTTTAACTATTTTAACCCTTCTTTAAATAAATTAATAATAAATGTCCTAATCTAATCCAAGTGGGCCTAAATGGTCATATTTTATTCCTAAGTTTGTTTTTGGTCGAATTACACTTGTCCAATAGAATTAGGACATGTTTTAGGGTAATATTAATATCATATTTACCCTTAGTTACCCTATTTACTATTAACCGCGGTAAAAAAGTAAAAAGTTACTATTCACCAAAAAATTATTTTCATCTCATTGAACCACATTTTAGTCCTTGATATTAACCGTGTCTCTCGGATTTTCGAAATTCCAATCACAGAAGCGGTAAAATTAAGTTTTATGCAAAATTCAGTTTTTAACCTACCACTTAGTGGTTTCACTATTCATCAAAAATTGAAAGTTTTCAGAAAAATACCAAAATTTCACCCTAGGCTAATTTCGATATTCTGAGTCCAAAAATGAAGTTCATTTTGAAAAATAAAATTTATAAAATTCCAAAAAGTGGTTATTACTATTCATAACGGCTAGTTTTAATAGCATAATGTTGTTTAGTGAAACTCGGTATTGCGTACGACGCAAGCTATCGAGGAAGGTCGCGATTGCGTGTAAAGCAAGCCAAGAAAGTGTTGTATAGAAAAAGATTCCTTTGATGATTTATATAACATAAAAGTCTCGGGTGTTACACTACTCCATGCCAACATTTTCAAAACCAATTCTCATTTCACTAAAGATTCGATTAATTAATTCAAAATTAATATATCACAGTAATTTTCCATTAATTATCCCAATGATTAATTAATCATATTAACTTCATTAATTAATCTCTACAGTTAATTAATCAAAAAAATCTCTTTAACTAATTTACCAATTAATTGGTCACTACAACTCCATAAATAAATTCCAAAATTAATTAACTACATCAATTCCATTAATTAATTCAGCAATTAGTTAATCATAACCCTTCCTTTAATTAATTCAACAATTAATTAACCATATAAATTTGAATAAATAATTCAATAATTAAATATTCATTTCACAACACAGAATCCAATAATTAATTCACTAATTAATTATTCATCACTTATAAGTCAAAAATTCAATAATTAACTCAACAACTAATAACCCCTTAATTATATGACAAATTAAAAAAATTATTTTCTCATAGAAATAATCTTAATTAATTCCCCAGCTAATTGAGTACATCTGTCCAATTACTTAATAAATCAATTAACTAACTAGTATCCATAAACTCAAAATTCCATAATTAATTCCAAAATTAATTATCTCATTCACAATTTAAATAATTCATAATAAATCCCATAATTAATTATATCAATTCTGAAATATCAATAATTAATAATTAATTCATCATTTAATTATACAATTCTATCAATTCAATATCCAAACAATCCGTATTAGTTAATTCACCCATTAATTAGTCTCATTCATTCAATTTCACTATCATAAAAAATAATTAATTAATCTAACTCTTTTGATTAATTCAACATAATAATATCCATTAATTAATTTTCCAATTAATTAATCTAACTAATTAAATTGCTTCAACATAATAGTATCCATTAATTAATTCTCCAATTAATTAATCTAAGTCATTTCCATTAATTAATTCCACTATTAATTAACACATTCAAACCTGTAGATTATTTCACCAATTAATTTTTCATGTCTCATTCAATTAATAAATTCATAATTAATTAATCCATTTTTTTAATTAAACCAATAAATAATCTCTTTTTACAGATTAATTAATTTATCAATTAATTAATCCACTTTATTTAATTCAACAATTAAATAATCTCTTTACACACATTAATTAATTCATATTTTAATTAATACCCTTTATTTAATTCACTAATTAAATAATATCTTTATACACATTAATTAATCCACTTTATTTAATTCAATAATTACATAATCCCTTTAAAAACATAAATTAATTAATTGATTAATTAATCCCCTTAATGTAATTGAACAATTATAAAATATCATTACTCACATTAATTAATTGATAAATTCATTAATCATTTTATATAATTCAATAATTAAATAATCACATACTTCTATTAATCAATTTTATAATTAATTAAACCATGTATTTAATTCAATAATTAAATAATCACATAAATATAATTAATTAACTCTTCAATCAATTAAGATATTTATTTAATTCAAAAATTAAATAATCACAATAAGCCCATTCATTAATTAATTAATGAATCAATTCCATATCATGGAATTAAATATCACTAATCATTACATAAATTAATGGTTCTATCATTATTAATTATACCACGCAAATTAATTCCTCAATTAATTTTTCTATCTCAATCAATCTAAAAGTTATAAAAATCTTCAAAAATTAATTCTACCATAATTATCCCTATTCAATAACTTCAATATAACATTAATTAATTCATTAATTAATTATTCCATTTCACAAATCTTTATAAGTCCATAATTAATCCAACAATTAATTTTCCCCATCACAATTTTGTAGTCTCATAATTAATTTCCCAATTAAATATCCATTTCATAACATCAATATCCCATAATTAATTCTACAACTAATTATCTAAACTCAACGATATCAATATCTCAAAATAAATTTAAAAATTAATTATTCATGATCTAATATATCAAAATCCCAAATTCTCATTTAATTTAACTAATTAATTGACCACATTAATAAATTTAATCAAGAATTAAATTGCTAAACATCAAATATTAAATCTATAATTACATACACATAACTGTAATCAAAACTATGGGATTGAATTTTAAACCACCTACCTCAATAACAGTGATGAACACTCACCAATGGAAATCCCCAAACAATGGGAATCCATCAAGAACATGATGAAGGACATTGTCTAGATTTGAAACCTAAATTTATGATTAAAATAAAAAAGACATCTTCAATATAGATCTAAATCCAACATGCCTAGATCTATATACAAAAAATCTAGATCTTGATCTGACTGTAGATAAACATCATTATTTTTATACAGGAAGAGGAGTGAAAGAGAAGGAAAGATCTAAATGATGTGAACACCCATAACTAGGATATATGCGGAGGGTCTTCAATCGATAATAATGGTGAAAAGAGGATCCTTGATCCAAGGTGGAGGTGTGTTGAGGAGTTATTTTCCAAGGAGGAGGTGTGCAGAGGCTCTGTAGCGGAGATGAGAGGTTTGCAGAATCCATGCAGTAGAGAAGAGGGGTGTATATAGGGTTACGTGATGAGGTAGGTGTTATTTTAAAAAGCTTCATGTGATATTAACACGATGTGAATTCTCATTTCATTTTGTGTAATAATTCTAATGGATTTCTATTTTTCCAAATAAAATCCTATCAAAACTTTTAGAAGAACAATTAATAAATATTAGGGGTGGTGTAATCTAATCACATGTGGTGTAATATTACACGTGGGTAGTCTAATTACACATGGTGAAATCCAATTTTGTAAAATGATGACATGTGGTGAAACACAGTTATAGGGGTTGTAATCTACTTTCTTGACATGTATTAATGTGAGGAAAAACACTTACAAGGGGTGTAATTTTTTCAAGGTTCTGAATTAATTTATGTCATAAATTAATTTCAAAATATCACATCTTGAAAAAAAATTTAAAAAGAGTCAGACATGGGAAAGTATGGTATCTTACAGGGGTGAAAGATAGTTACATGGGGTGTAATCTACTTTTATGACATGTCTTTATATGGTGAAGACCACTTATAAGGGGTGTAATTTTTTCAAGGTTGTGAATTAAATTAATCTTTCAATTAATTTCAAAAAAACCATATTGACTAAAAATTTAAAAAAACGGTAACACCTGGAAAAGGATGGGTTCTTATAATCTCCACAACTTATAATAGTTCATCCTCGAGATGTAATTCCAAGCCCGTCAAATATTTTGAGTCAAAAAGATCGGGCCACTGATCCCATATATCCACCTTTATTTCCAATGTCTCTTCCGACACACATCCATGTTTCCATAGTACATGAACTATCTACTTGGTCTTTCCCCACAACATTTTCTCAATGTGATCCAACACATGAATCGGATGCCCCGCAAAGGAAACATTGGTCTCCAGATCAACTTCCATAGTACACCCAACACATTTCCTACTTCATTTTTTCCAGCATACGTAAGAACACAATACAACATTGGAACTTATACATTCCATCAAAAACTATCTAGAAAGAACGTACACCCATCACCTCCAAGCCCCACCTGGCCTTTCCAAAAGGAATTTAAACATGAACCATACGGTTTCTTTATTGGAATTCCTCATTTTGATTCATACACACACCTATTACTTACATAACACTCCCCACCATTTTATAATTGTTAACATTGCCAGTCTACTCAACCACCATGGCCTATGGACCATAGTATTCATCAACCTCTCATCCATCCTGAGAACATCATCTGTAAACTATCAATGGAGTATCTCGCACTATCCAGCTCCACATAAATATTTTTTCATAGCCACAACTTCAATGAGGCCCCATATCCAACAAAAACACATTTTGGTATCTTGGTGTAAAGACAAATCTTTCTCAGTGTACCCATGACGATGTCAAGGAAGGGGAAATGATCATCAATAAATAAAAGTACATTAAGAATTAATTGATGAATACCACCACCAATCATTTATTACTGTTGTTTCTTCCCACTATATAAATATCATAACCTATTAAAATTATAGAGCTTCCCTACCCACCAACATCTTACCATACTAATCTAAAACCAGACAGTCCCTTGCACAACCCAGAACTGAGTTCTAAAACTGTTGCATTCACACTACCCAAACATACCAACATCAAGGGAAAAAACAAAGGATTTTTATTTCACTATATTAGAAAATATAACAATAGGTATTTAAAGAAATCTATAACAATTATTTCCCACTTTTTCATGTCACATTGTCTTGACTGAGGTGCAATCACTACGCTTAACCATTTTACACCTATGTCCTGGTTAAAAAGGGTAAATACATTCTCATTATAAGATTTTTATCATTTAGAAACCCATTTAGTCACAACTTAAATCATTTTAAAATCTTTATAAATTTTAGGTTAGAAACTTTTTTCATTTCAATTTCACAATTAAGGAAAAACATATCAATTTCAGCAACATACCTGAAGACTGTTTTCCCGTGCATTCTTAATATGATGCATGTTCACAAAAAAAACTCAGTTCTTATAATTATTCATGAAGACTCATCATTCACTCCATTTAGGGACAATATTCGATCTCAATAAATCTTAGAAACAATAATCACATCACAAAAATAAGTGTCTCACCCAAGGTGAATTAACATTTAACTGTAACATCAACAACAATAACAACAATCCCACCTTGGGTACATGGGTTCTCTCTTGTACATTGTCTATATACTCCCATACACGATATAATAACCAAGAGCCAACAATTCCTAGTATAGTAGATAAATTTTTTAAATAATAAGACAAAATAAGAATAAAATAATGCTCCTCTATACCACTTTGTAACATCCCAGACCAGGTACCACCCAACGGTGCCCCGAGCTGATTCACCACATGTCCTCAGGAACACATCATCGTATGCTAGAGGCTCCCGACTAGCATTGAAGGTCTAATATTAATGATGGGGAGACTATAGCCTCTTTCATTATCAAAGTAGTACACTAGTGGAAATAAATAAACAATAGAGTAAGAATATATATAACCATTGACAAAACCAATATCACAAGATTACCAAAACTAGAAATATAGAATCAAAACTGAATAATAGATATGAAATTCAATGTATTTTCCAAGTTTTAAATGTAAAACCAAATGTAATTACTATGAAAACACAAAAGTGTGTCTCGAACCACATTTAATTCCCCCTTTTATGCTCCATCACAACTCATACATATAACACATGACCTTTTCCCTGAACCTGTCTAGAAAACACAAAGTCTATTCAAGTACTAATAAGGTAGCCTGATAAGGGGTTGAGTACAACTCAGTAGTCCCCCACCAACAATGTCTAAAAAAAATCTAGTATATAATAGTGTATGAAGTTGTATAAATAATAAAAACAAATTAATTAAGTAAAAAAATTTACATTAATTTATTTATCATTTGTTTAACTGTATAAGCCATCGGGTTATCGAAGACTCGTAAACCTCAATACCTACTTCGGCTCGTGATGGAGTTTGAACTATTCCCAAGGGATATAACAATTTTAAATGTAAATGTTACCATTCATTATTATAATTCAAATGGGATTGGTTAAATACATAAACATGTAAATATTTCTTGTATGAGTAATGTGCACTATAAGACCTAACCTCAAGGGTCTATAATGAGTAATAAAAAACAAAGTATAAATTCTTTGTAGCCAAAATTTGAAATCTTTCATGGTATTTTCCTCTTTAAGTCTCGCATGGTCTTTTCCCATGAAGTCTCACCTCGTTCCTCAATAAACAATATTTGAAGCTCTCATGGTTTACTTCACTTAAGTCTCATATAGTCATTAAGTAAAGAATTTTACAATCTCTCTCGGTCTTCTTCCCATAGAGTTCTCACGGTCCATAATTAAACAATATTAGAATATCTCTCGGTATTTTCCCTTTAATCTCATTCTCACACCTCGATTATCCCATGTTTTACTCCATGCCAACATTATCACAACCGATTTCCATTTCACAAAACCTTTGATTAAGTAATTCACAATTAATTAATCACAAACCATTTCCATTCATTAACCAAATGATTAATTAATCTTATCAATTTCATTTATTAGTTTCCATAATTAATTAATCAATAAAATTCATTCAATTAATTCATCAATTAATTGGTCACTTTGACTATATTAATTAATTTAATAAATACTTAACTACATGCATTCCAATAATTAATTCCCCAATTAATTAATCATAACCCTTACATTAGTTAATTCAATAATTAATTAACTATTTAGAATCCATTAATTAATAAAAAAAATTAATTAATCATTTCAGAACCTGACATCCAATAATTGATTCACCAATTTTTTCATAATTAATAATTCAACAATTTGATAATTAACTCATTAATTAATTATCCACTAATTCCATTACTAATTCAATAGTTATTTTGTTTCATTAATTCCCTTAATTAATTCCCCAATTAATTGAGTTCATCAATCCCATTAATTAATTCATCAATTAATTAATCAATATCCATAATCTCAAAATCCCAGAATTAATTCAACAATTAAGTATCTCATTCACAATATCAATACTTCTTAATTAATACCACAATTAATTATATCGAATCGAAAATCACAATTACTCCATCAATTAATTATCTAATTCTATCAATTCAATATCCCATCAATCCACATTAATTAATCCAATTCATTCAATTGCACAATTGTAACAATCCCCATCAATTATTTCACCAATTAATTAATCTAACTCATTCAATTTCTTCGCCACAATAATCTCCATTAATTAATTTATCAATAAATTAATCTAACACATTCAATTACTCCTACACAACAATTAACATTAATTAATTATCCAATAAATTAACCTAACTCAATTCTATTAATTAATTCCCCAATTAACTAACACATCCAAACCCTTTAATTAATTCACAAATTAATTTTCCGTGTCACATCCCTTTAAATAATTTATAATTAAGTTATCTATTTATTTAATTCAATAATTAATTATTCAATTAATTAATCCACTTTATTTAATCCAACAATTAAATAATAAATTTACACACATTAAATAATCGATACATTAATTAATCCATGTTATTTAATTCAAAAATTAAATAATCTCCATACACACATTAATTAATTAATCTATTAATTAATCCCTTTATTTAATTTAATAATTAAGTAATATCTTAACAAACATTAATTTATTCATCAATTCATTAATTCCTTTTATTTAATACCACAATTAAATAATATCATTACTCACATTAATTAATTCATCAATTAATTAATAATTTTATTTAATTCAAGAAATAAACAATCCAATAACTCATATTAATTATTTTTTTTTATTAATTAATCCATTTAATTAATTCAAAAGTTAAATAATCACATAACTCCTATTAATAATCTTTTCAATTAATTAATACATTTATAGAATTTAAAAATTATATAATCTCAATACACCCATTAGTTAATGCATCAATAAATTAATCCCATCTCAAAAAATTAAATATCACTAATTAATTCATAAATTAATTGTTCAATCTACATTAATTCAACTTCCGCAATAAATTGTTCCATATTAATCAATATAACAATCATAACAATCTATAATAATTAATTATACAATTAATTTTCTTTATTTAACACATTCAATATAATGATAATTAATTCGTCAGTTAATTATTCAGTTTCAACAATCTTTATAAATTTATAATTAATTCAATGATTAATTATCCAAACCACAATTTCATAGTCTCAAAATTAATTCCCCAACTAATTATTTAACTCACAATATAAATATCCCATAAATAATTCTATAGTTAATTATCTAAATTCAATTATCTTGATGTCTCAGAATTAATTTAACAATTAATTTTTCATGATCTAGAATCTAAATATCCCAAATTCACATTTCATTTAATTAATTAATTTACCTAATTAGTTAATTTAACCTAGAATGAAATTTCTAAATATCTAACAGAAGTTCTACAATTTCATACACATAATTGTATTCAAGACTGTGTGATAGAATTTTACACCACATACCTCAAGAACTGTGAAAAAAAACCGCCAAAATAAATCCAAAATTTGATGCAGATCCATCAAAAATGCGATGTGGAATATGTTCTTGAATTGAAAAAAAAATCAATAAAAATACCAAAAAATACCTCTTAAATATAGATCTAAATGCAATAAGCCTATATCTATTTTCAATATATATAGATATAGATCTGACAGTAGAAAAACAACTTTCATTTATCTAGGAAGAGTATCATAAGAGAAAGATAAATCTAAATGAGATGAACACTCATACCTGGGAGGGATAAGAAAGGTCTTTGATCGACGAAGATAGAGAATAGAGGAGGTTGAGACCAAGTTAGAGGTGTACTGAGGAGTTCACATCCTCAGAGAAGGTGCGTTGAGGCTCTACAATAGAAATTATAGGTCTATGGAAGCCATGAAGTGGAGAAGAGGAGTGTTTAGAGGGTTATGCAATGATAGAGGTGTTATTTTAAAATGTAGTTCGAGATACTAATACTGTGTGAATTCTCATTTCACATCATGTAATATTTAATTACTGATTTCCCATTTCCAAATCAAATGCCATCAAAACAATTAAAAACAATTGATAAAGATTAAAAGTGGTTTAATCTAATTACATGTGGTGTAATCTTACACATGGTGTAATATAATTACACATGGTGTACTCCAATATTGTAAAACGTCAACACGTGGTGAAAGACCGTTCTAGGGGGTGTAATATAATTTCTTAACATGTCTTTAAGTGGTGAAAAATACTTACATGGGGTGTAATTTTTTCTTGGTTGTGAACTAATTTAATCCATGAATTAATTTCAAAACAACCCATATTGACCAAAAATTTTAAAATATACATACATGGAAAGGTATGGGATCTTACACATTGAATATAAATTACTATTTTTTTATATCTCTTTATTTAAATCGACTAATGAGTATATCAAAATTAAGTTCAAAGATTTATAATTACTATGAATTAAACCATTTCCCAACAATGTATCTCAATCATCCATAATTCAATGTAGATGGTCTTGTCTATTCAGGTAACCCTTCTTTGTCATCTTCAGACCCCGTGATAATAAATAAATTCCAAAACTCGAGTGATGATGAATAATAACCTCAATATAAAACCTCTACCTACACCCCTTTGTACGAGTTTTTATATGACAGGAACACCTATAAATATCAAATGGATATACCATAATAAGGTAATTATTTTAATATGGTGTTCCATACTTGGTATGTTCATCATGATATTTAATAAGAACACCAATATAAAATCATTATTTACTTGGTAAAGTCGACTGCCTACTCTCTACCTTTAGGAAAATCTATTCAATCCAATGTCTAAGATCATATTGTCACACGAGATGACTAAATTGACATCACCATTGGTTGTCTATCACATAACAATAAATGGTATATTGCCACAAAAATCAATTGAAGAATAGAAACTTACCATTCTCTAACCAATAATCAATTTATCTAATGTTTTCTATGAAATCACCTCCTCTATTAACAAGAAATGAAATTCCAAGGCAAGTTAATCATCCACCATGTTACTAATATGCCACTTTGATCTCATTAATCATAATGAATTCATCTTTATAAATGAAAACTATGACTCCATGAATCTAAAAATCAAACCATGAGATCTAATTTCATTATTGGTACTTTTGTGATAATACTCTGAAAATTCTATTAGTGCCTCACAGACTTCCCTATGAACTAACATAAAGAAAGCTTTAGTCCATATATTCCACAAATTTAGTTAGGGTGTCCATCACCCTACACATCAATAATTTAACACCATATATGCAAGGAAAGATGATTTATATGTTAGACTCCCAAGGTGGAATGATCATGAGTTCCTATTCTAAGGCATTCATTAATTTCTATTCTTCTATATTAAATGAATTCATGACTGTACTTATTATATGTAAATTCATTCTTACCACCTAATGGGTGGTTTTAAAAAACTTTTTTTGGGTTGGTTATGCTCGCCAAACCCAAGAGGGTCCCACTCGCCATTGTAGGTCATCTATGCCTCATTTACACAACTAAATGTCATTTTACTATACTAGATGTGGGTAACAAATCCAAAAAAGTTTTCTACGAATTTTTCACATTTATACAGTGAAGGGATCCAATGAAAGGCTTATTTTCCCCACCGAATATAAACTCACTTCAATAAAACGGGTGGGTGAAAATGGTCTTAATTAGCATGAATTTTCTAGTTGATAATGATCTAGACAGAGGCTCTAATAGAATTCATAAATTGTGTCCATATGATATAGAAAGAATAACTCATCCCTTGGTCAATTAGCACGATAGACCATTAATATATTTCACATTTCATGCCTTCATCCATAGAAAATATCACCTTACCACAGTCATACATTTCACATGTCTTCTAATATCATTCGATATTAACACAATATACTTGATAAGGACTAATTTATGGTGGTGATTATGGGATTGGATCTTGGAATATTCTTTCCCCGACAACTTTTAAAACACCCTATAATCCACAGAAATCTCTTTAATATGTAATTGGTATAATAATAGAAAGGTCTCTAATCTCAATTTTATCTTCATCATGGATATCCATCCATTAAATATATCTTTCTATCCCATGGAAATGTGATAACCTTATCTTGTAGACAGGCTGCTTCTCTACCAAGAATACTCAACCATCAATGCATTATTATTGTATTTTTATGTATAATATGTTGCATATGGGATCGGCCCCATATAGAAATCTATTTTTAGAGTTTTTACCCAAAATATATATGTCAAATAAATTTTCATCTCAATTCATGTATAAGGAATACATCATGAGGTCTTGGGACATCAGAACATAGTCAAGCACAACCATGTTACCCTGCGGAGTGTTTCTCATCCTTATACAAAAGCTCATCATGAATATGGTCATAAAATCTAACCATGATAAATAATTCACATCATTATTTCAATAGAAACATCATACACTAATAACTCAACGTTTTATCATGGGATATCATTGTTGTAAATTCCATATGATTGGTTGTAATGTATAAAATAAAGATATAAAATTATCAAACACTAACAAATCATTCATCTCTTGAGGGCCAGGATATTTTTGTAAACATAATGGGAATTTATTTTCAAAATTCATGCAGCATATATATCATATCGGTTGTCTATTATAACAATATATTCATTTTAGTTATCTCAAATAAATTATCTAGATAATAAATAAATGGGGTGACAAACTACATCTTATAATGGGGAAAGGATATCACTCAATTAAGTCTTTAAATCAATGTGATGTCACTCATTGATCAGTGGTGGGAGGCCTGACTATAAGAATAATCTTATCCCAACCCTACCTCTAAACAAATGTTTTTTTATATGTTCACCACACTTTATATTATAGGGAGATCCCATAAATTTTATAGAATATCAAAATGATATAACACACAATGAACATAAATTATCATAATTATCCACAATATAGAGTATGTATGAAAATTAATATACATTTAAATCATTATTCTAGAGTTTATGGTCGACTAATAGGTTATTAGAGTCCCAAGGAAAGGATAAATTGGTTGTCTCACCTACATTAGTCGCTCTTTTATGATAACAAAGATCACGATACGATAAATATTACTAACCTAAATTCCCAAACCAATCTTCACAGGATTTATAACTCCAAACAATTTCTTTGGGATAGACCCACTCATAAACCAATTTTATTGGACTTGTACAATAGGGTACCTTCTAGGTCCATTAATAAGCTGAGTATTCAACATGAAGCCCACCTCCAATAGGATAGGGACATGTGAATATAACTATGTGGGAATATCACACAATATGGGAGGCCTTATCTTATGTAAAATAGTGAAACAACATATATCTTATTCAAAAAATAACTAGAATATATGTATATATAAATATATATAATAAAAAAAACAATTAAACTGCATGAAATTCATGCATGAGATATTACATGATAATAGAATCACAACTTAGGAAAAGCAATATATGAACTGTATATATGAAATGGTCTATGGAACCAATGTACATGAACAAGGGATATCTTCTTATCACTGTAATTACTTCTAGATCAGTCTAACAAAATTGAAAACATCCAACATTATAATAAACCATTTTCCAACAAGAACCATACTATGTGACCCCTGTACAAGAGACACTTACTCCCTATCCAACTATACCCCCATTGAAATATAAAACATTCACATAGATATAACATGTATGCACATGATTCCAATGTTGGGGTGATTATAAACATACATAGTATAACGGAAAAACAAAACAATTTAGCTCAAATATTTCAATATGAAGTTAACCAAAATGAAGAAATGACATTTATATATTTTCTATAACTAGATTTCTCATGTAAAAAATGAATTCTCAGTAATATCAACTCTAATATATGAAGTTTAATATATTTAAAGTAACATGGGATTCTCCAATTATTAAAATTTTCACAATGTTTCATGTAGATAACCCATCTATAACTCATATCAACACGGAAACCAAGGTGTTCCTTTTGTATTACAAGTCTCATCGTATCTGAACTTCTCAACTATTCTAACATATATGTTTCTAAATAAAACCATATAGGGGGCCCACTCCACACTAAATTATTTATGTAAATCAATGTAGTACCACACCTTAGTATTCACAAATACTATATCACTATTTTAGAAATATAATAGGGAAACCTATAGCTCTTTCAATAATCATTATCTATAAATGGATTTATAATCCTTTTTATCACAGCTATGACTCCATGTGTAATTTGTATCATATCTCATAATCTGTAGTGGGGGACCTTCTATTGAATTAAAACATATCATTTTAATTTATATTAAGATATTAATCACATATTATAAAATTTAAAATAATTTAGAGGTTAATTGTTATGTGTATTAATAATGGGATTTTAATTATTTTATTAAATAAATGTTATGAAGGCTCATATGTTCTTAAATTATCCTCCTTGTGATATTAAAAAATGAAATAAGAATCCATGTAAGATTAACATCCATAGGATAGAGATACATAGTAATAAATAACTCAGTAATGTTAATCAGTGAGAATAATATAGATGTTTTGTTATATTTGAATACCAAAATATGATATCCCATTAAAAAACATGGGGTTTCTCTAATTAAACTAAGAAACCATAACTACAGTAAGTTCAACATGCATAAAAAATGTCACATATGATTAACTCAAGATATTCAAAATTCCTGCCAGACTAATTTATACCAAAGAAAGATAAAAAAGGAAGTTACTTCAAAACAAATTATTTTAAATAGCAATATAATGTTTTCTAAGAGTCTTTTGAAATAATTATAAAGGATTGTTGAACTGAAAATCACCTAAAAAATTCTACCATATCTACCACCACTCCCTCAATATCTTCTTAATCGCAATCACTTCTTATGATCCATGATGTTTCCTGAAATTATCATGTATGCAGTGCCAATATCATATAAATGCTTATGTAATGATTCTTATTTTCATTCTTGAAGCCATTAGATATTTTTATATATTATTTTGAGTATATATTTCGAGTAATAGTGGTGTTATAGTAATTTTAAGACCATAAAAACTTATATATTTACAATATTAAATATATTAAACCATGTGCATGTATCTTTTCAAAAATAACAGATTTCATTTTGAATAGAGTATCAGCTTAGGAAATTGAGATAATTTTTGAATCTAGAATGAGTTTTTTACCCTAGGTTTGACACAAGTATTGTTCAAAACAAACCTACTGTTAATGTGATATCTCAAGTGAATATTAGAGGAATAAAATTAAATGATAGGTTTACTTGTCTAAATAAACACTTCAAAAAATCATTCATCTATTTAATCCATTTTATGATAAATCTTTTGGATTGGGTTCATAACCATGAGAATTGAGAAGGAGAGAGAGTGTGCTAGCTTGGTGAAAATCATTGATAAGCGATAATGGGGAATTTCAGGAACCATCCCATCAAGGCTCTCCTGGTCGACGGAGAGTCGAGCCGCAACTACCCCAAGCTCACCTCCATAGGCTAGAAGTTGGTAACAACTCCTGAAAGGTATAACTAATGTTGGAGGAATTTACCTAATGTACCTATAAGTATTCACCCAACTATCTCCATGCATAATTGAATATGAATAAGTATAAAAGGTAGTAACATCTAGAGTAACAATATCACAATTAACAACCTCTAGTAAATGCAAGAGTGTGACAACATAATCAGAAATGTAAAGGAAAAAAATGCACACCCAACTAGAAATATGTTCCAACCTAACAATAATTAGAAAAGTAATGTGAAATAAGACCAGATCAAGATCTATAAAACCTAACCATTGTACACAATAAAATACACTAGGGTGTCCCCTATACTATTTTGAAATCCCCTCCGACCTATCCATCGTCTACATAAAACACAATATGTGCAGGAAAATCCCATTGTAGGGTTAGTATATATATACTGAGTATGAATCCATGAAATAAAACCCATATGAGAAAGGGGAACTCCATCTCATAGCCCAGCCCGAGAAAATAGTCTGAAAACAGTTCCAAGGGGTCCATCAATGATACCTAGCATCTTGTGTGTCTGTTCATTAAAATAACCAGGTTGAGAGACAACATCTCACCACCGTGATTCATAGTTTGTGGGACAATTTCCAAGTTTATGATTAATGTCCTAGTGAATTGAGGGGGGTACCACTCAGTTTAAGGAGGAAACATTTTTTAGTATAATAGAGGGTCCCACAGATTTGGTAGAGGACCACGCCCTTGTCCATTAAAGGGGTACCACTCAGTGGATAGATAACAGGTGTCCTATTCTGTCATGGGGTACCACTCACTATATTTAAGTCCCCTTATCTAGTCTATCAGGGGTACCACTTAGTTGATTGAGGACCTACACCCTAGTGCGATCAGGGGTACAAATCAGTTGATTGATGACCTGCACCCTAGTCTGTTCGGGGGTACAACCCAGTAGGAAGAGGATTTACATCCTAGTCTATTAGGGAGGTACCACCCGGTAGATATAGGAACCATTACCTTGTGTAATAGGAGGTATAACTTAGTAGAAAGAGGACCCATGACCTAGTTTGGAAGGGTGTACCAATCAGTAGATAGAGGACTCATGCTCTAGTCTGTCAAGGGGGTACAACTCCAAGGATATTTTCCAATCACTCCCATTTTCAAGAACATCCTAATGAATAATCGCACTCAGAACATCTCACATCATTTCTAAAAAACCACTATAAAGTCCACCATCACATTCCACATGGAAAATTAGGCTGGATAGGTTACTCATAGAACAAAATAAGATTCCAAACAAAGGAGATATAAGAGATAAAATTTTCCAAAAAAAGAGGTGCATTGTGTTTAAAGGTCCCACAATGTGTCTCATCCAACTCAACTGCCTATCAATGTCCACATCAATACATGGATCTCTAGCGATTTATCCCAACATGGCATTTAAGGTTTATACATGGCATGTATTAGCCACCCAGGGTCGATCTGTGTTATCCAAACTGTGCTCGTGTCCTTTGGGTCGTGTTTTTGTACACTGGTCATGTCCATGTGCATGTACTCTCATAGTAAATGTTGGGTCTCCAGAACTGAGTCACATAGTGTGTGGGTGTCCCACACAACATGTGAAATTCAAAAAACCTGAAAACCCAAGTCGTTTTAGTTTGGTCATTACACGTTGTCTGTTCTTCAGATGACACATCATGTAGTTGTGTATAATCTAGAAACTAAAAATCCCCTCTACACCTCATATCCATGACTACCAACAAAATTCTATCCATTTAACCACCGTTAAATGGTGGAAACCACCTCTGGTTGTCGATCTTGTCTCTCAGTTGGCCGGAAATCAGTGTTCTGATCATCTTGTACGAAAGCCATTGTCAGTCACGGGACCTCATGTAACCTCATCAGATTTCAAAATCAATCATGGAATCAGTTAAAACCTGAAAATAATCCAAATCCATTCTCTAATCATCATCTCGGTCATAAAATGTGATTTTTTCTTGAATATGGGGGTCCAATCTTTCTCAGTCCTTCCAGGCATTGTCAAATAGTGGCCTCATAGTCTAATGATAAATATTGTGGAGAATGAATGGGAAAACGCACATAAACAACGGTGAAAAAATCATTATACAAGATTTCTTGGGAAACAAATATTATATGGAGAATACTAGGGTGAAAAACATGACACAAAGGGGATAAATGAAATAAAAAATCTAAATCCAATACGCAGGGTCATGCAAAGGATCAATTTAAATGTATATCAAAGAATATAGGTTTGATCATGCTCAATATTTTAATCATAAATATGGAATCCAAAAAAAGTGAATTCTACCTCAATATTTGGTCATTGTTGGTGAATATTGTGCTCACTAATGATAGGGGAAGTTCTATCACAATCAATGTTCCTTGATTCACCTAAATCTAGAAGCTCATCATCATCCAATATTGATTCACCAACGAAGGGTATAAGTACCTCTTCTCAATGAGCCCATGGTTATGTGGTTAACCCTAGAAATTTTCCATAACATACTATTTATATAGGGAAGTAATTTTAAATTACTATATTAAATAATTAATTAATTCACTTAACATACCTGTTGATGGTCACCTTATCGGAACATCCTACGCCGACCAATTTTATTTCACACCTAGGATAAAATACATTCTCCATATTAAACCATGGTATTAGATTTCGGATTTGAGACTCTGTTTAAAAGATAATTTATTATTTCATAAAAAACATGAACACATTCTATAAAATATATTTAATATTTTTATATAATCAATGCAGTACACACCATATCTCAGAATCATACACCATCTCAGCACCTGGCTTTGAAAATATTACTTAACATATCTCAATTTCTTATAAGTAAATATATTTTGTCTATATTAATCCCTCCCTCAATATTTTCATCATAAAAAAATAAAAATATATTTAAAAACTGGGGATTCTGAGTCTATATCCGGCTCTCCCACTACCAAGATATATCCATTATGCTCCCATATTTCAACAACACATGATGTATGGGATTAGTCTATCCATGTTGGATCTTATCGTGTCAATACTAGATCACCATTGTGTGTTCCATGAAGGTGGACCCATCCTCAATGTCTAGCTCACCCTAGTCAATAATGTTCATGGTATCATATAGGTATCTCCTCAGTTTTGAAACATTGATGAATTCATGAACCCACTCAAACTATGGGGATAAGGTGAGGTGGTAGTCAACCTCACCAACCCACTGTAAGATCTAGAACAGCCCAATGAACAATAGGTATATCTTGTCTACCTATCCAAATATCTAAAATCCTCATCGTGGTGAGACACTCAAGAAAACATGGTCTCCATGATCAAAATACAATGACCTATGATATTGGTCTGCAATATATTTCTTCTTTCTATGAGCTATCCTCATCCACTCATGGATCATGTAGACCTTCTTCGTCATTTTCTACCCCATATCTATCCTAATAAGTGATGCCTCACTGATCTTATTCTAGCATAATGTTGACATTCAAAGTCTATTTTATTTTTCCTAGAATGGTTTCATGTTGATAGTAGAGTGGTAGTTATTACTATATGAATAAATTACCAAGGGAAAGAGATCCTCCATGATCCATCCAAATTCTATCACTCAATACCTCAACATATCCTCTTGAACCTTGATAGTGCACTCATTTTTACTATATTTCTATGGGTGAAAGGATGAATTCATCCTTATCTAGGTCTTTAATTCCTCCTGAGTGCCTCTCAACAACCATGAATTGAACCACATAATATGTTCTAAGATAATCATTGATGGAACCCAGTGATGGTGGAAATTCTCCCTCAGAAACAACTAAACCAAACTCTCCGTCGAACCCTTCTTCTTGATGGAAATGAAGTGTGCTGACTTCATATGTTAGTTAGCTATCACATAGATGGAATCATGGCCTTTCATCGTCCATGGAAGCCCTTTCACAAATTCCAAGGATAATAAACTTAATTTCCTCTCTCATATGTCAAGAGAATACAAAAACCATCCAAAACATGGATCTTATCCTTTACCATCTAACCCTTAAGTTACCAAAAAATGAACTCAGCCATGCTCTGACTCATGAAATCATAACAAAAATACTGTTGAAGGTCATTGTACCTCTTGCATACATAGGTATATGAATCCAAAGGAGATTTTTGAAACTCTCTCATAACCTCCTCCTACATCATTTCTTGGACCATTGTACAACTCTGGAAAAAGATGACATGATTACCTCATTCATAAAATCTATCTAGTGAATATTATAAAGATATCTGGTCACATAAGACCTCAAGATTGATGTTTTTCAACATAGGACTCTATCATGAACTAGAGAAGTGTAGGCATAAAAATGATATACTGAAGAAAAGCTTCACCATCCTCCTCAACCAGAGTTAACTATAAGGAGGCCAACTACTCTGATGCCTCATTCACTATATATTCCTAGGCCTTCATACAAAAGTAATCATCTACTACATTAACCTTCCCAAGAATGTATACTATCTCAATGTTATAGTCTAGTTGAAATTGTAACCAGCACCTCTATCTGAGCTTTAGGTCTCTCTATGTGATGACCTACCTAAGACTTTGATGGTTTGATAAAGAAATTGCTCTCCTAGAAGATATCTTCTCCACATCCTCAATGTTAAGACTTCCATGGCCAATTCTAGGTTATGACTTGCATAGTTCTGTTAATGGTATCTCAACTGCCTTAACCTATATAAAATCACAACCTACCTATGCCTCAACATGAATATGATCTTTGATATAGAGAAATATAAATATACAACATACTCCACACATCCACTAATAATCTCAATGTATGAGCATTCTACAGTCTCATCCTCAAATTATGAAAGTCTCTCTAGCATTAATCATTATATGTAAATGGATTAACTTTTAGTTTATGGTGTTCAAAGTGGATGTAATATTATAGATCCTACAAAAAACCTCTTATATTACCCCACCAAGCTAAAAAAACTCTATATATCTTCCATTATATTTGGTGGCTCCCAAGCAAGAACTGCATTGATCTTCATTCTGTCCAAATATAACCCATGCCCAGAAATGATATACCCCACAATGTGATCCATGTTGATTTAGAATTGAAAATTTGAGGTCATACAATAGATATGGTGCTCCTAATGCAATTCCAGGACCATCCTCACCTACTATGCATGATCCTAATCTCATAGAGGGTATATGTGTATGTTATCAATAAAGACAACAAAATTTATTTCCTATTATGGCTACAATATCCACTTCATGAAACCATAAACATAACAGGGTTATTAATATCACATAAATAGCTTATTTTAAATGTATTTGTATTTTAATTTCCATTATTTCTTTTTTTGGGGGGGGGGGGGGGTTTCCCATGGTTTTATGGAATAATGGGCGAGTAATCATGAATTGGGCCAAACCATGGGCCTATTTCCTGATTTGAAAATAATTTTTTTTTCAAATCATTATATTCTTAATTTTTAAACATTATTCATCCATTTCAATTCCTAAATGGCCTCCCCTGACCTATTAACACCATCATGTAAATGTGGATCATTTAGAAATCCATAAACAAGGTGTATTTGGATTTTTATTTAAGGGAATGGGCCTAGCCAGAAGCTCATTTACAGTTTTAAAAATCAATTATGTTTACATAATAAATTACCCAATTTGAACTATTTCTCGGTGATCTCAAGTGTCACCAAATCCCACTCAACCAGCCACACGCCCCTCATATTTCCCCCCTCTTTGAAGCTCATTTCCATCGTGATTCAGTGCAGAACTTCATAGGGTTTCTCAAATCGTCTGAATTTGAAGAGGTAAGTTCTTCCCTTCATAACTCGTTAAATTCTTATTATACTTCCTTCATTATAGATTCGAATTAGACCTTTTCTCATCCCATTCAAACCTAAAATCCATGGTAACCCTCCATGTTTCTCAAAACCACTTTATAACCCCATTTTGAAGGGGTGTTTGGTAGAGGATCTTCAAAGAATCTCAAGTAAGTGTCTTTCTTTCTCAGTTCCTCCCCTTTCCATGAAGTTTCATTCAATTTACATGAAGTTAAAAATGACCAGTGTGTAGGTTTTAGAACCTAGGGTTTAACATTTAGTTTTATTGGTCAATTATTGTGGTTTTAGGGTCGATATATGTCCATCTTGGTGTGAGGGTGGTGACTTGATTTTCACATGGTGATTCAAGGGTTTCATTTGATATGGTAGTTGATTCCAATGTTGATGTAATATTTGTGTATTATTATTCTATATTTATCATATATTCAGGTTTATATCATTTTATTATTGTGGAAAAAATTGGTTCAAATGATTTTTCTATTGCAATTGAATTTTAAATGCCAATTTGGTGTGAAATTGGGGGTTTTCCAAAGAAACATATTATTGGGTTCTTTAGGGAAGACCTATAAGTACTTAGTTGTTTTTATTGACCTTTAACAAGGCTGAAAATACTGTTCATAATGTTTTTCCCCTTTGGTTGTTTCTGAAAAAATTGTTTTTAATTGTGTTTGTAAAGAAAGTGATGTTTTGGATCCACTTTTATGTGAAAATGAAGGTTTTACAAAGTTATCACTTCTTGTTTAAGATGGGGATACCCTAAAATTGATTTTTTGTTTTAATAGAAATTTATTGTGCATACTTTACTATTTTGGTAACATACAAGTGTGAACATAGTTTTCAAGTGGGATTCTTAAGGGGTTTTGTGTGCAAAACAACACAGGATATTGAGAAATTGTTTTATTAAAAATCAAAGTGTTTGTTGTGTGTTTTAAGAGGATTAAAATGTAATTGCTACTATATTTTGTGTATGTGAACAGTAGTGGTGTTTTAAATTAAAATTTATTTGTGTTAAATGCTAAGATTGTTTGATCACAAAGGGGGAAGCCCGAGTACCTAGGTGGGGCGGATGTGTACTAGTACGGCTAGTGGACAGGATGGGTTTTGTCCCTATTTCAATGAGAATTGGGATAATGAAAACTCTAACTAAACTACATGGATGATGATTTTGGACCACTATGTGATGGTTATGTTCCCTACTAGTGGCTCATGAATGAGAATGGATTTTACTATGGTTACTTTACACTGAGGTATGAGGTACATGGGGCCTGAGACTATCTAGTGCCTAGTGGTGTTCCTGATTTTTTCGTTCATTGTATTTTTGGTATTTTCCCTTGTCCTTAGGGTGTTTTTGGAGGTTCTTTATAGTAGATAACGTTTTTATTTAAAGTTTTTGAAATTCTGAAATTTGTTGTTTGAAAACAATTTTCAATTGAAAGTTGAATTTCTTGGAAGTTATCAATGATTTCATTTACGTATTAAAACTGCTTGCTTTTCACAATGTATTGTATGATCTTTCGAATCATTGGGTGGTATCCTATTGGAAATTGGATCACACCCTACTTACACCCTTGGGTGTAAGTACACTTTGTTATTTGTTTTGTTGCATGTTGGGTACAGTTTTTAGTTCCAGTGGATTGGGTTTCTAGTAGGTCCTTGGTGGTGATGTCTTATAGAGATGGATTGAGGGCGGTTCCCCTTGCCATGAGGGTTCCCGGCCTATTTCCTTTTGGTTTTGTACTTATTTATAGTCTTTTTGAGTTGTTTTAAAATATGTAATTCAATTATGATTTTTTATAGAAGATTGTTTGGTTTGAAAAATCCAGATTCTTTTTATTAGATTCTCTTGTTGTTTTATGTTTATAAACTCGGGTAAATCATTCCCAATTCTAATTTTATGATACCCAAGAACTTGTTCTATCTCGTGTGGATCGGGAATTCGCTTTTTACTTGTCACGGACCAGGTTTGGTGTCAGTATTGGTGGCGACCAGATTCGTTTCATGACAAAATGGTATCAGAGGAGGTTCACTCTCTTTGGGTCATGTTATTTGGGGAACAGTTAGGACAGACTGGATTTAGGATTTTCAGGACTTGGAATTTTGGTTATGAGTAGTGTGGCTGATCACCAAACCTCATGATGAGATTCAAGTCTCCAGGGGATGTCGGGACCTTTCAGAGTCCTTTAGTTTTCTTGTTTTAATGCTGATTAGGGGAAATGAAAAGAGAGTTGGGTTAATGGTCTCACTGATCTCGCTTGGCCTAGAAAGCCATGTGAAGCCAGGTATACTTCCTATAACACTCTCTGTGATAGAAAAGTGATTGGAATATGTCCGCCAACTATATTTCCAAGTCACCCACTGAAACTAGTTACCTCTTGCATTGTCTAGTGTTCTCTAGTTTTGAAATCTTAGAGCTTGGGTTTTAAAGTGACTCAGTTTTAATAATTGTAATGTTTTCTGTGAAATTATTTTAAAATACAAATGGAATGGATTGATTTATGAAATGGTGGAATTGAATATTCAGAATAATTTTGAAACGGTAAATCGTGTGCTTACACCTCTTTTGAAAGCAGAAACTATACTGAAGATGGTTTTGAAAAAGTGTTTCCAATAGAGTTTTCTAAACTATTGAATGGTGTTTTAATGGTATGAGATGCTTTGAAATTGATGTAAATAAATTGAATGTGAGTTTTCAATGGATGTATTGTGTGTTTCTGAAATGTTTTTTCAATGCGATAATTTGGTTCAACCACCTGGTTAGTGTTTTTGAATAAATGGATGTGTTGGTTGACCATTTTGGTTTTGAAAATTGTAAAGAATATTTGTTTTAACCTATAGTATTTCCATGAGCGACCACATGCATGTGGTTTTATGGGATGATGGATGGTATATGGAATGACTAGATGAGTTTCGGGTTGAATATGAGGAGGGTTCCGGGTGTGGCACAAAAACATGCATGTGTGAGGCCCATGGGGTACCATTGGTGGATATGCTTACAACTGAACCGTTTGTTTTCAAAGAAATGGTTTTAAATAAAAACATGATGTCTCGATGAATAGTTTGGGATGGTTTGTATTATGGGTTTTTGAAATTTTTGATGATGTGGGATGTTTTGAGTCCAAGAACCCCTCCTGTTTGAGCTGTGTTTTGGGTTTGTGTTTGGTCGGTAAGTTGTGTTGTAGGGACGGTTAGTGTTCTCTTCTGAAAAATATTTTAGGATGTCTTTACGGTGGTTCCCTTCATTTTTTTGGATCTGGATTGTGGTATATCTTGACCAATAGGCCATCTTTTTTGGGTCATTGGGTTCAATCGTTGGATAAGGTACGCCCCATTAAGGGTTATTGCACAACTGAAGTGCAACCCGAATTGTTTCTCCGTTTAAAGGCCCTTTAGTTGATCAATATAAGGAATATTTTTCTTGAGATTTTTAGATTGAGTCTACACGCTTTTGTTTCTTGGTTTTTTGTAGCCTATTGCAGTGGGAGAGTGATCATAGAAGGTTTAAAAAGACCTTATCATCTTAAGTTTCCTGATTTGCTGAAGGTGGAAGTGGTCTGGGGTTTCTATCCTAGATGAGTATCTCGATGGTGTCTAAGAGGTCCTCTCAGTCCTTCGTAGTCTCTTTGAAGAAGGGGTTCATGTTAAACAACCCGTGTGATAAATGTGGTCACAAGAGGATATTGTGGCCACTTTCTAGAATTGTGTGTTGCATGGGGATGTTGTATAAGGTCCCTCTCTTTACATTGTTTATATCAGTCGCAATGGTCATGTTCGGTGACACCTTGTGATGTCATGTGCTCAATTGATCATAAAGGTGAAATTCATGAAATCCAATGAGAGTCTCTATTATGTTGAGAGAATGTCTCCCTTGGAAAAGCATCAAAATCTTCCATTTTATAGGATTGTGAGTATAAGTTTTCATTAATTCTATTGTTTCTCGCACAAAGAAACAAGGGGTAATGTGTGTGAATACTCTAAGCCCTTGTTTTAGTAAAATATAATGTTTGGGTAAAGTGAGTCTGGAATGTGTTATGTCTTGGAAAAAATATCAGGGATTGTGGTGTAGTTGTTGGGACACCAAAAGAATAATTCTCATTCAGGGGGTTTCCAAAGCCTAACTACGAGGCTGAAGATTCCTCAATCACTTGAGATCCAACCATAGGTCTCGGAGAGAAGCTGGCTCATAGTCAGGGGAAATATCGGGGTTGTTTAAACCCTTGTACAATGTCCGATCATCAGTATGAAAGATAAGAAGATTTTAAACCTCTGGTGTCATCATATTTCTTATGTTGTTCCCATTCGGTGGAAATATGTGGAGGGTCTTTTACCCATGTCATTACACAATGTTATTCCCTCCCCCTTTGGTTTCTATTGAGTCTTTAGAGAATGGTAGGAAATTTGGCTAGATAGGTTGAGTATATAGTTTTCACATGGTTAGTTGTAACTGTGCCCCCAGAAAAAATAACCATGTAGATATAAGGATCCACACAGTTATTGCACAATTTCCCAAACTGTGCAGACTAACCGTGCGGCCGTCCCAACTCCTTAATTTTGGGTCTTTTCATGTCGGCCCACATTGGTTGGTTAAGATGGTTGGTTCTTATGGTGGGGATACCAACCATGGATATCATGGATATTATTTTGGAAATTTCTAATGGATGTATATCGCTTGTAATAGGGATTCTGTTCGGGCCTCCCCTTTTAGTGTCCTGATTCTTTCTCGGGAAAAAATTTATTTTGACTCTTATAATGGCGATCCCATTTGTGTCTCTTCATATGAGTAACTCAGATTTTTCCATGGTATTGTTTTGGAAGTAGGTATTATAATTTATAGATATCTTACTAACTAAATCTTCTTTGGGTAAACATTGATATTGGAGAGTTCCCAATGGTTTAGTTATAGTAGGGTAAGTGTAACCTTCTTCGATGTTGTTGTTTGTTTGGGTAAATTGATTGAGTATTTTTCAGATTGTGTTTCATTTTTTTTAATTTGGGATAAAGCATGAATGTGCTAGATTGTTATAGGAAAGTGGTGGATGTTTTGTTTGTGAGAGTATTCCTTCCTTCATTGATCACTGGAGGTGTTTTGGCCTTTGGGGTAGAAACCTGACAAGGGAGTACCTCTTGTTTCTCAGTTGGGTATGGTTGTTGCTTTGACCATTCTATGACTTCTCGGGGACGAAAGTTTTTATTGTGGGGAGAATTTTCACATATATAGATGATTTTAAATGTTTTTTTACTTTAATTCCCATCATTTCTTTGTTTTGGGGGTTTCCCATGCTTTTATGGAGGAATTTGGGAGTTTTCATGAATTGGGCCAAACTGTGACACCAATTCTAGATTTGAATGTAAATTTTGTATCATTTATATCTTCTTCATTTTTCAACATTATTCATCCATTTAAATTCCTAAATTTCCTCCCATGAACTGTTAACACCATCATGTATATTTGGATACTTTAGATATCCATAACCATGGTGTATTTGTGTTTTTATTTAAGGGAATGGGCCTACCCAGATCCCCATTTCAAGTTTTAAAAATCAATTTTATTTATTTAATAAATTACTCAATTTTAACTATTTTTTGGTGATTCCAAGTGTCACCTAATACCACTGAACCCAACCGCACACCCATCCAATTTTCCTATCTTTAGAGCTCGTTTCCATCGTGATTCGATGCAGATCTTCATCGGGTTTCTCAAATCATCTGAATTTGAAGAGGTAAGTTCTTCCCTTCTATAACTCTTTCAATTATTTCTATATTTCCTCTATTCATGTTCTTAATTCGACCGTTCCTCATCACCTTCAAACCTAAAATCCATTGTATCCCTCCATGTTTCTAAAAACCACTTTTTAACCCCATTTTGAAGGGGTATTTGGTAGTGGAACTTCAAAGAATCTCAAGTAAGTTTCTATGCTTCTTATTCCCCCCCCTTTCCAAGAATTTTCATTCGATTTCCTTGAAGTTGAAAATGACAAGGGGGTAGGGTTTCGATCCTAGGGTTTAACCTTTTTTTATTGGTTAATTATTGTGGTTCTAGGTTCGATATAAGTCCCTCATGGTGTGGCGGTGGTGCGACTTGATTTTCACATGATGATTCAAGGGTTTCATTTGATTTGGTAGGTGATTACATTGTTGATGCATATCTTTGTGTCTTATCATGCAGTATTTATCATATTTTCATGTTCATATCATTTTATTATTGAGGAAAAAAATTATTCTAATGATGTTTCTATTTTAATTAAATTTTAAATGCCAATTTGGTGTGAAATTGGGTGTTTTCCAAAGAAATGTTTTACTTCTTTATTTGGGGATTCCATATAAATACTTAGTTGTTTTTATTGACCTATAATAAGGCTGAAAATACAGTTTGGAATGTTAATACCCTATGGATTTAGCTGCAAAAATGGGTTTTAATTGTGTTTGTAACGAAAGTGAAGTTTTGGTTCCACTTTTGTGTTAAAATGAAGGTTTTACATAGTTATCACTACTATTTTATCATGGGGATGCCCTAAAATTTATTTTTTATTTTAATTGAAATGTATTTGGATTTTTTTACTATTTTGGTAACTTACATGTGTGAAAATAGTGTACAAGTGGGGTTCTTAAGGGGTTTTGTGTGCAAAACAACATAGGATTTTGAGAAATTGTTCTATTAAAAATCAAAGAGATTTTTGAGTGTTTTTAGTGGTATAAAATGCGATAGATACTGTATTTGGTGTATTTGACCATTATTGGTGATTTAAATTAAAATATATATGTGTTAAATGTTGAGATTTGTTTATCACAAAGGGGGATTCCCGAGTACCTATGTGGGGCAGATGTGTACCAGTACGGCTAGTGGACCAGATGGGTTTTGTCCCAGTTCCAGTGAGCATTTGGATAAATACAAATCTAACATAACTATATGGATAATGATTGTGGAACACTAGGTGATGGGTATGTTCCCTACTAGTGGGTCATGCACGAGAATGGATTTTACTATGGTTACTTGACACTGAGGTAAGAGGTATATGGGGCCCGAGACTATCTAGTGCCTAGGGGTGTTCCCGATTTTTTCTCTCATTGTATTTTTGGTATTTTTCCCTTGTCATGAGGGGTTTTTTAGATGTACTTTACAGTATATAACATTTATATTTAAATGTTTTAACATTATGAAAAATGCAGTTTGAAAACTATTTTCAATTGAAAGTTTCATTTCTTGGAAGTTATCACTTCTTTTCATTGCATATTAAATCTGCTTGCTTTTCACAATGTATTGCATGCTATTTGGAATCATTGGGTGTTATCCTACTAGTCATTGGATCACACTCTACTTACACCCTTGGGTGTAAGTAGACTTAGTTATTTTTGTTGTAGCAGGTTGGGTATAGTTTTTAGTTCCAGTGGTTCGGGTTTCTAGCAGGTCCTTAGTGGTGAAGTCTTGTGGAAATGGCTTGAGGGCGGTGCCCCTTGCCATGACAATTCTTGGGATGTTTCATTTTGGTTTTGTAACCTTTTTATAGTTGTTCTGAGATGTTTCAAAATATGTAATTCATTTCTGATTTTTTGTAAAGGATTGTTTGGTTTGAAAAATCCAGATTCATTTTATTAGATTCTCTTGTTGTTTTATGTTTATAAACTCGGGTAAATAATTCCCAATTATCATTTTATGATACCCGAGAACTTGTGACTGAACGTGGGGATCGGGAATGCCCTTCAGGCCTTGTCACAATCTGGATTTGGTGCCGGTATAGGTGGAGACCAGATTCAGTTCGTGACAATTCATTACACAAAAAGTCATCAATAAGAACTCATAGTGTATATATTAACATCGGAAAACCAGATTCAGACTATCATCCTCACAAACATTCAACTGCTGGAAACCAGACATGGGATTGATATTTGAGAACCATCTCATACCTCACATGAGATCAAATAGGTTTCCAATCCTTTGAAAGGGGTAATTTTTATTTATTTTGAACTTGTTCCAGAAATGATATTATACAAAAATCCATAAGCTCCTATCCACATGTTTCATGAACAACATTGGAACTGACTAGAGGGACACAATGGGTGTGATAAAAACCTTATCTCTAAGGACCTAAAACTATAACCATATCTACGAGAGCTCAGTAGGGGTGATATGATATGTTGAAGAATATATCAAAGCATACCCAGGGTGAATGCTGATTTAAAACTCTCTCTCCCTCCTTAAAGGTAGTCCTAGAACATCCTATAAAAATACATTCATAAAATCCTCCACAACTGAAGTAATATAGATTCCTAATGTTCCTGTTGTGCTCAGGGATACAATAATTAACTAATGGGTGATGGTTTGAATCCTACTTCTTGAAAACATCACACATCTTTCCATGAGATATACCTCACCCAAAACTGTGAATCTCATCCCATCAATGTGAATGAATCTGACTCGTGTGTGGTGAAATTTAATCTGGGCTAGGACTATAGACAACCAATCCATTCCCCAGATAAAATCATAAGGTCTAATTATTATAAAAAAATTCCCCATGACAAAATCCCTCAACCAACAGATAGATCACACTGTCAGTAGATAATATGTATTGGAGAATAATTCCTTGAATGAAGCTCACTACAAATATTTTGGGCTAAAGCCTCAACTGAGAGCCCTAGCTCTCAAAACATGACTAAAAATATGAAGGAATGACCCACACTAATGTCTACTAATATTAAATAAATAGTATGCTAAATATATATCATACCAATAGTCATATCGTGAGTTGTTAACTCATATGGATCCATAGCCTGTAGCTACCCATGACCCCAAACACCAACTCTCTGATCCTAGAATGGGCTTCCTGGTGGCAGTGGTGGTTCAAGTAGCTAGTAACATCATCCACCACCCCAAAAGCGTCCACCTAGATCCCCACCTAGTTTTTTTAGCTTTTCATCCCTGGGTGTTTCCCTACCCTTTCTTGGGAAATCCATGATTACAGCGATTCCATTACTTTGGTGGTCCATTAGCTATCGGCCTACCTTCCCCGGCACGTTGGGTTAGAAAATAACATTCCATATGACATTGACCATCAAATTCATAGAACCTCCCCTCTCCAAGATTTCCTTGACATCTTTACAATCCCTATTCTATAGAACTACATGTTTGAGTCTGGTCATGTGAGGTCTCCTACACCAAGACCCTATCGAATTTTACCTGCAAGTTGGTTTAAGTTACTCATCCCCATAATGACCACTATTATCTATAGCTACCATTAATCACTCTGATATGAATATCTTCATCGCCATATTCTTCTCCAATACCATCACATAAGTGGTAATTCATTGGGGTACTATCATGCCCCGAAACTTTGAATAGATTTTATTTCCTAATTTGTGTTCTATTTCATTTTATACTCAACCAAACTATATCCTTTAATTAATGAAATTAGTATAATTAAATGAGACAGTTGGGTTTCGATTGTTATATGACTATTGTTCAATATTATTGTTGTATACTATAGTCTTTTCATTGAAATTATTGTTTATAAATACAACTGATCTTGGATAATACAGAAAGAAGAGTCGATGGCCTCATCTAGTAGACTCGGGCCATACAAAGCCCATCTATCTGTGCTTGGGAAGGAAGTATCATCTCTATGCTTTGCTCTGGACCAAGTCCATGTTGAGCTTCAACATGTGAATCTTGAATGGAATCATCTAAGAAAAAATTTCAAGATGATAGAAATCACCACTCGGGCAATGTTGTTCAAGCCTCCCCAAGAATCTATCACCATAGCACACCTTACACTTAGGTCCTATATAGGTCTTATAAGGGTCTATGTAATGAGACCTTAGTTAGGTTGGGTAATCATTTTATATAAATAAAATTATTACTTATTATTATGTCAAATTTGTGAATTGCAAATGTTTAGATAAATGTAGGATGAAGTTCCATATTATTGATGAATTTTCAAAAAATGGGTATTTTAAAATTTTTTTGTAAACATTAAATAATTAATAATGTTAAATGATTTTTAAAAAATGGCCATCTATAATTGTAAACAGTAAGAATTTTAGAGTTTAATAAGATCAACATCATTTTTGGTCAATCATAAAGTATGAATAGTAATATACCCTTATTAATAGTAATGAAAAGTAATGAATGGTAAGTCATCCAAAAATATAGAAACATCACCCATGAATGTATAAATATAATTTAATCATCTTTAAAGTGAAAAAATGGTCATAATATAAGTATTGGTATTTTTGTATGTCATAAATATTTTAATTACAATTTTATAATTAATATAATAATTTAAAATAAAAATTTATTTTCACAAAATGTAATCATAAACTGTTACTTTATTGTCTTATTGTTATAAAATAATTTTATGGGACCTTGATTACTTTTTCAAGGCGTTACAAAATAAGTTATAGTTTTAGAGTTGTTTTTTTGAATAAATAAATATTTTATCTAAAAATTATATTAAAATTATTTAGAAAATTATTTCCATAAAATGGAGCTCATTATTTAATTTATATCATCAATTTTAGGTTTGGGTGAATTTTTGGGATTTTTCTGAAAAATTTGAATTTTCAGGGAATAGTAAAAATATTGTTTTGATTTTCAGGTGTTAAATGAAATCATTTATGATTTAACAATGATGTAATAAATCGGTTCAACTTTTGAATAGTAATATATGTTTGAGGTGTCCCATGTGGCTAATACCCTGGGAAAATACCATGGTCATGCCCATGGTTATGCAAATACCACCGATGAGGTGTCCTGTGGAAATTAATTAAATATTCCCTTACTTTTCCAATAAATACCAAGCCATTGCCTCATTAATTTCATTCCAAATTCCTCTTTAATTAAGATAAGGTCTTTTTAAATCCCAATGAGTCCTCCCAAGGTGCCCTCAAACCCTTCAAGGTCCCAACCTTCGAGCTTTCGACGATACTCTTCAGTGTAAGGGAACCTTTCACCCTGGTATTTTTAGCCATGATTTCCTTTATGTTATGTCTTCCAGTTTCCATATTTTGATGTGGGAGTATGTTCTTATATATTCATTTTACTATCTATTTCATTTTCAAATGATGAGAGACCCTTTACACTCTCATCAACTTATTTTTTCTGAATAATAAGAGGCACCATTAGGCAACTGAATTTTCATAAAAGAAATTGCATTTTCTCTTTTCATTCATGTTTCCTTTTCATGTGATGTGTAATTACACACCCTGATATTATTTCTTTTTATTTTGTACCTCAAATATAAATTATTCATTTATTTATGCTATACCATTGTCCCCACTCCTATTATTGTTTTCTGAAACCATGTTATATCGCCGTTATGCTGCAGAAAATTTGTCTCAAAATATATCTATCTTTTTCTCATGAAATTCTCTTATTTTATTTATCAGAATACCCATATATATTTTCATTTCTATAGATATTAATGAAGACCTAAAATTTTCCTATTTTATTCTGTAATCGAAATACATGAAACCCTCTTTCCTTTTTCAAAGGGTTATAAAAGACATAACGATCATGTTTTTAAGAACTTTTAAAACGTCACGATTTGAAGTGAAATCCATTACTTTTACACTCTATGGGTTATTTGTGAATTTTTTGATTATGATATATGTATCTCACATGAATATAATTACATTTTAATGGTTCTCTATGATAGAGCCCCAATGTATTGGGTAAATAATTCAATCTCTATAGATAACAAGTTTCACGATACCTTGGTGAATAACCTTGGTAAATTTTGTGACACCTTGGGGATGAACCTTGGTGATATGTTCATGAATGTATAAATTAACTATTGTATCCACATATTCATGTTATGGATCAAATTATATTAATTATAATATGATATTAATTCCATTTCACATGTCTTTATGTTTTTTATCATGTTCTTATTGATTTCAAAAGTAAACGGATTCCCTTACTTTCCTTGCTGGGCCTTCTGCTCACCCTTTCCTTTAATGTATGTCTCCAGGTTATTAGATGTAATAATTTTACTTAGTATGAACTTATTATGAATCCATACAAGTGTATTAGAGGTATGTTTTATGTTTTCATGTTTTATGTTCTTGATTTCTAAGACACTAGACTTTAAATATCTTCTGTTTGTAAAATGTAATGAAAAGTTATGAAATAAAAGGCATGATGACATATTTGGTATCAAAGGATAGTTTAGTTATTTATTGATTTTTTTCTATAAAAACATTAGGAAGAACATTATAGAAAAGATTAAATATATGAATACCTCTTGGTATTTTGGTGAGTATTGGGTAACTGGTTTATCAAGAAAATACATTCATGTCTGGATATGAGCAGTTAGAGACAACACTGGCACAGATATACCTAAGATGAAAACTCTGACAAGGAGTTTCGGGCATGACCTTGGGTATCATGGTATACAACAATGGGCCTTGCTGTACTATTTGTTACGACACTCCTAAGGGATATTTTTGGTTAATCATAAGGTTTTTATGAATCATTATGAAGGATTTATAGAGAAATGTAGTTGTTTAAAAATGAAGTTTTAAGACATAATATCCATTATAGTTAAAAGATTCATAAATGAAATACAAGTCTCAATAAGGAATTATTCTTCTATAAAATGACGGTAAATATGAGGAACCTTAGAAATGGTGACCACAATGGACTATGTGCTGACGACCATCTAATGGAAGCTGGAATGAAAACTTTCATGTGAATGATAAAACAACTGACTCAAGTGATGGGAAATAAATTGAATAAAGCTGAGAGAATGATCACAACATGAAGGGAAAAACTTTTTGTTTAATATTTTATCTATCAACAACCACCAACCTTTAGTAGATCTACTGACCCACTAATTGTTGAATAGTGGATCAGCCTTATTGAGATGATCTTTTCTTTTCTCCATTGTTCTGAACCAGAGAAGGTTACCCTGTCAATCTATTGATTATATGTAGAATCTGATTAGTTGTGGGAACTAATTAAAAACAGGAGGCCAAGATTGGAGGATGAATCTATGGAGTGTGAAGAGCTCAGAGGGATCTTCTTCAGCAATTATTTCCCTCGATTGATGAGAACAAGAATGGAGAAGGATTTTTTCGGGCTGAAGCAGATGGAGAATGAATCTGTGGGAAGCTATGAGATGAACATCATAAGGATTTCACGTTACACCTCTAGCTTTGTCATGGATCCAAATGGTATGTTTTATTGATTCTTTAGTGGACTGAGACCTCATTAGTAGAAGAATCTTTCAAACAGAGATTATGATAGCTATGAGGAGATCATGCGAAGTGCAATGAAAGTTGAACTAGAGTTTGGTGAGGGGCAATGGTCACAAAAATCCAATGACGTGAAAAGATCAACGAATCCATGCTTATGGAGGAGCATTTATCAAGGAATTGGAGGCAAGAAAGTTCAGTGTCCCATGTGTAATAAATATGGGAAGAATCTTTCGGGGAATTGCCAGCTCAGGAGCAGGAAATGCTACAAGTGTGGAATAGATGGCTATATCGCACGGAATTGTCATAGTGAGGTGAAGCCCCAACTTCCCAACACTAATTTAAAGGGGAATATTGTGTAGGTACTACCTGATGTCTAATTCTATAACTGTGGACAACTTGGGAACTTATCCAATCACTGTCCAAATCTGAGGGCACTGGAGGGGAATCACCATCATCCCTAGCATAGGCCAAGGGAGAAAGGTCATGATTTTACAATCACTATGGCTAAAGTTGAAGAGCCAAATGATTTTGTGGAATGTACTTCTATTGTTCTCTCAAAGATAGAAAGTACTTTGTTGGATTCTGCTTCTACAAATTCCTTTACTTCCTCCATGTTTGCAAAGAATTTAAGAATCAACCCCTGATTTTCTAAAAGCAGAGTTATCAGTCAAGACTCTTGGTGGGATTATCCAAGCATCTTCAGTGTTTAGAAACTATAGAATTTACTTTAGAGAGAAAAATCTTATTTCAATTCTATTAGTTATTCCCATGGTGGAATTTGACATTATACTAAGGATGGACTGGATCTCATAGTATAATGCTAATATCAAATGCCGATGCAAGGATATCTAAGTAGTATTGAATGGAAAAATTATAGTTATTTTTCAAGGAGAGATATTTCAACTGATCTTTTCCTAGAAGAACCTCCTATATCCTTCATTATGGAGTAGAATAGTAAAGAAGAAGAATGAAATGATAGTTTGAGGAAATAAAATGTTTCCATCATCCAGGAATACATTGTTGTATTTCCTAAGAAGATACCTAGACCTCCCCCAAAAATAAAGGTAGAGTTCTCTAATGAAGTCATACCTGGATCACATCTGATATCAAAGATCCCGTATAGAGCGGAAAATATAGGGATGGAGGAGTTAAAGAAAAAACTCCAAGATTTTTTGGAGAATGGGTTTATTCGACCAATTTTGTCCCTTTGGGGAGCACCTGTTCTCATTGTAAATAATAAGGATGGATTGATGCGGCTATGCATTGATTATTAAGAACTGAACTGGATAACAGTGAAGAAAAAATACCCTCTTCCCATAATTGATGACATATTTGACCATATTTGTGGGTCTCAATTCTTCTCTAGGATTGATCTTCGATCTGGTTATCATCAATTGAGGGTGAAGAAAGAAGATATAATGAAATCTGCCTTCCGATAAAGATATGAGCATTATGAGTTTGTTGTTATGCCCTATAGACTAACTAATGCACCTACTATTTTTATGGATTTGATAAATAGAGTCTTTAAGGACTACCTTGATAACTTTTTGGTGGTTTTTATTGATAATGTTCTGATATATTTTAGAAGTTGCGAGGAGCATGAGGATCTCTAAGGGGTATTTTTAAACTTTATAGAAGGAAAGGATTTTTAGGAAGTTTATAAAATGTAAATTTTGGTTTTAGAAAGTTTCTTTCTTAGGGAACATTGTTACCAATGAAGGATTCATATTTGACCCTACAAAGGCAAAATTTGTAGAGGAGTGGCCTTAGCCTGGAACAATAACAGAGATTCGTAGTTTCCTTGGATTAGTGGGATATTATAGAAGTTTTTTGAAAAAAAAATCATGACATTCTAATCCATTAACCATGTTAACTCGAAAATGGGTCAACTTCATCTAGACAAATGATTGTGTGGAATGTTACTAAAAGCTGAAGAAGAGATTGGTTACTGCACCCGTGTTAACTCTACCCTCAATTGTGGAGGTATTCGTTATTTTTAGTGATTCATCTATGAAGGGTTTGGGTGGGTCCTTAGGAAAAATTAAAAATTCATTGCTTATGAATCTTGACATTTGAAGAATCATGAGTAGAACTATACTACGCATGATCTGAAGCTGGTTGCAGTCATTTTTTCTCTAAAGATATAGAGGCACTATCTTTATGGGGAGAAATGTGATATATACACAGACCATCAAAGTTTGATGTATATTTTCACACAAAAGGATTTGAACATGATATAGGAGAGATGGTTTTATTTATCAATGACTATGATTGTTCAATTAATTATCATCTCGGAAGATCAAACAAATTTGTCGATGCATTAAGCATGAAAGACCTAGTTGTTCATTCCATGATGAGGATTCAAAGAGATCCTTTGATCAGTGACCTAGTAAAGAAGGACATGGGAATTATAAGGGAAGGGAAATCATCATCCTTAACCCAAATGAATTCTCAACCATGATTACTATAGAAGATCAATAATTCTCATAAAGATGATCATTTATTAAAGAAAGATTTTGAGGCTGTGAAAGATGGGATGTTTACTGATTTCAATATTGATCAAAAGGTGTACTGAAATTTCGTACAATACATTGTGTTCCACATATTCTGGAAATAAAGAAGGCGATGATGGATGAAGCTCATAGCTATACATTCTCTATACATTCTAGAAGAAAAAAAATGTATAGGTACCTTTATAACCATTATTGGTGGGATAATATGAAAAGGGATATTGGTGACTACATTTCAAGGTGCCTGGTATGTCAGCAAGTGAAGGTAGAGAGACAACTTCCTAAAGGGGTATTGCAACCACTACCCATACCAGCATGGAAGATGTACAATATCACCATGGAATTCGTCAATGATCCTCTGAGAACTTCCAAAGGAAACAATGCGATATGGGTTACTCTGGACTATCTCACCAAGACTGCCCATTTTATCTCCATTTGGGACGATTTCTCTCTTGATCAAATTTCCATGATTTACGTGAATGAAGTGGTAAGGCAGAAAATAGTTCCCTTACTATCGTGATCCAAGGATCACATCAAAATTCTGGAGATGCCTTCAACATTCTCCGATCATTGAATTGAATTTCAGTATGTCCTATCACTCCCAAACTGATGGAAAATCTAAAAGGACTATTCAAAAACTCAATGAAATACTGAAAAAAATAATCAATAGAATTTAAATGTGGATGGGATCAACATCTCCCTTTAGTTGATTTCTTTTACAATAAACCCTTCCACGCAACCATGAAAATGGCACCCTATGATGATTTATATTGTAAGTGATGTAGAAGTCCAAATTGTTGGAATTAAGCTGGTGAGAGAAAGCTTATTGGGCCAGATCTTGTGCAAGAGATGATATAAAAGGTCCACGCCATCCTGCAACACATTAAAGCTACTCAATGTCGACAAAAGGGCTATGCTGACAACCATCGAATGGACTTGGAGTTTGATGTTGTTGACATATTATTTCTTCGAATTTCACCTTGGAAGAGAGTAGTGAGGGTTGGGAAGAAAGGGAAGCTCATCCCTAGGCACATTGGCTCTTATGAAATCCTTGATCGCATAAGAGCATTGGCCTATCCGCAACACTTTATCAAAATATAGCACCAGTTCGTGATGTCTTCCATGTATCCCTCTTGTAGAATTACATACCTGACCCTTAATATTTACTACATCTAGAGGTGGTATGAATGGAACATGACATCTCTTATGAGAAGCAACCGGTGGAGATCTTGGATCGTAGAGACAAGGTTCTACTCAATAAGATTACCCACCTTGTTAAGGTGTTGTAGAGGAACCAAAAATGCGAAGAAGCTATGTGGGAACCAAAGGAGTCTATAATGAAGTAGTACCAACACCTTTTATCTTATAAGGGTATGAGTTAAAATTCCCCGGACCAAATCTCTTAAGGGGGAAGAATGTGATGCCCCAAACTTTTGAATATTACTTGTTTCCTAATTTGGGTTCAATTTCATTTTATACTCCACAAACTATATCCTTTAATTAATTAACTGAGTATAATTAAATGAGACCATTGGGTTTCGACTGTTATATGACCGTTGGAAACTAAACTCTTTACTTTTCAATTATTTTTTATAAATACAAGTGATCTTGGTTAATACAGAACCAAGAGTCGATGGCCTCATCCAGTAAACATGGAATATACGAATCCCATCTATCAGAGCTTGGGAAAGAGGTATCATCTATGGGATTTTATTTGGACCAAGCCCAAGCTGAGCTTCAACATGTGAAGCTCGAACGGAATCACCTGAGAAAGAAGTTCAAGATGATAGAAATCACCACTCGGGAAATGTTTTTCGAGCTACCCCATGATTCAATCCCCATAGCACACCTTACACTTAGGTCCTATGCAGGTGTTATGAGGGGATAAGTAAGGAAACCTTAGTTACGTTGGTTAATCCTTTTGTATAAATAAAATTGTTATTTCTTATTATGTCAAATTTTGGAATTTAAAATTCCCAGATAAATGTAGGATGAAGTTTCATATTATTGATGAATTTTGGGAAAAAGGGTATTAAAAATATTTTTATGAACATTAAATAATTAATAATGTGAAATGATTTTCAAAAATGGTCTTATACAATTGTTACCTTTAATAAATTTAGACTCTAATAGGATCAACATAATTTTTAGTGAATAGTAAAGTATGAATATTAATATACCCTTATTAATAGTAAAGGATATTAATGAACTGTAAATCGACCAAAAAATAGAAACTTCACCCATGAATGTATAAATATAATTTAGACATCGTAAAAGTGTAATATGGGAAAAATATTTGTACTGGTATTTTTGTATGTCAAAAATATTTTAATTAAAATTTAATAATTAATTTAATAATTTAAAATAAAAATATATTTTTATAAAATGAAATCATGAATTTTTACTTTATTCTCTTATGGTTATATGATAATTTTATGGGACTTTGATTATGTTCTCAAGGAGTAACAAAATAAGTTATAGTTTTAGAGTTGTTTTTTAATAAATAATGATCTTATTTAAAAATTAAAATTAAAATATTTATAAAAATATTTTCATAAAATGGAGTTCATTTTTGATTTCAAAGAATCGATATTAGGTTTGGGTGAGTTTTTGGTATTTTTCTGAAACAGTTGAGCTTTCAGTGAATAGTAGAAATAATGTTTTTAGTTTCGGGTGTTTAATGGAATCCTTGATGATATAATCATGATGTAATAAATTTGGTCAACTTGGGAATAGTAATATATGTTATGAGGTGTCTCATGTGTCTAATACCATGGTAAAGCCCATGGTTCTGCAAATACCACCAATGTGGTGTCCCTCGGAAATTAATTAATTATTCCCCTACATTTTCTGTAAATACCAAGACATTACCTCACTTTTCCTATAAATACAAAGACATTCCCTCATTAATTTCATTCCAAAATCCTCGTCAATGAAGACCTGGTCCTTTTACCTCCCACAGAGTCCTCTCAAGGTTCCCTAAAGCCCCCCCAAGCTCCCAAACTTCGAGCTTTTGAGGATACTCTTCAAGGTAAGGGAACCTTTCACCCTCCTCTTTTTAGTGATAATTTTCTTTATGTTATGTCTTCGAGTTTCCATATTCTTATATGGGGGTATGTTATTATATATTATTATTACCATCGATTTTATGTCCATATTTTGTGAGACCTTTTTCTAGCTCTCATCAACTTATTTTTTATGAATTATAAGTGACATCGTTAGGCTGCCGAATTCTCTTAAATGAGATCACATTTTCTAGTTTCTTTCATGTTTCCTTTTCATGTGGTGCTTCATTCCACACCATGATATTATTTATTTTTATTAGTTACCTCTACTCTAAATTATTCATTTATTTATGGGAGACCCTTATCCCTCTATCATTTTATTGTTTTCTAAAACCATGTTATATAACAATTATGCTGTAGAAATTTTGTCTCAAAATATTTCTCTCTTTTTCTCAAGAAATTATCCTATTTTATTTATCTAAATACCCAAATATATTTTCATTTCAATAGGTATTAAAAAAGATAAAAGATTTATCTATTTTATTCTGGAATCGACATACATGAAACCCTCCTTCCTTTTCCAAGGGTTATAAAAGACATAACAATCATGTTTCTAAGAACATTTAAAATTTAATGATTTTAAAGTGAAACCCATTAATTTTACTCTCTATGGGTTATTTATGAAATGTTATATTATTATCTATGTGGATCACATTAATATAAACACATATTAGGGTTCCTCCCTAATAGCACTCCAATGCATTGGGTAATGAATTTAATCTCTAGAGATTACAAGTTTCACGATACCTTAGTGAATAAACTTGGTAATTTTTATTACACATTGGGGATGAACCTTGGTGATATGTTCATGAATTTATTAATTAAATGTTTTATCCACATATTCATGTTATTTTTCATGTTATTTTCATTATGATATGCATATACTAATTTTTCATATGTCTTTATGTTTTTTTTATCAAGTTCTTATTGATTTCCAAAGTAAACTGATTCCCTTTAATTTCTTATCGGGCCTTCTGATCACCCTTTCCTTTGATGTATTTCTCCAAGTTATGAGATGAAATAATTGTAATTAGGAAGAAATTATGATGAATCCATACATGTGGATTATAATAATGTTTTACTTTTTCAAGTTTTATGTTCTTGATTTCCAAGACATTAGAATTTAAAGATACTCTATTTGTAAAATGTAATGAAATGTTATATAATAAAAGGTGGGATACAATAGGTACCACACTGGAATATATGCCTCTCTAAAGATTGTGCTCATAAATTTCTGACTATAAGCTGCTACCCCAAATCATATTGAGGGAGTATTTTATGTTTTCAGTAATCCTTGATTAATACTCAGAAAATATCATCCCTCCATATTGCGTCTATAGATCATCCTAAATCTTATCTATGCACAAGAATGAGTGGTAATACTCCTCTTGAAAAAAAATACTGAAATTCATTACATGATAATGTCAACTCATCATGCATATATGTGACTAGACTGCACCAGCACCCAACTTATCCATGGAAAATGTTGGCTTCCAACAAAACCACCTCATCATTCAGTGTTCAAATAAGTCTGAAAACTCATATCACCAACACTTTCAAATCCTCAGTCAACTAGATATTTGGATAACTTTAGAACCTTAGTGTCCTCTGGAGCTGGAACTCTCCGAGTTTTCTATGCATGAGTGCATCCTTAGCTTACTTTGCTGGTACTACCAACTACTCAATAGGTGTTGGGGTTACAACTTGTATTCATAAAGGAATGATCTCATTTTATTTCCCTTAAACTGCGGTCTCATCACTCATTGGATCTTCATCATAATCTTGAATCAGTAACTTGGATGGTTGTCTTCATTGAGTAATCCTTAAAATTAAATCTATACACACCATAATATGATTGGAATATATATATATGGGGACCTGAATCAAGAAGAATATTCAAAATAATCAAAACTATATGATTAATGTACCAATGTTTCTTGTAACCAATGTATCAGTGTGTCAATATGACAAAAAAGTGGTCAGAGTAATGATGTATGGATACATTGGTCGTTGCACCAATCAGGGGCTCCTTGGCTTGAAAGCTACACCCAATATACATTGACATTGTTTCCCTGATTCCCAATCAAATCCTCATAAAGGGAAAACTCCAAACAAAATCCCAATTAATGAGGCACCTCGAATACCTATCTATCATGACCCAACACAATGGGTCCCGACAGGATGGCAGAGAATCGAGCAATAACGTCCCCAAGCCAGCCTTTATAGGTTAGGGGCTAGAGGCAAGCACAAAAAAGATTAACTAATATGGGAGGCCTTTACCTATTGTACAAGTATTCATGATTCTAACCATATCCATGAAGTAGCGTCGATGAATAAATATAAAAGATACTAACATCTAGAGTAACAACCATGTATGTAACACCCTCTGGGGAATATAAGAGTACGATGGCATAATTTGAAATGTAATGCCTAACCGAAAAGATTTCCCAACCTAAAAACTAATGGAAATGTAAATATGAGATAGACCATACCCATATCTCCATGCCCTGAACAACATAAATTGTCAAATGCACCAGGGTTTCCCATATGCTCCTTGGAAATCACCGCTGACCTATCCATCATCTGTATTAGACACAACACGTATAGGTAAAGCCCATGCCGAGGTGAGTATATACATACCCAGTAGGACAACCTAAAAGATAAGAGGTGAAATTTAAGACAATGATCCAACTATAAATATCAACCCATAGTAAGAGAGAAACTAAATCCAACAACAAGGACACATATATATTCTCATAAATGAATCTCTGATGAGAGAAAAATGGGATCTCAATGTCACAACCCAGCATAGGAAAAGACTATTCCAACAGTTCCAATAGGTTCATAAATGATTCCTATTTTCTCATTTGTGTTCCCATATATGTAACCATTTCGAGGGCCCAAAACTCATCACCATGTTTTACAGTCGATGGGGAACAATATTCAAGGATAGGACCCATGACCTAGTGCATAAGGGGGTTCCACATAACGTAACGATTACTCACACCCTAGTACAATATGGGGTTCCACTCAGAAGGTAGAGGACCCATACCCTATTCATTAAATGGGAAAAACATAGTATATAGAGGACATAAACCCTACTATATTAGGAGGTACCACTCAGTAGATAGTGGTCCTTCACTTTTGTCCATTGGGGGGTACCACTCATTAGATAGAGGACTCACACCCTAGTCCACCAGGGGTAAAACATAGTAGATAGAGGACTTTCAACCTTGTCCATTAGGGGGTACAACATAGTTGGTAGAGAACCCACACTCTAGTGCGATAGGGTGTACAACTCAGCAGATAGAGTACATGCAGCCAAGTCTTTCAAGGGGTACCACTCAGTAGATAAAGGACATGCACCCTAGTATGTCAATGGGTATCGCTCTAAGTAACTTTAATGACCACTATTAACATCGAGTATCACCTAATAAAGAATCTCACTCATTACATCTCACATTATATCTCAAAATCCACTATTAATTCCACCATTTCATTCCACATGAAAGAACTGAAGATATGCTACTTACATGCCCAAATCTGAGTCCAAATAACGTAAATGTGAAATGTAAAAACATCCTTAAAAATAGATACATGACTTATATGGGGCCCACATGGAATTAGGTCCCACTATACTTCTTGTTCATGTACTCTCCAAGACAAGGATCTATGGCCATTTATCCCAACACATCATGCAAGGTGGTTGCACACCATGCCTCAGCCACCTGAGGTCAAGCCGTGTTCTTCTAATTTTTCCCATGTCTTTTGGGTTGTGTCAATGTACGCTATTCATTTTCTCGGGCATACCGATGTCCATGTACTCCCAAAGTACACACCAGTTTTCTATCATTGTGTCACACAATATGTAGGTGTCCCACATGTTGTGTGATAATTAACTCACCCAAAAACCATATCCAGCATAGTGGGGTCACTACACACCATGTGGAATTCAAACTACTTAGCGTGTAGTCATGTTTTTTTATAGAAACTCCAGATATAATTAATTCCACATATCCATGCCTTCTACCACGAATCCCATCGATTGACCACATGAAAATGGGGGAAATCTCCTCCGGTTGTGGATTTCGGCCCTCTATTGGCCCAAAATTGGTGTCCTGATCCTCCCATACTAAACCATTATCACACAAGGAACCTATTATATCCTCACTAGATTTTGAAATACATTGTGTAATCACCCGCAATTAGAAAATCATGTTGATCTACCCTCTAATAATCATACTGATCATCATATGCAAATCTACAACAAATATGTGGGTTTAATTGTGTCTGATCCTACCCATAAATTTCAAACCATAGACACAATGTCAAGTAGTGGAGATAATGAAGAACGAAGGGGTAAAAGCACATTAAGAAGGGTGAAATAGTTTTTTTACAATTGTTCTTGTACATTGACTTTATATTTGTCGAATAAAATGGTGACAAACATGGAACAATGAGGATAAATTGAATAAAAAGTCTAAATATGATACATAGGAACATGTAAAGTCTTGATTTATATGAATAATAATTAATATAGGTTTTATCATGATCAATATTTTAATAATATTGGCGGAATCCCTAAATTATGAGTCTTATCTCAATATTTGATTGATTGATGGTGAAGAGTACACTTACTAACAATGGGGGAAGATCTGTCACGTTTTTTGTGCCTCGATTCACCTGGATCCAAAATATTTTCATTATTTGATCTTGATTGACCAAAAAGGTTTAATAACCTCCACTAAATGATCCCATTTTTATTTGGATAACCTTATAGATTTTCCAAAATATGATATTTATAATGAAAATAATTAGTTAAAATAATTAATTAATTCACTTGACGTACTCATGAATTGTCCTCTAATCTGAATATCCCATTCTAAAAAATTTTAGGTCACACGTATTGTAAATACCATGCTTCATATTCAAATTTGGTCTTAAATTTCTGATTTGTGGCTCTTTTTAGTATATATTATGTTATCTATTAAAAACATGTTTGTTTGATATAAAATATATTTAATATTTATATAAAATTGATTCCCAAAACATTGGTCCACGACATCCTGCACCATCCTTGAACCTGGATCTGGAAATATTCCACAATATATTTTAATGTTTTACATAGTTAAATTAGGGGCTCTGTATAGAATTCATGGAATAATGAATGTGTTCAATGAATATTTCTAGTAACACTGATGAGGAACCTTTATATTCCCATAATTGGTCTAACAATGACATTGTTATTTGGTATTTGGAGATTATTTCCTTGTTTTTTTATTTCATGTCTGGATTGATTATCTTCTTCAAATTACAGTTTATTCGCATATTTTTGTATGTTCCATTTGATTTATTATTTTTTCCTTAGGCCCTATAATACTCGTTACATTATAATTTCAATTTGATTTTTGATTTTCACGATTACAATCAATGTCAGTGTTCACAATGGCCAATGATGAATACAATTTTAAGATTGTGAATTCGTTATGAATTCATTTTTTATTCTTTATTATCCTATATTAGGCCATTGATTTGAAATTCGATCCATTTTGTTTCATAATCATACCTCAAACACATATTTTTCGTCGATCGGTTATGGAGATGATGTTTTATGGGAGTAGTGTTGAATAAAGGTGGACCTCATGTGATAGATCAAGGACTAAACCCTCTATATATTACAGAAGTTGTAATAGTCCTCACATGGGTTGATGTGAATCATGAAATATAACCATCAGAGGTTGGAAATCACTCATTTAAGGAGTTTATGACAAGTTTAGGACCACAGATGGATATCTTATGGATATTTATGGAATAGTTAGCAGACACAACATGTATTTGTGAGAAAGAAGTAAATTTTATGAAATTACAAATTAAACACTGTGTATTTCAACGAAACACACTTCTTATAGTCTTCATGTTGCAGTGTATATGGTTTTAAGAAATGTTAAATTTGGGTCCACATGTAGTGTGACTCAAGATGAGATGATGTTATTTTTATATTGATTACATGCCTCTGAGCTCAATTGGTCCTACACACCATTTCCCTCTAACCACATATATTGTACCTGGTCTTTTAACATTCCATGTAGGGAAAACACACATATCAAGGAATGTACATTGAAGTACATACCATGTACCTTCAAAAGGAATGATATGTACTTTTGTCAATATTTTATAACACCCTTATATCTTTCCTTAATCATAGAATTGGGCCCATGAGTAGTCATTCCTAATTTAAATTCTATATAGGACGTGTTTGTGGACGTTGTTAAGATATCAATGATACAACCCAAGCTGGAGTGAGTGGTTATTTTATTTTGGTATGTTGCAAGGACATCGATACTTTGTGATCTCTAATGTAACATCAAGTTTGGTACCCCTTAAAATGTATATGTTAGGTTATGGGTTACCCACATCCATATTATAGATAGGGTCAGTACCCCCCCCCGCATTCCCACTTATGTCACTGGTATCCTATCTATTGAGTCACTACACACTCATCTAAGCTCCAAGAAAATAGGAGTCCTCCACTATGGTCGATACCCCCTCGACTATTACATTCCATTAGTGAGTAATGGGTCCCCTACAACATATCTAGTGATGTTATATTGATCCACTGGAATCCAAAAAATGACTCTTAGAGCAATAAGAAATATCAACATCCTTAGCTTCCTCTATGAATCAAGATCACCCTCTCTCTTTTTTTGAATTTATTTCTTTTATTAAAATATCTATTTGTTATGTATTTTTCTCCTATCCATGTCTTAGGGGTGGATATAACTACTTTATTCTACTACATCCCCCTTTTTTAAGGCAGTAAAATAAGTATGTATATTCTAACCCTACATAGTCTTTGTTAGCATGTGTAATGGCTTATTTAGATGATATTTAATTTAACAGTGACCTTCACAGGCCCACTGTTGGGGGGTCATAGTGGTTCCACATAATAAAAAGCACAATCAGTTGTCATATTTATAGTTTTTGACTAATATTATTCCTCATCATATATAGTTATGCTATGACTCCCATTATTTCTTGTTGGGAATGTATTTTTTCCCTCAAAACCACAGATAATTTTATATTTCTATACTCTGATTGTTATTAGTGATTGTTACATGAGTTTTTCCCCTCTTAGGTTATTAATGTTTCATTTATGATTCATTATTGTGACGTATTTGGAGGTTTGTATGTGTACCGATTCATTCAGATAATGCATTTTATTTTTGTGATACTTTTACTTGGTTCTAGTTTCAAGCCTCTGACCTATTAGAGGTGGGGTGTGGGAAACAAAATTATCATACCATTGATCCAGATGGGGCCCCAATTGTTCAGTTCATGATAGTTTTCTTTTACTGTGGATTTATCATAGGAATGGTTTTTAGAGTTATATATGTTGTGAGGATGGATTTGGGAACTAAGGGAAATAGGGTTAATGAGTCTTAACATTAGTTCTAAATTCAACGAACCTAGAGATGGTGTGATGATTAAAGTATCCATACACCAAGACAAAAATAAACTACTTGTCAACTAAGTGTGATGATACATTGGTTTCATGGAAGCTAATGGTAAATGTTTCATATAGAAATTAGACTTTTATTGCCATTTCATTCTTGAGTCACCACAAAAAATTAACTCATTATACAATGGTACATCTTCTTAAATTTTTGGATACTTCCATGATGATATATATCTTGCATTCTGAGATAGTGTTATGAGGATGGTCATATGAGTGGTCATGATTAATACAGGGTCAAGTTTTATAAGGTGTTTCCTATAGGTGAGTAGAAAGTAGTTTTTCCACCCATTGAGCAACACATGAACCCGCCCTTAGTAGTTTGGGTTAATGTTATTATTCATGTAGAGTATATGATTTTTTCATCACTCTATGAAAATGATACTTATAGGTTAAAGGAACTTCATGAGTTTTAGTAGTAGATACTACTCAGGTTCCATGCTGAGTCAGACCCTCATGAAGTTGTGAATTGGTTGGAATCCTTATTCTTAGTATTTTAACTCAATCAGGACCCATATGATCTAAGGAATTCAATAATGACTATAATTCTTCATAGAGTGGTAGGGAACTCGTGGAATTTTGTTATACTAACCCATGGATAGGTGAAATTCTTGCATATGGAGTTTAATCAATTATTTTTTGATAAGTAATAAGAATGAAAAATTCAATTTGTGAGAATCCAAAAGATTTTAGAGTTGTAGTAGCGTAATATGACTATTGTAGAGTGAACATCGAGGATCAATAACTTCATGAAATACTCTGTAAATATGGTGTTAGATAGATTCTTCCATGAATGGATTTTTTGGATGGGAATACACAGGGACATCCAAGTTAGCAGTGTCTCCTTATGAATTCCAACTTATGTCGATGTGTTAAATCATTTCATGGTGACATAAATATTCCTTATATAGTATCCTTGAGTAGTTAGAGAAGGAAATTGATTTCATGGATCAGAGTGGTATATTTTATCTATAATATTTGAAAAATTAGTATTTTGTAACATGACATCTTCACACTTGTGTGCTAAGTCTCAGAGAATGGCGGCACAAGGATCCCATTAGAGATAAAGCCAACTGAGAGATTGATGATGTTACGCTTGTGATGAAAAGAGCCACAATGATTACTATTTAATAAACTATAATGATTTATGGTGTGGTAAAATGTTGTATGTACCTCCATAGTATCGGCAACACCATAGATAGGGATCACCCAGGGGTGGTCAGGGAGGAACCTATAAAGGTGGTGCTAATAGAGGGGTTAGTGGAACCTTATGAGGAGGAGATATATATGGAGGATAACACTATGACCTATGTCCACCACCACCCCCGGGTTTCCTACACAAGGTTTAGAGGGATAGTGGTCAAGTTCACTATCAGTTCCATACTTTATATGGAAATGTTCATACATTCATGAGATTATTTGATATATGATCTATGCCTTCTCTACATTATCAGTAGTACTTGTATACATTTTTCTGAGTCATTATCTCATTTCTTTATCTCTTATGTTAGAGAATCAGATTCCCATGGACCCTTTATCCCATTATTTATGGATAGAGATTACTATGGGATGTGATTACATTGTTTTCAAAATATTCAGATAGTGAGAGAAGATTCTCTATAGAGAGAGCCTCATGTGGAACCTCTTGGTGGATTCTATGAGGTTGTATAACATAATTATTAGTATGCCGCATCTAAATATTTAGGTTCATATTGAGAGATGAGACAAAAGATTCCATCAATGGTGTTAAGGACCTGCCATCAAAATGAGTGGCAATCATATGTAGGAATCTTCAACCTAACTCCCATCAGTTTTCATGTTTATCCCCTAGTGCAGTATGCTCAATAGAGACATGAAATCCATAAATATCTTCCCAGAAGATATTCTAGGATTACCTCTACACCAAAAGATTTAATTTTATACCAACATGCACACAAAGACCACCCTGATATCCTCTTCAATATATCATATAACCCTTGAAAATCATTGAGAAATGAGGGTTAAATTAGAGGAACTTATCAATATTGGATTTATTAGAACCAGTGCATCCCCCGTAGAAGATCTTGATTTTTCACTATGAAAGTGGATGGGATCCTAAATATATTTATTAATTATCTTCACCTAAATAAGGTTATATTTTAGAAAAGTTTCTGATTTCCATGGATTTTTGACCTCTTTTATTGAATTAAGTGCAAAACATGGTTATCAAAAATTGATATTAGGTCAAACTACCACTAGTTATGGGTTCAGAAAGACAAAATTTTAAATATTGAATTCTAGTTTATCTATCGGAATTATGTGTTCTAAGTGATTCCATTTGCTGTCATTAATTTTCCTATTGTCTTCATGGGAATTAGAAACTATATTATCAAACCATTCATGGATTGTTCCATGTTTTTATTAATTAATGATATTATTGTTTACCCTTTTTCAAAATATGTGTATAGAAATCATTTTATGATGGTTCTCAACTTATTATAGTTTCACTACTTATATAGTAATCTCTCAAATTTTATCTTATATATTAGATAAGTTCACATTATGGAGCATTTTATATCAGCATATGGTGTAGATATAGACCCAATTAAGATGGGGGGAATGGTATCATTGTAACCACCAAAATTTATACTAGAGGTCTATGTTTTCTCTTTGTTTGGATGGATATTATCAAAAAAAATTTGTTGACTTTTAAATAATTTATTTTCATTTGACTACCTTGACATGAAAAGGGAATTCGTTTTCTTTGTCTAAGAAATATTTAATTGATTTTGAGGAGAAAGGGAAAAGGTTGACCTATGATCCTATTTTAGGTCTAACAAATAATGGTATTCTATTTGAGGTGTATATAAATTACTATAGTGTTGATATTGGGTGTATATTAATGTAAATGTAGTTTTATATTTCGTACAGGTCATGTAAACTAATGCCCCATGAGTATAAATGTGAAAACTGTGACAAACAGCTGGTAGTTGTTGTGTTTTAAAAAAATTTGGAGGCACTATATTCCATTTGAGATGTTTTTTGTCTACACATATCACTATATTCATAGATACATATTTTCCTAGAGATACCAAAACCTGATACAGAGGCATTGGCAAGAGATCCTACAAGAATACTACTTTGAGATAGTTTGTACTCTAGGTAAGGGAAATTTTGTGGTAGATCCAATTTATATAAAATAAAATTCCCACTTGTGGAACAATGAATTAGTTCATTTGCCATCATTACTATGAACCCTATTAGAGGATAGATGGAAAACTTATCTCCATTCATATAGTAGTGAATCCACCACTTATTTATTATGTGAGAGTGGATCAATTTAGAGACATCGACTATTAATTTATTTACTACTAGATATCCTCAATATATTCACTAGATGGATTTTATTAAGGTAGGGAACATGTTATTATATTCCATGGATTGACAGTTGTTTTGGACTCATTTTCATAGAAGGTTTTGAGTGAGTTTTATACCTCCCCCTTAGTGATAAATATCGGAGTGGAAATGATGAACCAAGACCTTCGATAATAGTTTTGGTGGGTAGAAGTGAGTCGGAGTGTTGCTGAGTGTTTTTCTCAAATTGACACCAATTAATAGGTAAATATAGAGAATCATGTTTCAATAGGTTTTATTCAACATCTTATGGTCACATAATGTAATTTCGATGGCATGTCGATGGATTTTTTATAGGGATCCCATGAATAGTGAGAGTCCATGATATTATCTCAATGATTATTGATTGACTTCCCATGTCATGTATCTTTCTTTCCATAAAAGAGTATAGTTTATTAACGAGTTTTAAATTCTTGTATATAAAAGAGATCATATAGATTTTTGGGCAACCCTGATCATTGTATCTTATCTTATTTTTCGGTTTATGTCATGGTTGGGGAGTGGTTTTCAAGAGTAATTCAGGAGCCTCATATATTTTAGAATAAAATTACTCCCTCAGAAGCATATCGAAACTAAATGTATGATTTATGTTATTAGAGGACACATTAAGATATTTCTTATTGGACTTTGATCAGAGTTGGAAAATCACATACCATTAGTACAGTTCCTATTTAGTAATAATTATCACTCAAACATGAAAATGGGCCCATTTTATGATATATATGGGAGACCCTATAGGTCACCATGTATTGGAATGTGATAGGTGATTCAATGATTATGGGTCCAGAGCTATAAAATTGATGAAAAATATTTTAATTTGATTTGGGGTATAATGAATATCACTCAGAGTTAATAGAAACATTCAAAAACTGACATTGAAGGTCGTTGGAGTATTAATAGAGAGACCATGTGTTCTTGATCGTCTCTTCAAAATAAGATTTTTTGAGGTTTGGTTGGGATGGTGTGTTGTCCTCATGTTTCATCAATCCATTCTCGATCCTACATGATGTTGGTGAGGTTTCTTACCACATGGATTCCTCCCACCCCACAATTATACATCATTCCTAGTGACATCCACATGTTGTGGATGAGGAGATACATACACGAAATGTCACATGATATTGATGGGGTTGAGATGGATGTTTAGGAAATAACCACTTTTTTAGAATACTGGGTAGTGATCGATGGTCGATAGAAGTGGATCCTATATAGAGAACATTTTTCTAGTGCAATCCATATGGAATAATGGTAACCTTTGGGAGACTTAATAGGGGGAATAAGATCCAAATACAGGTGCAGTAACATAACCTTTTCAAGAAGGTTATTCTTTTTAGGGTGGTATTTTTTATGGTGGGATAATTTATTGACTCTGATTTTAGAATTTAGACGCGTATAATATTTATATATATTATTATGGATATTTATTCAGAGTGTTCACATTTTTCAAGGTGTCGTATTACCCTAGAATTGATATATTAAAAATATTAAATATATTCAACCTTGTGCTCAAACAAATTCCAAAAAATGGATTTAATATTGAATAGATCGTCATATAAGGAAACTAAGACATCCAATTAAATTGGAATATGATTTTTACTCTAAAAAATACATATGGTTCATTTACAACAGACCTTTAGTCGATGGACATTCACATGTGAATATTACCAGAATAATAATTAGTAAAAGTAAATAATTGATTTAGTTTTATAATTATTTTCTTGACCTAATCTATCCAATATTTAATATTGGTTATTACAATATCTATGTTATTCCAGATAACATTGATAAATGATTGGGAGGGATATATTTTTTTGTAGGGTGAATCTATGATGAGTGACCGATGAGAGTTTTTGGGTTAATGAATGAGATCGATGGGGATCGAAAACCACGCCAATGAAAAATCATTCTTCCTTATAAATTGATCCAAATCTGAGGATTTTTTATTTTTTGATTATTTACCAATTATTTTTATTCCTATATTTTATTAATTATATACCTTTAATTTCAATTTATCCCTCACTTTTTGCATGTCCCATTGATTTATAATTTTTTCTTTAACCCTCTATTATTCATTGCGTATAATTTTCTATCATCATTGGATTTCATTGATTTTCATCAATGGTTGGAATCCCAAATTCCATTGATGAACTCAGACTGTTGATTTTGAATTCCTTCCCTTGTTATCTGTGTATTCAAATTTATATTCTGATATGGTGATGATTCAACATCTTGTATGACTCATAAAGTAAGAAAACCAGGAACCCATATTATTTTATGAAATCAATAGTGGAGGTGATGTTTTTTTGGATTGGTGAGGAAATAATATGGATCAAAAGTGGATTATCGAGGTCCAAACCATTAGAAGGTGACTGAAGGCATGATAATATTCACATAGGTTGGGGAGAATAACAATTTTCATCCACCATGGGTTAGAAATTGATGATCTAAGGGGTTTCATTTGAGTTCTATGAAATCCAAAAGTTCTGTATATTTATTCTATTGAAACACACTCTATGTAGTTCATGTGTTATAACAACTAGGGTTTTAGGCCAAGTTAAATATTATAAGGGCTTTGGGATAGGCCTACACATCATATGAATCTAATTTAAAATAATATTTCTGTATAGGGAGTACACAACAAGGACCCCAGGTTGTCCAAAAATCAATTTACCTCAGACCACATGTCTTGCATGTGGCCTATTCAAATGTCATATTTTGTAGTGGGGTATATCTTGGCTTGGAATTGGGTTAACACCCTATGTAACTCAAAAGGGCACACTGTATACCATCTCCAATATGATTTACCTTGTGTATATCCTTACTTGAGGTCAGAGTTGGACCCACAAAAGTATATCTTGAGTATAATTCCATGTAGGATGTCATAGTGGCCTTTTTCAATATAAGAGATGTGGTGTGAGGGGTATAATAAATTCTCTTCTTACATCAACGTTCACATATTTTAATACTCAAGTGTGATATTTGGAGCAACATTAGGGTCGTTACACTACTAATGACGCATATAATTCAGGGAATGGGTTCCCCATATCCTTAGTAGAGATAGTTTTAGGACCCTCAAACCCACTTGGGGTGTGGGTCTCCTATTGGAAGAGTTGGTACCACCTCTATAGCGATTTGATGAGTTATATGTCCTCTATTAGGGTCAAAAATTCATTAACTATGATTTTCTATCAGTAAGGTATGGGTCCCCTACTACAGATATGGAAAGGACACATTGGATTACTGGAATTGATAATGCATTGAAACATAGAGCTATGTAAAAATTATTATCTAGCTATGAATATTGAGATATTCCTCTCTATATATTAAACTTGATTTCTTCTATGAGAATTTCTTTTTATTGGGTTTCTTATCCCCTGTTATTCTTGTGGGAATAAGTACCTATTTTATTTTAAAACTGCCGTTTAATTTTTAAGGAGACCTACAAAGAATGTATATACTCACACATGTATAACCATTTCTCATATGTGTCCTATCATATGTAGACGATAGGTAATTAGAGAGAGTCCTTTAAATTACTGGTGTTTGTGGAGATTAGTAGGACTAGGTTACGGAGAGCACAACCAAAGGCCAGTTTTAGTGTTTGTGAGCAAAATCATCCTCCACATATAATGTTAGATTGGGTCTCTATTTATGGTTGGGTGTGTACATTTCTCTATAGGCGTGGGATAATTTTATATTTTTTCACTCTTATTGTTCTTAGAGTTAGTTTCATGTATATTTTTTATCATGGATTAGTATAGTTTTATCTATCCTGCATGGTTATGATTTTCTTAAATATGTATGTGTGTGCCTGTTCGAGTTAACTATGATATGTCCTACCATTTATGTTTTATAACTACTTTATTCTATTCTCTTGCATTTGGATTATTTGATGTGGGCTTGGGGTGACATACTCATATTACCATTGGTCCAGGTGGGCCCATGAATGTTCGGGTCATGACAGCTCAAGCCACACAACCCCAAAAAATATTATCAAACAATAATCATGAAACCATATGAATTATTTTATAGGAATCACCTATAGGGTTAATGAAAATTTCAAAACATTAATGGGATATTGGATATGATCTAAGAACTATTTGGTAGATAAGTGAGGAATCCCAAAAATAGAATAATGTCTTTATTTTTATAATTTTAATAATTAGGAAACTGTCAATGAAATATTTTATACACCTTCATCCAATCAAAATAGAATATAATAGATTTTGGGGTTATAATTAATGAGATAAAGAATAATTGATAAATATTTCTGTTATAATAGTTTTATTATCCATTTTTTACTTATAAAACATACATTGAACACTAAATGTGCTCTCCCAAATACCTATAAGTGTATTTCACTCTTACACCTTGAAAAGGATTCAAGAAACCTAGCCTCCTAGACATGACATTGATTTATAATTTGTTTATGTATTTTACTTTCTATAATTATATTATTTCAAATTTCCTATTTTTTTCTATTAATGATTTCTCTCCATGATTTATGCCTCAATTTTACTCTATGGTGATGGAGTATCTAATCTAATTTGTGATCCAAAAAAACATTTTCTAGACACTCTTGAATCCCATTTCTTAATTTTCTATGTTTTACATCCTTTGATTATGTGGTTGTTTCATGTAATGCGTTAGTGAGGTGAGATCCTGTGTTAACACTCATTTCATATTCATTTTCTTGTATCTATAAAATATTTTACCCTCCCTCAACTTGATCATCCTTATTTAATAAAAATTTGGTGATTTGAGTGTTGAACAATTGTGATAAGTGGTTCAATTCTGTGGATAGGATTTTTCATATCAGTTTACACTATATAAAACGTGGGATTGATGTGTTGATGGTAGTTTTACAATGTATATTGAGTTCCAAAAATTATATATGGGATGGTAATTCGTGATTAGTTATGATTGAGTTAACTATGTATTTTAACAAGAAAAATGGATAATGAAGCAATAATTTTTCAAACCTTAAATATCATGGCCCATTTCCCACTTAAAATTGTTTCTCATTTGATTTTTTTATTTCAAACCCTCTTTCATTTCCAAATGTATATTTATTAGATTTAATTAAGTATAAAATAAAATATAGAAAAATATTAATTAGTGGAAAAGTGAAATGCTCATGTGTGTCTCCCTAATTGATATGGATCTAATTATCAACTAGGACACGTTCTAGGTTTATAAATTTCCATATATAAGGTGCAATGATATGGTACTTCATTTTTAAATCCTATATAAGAGTAAGTTTATTTAGATGGTGTAACCAACACCACTGAAATTACCATTCATTATAAATTAGATATTTTTAGATAAGGGATTATGAAACTCCCCAGACAGAGGACTCATTCCCCATAAAAGGGAGAGTTACTAACTCCATCAGTAGTTTAGGGGACCCACACCATATTGTCACAACATCACATGGGGAGTTCTTAACTACATGAGTTATTTTTGGGTCCCACACCCTATTGTAACAACATCACTAGGGGCGTTCCTAACATCATTCATGCTCTGATAATGACGAGTTATCCATGTTTTTCAGTTTTATGGAGATAATGAAACTAAACAACATTAGTCACCTCATGTATCACCTCTAATGTTAAAGACGGATATACCATCAAATTCTAGGGGAAATAAACTATGGTTGGATAGATCACAAGCACAAATATGATTCCTAGGAAATAAGTTACAAAAATCCTCTAAACCATTACAAAGTACATAATGTGTACTATAAGGCTACACTAAATTTTTGTCTAAGGGTGAACCAATATAATCTCACACACATAGAAAAAACTCTTAGTCATTCATACAACAAACTAAAAGACACTTCATAATGGAAACATGTAATTGGTCAACGGAGACCACTCTTGGCATGTATCATAGCCCTATCTATGTCATGTAGTCATGATACACATTATGTACACCATCATCATACATTTCATGTGAAACTCTATTGTCATCCTATATGTACTGATTCAAGACCCAATTCATCTAATGAAAATTGTACACAACATGTGTCCCAAACATACATGATGATTGTGGTTACGTGGAAATTCAAGAGTTTCCTCCCTATACATTCATATTTAGGTGCCAAAAAATACATGGTGTGTGTATCCCAAGTACATATCATGGGATACATAAATATACATATCCATTGATCATAATCCCATGTGGAATTTATTTACCACTATATTCCATCTACTACTTATTTCTTGATCAAAACCCTTACACCACTAGAAAAGGGATACATAATTTGTGGTCATCTATACTACATGTCATGTAGGTGGAAATATTAGATCCTTAAACTATAACTCTCATAATTTACATTATCACCATCACCTTCAAAACCACCACCACCCTTCTTGTCACCATAATAAATCTTCAATATTCATTTGGGATCATCCCCCATGGAATTTTATTCATCATCATGTATCCACTTAACCACTTCACAATGTTACAAGAATATTTTTCTGAACTCAGCGACCAACGTCATAATAGAAACAATGACCTAGTATTTTCAACACACAGTTACACAGTAGACAAAATATCTACTATCACACCTAAAATATCGATTTATACCATTAACACAATACTAATTAATCATTTAGGATTTCCATTTCAGTCTATTGGACTTGGAGATATACAATAGTGATTCTATTTTGTAGGAAATTAGCTAAAAATTATGTTAAATAATATGTGGTTGATGTGATATGGGATACATGATAATGTTTTCAGGATGTATCAATCATTGTACATGAAAGATAAAAAATATACTATAATGAATGTGATAATTGAATTGTATTAATTTAATTTTTAGATAATAGAAAAAATTGTTCAAAGATAAATAATCAACAAATAACTATCTCAACCAATAGAAATAATGATTTAAATTAAGGTGGGAAAAAATTAAGGTAAATAAATACTGTAATGAAATTTCTCCTTGGATTCATAGTCTAGTTCACAAATTATGTTACGAGTTTAAATTTTCATCACTAAACTTTGTGTTAATATATTCCTCTATCACCTTGATTGAACATTACACTCTTATTTTCATTTATATATTAGTTTCATATTGATAATTTGATAGTTTACCCTTGAGAAACGGATTTAAAAAGGGAATTTATACACTACACATGGGCCAATCAGGCCATTAATTACTTAATAAATTAAATCCCAAAACAATATAGTATGGGGCCTGAGACCTGATCTTGAGAACTATACCACTCCTAAAAAAATTACCAAATTAGAAAAAAATACAATATTGTCATATTTTTTTTACCAAATCTACCATATAGTAGATATTATCGTCCACACTAATTGTATAAATATTCATGTCAATAAAAAATATTAAATATATTTTAAAATTCATTGTAATAGGAATTCCATAAAAAATATAATTCGGGATATAGACTCTGATCTGAGATCAACTGAACCATCATAAATAATATGAGGCTGTATGCTATGGAAAATTTACTATTTTACACCCGATGAGGACATATGACTCTAAAACAAAAAATTGGGCTAAGTCACAAATAAGTGAATTTTTGGTTTCTATGTCTAGCAAGTGGATTAGAGTGTTTTTTAAGATTTTACTTCATATCACTCACATAATACAATCATCCCTTTTATGGTAATTAATGAGAAACAAATAATCTTCATCTGTTAGTGATAGAATTTCCATCATATCTTAATAATCTAACTAACTAATTATCATAACAAAGATCCCTAAAAATTGGTTACCCATATCTCAATGAGAAATCCTGAGGGTATACTTTTTTTCTAACATTTAAATCATGAAGTCAAGGTCACAACCGAGAATCTTTAGTGGTCAATTAGTTGTGGTATCTCCTTTTAACTATATTTAACAATATATGCATACATTATTCAATGAACATATACATTTTTATATGTATGTGTCTATATGAGAATTTATATAAAATTATAATAACTAAGACTTAAATAAAGTTAATTGAATGTTATTGTTCTAAAACTATCATGATTTATTAATATTAATTAAAAATATCTGTTAAAATTAAATCATCCATATATTATAAATATTACAAATAAATTGGACATAATTCCATTGAATAGAAAATAACATATTGATCAACAAAACCCAACCAAATAATTAAAAATATACCCAAACACCCATAAACTAACTCAGCCATAGGGATAGTGAAAGGTATTTACATTCCATTACAAGAAAAAAATCATCATGAAAAGAATAATTTCAGGACAAAACATTCATTATTTTATAGATTAATTATCATTTTATTATAATAAATAATTAATTGATAAGAATTAATAATAAAAAAATATAGTTCTATTGTAAAACATGATTTATTTTGAAAATTATTAAACTTCACAAAAAATACTAACCAAGACACCCTTGATTGGAAATATTTACCGTCCCCATTTCAAAAGACGCAAAATATATACTATTTTTAATTTTTTTTAATTATATATATAACATTTTATATAATATTTATCATGTATATAAGTGTCAGTATGATAAATCATTCCTTTATGGTCCTTTAAAATGATAACATATTTTGAAAAAATTAATAATATTGATATTTAATTTTCATAAACATTGTTTTTTATGTTTAAATGTAACTATTTACTTTAATATATCACTTTAAAATTTATCATATAATAATTTTTAAAAAAAAGTAATATAAACCTTTAATTAAATTTGTAAAATCATTTATTTGTTGTATTTTAACTACTCCAAGTCCAAATATACTCATAGTAGCCTCTTAGAAATTATATTTTCTCAAAATATATTCCTAAGACACATAAACACTTTGTGTAATGAAAATATTCTTGATAATATTTAAAAAATAAACTATAAATTTCCAAATTTCATATAACTATTTATATGTTTATAGAAATTTAAAGGGAAATTAAGACTTTATTTATTAAAATATAACCTTGATAAGTTATTGGAATTATTTATAGTGTTTTTTAAATAAATATCTTTAGCAAATAATTATTTTCATAGATAAAACTCTCAATATATTTTATTTTCAAGCCATTTTATATTGTGAATTAAATTATACACCATATAAAACAAGAAAATCATCTTATTTATTGATAAGAACAATTATTTTCAAATAAAATTATTTAATCAAATAAAAAATAAGATGAATATATATAAGTTTATAATGTAGAAATACTTTAGGCTTGACGCAACCCATTTAATTTCTTTCCATATAGTAGAAAATATTTCTACCTTATTTGTACAAACATAAAGCTTAATTAGTCCTTTTTTTTATTTTTAAAATCATATATTTAATTAGAGAAATTGTTTAATGTATAAACAATTTTATATAAACATTGGAAAAAGAATTTATTTTTAAAATATTAATTTCGAGAAATTAAATCTCAATTTATTTTTCAAAAAAACATGATGTTTCTATTAGAGTATGTCTTTAATGTGTGGGATTTTCAAAATGGAAACATTTATTTTCCTTCTGAGAACCTTCTTTAGGTTTCAATAACCCAAGATAACTATTAGACCTTCCAATAGTTTTTTGTTCTATCTAAAATATTTTTCATTTTCTACTATCATCATTGTTCAAAAATTTGGAAACCCATACAGTTATTATTTATCCTTAACTTGTTTGGTATATCACAAAATCCTTTATTGAACTCATTTATATTTTAGTTTATAATAAATTACCAAAATATTTGTGGATATTATTGTATAAATAAATTTATAGCCATATCTATCCATAAATGAGATTTCAACTTCTCAATTTCAATCATATACTAAAGAATATTAAGTACATTGGTTTATAATGAAGCTCTTTCAGAAATTTTTCATCAAAATATTTCCTTTGAAACCTCTGACCACTCATTACTATATTATTAATGATAAATAATTTAAATATTATTTATAATTTTGAATAAAAGAATGTTCTTGTGTTTCATTTTCATCACAAATTCAATGAAAAAATTATGATACTAGATACATTGAACAATTCATTAGATTTATTAGGATAAACATCATGTTTCACATATTGAAAAACTTCAATAATAAACTATTTAAGAAGGGTATTCTTTGAAAAGTAACACTATTTATTTTATGATAAATCCTAATGTTTGAATAAAATTATAAGAATTATTTATGAAAGATTATTCTGTTATTGAATTGATGTCAAAGTCAATTTCAATGATGATTCCATTTTATCAATAATATAATATTTTAATAGATAAGTATAGTGTTTTATATTAATTGAATAACTAATTTTTTTAAATATTATCCAGTTTAATGATGATACTTTTATTATGTATAAATAAATTAGTAGTAATAGTTTGATAATTTACCTATTTTGGATCACCAAATATTTTTTATATGAGGAAATATGTCCTAATAGATATATTCAATTGGTATGCTTGGTTAATCATGAGGAATGAGATTATTAAAATATAGGCTCATTTTATTTTTTTGTTTATTGGGTTTAGGTTTCGTTTCTTTAGATTTTATTATGTTTTTATGTGTTTATGTAACACTGCAAGCTTACATAGTACGCTTCTCTTTGAATAATATAGTAGCGTGTGTTGTACGCAACTTCGAGTTCTGACACACACCACAACCAATCAAAGTAGTCGTTATGAATAGTAATACCCACTTTTTGAATTTTATTAAATTTTATCTCTCAAAATAGACTTCATTTTTTGATTATAAATATCAACTTTATCCTAGGGTGAAATTTTGGTACTTTTTGGACAACTTTTATATTTTGATGAATAGTGAAAATGAGTAAATTTTAATTAAAAACACCATTTTTAATAAAAATAATTAATAGTGATAAAATATGAATTTGAGTGTTTTTAAAGTATATTTAGAATATATTTTTACCATTTAATACAATGTTGTTCATTGGATATAATTTCACAATTAAACCGGACATAAACAACTGTCAATCTTTTGATTGTTATTATTTCTTAAAAACACGATTTTTGTTTTGACAACGGGAATTAATTTTAAATTAATTCTTCCAATTCTGTGATTTGAATTTGAAAAAATGGATTCCAAATTTTTAATCATGATGTCCAAATTGTGTAAATAGGTAAATTTTATTTTTAGACATTTTGAATAATTACTTCGGTAAATATTTTATTTACCATGGTTAAAGGGTAAATCTGGTAAATAAGGGTAAAAAATAATATTATAATAATAATAAATTACCCTAAAACATGTCCTAAAATTATTTTTGGATACATGTCCGACCATTGTAATCTTTGGGTTGATTTTGGGACCCCAGGGAGCCACTTGTAGGTGATAGAGACACTTTATATTAATTATGTTAAAGTAAATATGAAAATGACATAAGCATATATATTTTATCAAAAAAATTTTTCATAGAGTTATATATGTTATATTTTCGACTATAAATATTAATTAGAAATATATAATGATTTCATACATAATGGTATTTTATATATAATTTTTAGACATCAAATAATTTCATTTATTTATGACACAATGATGATGCAGTAATTACCTAATTAATGAAAGATTTAGAAAATTGATATTATAAATACCCAAATAAATGTAATTTGAGACTTTTCATAAATTACTATAATTGTATAGGTTAATATTATATATTAGGATTTTTTATATAAATTTTTGTCTAAGTAATAATGCTGTTATAAATTTATCAAAAACAAAATACCCAATAGTGTCAGAATTGACATAAAAGAGTTTTTAAATCAAATATTATATTATCAATTGATATTCAATTCCTAAAAACCTACGTTTTGGCCAAAAGACTTATATCATGATAGGTGTATCATTAATGGACCACATCGAGGTCTCTTGGATGTATATAGTATGTTTATTAAATATATAATACATAAATACAAAGTGACAAGGTAAATGTCAAACTAATTAACTAAGAGTTCAAACCAAAAGATAAGGTTAATATAATAACACAAACCTATCTAAAATCTATTAGTTGAAAGGATTTATACCCATACCCACCTTATACCTTTAATAATCTACTTTGGAGCAATTAGAAACCAAATATGAATTTATTATAAATTAATTCTTTATGTTTTTCCTAAAGGGCCCCTCCTTCCCCTTATAAAAGGACACAACTTTTAACCATTTCTTCACACCTTAAAAGCCTTTGGATCGGCCAAAACCTATAAAATTACTCTCTAATATTCCCTAAATTCAACCTATAGGTCTTAGTTTGATCAAAAATCCAACCTAAAGAGCTATTTTGATCAAATCAAAAGGAAGAACCCTACGAAGAGGAAATGTTTTCACCACCCTTTTTCAAGTTCCATTCATCTTCAACTTCTTATTTATTTGTTATTTTATTTATAAAATAATAACTCCACTATCTTCTATATACTTTGATGTTATTATAAATATGGTACAACCATATTTAGTATTTTATCCATCCATTGAATGACATGTCACCATACGTGTGTACGTACGACTTACCGTCAACATGTCATGGTGTAATTGTTATTCAAAAAATTATTATTCGTATGGGTATAATAATGATGTGTAATTCAAGTAAATATTAAATATAACATGATAAATATTCTGTATATATTATATACCATCCAATTATATATTATTTTAACATCAAAATAATGATATTGTCGCTCATGTGTACGTACGGACTACCGTCTCCACGAATGCAATGAGATTCATTCTCCATCGCATAAATTCAAGACTAATTATCATTTAATGATTAAAAATATTGTTTATGGACTTGATATAATTCTGGATATGAATAATATAAAACCTATCCATAACAAATATGGCTTATGTAACAAAACATATAAAATAAAACGAGTAAGTTAACACCCGAAACAACGATAATACTAAGATATTATTAACAAAGCAATGTTAAAAGATGATATATGATATCATATTAATTTAAATGATTATTTAATAATTTAATATAAATTTTTTTACCATTATACAGGAGTTTAACCTACCCTCATCCAAGTAAAAGCACAAGGTAATGGGTTTTCATCTCACTCCTTATTCCCGTGAGATTAATGCCATATTTCCACTATTACCTTTTGTGTGGTGTATGTACTGCCCATAACTGTATTCTTTTTGTAATAAACTTTAATTTAGTTGTATTTACATATTCATTGAATTATACCACTTTTATGGGTTGTATGTTTTGTAAATTACCAAATTGGTAAGGGTTATTTCACAATCTCTTCATTATCCGAGGTTGTTTATACGTATTTATCTACTGGGACCTCTTTATCATCCACATCCATGTTTCTTAAAAATGTATTTCAAAACATTATTAATATTTTAAAGAATATAGGTTAAAGTCATTTATACCCTTTTTTGAATTTTTATACGATGTTTATAAAGGAATCTTTCCGTCGTTTTCCAAACAAGGTCCTTTTTAAACCTTTTCAACGGAATTAAGGTAAGAATGTCTTTTAACTTATATAGCGGTTGTGGCTATTTTCCACCATTATAAAATCATTGAAGATTACCTTACAAGATTATAATAATATTTTCAGAGTAAATATTTTATTTTATAATTATATGACTTTTAAATGATTTAAAAAAAGAGATATTTCTCTCAAATAGTTTTGATTTCATCTATGTAAACATCCTTTGATAAATTTTACACTTGTTTGAAGTTGATTTATTATGATACAAATATTCCATATTGTATTTAAGGTTTTGTGATATGTTTGACTATGGATGAGTAATTTTTATTCCATTAATGGTTTATGATTAATGTTTTGGCATTTCGTATGCTAGTTTTAATACGAATTTTTACGTTATATTTCATCCCCTTCTTAAGATGAATCTGTTGGACTAGAATGTTCCAGGTTCAGAATCGGTAAAAGTAAGCCCTCCGGGTTGGGGTTCGGTTACAGAAGTCCCTCCGGGTTGGTGTTCGGTTATTTGAGGCACTCCGGGTTGGTGTCTGGTTATTAGAGGCACTCTGGGTTGGTGTCCGGTTATGAGAGGCACTCCGGGTTGGAGTCCGGTTACAGAGGCACTCTAGGTTGGGTTCCAGTTACAGTTATCCCTTAGGTCTTGGAACAAAGCCTTGATAAAGAAATTAAAGTTCAACATTATTCATTCCCTTATTATGAAAGTGGTTATTGATATTGCATGTGATTATTCAATTAGTTGAATATCCATGTGAATAATTTAATGGAATTATTTCATTTTATCTTTTCCATATTATGATGTTGTTCATGTTTAAAAGGCTTTTGTTTTAGTTATACATTGTCTTAAATGTTTATTCTTATTTATGAATGTTTCCTCTATATTGTTATCCTTACTGAGCATCTGAGCTCACCCCTTTCTATGTCTTATTTTTCCTAGGATTCCAAGAACTAATTTATGAATGACTTGCAGGGATAGTATGAGGGGATATGAAGACAATATGTTTCTGTAGTTTTTTTTTACTTTATGATGTAATGTAATACTTATGAATATATCTAGTGTTTCCACGAATACTAAACTAATCTGTCTTTCGAGACTTGATTTTTTGTGATCATGCCAATGATACATAATAATGCACCGAATCTGGGTAATTGGGGTCAGGGTGTTATAGTTGGTATCATAGGAAGTTTAGTACTAAAATTGGAAGATAGATTTAGATAATCTCTTATTAGAGCACATAGCCCTAAGATAGACTTTGAGGATTAGTATAGAAGAACTTCCTAGAATTTTTGTATTATAGAGATTTTGTGAGTTTTCCGAGCAATAAATCCCTGTCTGGATACGAGCAGGTAGAGGCGGCTCTAGCACAGATGTACCTAGGGGTAAAACCTGAAAACACCGCTTTGAGCTAGAATCGAACGACAACTGGTGCACGACAACGGGCCTTGCTGCACATTTATTTATGACACTCTCGGGGGATTTGCTTAGTATAATTCTCATTTTCTTTAGAAATCATTATGAAGGGTTTATGAGTATATGCATCCTCAAAGAAAACAAATTTTTTTTGATTTTGGATTGTATCCATAAATAATTCAATTTATGTTAATTGGTTTATAAGTATGGAATTATGTATTTTGATTCATAAAATGATCTAGTTTATGCCACTATTTAGAAATGGAGATTAGTGGAAGGAATGGAAACCATATCAATCACACACTCCAAGTTAGGATTTCCCTCCTGCTCAAGATAATTATAGTGGAGCTAGTGATGCAACTGGTGCTGATCAGCTAATCACCATACTGGAAAAAAACACTCAGGTTATGAATAATAACCTTACCCGTATGGAGAACCCTGATTTGCAGCGTGGAGGATCATTGTTAGATCTCTTCATGAGGCAACAACTACAAACATTCAATGGGAGTACAAATACCTCAGTATCTGAGCAATGGATAAATTCCTTAGAGAAAATATTCCATGCCTTGGGGAGTAGTGAAAGGGAAAAAGTTATCATGGCAGTTAACTGCCTCACTAGAGATGCTGAACAATTGTGGTCATTGATTCAAAACATAATGGAAGATGACGAAGTATCAAATATATAATGGAGGGATTACAAATGGATTTTCTTAGAAAAACACTTTTATCGTGGCCATCAAGTAGATATGGAAAAGAAATTTCTGATTCTGAGACAAAAGGAGGATGAGAATATCGCAATGTATGAGGATAACTTTACAAGGTTATCATGTTATGATAGAGATTATATACGTAACCCAAGAATTAAGATTTATCGTTTCATTGATGGGTTAAAAACATTTTTTCATTGAGCATTGATCTCACAATCCTTCTCATAGTACGAAGACATTATCTCATGTGCTATCAAGACAGAAAAGGAATTCTCTAAATCTTATGGCAATAATGTAAAGAAAAATAAGAAGAGAATGATGGAGAAAGAGACAGATAAAGCGGAAAATGGAAAGAAGGATTTTCCATTATGTGAAAATTGTGGGAAGAAACACCCTGTTACTTGCCAAAAAGTAATGGGAGTTTGTTAAAAATGTGGAGATAAAGGTCACCAGACTCGTGATTGCAAGGGAAAGAAAGAGGCTGTTAATGTTGAATGCTATAATTGTAGAGAAATGGGTAATTATTAAAATTAATGTCTTAAGAGTCAGGGAAACTTACCTCAGAAAAGGCCAAGGGATCAGGGCCAAGATTATATTGTTACTACAGTTGAAAAGAATGATTAATGTATTTGTATTTTTGGACTCAAGGATTATATTCTGGGTATGAGAATAACGTAATATATATAAGGATTGTACTGCATTACTGGTTGTTTTCATTAAGGTTTTAATATGACTAAGGTAATCATATTTTTAGTATGTGAAAATAAGATAAACATTACTCTGTTTGGAGAATCTGATGTTGCGATTGATTTTTGAATTTAGATACCTTTTATAGAGAGTTTGGACAGAGGTACTTTGGATAACTATAATGTTTTGGAATGGATTAAGTTGAACTTTGGATAGTATTTTTCAAGGTTAAAACATTTATTATGATTATTTTTGGAATATTATGATACTATAGTTTTATAAAAATGACAACCTGCAGGTCAGGTGATAACCCGTCACGTCAGACAAAGCTGCAGGAATCGAACCGACAACCATAGTGTGACATGCCTTTATTACCTACCACTAGCCTACAGGAAGTCCCTAGTTATTACAAAATATTTTTTCATTATAATGGTATGTGTTAATGATTGGAACCTTATACTATTAGGATAAATATAATATTTTTGAGTTCAATTATCTTTTGGAGTGAAAGTTGACATTGTGGTAGAAATTAATTGATGGATGAAAACTCTACTTGTCAAGATGTATATATATATATATATATATATATCTTATTCTATAAAGAAATTAATTCTTTAGGGAAGGGATATTAAGACCAAAAATGTGTTATCCTAATACCTTATGTTTTGTTGAACTGGTGATATTTTAAATCATCATAGATTGATAGCTTTGAGGCCCACAATTCTACAAGTGTTTGTGATTGATGACCTCAATCACTCCCACTAAATATTTAAATTTTTCTTCTAATTACATTTCTATAATTTCCACCAATGTTATCTTATTCTAAATCCTAATTTGGTGGTGACATTCTAATTTCCCTTTTCCCTTTTATTAAAACTAAATTTTATTAACCCTATTTCTGATATGGGTTTTCCACAAAGGTATTTTCTATTTTCAACCCTTTAATTTCAATAAACAATTTCAAATTTCAAGGATGAAATTTATTGAATGAGGTGAGAATATAACACCCCAAGCTTCCACGGTACTCTTCTCTTTGAATAATATAGTAGCGTGTGTTGTATGCAACTTCGAGTTCTAACACACACCACAACCAATCAAAGTAGCTATTATGAATAGTAATACCCAATTTTAGAAATTTTATAAATTTTATCTCTCAAAATGGACTTCATTTTTGGATTCGGAATATCTAATTTAGCCTGGGGTGAAATTTTGTTACTTTTTAGATAACTTTTATATTTTGATGAATAATGAAAATGACTAAATTTTAATTAAAAACCTATTTTTTAATCAAAATAATTAATGGTGATAAATTATGAATTTGAGTGTTTTTAAAGTATATTTATAATATATTTTTACCATTTAATACAATGTTGGTAATTTTACATAATTTCACAATTAAACCGGACATAAACAAGTGTCAATCTTTTGATTGTTATTATTTCTTAAAAACACGCTTTTTGTTTGGACAGCGGGAATTAATTTTAAATCAATTTCTGCCACTTATGTGTTTTGAATTTGGAAAAATGGATTCCATATTTGTAATCAGGATTTCCAAGAAGTTTAAATAGGTAACTTTTATTTGTAGACATTTTGAATAATTGCCTCGGTAAATATTTTATTTACCATGGTTAAAGGGTAAATCCGGTAAATAAAGGTAAAAAAATAATATAATAATAATAATAAATTACACTAAAAAGTGTCCTAACCTTATTGTTGGATACATGTCCGACCATGGGAATCTTTGGGTCGATTTTGGGACCCAATGGAGCCACTTGTAGGTGATAGGGACACTTTATATTAATTATGTTAAAGTAAATACGAAAATGGAATAAGCATATATATTTTATCAAAACAATTTTTACATAGGGTTATATATGTTATATTTTCAACAATAAATATTAATTATAAAGATAAAACGATTTTTAAATAATGGTATTTTATATATAAGTTTTATAAATTAAATAATTTAATTTATTTATGACACAATGATGATGGAGTAGTTACCGTATTAATGAAAGATTAAGAAAATTGATATTATAAATACTCAAATAAATGTAATTTGAAACTTTTCATAAATTCAAATTATTTTCTATGTTAATATGATATATTAGTATTGTTTATATAAATTATTTTCGATGTAATAATGATTTTATTAATTTATCAAAACAAAATACCCAATAGAGTCAAAATTAACATAAATGAGTTTTTAAAACAAATATTATATTATTAAATGATATTCAATTCCTAAAAATCTAAGGATCGGACAAGAGACTTATATCCTGATAGGTTTATCATTAATGGATGACATGGGGGTCTCTTGGATGTATATAGTAAGTTTATTAACTATATAATATAAAAATACAAAGTGACATGGTAAATGTCAAACTAATTAACTAAGAGTTAAAACCAAAAATAAGGTTATTATAATAACCAAAACCTGTCTAAAATATATTAGTTGAAAGGATTTCGACCCATACCGACCTTATACTTTGAATAATATACTTTTTATCCATTTGGAACCGAATATGAATTTATTATAAATTAATACTTTATGTTTTTCCTAAAGAGCCCCTCCTCTCCCTTATAAAATGACACAACTTCTAACCAATTCTTCACATCTTCAAATACTTTTGGTTCAACCAAACCCTACCCAAATACTCTCTAAACTTCCATCAATTCTACCTAGAGGCCATATTTTCTTCAGAAAGCCAACCTAAGGAGCCCTTTTGATCAAATCAAAAGGAAGAACCCTAAGAAGAGGTAATGTTTTCACCACCCTTTTTATAGTTCCTTTCTTCTTCAACTTCATCTTTCTTTGTTATTTCCCTTCTAAAATAATAAATCCAGATTCTTCTATATACTGTAATATTATTATAAATATGGTACAACCATATTCATTATTCTATCCATACTTTGAATGACATGTCACCATACGTCCGTACGTACGGCTTACCTTCTCCATGTCGCGGTGTAATTGTTATTCAAAATATTATTATTCGGATGGGTATAATAATGATATGTAATTCAAGTAAATAATAAATATAACATCATAATTATTCTGTATATATGATATATGATCCAATTATATATTATTTTAATATCAAAAAAAAGATATTGTCTCTCGTGTGTACGTACAGACTACCGTCTCCATGAACGCGATGAGATTCATTCCCCATCGTATCCATTCAAGACTAATTATCATTTAATGATTAAAAATAATGTTTATGGACTTGATATCAATCGTCATATGAATAATATACAACCTATCCAAATCAAAAATGGCTTATGTAACAAAACATATAAAAGAAAACGAGTAAGGGAATACCTGAAACAACGATAATACTATGATATTATTATCGAAGCAATGTTAAAAGATCATATATGATATCATATTAATTTAAATGATTATTTTATAATTTAATAACAATTTTTTCACCACTATACAATAGGTTATTCTACCCTCAACCAAGGAAAAGTACAAGGTAAGGGGTTTTCATCTCACTCCTTATTCCCTTGAAATACATGCCATATTGCCACTATTACCTTTTGTGTTGTGTATGTACTGCCCATAATTGAATTATTTGTGTAATAAAATTTAATTTATGTGTATTTACATATTCATTTTATGATACCTCTTTAATGGGTTGTATGTTTCGTAAGTTACCAAATTGGTAATGGTTATTTCACAATCTCTTCATTATCTGAGGTTGTTTATACGTAATTATATAACGGTCCATATTTATCATCCACATCCATGTTTCTTGAAAATGTATTTCAAAAAATTCTTACAATTTTACAGAATATGGGTTAAAGTAATTTATAACCTTTTTTGACTTTTTCTTAGAATTTTATAAAGGAATATTTCCGTCGTTTTCCACATAAAGTCATTTTTAACCTTTTCGACATAATTAAGGTAAGAATTTCTTTTTAACTTATATAGCGAGTGAGGTTATTTTCTGCCGTTATAAAATAGTTGAAGCTTCCCTTACAAGCTTATAAGAATATTTTCAAAGTAAATGTTTTCTTCTAAAATTATTTGACTTTTAAATGATTTAAAAAAAGAGATATTTCTCTCAAATAGTTTTGATTTCATCTATGTCAACATCCTTTGATAAATTTTACACTTGTTTGAAGTTGATTTATTATGATACAAATATTCCATATTGTATTTTAGGTTTTGTGATATGTTTGATTATAAATGAGTTATTTTTATGCTATTAATGGTTTATGATTAATGTTTTGGAATTTCGTATGCTAGTTTTAATACGAATGTTTACGTTATATGTCATCCTCTTCTTAAGATGAATGTGTTGGAATAGTATGTTCTAGGTTGGGGACCGGTAAAAGTAAGCCCTTCGGGTTGGAATTCGGTTACAATAGACCCTTCGGGTTGGTGTCCGCTTATTAGAGGCACTCCGGGTTGATGTCCGGTTATTAGAGGCACTCCGGGTTGGTGTCCGTTTATTAGAGGCACTCCGAGTTGGAGTCTGGTTATAGAGGCTCTCTGAGTTGGGTTCCGGTTATAGTTATCCCTTAGGTCTTGGCACGAGTCCTTGAAAAAGAAATAAATGTTCGGCATTATGCATTCCCTTGTTATGAAAGTGGTTATTGATATTGCATGTGATTATTCGATTAGTAGAATATTGATGTGAATAATTAAATGGAATTATTTCATTTTATCTTTGCCATATTATGATGAAGCTCAAGTTTAAAAGGCTTTTGTTTTAGTTATACATTGTCTTAAATGTTTATGATTATTGCTGAAAGTTTCCTCTGTATTGTTATCCTTACTGAGCATCTAAGATCACCCCTTTCTATGTCTTATTTTTCCCAGGATTCCAAGAAGTAATTTATGAATGACCTGCAGGGATAGTATAAGGGATATGAATACAAGATGTTTTTTTAGTTTTTTTTACTTTATGATGTAATGCAAGACTTATGTATATATCTAGTGTTTCCAGGACAACTAAACTAATCATCCTTTTGAGACTTGATGTTTTGTGATCATGCCAATGATACGTAATAATGCACCAACTCTGGGTAACTGGGGTCAGGACGTTACAGTTGGTATCAAAGGAAGTTTAGTACTAACCGTGGAAGCTAGATTTAGATAAACTCTTATTAGAGAACATAGATCTAAGATAGACTTTGAGGATTAGTATAGAAGAACTTCCTAGAATTTTGGTATTATAGATATTTTATGAGTTTTTCGAGCAATACATCCTTGTCTAGATACGACCAGGTAGAGTCGGCTCTGGAACATATGTACCAAGGTGTAAAACTCGAAAACACCGCATTGACCTAGACTCGAATGGGAATTGGTGCATGACAACGGACCATGCTGCACTATTGGTTATGAAACTCCCAGGGGATATTCTTAGGATACTTCTCATTTTCTTTACAAATCATTATGAAGGGTTTATTAGGATATACATCCTCAAAGAATTTTTTTTTGTGATTATGGAGTATATCTATAAATAGTTCAATTTATGTTAACTGTTTTATATGTATGGAATTATGTATTTTCATTCATAAACTGATATAGTTTATGCCATTGTTTAGAAATGGCACCTAGTGGAAGGAATGGAAACCGTATCAATGCATGCACTCCATGTAGGGATTTCCATCCTACTCAAGATAATTATAGTGAAGCTGATGATGCAACTGGTGCTGATCATCTAGTCACCATACTGGGAAAACTCACTCAGGTTATGAATAATAACCTTACCCATATGGGGCACCCTGATCCGCAACGTGGATGATCAATGTTAGATAGCTTCATGAGGAAACAACCACCAACATTCAATGGAAGTACAAATACCTTAGTAGTTGACCAATGGATAAATTACATAGATAAAATATTCCATGCCTTGGGGAGTAGTGAATGGGAAGAGGTTATCATGGCAGTTTACCGCCAAACTAAAGATGCTGACCAATGGGGGTCATTGAATGAAAAAAAAAGGACTATGGCGATGTATCAAATAGGGAATAGAGGTAGTTCAAATATCTTTTCATAGAAAAATATTTTCACTGTGACCATCAAGCAGATATGGCAAAGCAATTTCTGAGTCTTAGACAAAAGGAGGATGCGAATATCACAATGTATGAGGATAACTTTACAAGGTTAACAAGGTATGATAGAAATTATATATGTAACCTAAGAAGTAAGATTGATCATTTCATTGATGGGTTAAAACCATTTCTTCATCGAGCATTGATCTCACAATACTTCTCGTAGTACGAAGACATTTTCTCATGTGCTATCAAGACAGAAAAAGAATTCTCTAAATCTTATGACAATAAAGTAAAGCAAGAGAAGAAGAGAACGATGGAAAAAGAGACAGATAAAGGGGAATAGGGAAAGAAGGATTTTTCATTATGTGAAAATTGTAAGAAGAAACACCCCAGTACTTGCCTAAAAGGAATGAGAGTTTGTTACAAATGTGGAGAAAAAGGTCACCAGACTCGTGATTGCAAGGGAAAGAAAGAGGCTGTAAATGTAGAATTCTACAATTGTAGAGAATTGGGGAATTATGAAAATGAATGTTCTAAGCGTCACGGAAACATACCTCAGAAAATGCTAAGGGATCAGGGCAAAGCTTATGTTGTTACTACAGTTGAAGAGGAATGATTAATGTATTTGTATTTTTAAACACAAGGATTATAATATGGTTATGAGAATAACGTAATATATATAAGGATTGTAATGAAGTACTTGTTGTTTTCATTAAGGTTTTAGTATGACTAAGGTATTCATATTTTCAGTATGTGACAATAAGAGAAACTTTACTCTGTTTGGAGAATCTGATGTTGCAATTGATTTTTGAATTTAGATACCTTTTACAAAGAGTCTGGATAGAGGTACATTGGAAAACTATAATGTTTTGGAATGGATTATGTTGAAATTCGGATAGTATTGTTCAAGGTTAAAACATTTCTTATGGTTATTTTTGGAATATTATGATACTATAGTTTTAGAAAAATGACAACCCGTAGGTCAGGTGATAACCCGTCGCGTCGGACAAAGCTGCAGGAATCGAACTGACAACCATAGCGTGACAGGCCTTTATTACCTACCACTCACCTAGAGGAAGTCCCTGGTTATTAAAAAATATTTTTTTCATTATAATGGTATGTGTTAATTATTGGAACCATATACTATTAGGATAAATATAATATTTTTGAGTTCTATTATCTTTTGGAGTGAAAGTTGAGTTTGTGGTAGAAATTAATTGAAGGATGAAAACTCTACTTGTCAAGATGTATATATATTTATCTTTTTCTATGAAGAAATTAATTCTTTTGGGAAGGGATATTAAGACCAAAAATGTGTTATCCTAATACCTTATGTATTGTTAAAATGATGATATTTTAAATAATCATAGATTGATGGCTTTGAGGCCCTCAATTCTACAGTTATTTGTGATTGATGACCTCAATCACTCCCAATAAATTTTTAGGTTTTTCTTCTAATTACGTGTCTATAATTTACACCAATGTTCTATTATTCGAAACCCTAATTTGGTGGTGACATTCTCATTTCCCTTTCCCTCTTATAAAAACTAAATTTTATTAACCCTATTTCCGATATGGGTTTTCCACAAAGGTATTTTCTATTTTCGACCTTTTATTTTCAAAGAAAAATTTCAAATTACAAGGACACAATTTATTAAAGGAGGGGATAACGTAACAACCGAAGCTTCTATGGTACTATTCTCTTTGAATAATATAGTAGTGTGTGTTGTACGCAACTTCGAGTTCTAACACACACCACAACCAATCAAAGTAGCCATTATGAATAGTAATACCCACTTTTTGAAATTTTATAAATTTTAAATCTCAAAATGGTCTTAATTTTTGGATTCGGAATGTCAAATTTATCCTAGGGTGAAATTTTGGTACCTTTAGGATAACTTTTATATTTTGATGAATAGTTAAAATGACTAAATTTTAATTAAAAACATCTTTTTTAATCAAAATAATTAATAGTGATAAATTATGAATTTGAGTGGTTTTAAAGTATATTTAGAATATTTTTTTACCATTTAATAAAATTTTGGTCATTGGACATAATTTAATAATTAAACCAGACATAAACAAGTGTCAATCTTTTGAAAGTTATTGTTTCTTAAAAACACGCTTTTTATTTTGACAGCAGGAATTAATATTAAATTAATTTCATCCACTTATGTGTTTTGAATTTGAAAAAATGGATTCCATATTTTTAATCATGATATCCAAATTGTGTAAATACATAAATTTTATTTTTAGACATTTTGAATAATTACTTCGATAAATATTTTACTTACCGTGGTTAACGGGTAAATCCGGTAAATAAGGGTAAAACAATAATATAATAATAATAATAAATTACCCTAAAACGTTTCCTAAACTTATTGGTGGATACATGTCCGACCATGGGAATCGTTGGGTCGATTATGGAACCCCATGGAGCCACTTGTAGGTGATAGGGACACTTTAAATTAATTATGTTAAAGTAAATACAAAAATGACATAAGAATATATGTTTTATCATAACAATTTTGACATAGAGTTATATATGTTATATTTTCGACAATAAATATTCATTAGAAATATAATAATATTTCCTACATAATGGTATTTTATATATAATTTTTAGACATTAAATAATTTAATTTATTTATGACACAATGATGATGCAGTAATTGCCATATTAATGAAAGATTAAACAAATTGATATTATAAATACCCAAAAAATGTATTTTGAGACTTTTAATAAATTAAAATAATTTTATAGGTTAATATGACATATTATTATTGTTTATATAGATTCTTTTCGAATTAATAATGTTTTTATCAATTTATCAAAAACAAAATACCCAATAGTGTCAAAATTGACATCAAAGAGTTTTTAAAACAAATATTACATTTTTAATTGATATTCAATTCCTAAAAATCTAAAGATCATCCAAGAGACTTATATCATGATAGGTGTACCATTAGTGGACTACATGGGGGTCTATTTGATGTATATAGTAAGTTTATTAACTATATAATAAAAAAAATACAAAGTGACATGGTAAATGACAAACTAATTAACTAAGAGTTAAAACCAAAAGATAAGGTTAATATAATAACCCAAACCTGTCTAAAATATATTAGTTGAAAGTATTTATACCCATAACCACCTTATATTTTGATCAATCCACTTTGGAGCCATTATAAACAGAAAATGAACTTATTATAAATTAATACTTTATGTTTTTTCTAAAGAGCCCCCACCCCTTATAAAAGGACACAACTTCTAATCGATTATTTCCACCTTCAAAGCCTTTTCGTTCGTCCAACCCCTTCCCAAATAATCTCTCAGAATCCCTAAATTCATCCTATAGGCCTTATTTCGATCAGAAAGCCAACCTAAGGCACCATTTTGATCAAATCAAAATGAGGAACCCTAAGAAGAGGTAATGCTTTCACCACCATTTTTAAAGTTCGTTTCTTCTTCAACTTCTTCATTCTTTGTTATTTCCCTTCTAAAATAATAAATCCAGTATCTTCTATATACTACGATGTTATTATAAATATGTTACAACCATATTCAGTATTCTATCCATCCTTTTAATGACATGTCACCATGCGTGTGTACGTACGGCTTACCGTCTCCATGACGTGGTGTAATTGTTATTCAAAATATTATTATTCTGATGGGTAAAATAATGTTGTGTAATTCAAGTAAATAATAATTATAACCTCATAATGATTCTATATATATGATATACCATCTAATTATATATTAATTTAATATCAAAAGAATGATATTTTAGATCGTGTGTATGTACGGACTATCGTCTCCACGATCGCGATGAGATTCATTCCTCATCGTATCCATTCAGGACTAATTATCATTTAATGATTAAAAATAATGTTTATGGACTTGATATCATTATGTATATGAATAATATACAACCTATCCATAACAAACACATCTTATGTAATAAAACATATAAAAGAAAACGAGAAAGTTTAAACCCGAAACAACGATAATACTATGATATTATTAACAAGGAAAAGTAAAAAAAATAATATATGATATCATATTAATTTCAATGATTCTTGTATAATTTAATAAAAAAATTCACCATTATACAGGAGGCTAACCTACCATCAACCAAGGAAAAGTACAAGGTAAGGGGTTTTCATCTCACTCCTTATTCCCGTGAGATTCATGTCATATTGCCACTATTACCTTTTGTATGGTGTATGTACTGACCATAATTGTATTCTTTGTGTAATACACTTTAATTTATGTTTATTTACATATTCATTGTATGATACCTCTTTCATGGGTTGTATGTTTCGTAAGTTACCGAAATTGGTAAGGGTTATTTCACAATCTCTTCATTATCCGAGGTTGTTTATACGTAATTATCAACTGGGACCTCTTTATCATCCACATCCACGTTTCTTAAAAATGTATTTCAAAACATTCTTACTATTTTACATAATATGGGTTAAATTCATTTATACCCTTGTTTGAATTATTATAAGAATTTTATAAAGGATTATTTCTGTCATTTTCCAAACAAGGCCATTTTTAACCATTTCAACAGAATTAAGGTAAGAATGTCTTTTTAACTTATATGGTGGGTGCGGATATTTTACGTCATTATAAATTCATTGAAGCCTCCCTTACAATATTATAAGAATATTTTCAATGTAAATTTTTTCTTTTATAATTATGTTACTTTTAAATGATTTAAAAAAAGAGATATTTCTCTCAAATAGTTTTGATATCATCTATGTCAATATCCTTTGATAAATTTTACACTTGTTTGAAGTTGATTTATTATGATACAAATATTCCATATTGTATTTAAGTTTTTGTGATATGTTTGACTATGGATGAGTTATTTTATGCCATTAATGGTTTATGATTAATGTTTTGGCATTTCGTATGATAGTTTTAATACGAATGTTTACGTTATATTTCATCCTCTTCTTTAGATGAATGTGTTGGACTAGTATGTTCCAGGATGGGGACCAGTAAAAGTAAGACATCTAGGTTGGGGTCCGGTTACAGTAGACCCTCCGGGTTAGTGTCCGGTTATTAGAGGCACTCCAGGTTGGTGTTCGGTTCTTAGAGATACTTCGAGTTGGTGTCCTGTTATTAGAGGCACTCCGGGTTGGCGTTCGGTTACAGAGGCTCTTCGGGTTGGGTTCCAATTACAGTTATCCCTTAGGTCTTAGCACGAGGCCTTGACAAAAAAAATTAAAGTTCGGCATTATGCATTCCCTTATTATGAACGTGGTTATTGATATTGCATGTGATTATTTGATTAGTAGAATATCGATGTGAATAATTAAATGGAATTATTTCATTTTATCTTTGCAATATTATGATGATGTTTAAATTTAAAAGGATTTTGTTTTAGTTATACATTGTCTTAAATGTTTATGCTTATTTATGAAGGTTTCCTCTGTATTGTTATCCTTACTGATCATCTGAGCTCACCCCTTTTATGTCTTATTTTTTCCAGGATTCCAAGAAGTAATTTATGAATGACCTACAGGGATAGTATAAGGGGATATGAAGACAAGGTGTTGTTATAGTTTTTTTTACTTTATGATGTAATGTAAGACTTCTAAATATATCTAGAGTTTCCAAGAATACTAAAATAATTGGTCTTTTGAGACTTGATCTTTTGTGATCATGCCAATGATATGTAATAATGTACTAAATCTAGGTAACTGGGGTCAGGGCATTACAGTTTAAATGTAGTAATAGGTATTTTGGATAAGGTTTGAGGTATTTAGGGATACTCAAGAGTTTGGGTAGTCTTAAAGGTGGTGGAACCAGTGGTTTAATGAGTGTATGTGGTACAAGGTACCTAATGATACATATTGGGTGCTCGTTAATGCTAGCATAGATAGGGGTTGTTTCGGTATTCCAGTAGCTACCCAGTGTTCCTATAGTAGGTACCCGATAGACCCATTTGGTGGAATTTTTCCCACCCTACCTAATTTATTTTTCCCCCAAATATTTCCCTTATAAAAAATTCATCTTAAGAAAAATGATATCCCCACTCATAGCTCTATTAATTCCTCTTCTCTGAATTATTTTTCAGCTTGATTCAGAAATTATATAAGGAGTTTACTTCCTCCAATTAAAAAAATACTTCTCTTATTATCCTCTCTATAAAATCTTATTCATCCTTAACTTTCATTGTTCTATTTTTATATTTGGTGATTTTATTTCCCTAATATGTTGTAAAATCACCCCAGATCCTATAGATTCTACTTATCTTTGCTTAAGGATGTTCTTAAGGTTTGTTTTATATCAGTTAATCAATGATTTTATTGGGTGTTATTAAGTTCTATGATTATATTTTTATTTCTTAATGGTGCAATGGAATTTTTATATTCTTATTTTTCCTTAATTGATAATTTTATAGTGATTATATTAGATTATTTTTTAGAATACTCTTCTTTGTTTTCATTAGGTTTAACACTTATTAAAATATGGAGATTAGGTATTTTGGAATATTTGTTCATGTAATTTTTCTTGATCATTAATATGGGTTGTATGGTAGCTTCTGGATAGTGTTTTAGTGACCATTGGATTGGGAAATCTTAGCAATGATCAATGTTGGAGTCTCAACTCATCGAGTGAATTTCATGAGTATACTTGGTATACACTGACATGTTGTTTTTAAAATGAATCATGAAGATAAAAAAATAATTTTAGAATTACTAAATATTTAAATTAAATAAATTTTTTGCGAGTTTTTATATAAAGTACAAAACAATTTTGATTATTTTTTCCCTTCATTAAAAAATCATTCATTATGGTTTTGTGTGAATTGGTCTTAATTTAAGACTTTTAATTCAACTTGATAAATTTTTTGAAGTATGTTATGATTGAAATACATTGTTGTTTTTTATCACTTTTTTCATCCTCATATGTTTTAAGGTGTATTATAAAGTTTGTAAGGATATATTTATCTATGATTAACACATATATTTTAAATGTGATGTATACATTCATCTATGATTTTTTTATTTTGTCCTCTTATATCAATTTTTTATAAAGATCCCTCTTGAATAAAAATCATGTTTAAAGTGTTTATGTTTATATAAAGACTTATCTTTTGTACCTTTATCATACTTACTAAGAACCTCATTCCTTTATAGATTACTGGAATGTTTTATTATTCAGTGATCCATAATTAATATAGTTTATTATTTTTCATCAATGGAAATATGACAGCTAATTTAGTTTAAGAGGAAATAGAAAAACATTTCTCCAACACATTTGTTTTATTTCATTAGATTTTCAACTAAATAAGACATTATATTTTTAAAATTTTAAAATATTCCTTACCATAATGTACTAGGACACCTTTTTATTCAAAACTGTATTTCAAATTAAATATTTAATTTACAAAAATACTTCCATTTCAAAACATATCTTCTACTATGTATATTAATTATGTATAATTTTAAAGGTGCACCAAAATAACTTACTTTTAAAAGATAAAAAATTTAATGTATAAACAATTTATTTATGAAGATATATATTATCTTAATATTTTTTTCTTTAAATTGGGTTTATTTTAAAAGAATATAATATAAAACATTCTTTCTATGTGAACTCCTTTTTAATACATGGGTTCTATTAAGGGTAACCTTCAATTATGAGAAAAAATCATGAAAAAACATTTTCTATAGTGTAATTTGGTTTCTCATATATCCTCAATTAATTCATTATTTATCTAATCAAAATTCTGCTAATTTTTTATTAACTTGTCACCATATCCTTTATATGAACTATTGTTATTGTGAATTGATGTAGTAAACACATCATCAATTCGGACATGTTTAATGAGATGTTGATACGATTAATTTTATATTATTGAAACTTATCTATGAATTAGTTTCATAATACTGCGTGTTGTGTGCTAAATTTTGTGTATTATGCTAAAATGGTAATTTGAGTTGTACGGATGTGTATATTATTTCTTTTCGATATCAATAATGTTATCAAATATGTCCTATAATGTATCTTGATCACTATTATTGGATTATTAGACATTAAAAATTCAAGTAGTATAATATTTCTATTATTTAAATTCATATAAGAAATAAATTATATAGGGAACTATTTATGGGATTAGATCATAACAATCTGACTTGGTATATCCCATCATGTTTCCCACATGATTGGTTAGTAGATCAATTAATTAGTATACACCTTCCACTTTCAATGGAATAGGATTATACTTTTACTCTAGTATATGTTTCATTATAAGGGGAATGAGCTGAAATATTTCATAGCCTTGATCATTTTATAAATAATAGTGCAGACCCAAAGTGTCTGAGTATAGGTATGTACCCTCCTGATATAGGGAGTTATTTGGTATAGTATTTTATTCATATACCCATTACTAATTTCTTATTAATTCCATTTTTGGATTTATTATTGTGGTAAAACTATTTTGAAATATTTATATATATGAGTTGTATTGTGTATGAATACACATTTTTATTCACAATTATGTTGAAGAAATTTTTGGGTGCCCTATTATGTATGTATTTTCTCACATGTTTCATGGAAACTCTAGTGAACATACAACTTCAATTACAACATTTCAGTTATTCAAGGTATATATATAATGATTATATGTTTCACTAGTTTATTAGGATCTAGTATAGGATTGTATATTCAGGATCCATAAGGAGTTGGGTTATGAATATAGATTTGTAAAGAACATATTTTTTGGAATATCCCATATTCTATTCATCTAGGGTTTGATCTATCCAGATGTGTGTACCTTGAAATTTTACAAACATATAGATTGGTTTTATGGTTATCATAGCATTCATATATATGATAATTTAAATTTGTTTCCCAATAATTTTTGGGGGTAATATCTATTTCTCTTGGATACATCCAATATTAGGATGAGTCATGATAGATACAAAGAGGAACCTAGTAATCACTTATAATCATAGATAAGTGGGTAAATAAATCGCTAATGATAAACTGAGACCCATGATAATAGTTTTCAGTTTTGGGGGATTGGTGAATTCTCTTAGTGTAGATGTGACTTATTCAAGTGTAGTTTGGGTGTCTTAGTCCAAGGCTATTACAATTACTTTCAAAACATAGTTATTTAAGAATATAAAATTTTAATTCATATCATATATGATTCATATATGCTTGAGTGGATAACTACTTAGCAAAATCCACCAAATTGGTTAATCCAAATTTATTCTTTTGGTGACTTAACTCTTAGTAATACTTAGATTAGTGAAACCCAATGCTCATAAAATGATTTGATTACCTAACAATAAGAGTTACCATCATATTCTATACCATACACAAGATAATCCATTAGAACATACCTTTTTGGGTTACTCCTAACAAATGAATATAGATTGAAAATGGGTTCAGTTTTGAAATAATCGAGTACATAGTATAATTTTTTGTGGTCATTATATATATAACCATCTCATATCATGTATTCCATTTATGTGTGAATAAATATAATTTTTAAATTTTTCATTATATATCTTTTACCAAATGAATATTTTTCAAACATATTAATGTATAACAGTTTATATAAAAAATTATTTATGTTAATTATATATAAAAAATATAATTATGTATAGACATGTCCAAATGAATTTAATGAATAAGATGTACAAAACCCTTTTATATAAAGGTAAAAAAATTTCAAAACCAAGTCCACTCATGAGGATGAATCATGCAATGGGTAACAAACATTAACGTTTATAAAAGAGAGGCTAAGATACTTAATAATGATAAGGTTGTCCTAGAGTATCACTATCCATAGGAAAACAATAAATAAAGACCATAATATCAATAAAATCCTAAAACCTAATATATATATATATATATATATATATATATATATATTAATCAACCCTTATAATTCTATTTATAACTATAAAATAGATCATAATATAGTTTCAATGTAATTGAATTTTAATCCATACTAACAAATCACCTGTAGGATATATAGGAGACCACTGAGAGGGGGTAAATAATTTATGTTCATTATTTTTATTATTTTCTAGAAACAATACTTGACACATGTTAAAGTGAGTGATATTTTCTGTCCACACACATCCAAACACACACCAACCTGGGGAGAACATTGATTTACAAGTTTCACCACTAAAAAATCATAAGGCCAGTATTTGTTATGATATAGACTTCTCCAAGATCACATGGACTACTGGTATCAAATTTCAGTTATAAACAAGAATTCTTTTCCTTGACATAATGTTATAAATATTATAAAATTGATTCATATCAAACCACACACAATATAATTTTGGGCTTTACAATGATCAAATATGTTCATAACAACTGATGAGTCTTCCACGATAAGACTATTATCTTGTTGTTGGTCATATGATTTATTATTCTCCTTTAATTTTTAAATGGTAGTAATACACCACAAAAATTTTTATGAACAACATATAAAAAACAAAATTTGTTGCTTTATTCATCTATATAATGTAGTGTTCTTTTAAATATAAAGTTTCATCAACTTCTTCTAATTCTATATATATATATATCTCTTGTGAATTTGGACAGAAACACTTTTAAAAAATTGATACACATCTTATTTATTCTTTTCTGGATATATATTTAAAATAAAACATCAATACTATTCCCTCCAAATTTCTTATTTTTTTAAATCTCATTCTGTTATTAAAATATTTTATATATTTTAAAATTTTAATTCCATAAATACTCGACTTGATTCTATAAAATATTTGAAATAAAATGAAATTTTCCCTCATCTTTAAAATAACACATAAAAAACTTGGGTAATAATTATATAAGAGTAATTCAACTACCAACTATTTCCATAAATACATCATCAAACATCGATCAACCATTTTAACAGTCTCTTTTCCTTCTTTTAGTAATAATTATCTGTTTTTTAAATCATGGATTAACTAAATAATGTGATATTTATTCATTATGAACCTATATACTGCATATTTTGATATAATTCTCAATTAATAGTATAAATCAAAATATTAAATTTTTTAAATTTAGTTCAATGAATAACATATTCTTATACATAACAAGATTTATGTCTTGAGTTATCACTAAATTTATATAATTTAATCGTATATATAATTCTATTAATTTATTATTATTATAATTTAAAAACATCCAATAATAAACTTACCTCATTGAATTTTTAAAAATTTAGAAGTGGATTTTTTTATTATAGAAAAAATATCATAAAAAATTTCCCACCTTTCATATTTTATTTTTTCAAATGAAAAAACTATGTGGGTAACATTAATAAAAATTAAATATTTCTTTAATAGGAATTGAAATCTTTCATGATAAATTATTTTCATATGATAATTTCTTTATTATGATGTTTAAATACAATTTATATGAATATAACACTTTAATATGATAATTATTTCATATAATGTTCATAGGTATTTTAGAAAAGTCTCTAAAACATCTCATATGAAAATATACAATGAAAAATTTATAGTTCTTCTATCAAAATAGTTTATATTAGTATAAGGTGGTTTCATGACATCTTCTTTTCATTACGTTTTAAGAATGAACTAAAGTTAAAAAATAAATCTGAAATATTTATAAACATGTTCCAAAGACTTCTAGAATTTAATAGAGTCTTTATCTCATGTAAAAGGCATTATTAAATGTCTGTTTGATAATTATTAAATCATTAAAAATAAAACCCAACAAAATAATATCATATCCACTATATTCTTCTCTAAAAATCGTCTTTCAAATTTAAATTATCTATAATAACTTCTTCAATTTTGAATCACAACATATTTTTTTTTGAGCCCTCAAAATATTCTCCCAATTCCAACTAGTTCATAAAGTTTCTCAATTAATTACTAAGTCTAAAAAATATCCAGCTTTTTTATTATAAATCAATGAATATAAAAAACTATTAATCAGATAAAACATATCCTTGAATTATTATAGAAATATTATTAGCCGGTGAGAGTGAGCTTGATGTTGGAAATAAGAATATTGGAAAAATAATATCACATTTTACATAAAAATGATGAATTTTATTCAACCCCTTCAAACCAAATCCTTTTGATACTCCATGGTGTAATAATATGAAAAGAAAATAGAAATAATAATAAAACTTCTGCATTACATTAAATAAATCATCAACCTGATAAATCTATTCATGAAACCTATAAGAATATTTAATTACATTAACTTCTACCAAACTATTAAAATAGTTCACAGATACACTCAAGCTGAATTTACAACTTAACCCTTTTCAAAACTCTAAATAAATTTTTATTCCCCAATTTAAGAGTACTATTTTCCATATTATTACACACATATCAATTGAAAACTACCCCTATATAGTTCTCCCCCTTTTAGAAAACATATAGATATAAATATAAATGAAGTTTTGTGTTTCTTTTCGCCATATTTTATTAGAATATTCAAATATAAAATACAAAATTGGGTGTTGATCACCATACCTTATCCTTGATATGGTTGGGGTTGAACTCGATGGAATGGTGTATATCGATATTTTAGATGAATTAGTTCCAACTAATAATGGCCTAGACTACAAAACAGACTGAAACACCTATGGTTCAACATTAATAGAGCTTACCAAAGACATAAACAAGTTACTATAGTAATGTAGACATCTACATGGTTCCTATAGAATCTCGTACTTTTGAGATAGTGGTATTATAAATCTCTGGAGTTCTAATAACTATTCACTATAACATAGTGGTCTTATTAAGAAGATGGTAGAGCTATTGCTCTATCATCTTCACGATATCATTCGAGATATATTTCTTATGTGGGTAAAGACATGTTTTTTATTTATAATTATTATTCAAAACATAGTGATATTTCTACCACTTTGTAGACAAAAGAATTATTTCCCAAACCTTGTAAATCTTAATGTATCTTGATCTTATTCTTATTATTTTATTTTATTTTATTTTATTTAACACTTATTTTATAAATCATTGATTGCTTATTTCCTTATGAATTTCTATAATATAACTGCTAATATCAACCACATATTCTGAAAAGCGTCCCTTGGAAATGGATTAGTGAACACATTAGTTATTTGTTCCACTGTAGGAACAAACTAAAAAATTTACTCACTTTATTATATATGTTCATTTGTGATGAGATAATTATATCAATGTTCTTGGATCTTGAGTGTGGAATTATAGTCCTTGAATGATTTATATAGATTTATTTTCATATACAACAAGATATGGTAACTTCATTTCAACCATGAGATATTCTAATAGAGTCTTCATCAACATAAATTAGTTAGTATCATGAGTGGAAACCTAATATTCTATATGGATAGTGCTCAAGGTGACATAATTCATCTTATTTGTGGGTCAAAAGGCATAATTATACAGAAGGAAAAAATACACTATGTAGACCATCACTCATTAACAAAACATGTCAATCTTTATATATGTAATATACTGACTGACTGAATATCTCGAAGGACTACATTATTATTATTATTTTTATAATCCACCTTTCAAGGGGTGAGGAGGAGCCCTTACGAGGCATTTAATCTTAGGTAAAATTACATGACCCGTAGGGTCTTAAAGGAAATCATATAGAAAAGACAACTTGAAACTGCTCCTCCCTAGTATACGCCATGATATCCGCACTCCACCATTGAAAAGCTAGTCTTCTCTCTATCAAGTGCAGAGCTAAAGAGGCCTGGTACAAAAGGAAATGACATACCCTCTCATTCTTCCAATTCTGGTTAACTCTACTCTGGTGAATGCGCTTTCTTTGAATCCTCATCTTCAGACTTGTCCCTTCTATCCTGAGTAGTAATTCATTCTATTCATGAATGTTGAAGGCTTTGGGGTTTCATGAAGGTCTTAAGGTGTCCCAAAGGCCTTGAGGGACAACTAGCCCAAAATCCTTACAGGACCCTAGGACAAAAATATTGTCCAAAAGGCCCGGAAGGATGAATAATTTCATCTGCTACAGTACCGAACAATACATGATACAGTACTACTACAGTAACTTGGAAATTTGTCTCCACTCGCATTTGATCTCAGGGTTAATAGAGGCACATATTGAGTCCTCACCAACCAGAATGAGGCTCATGTTCTAATAGATTAATACTCTTTTTGTAATAATATTAAAAAAACCTACAATACCATTAATGTGCCTAAGAATATTTTTTCTACCAGTGAAAGAACAAAATAATTCACTTTGATACTTGAAAAAAAGTGTAACAACATAAACTATATTTATCCTTGATGTTTTCGAGTATGAAAGACTTAAAATTTGTTTTCATAAATCACTTGGATCTACTTATTTACCTTGATAATATGTAAAATTCTTGGTTCCCACTAATATTGTTTTGAAAACAGCTTTTAATCCTCTATAAGAGTTTCTTTATGTTTTATATTATATTTCTTCTGAAAAAGAAAAATATGATTTTTTTCACTTGATTAATTTGTAAGAGAATAATTTACTACATCTCACTAATTTTGCAAATATTAAATAGATTATTAATCTCCATTGAAATATCTTGACAATCTTCTTTATCATTTACAAAACAAATGTAATCATCTAGATAATCAATAATAATGATAGAAACCTATTTTTCATCTTTATTAAATAGGTTGTTTCCCAATCATCATTTTATGAATTTTAGCTTCTTTAAGAAGTTTCTCATCTTAGAATACCTATATCTAGGGGTTTTTACATCCCACATAAAGCATTTTTTTAACCTAAAAACATAATTAATATATTATTTTAGTAGGAAAACATGAGGTTAATAAATGAATACCTCCTCCTCCAACTCACCATTGAGAAAGGTAGAGTTGAAATCCATTTGAAAAATCTTTTATTTCATTTGATCTACAATAATAATAAATATATTTTTTTCAAACCTTTTAATTGGTGTAATGTTTTAATCAAATTCCACTCCTTCAACCTATGAGTATAACTTTTAAAAAAAATAGGTTTGTTTCTAACAACATCAGCATTTTTATTCTACTTGTTTCATAACACCCACGTTGTCCCGATAACATCATTATAATTAGTATTGGGTACTAAATCCCATGGACCATTATTCTAAATTTTGTAAAAATTTTCATTTATATAATCAACCTACAACTTGATTCCTCGAGTATTATTCATCATCTCTCTATTTATATTTAGAATATAATGAACCATGAGTGGTTTTCCTCAAATATTTCATAGTTTTCACTTGTTTCCCATAATCACCAATGATGTTTTGGACTTACACTTACTTTATAAAACATTAATGAGATGAATATGATTATTCCTCATCAAATGAAATGAATGAATCATCTTCTATAACCAATATATATTTTTAACAATCTGCATTTATAGAAATATATTTTGGTTGATTGATAAAAACAACATCATCATCACTTCTATAACATTCATCCTGAAGTTTAATTTTATTCCATTAATGTTCTCGCACCATCACATAATAAGATTAAATAATATATCCATCCACTATTTTATAATATAGGCATAATTTTAAATTCAAAATATATACTATAAATCGGTCATCAACACCTCTCATCCTAAACATTCCAATACTGTCACATTTTAACTTGATAATTCAAGGAAAATGAAACACATGAAGATACTTAAATCATTGAAATTTTTTAATACATCTCAAATAAAGACATATCATAACTTGTAATATATCAACAAAGGATATGAATGTGGACCATTTAACAAATATATTACCTCCAAAAGTATCAAAAAGTTTCATGATTGAAAAATATAGTTATACCTAACTCAATAAATATTCTAGTTTTCTATTCAGAAACACCATTTTGTTTTTCTACATTTGGCGCACTAAGTCCATGTCAGATGTTGTTCTTATCCAAAAAAAATATATTTAAACAACTAATTTATAAACATGTTTCTATTGTATTTCAATAACTTCTTAATTGAAAAACCACACTCTTTTTATTTAAATATACTAAATTTTTGAATAATATTTAATTAACTTGAATTTTTCTTTATAAACATAACATAGGTAATGAGAGTGATGTCTTTGATAAAATGAATATAGTAATTTACTCTATTGGTTGATTTATTCTTCCTCTTCTTATAGAAATATGAATGAATGATCTCTAATCAAGGGGTAAACATAATCTACACCTTCTTGAGTGAAGAGTTATTAAAATAACCCTTTTCAAATATTGAGTATATCCAATATATTTATCTATTAAACATAAAAACATTATGAAATATTACTACTCAAGTGATATTTTTCCTGTTTCTTGTCAAGGATAACCACGATTTTCATTCTTTAAAATATTTACTTCCACTATGCTTAGATATCTTGAGTTTCCACCCTCACCCACTTCAAATAAATTTCATTTATTCTAATGACATTTTTTCACCACCTTTAATTATCAATATTATTAACCAAAAACCCACCTTTCATGAACACAACTTAATTTTATTTATGAAAACATAAAAAATATATAACATATTGTGTTTCAATCTAGCGGCATTCAAAATATTTTCATATTTAAAATTTTCATTCCTAATCACTACAAAAATAACTCTTTTAATCTTGAGTGACACATCATTTTCCAAATTTAATAACCCTATTTTCATTTTTTTAAAAATTTCAAGGATCTATTAATCTCCTATCATGTCAGAGGAACATACATTATGAAGAATTTAATACCAATATTCCTTCCTTATTTGAGTAACAAATATTTGATCCTTTTTGTTAATCAAAATTACTATGAAATCGTAACATATTCTTCATCATATTCTGATTCTTCGCAAACGTTTTAAATACACTAGTTGATTAAAATTTTTATTTTGAGATTATAAAACCAATAATTCTATATTTTTTAGTGTCACCAAATTTTACTATAAATCCATTCATAGATTCTTATTCTAAAACTACCCAATAATAATATTAGAATTATTCAACACTTTTAGGATTATTTTTATTAGTCTTTTCAAAAATTGCTTATCTTTTAAAAATCTATAACTTATTAAATTGAATTTTGAATATAGGATAAAATTTGTTGAATTATTCACCTCTATTAATAATTTTTGACGAATATTGTGAAACTACATATGATTATATATAAAAATATATTCTATCTCGATGTTATAATTTCTATAATAATCAAGATACTTCTTTCAGTAATCAATCTCTTTTATTAATTTGGATATATAATCTATAAAATACGATTCATTTTCATTAGAAGATTAATTATTTATATTTAATAATATGATATCATTTTACAAAATGGAAATAATTAAAAGACATTCATTAAATTCACCCTTTAGAAAAATATTATTCTATGTCTCGTATTCATCACATTAAAAACTACATTCAACTCTAGTGATATTATTATTATACACTTCAACAAGGAGTCGTTTTTCACAAAATTAATCTGTAGAATTCTCAAAATCTCTCATCATATTCCTTACCTTCCCATTCTTCAAACATAGAAAATAAGTTTCTATTTTTTTATTTATATAAATATATATCATTTTCTTATAAAAGGGGATTTAATTATTTGGAAACCTTATTTATGTATCTTCAAGTCCTTTAGTGTTCTTTATCACTATCTTATACACAATTTTACCATATGCAATTTGGTTCAAAATTCCGAGTATCTCTACCCCTACTAAATTTTAATGGGTTTATTTTGCATTGTATTTTTGTTTCTCCTTTGTAAAATTCCTTGAGAAAAGGGACTTAAAACCTAAATTTTTTGATCTATCACTTATCTTTAATTATAACTACTAGATTATTATTCAGCCACAAAAATATTTATCTTCTAATGTTTTGAGAATTTAAAAGGAATATTATTTTCACCCTTTAACTAATTCATGAAAATGATATCTTTTATCATATCATATTATATTAAAATTTTATGTATTCAATCAATACGAATACTACCTAGATCTTTATATCCCAAAGCTGAATAAATTTCCATCAAACATGTTAAGTAGGAAGCATAAGATTTTATTTATAAATATAGAGTCTCATTACTTCTCAGTATATCATGTGATCATGATAATAATCCATTTTGCATTGTGAGTAATCATTATATAGTTTTATCATTATGATTCTTTATATCTTTATACATTAACCTCCAGAACAATTACTTTTCCCACTTCACTTTGGTATTTAATTCATATATTTCAAAAAATTTATCGCATTTCCCTTCCACCATTTTGATTTCATTGAATTTAAAAAATTCACTCTCTAAAAGGGATGATAAGGGAATATCTATTATTTTGTATATTTTTTTGTCTATAACTGACATAAAAGCATCTTTAATAACGATGTGAATCCAATTGTTACAGCTTCAAAGAAAACATAACTAATAGATAAATGTTATGGTAATTTATTTTCATATAACATATGATAACATTTCCCATAAAAATACTATAATCCCCTTGTTTTTCAATAAATTTATAGTATCTATTTTTGGAAATATAAATTAGTGACTGAATCTCCAACTAAAGAGATACATTAAACATCAAATAGATGATCAAAAGTTTTGGGAACCATTGCTCTCATACCACTTTTGAAACCACATGTAGGATCTATGAGACATCACTAAGATGGGTAGAAATTGGTGATTTTAATTATATTTATGTGTCTTTTTAAACAATAATTGATACTTGTTAAAGATAATTATATGTTTTTTATTTCATACATCCTAGAACACACCAACATAAAGAAAACATTAATTTACAGGGTTTTCCTCAAAAAATGAGAAGGATAGCCCTCATTGTGATATGGATTCACATAACACCCTGTGGACCACTAGTATCAATTTGTATGTGTAAATGAGTAGGGTTTATAATGGAACTCATGTTACACATATTCTAATTACAGTTTCATTTTATTTAACAAAAAAGTACATTTCACTATTTATAATGATAGAAAATGATTATAAATATTGATGTGTCTTCAAAAATATAGACTATAGTAAATTTATTTATGTACTAAGTTATTATTTTCCTTATATTATTACATTGTAGAATGAAACCACATTAATTTTAATTAATATCATAGCATGAAACAACTTCCATCATTGTATAAATCTTTATTTTGTGTCTAGTTCTTTGAAATATAAATCATAAATAACTTTTTATTCTACCTATCTATCTATCTCTCACCCTCCCTCTCTACCCCTCTCCCCCTACCTCTATTTATCATTTATTTCTCTAGATCAACACATTTCCATAAAAATCGTACAAATATTTTTCTTATTCTTCTTAAAATATTTATTCATCAGACTATGTGAATATTATTCCCATTATTTCCTCTCGTTTTTAATCTTCATTCCTGTAATAAAGTAGTTTAAATATTTTTAAAATTAGACGTCCATGAATTCATTACATTATTATCAATGATATTTTAATTATCATTGCTTTATTTCTCCAATTTAAAATGACAATTAGGAAAATCAGTCCACCAACTGATAGTATAACATATTATTCAAGAAAGGATCAAGCCTTTATTACATGTTGTATTTCCTTCATCTTATATTACCAATTATAAAAATCATGAACATAGATTAAATAAATAACATGATATTTATAATTTGAGAAATGGTACACCGCATTGTCTAAAATAACTCTTGAATTAAAATAAGAATCATAGTATTTAATTGTGAAATTTATTTCCCCAAATAATAACTCACCATTCATTGCCTAATTTATTCCTTGAGTTGTGACTAAATATTTACAATTTAATCCTCATGAAATTTCAAATCATTCATTATTTTTCTTATTTCAATTCTACTCAAAAAGGACATGCCCTGTGAATTTTATAAAAATTCATAAAATTGATTTCGGATGATTGAAAAAATAACATATGTGGATTCCAACATTTTATACTTCCCTTCCTTTCATATAAAAAGGCTTTCATATGTGAATTCCATTAATATAAATTACATATTCCATTTTTATGAACAAACCCCTTTCATGTGAAATTATTCTCATAAGAGAATTTATTCCATATGATGTGCCTATACATTTTATATGTATAGAACCCTTTCTTACAAAATTTTTGTTATGTTATAATTTCATTCATATGATGTTATGATAACATTCAGACAAATAACTCAAACCTATCTTTTGAAATTTTACATTATGAAATTAATCGTTCTTTCATCCAACCTTCTATATAAGCATAAAAAGGTTTCATGACTTTGAAATTTTCTCAGGTTTGAAAAGTCAACTAAGATTCTATAAAAATTAAAAAATCATTTTAGAAATATTTCAAAGACCACAAAACTTTAAAAGAGCCCTCAGCTCATATAAATGAAAATATTAAATGTGAGTTTAAATGTGACTAATTCATTAAAAAGATAGTTCAGAAAATTAATATCATATCCACTTAAAAATTATCGAAAAAAAACTTCAATATAAATTTTTCATACTCTAGAAGATCTTCTTCATTTTTGAAGCACAAAATCCTCTTGGTCTATTAGAAAATTATTTCACGGTCATCTTCTTCTCAAACTTTTTCAAAATAATAAATTGGTTTCATCACATACCTAGTATTTAACTATTTGTATGCATGTTTTGACATTTATAAGAACTAGTAAAAATATGATTAAGTGAATACTAAAATCATTCATAATATGGAAATTTTATAGTCATTAATATATATTTTTTAAAATTAATAATAAATAAAAACGGAATATATAAATATATTAACATTTAAAAAAGTTAAATTGAAAAAATGCATTAAAAAACATTTAATAAAATATAAATTATGAATTATTTATAACCTATAAAAGCTTATAGGGACATTTAAATATATATATATATACATACATAATATTTATATCAGGAATATATGCACATCATACTTCATCTTTTACGAGTCTTATATTTGAAATCTTTCATATTAAAATATATAACTCTATTTAAAATATATTCCCTTAATAATTTATAATATATGAACACTTTTGAATAATAATGTAAATAAATTAAATTATTTTAATATCATATATTTTACAATTATTTAAGTCATTGATAAAATCCACCAAAACTAAATTATCTTGGTTTAAATAAATTGGTGTAACAATATAATTTTATGTGAACATTCTATATTAACATTTTTTAATATTTAATAAATCAATAAAAAATAATTTTTTAGCCTTATTTTTTAACTTATAAATATGTTAAAAATATTTTTATAAATTTTATTTAAATATATTATATTAAATCATTACAGATTTTAAGTAAATTAATTTCATAAAATATATATATCATTTATTAAATTTCTATCAATATTATGAAACCTTCTTTGGATTTAGAATTTTCATTATGGGCCACGCTGTGAAATGTTTTTGAGAATCTAAGAGAAATAATAGTTCATTATAAATCATAAAACCAAATCGTATTTCATTATTCACCATGACATGATAATTCTAATAAAATAATAATTTTCCAAGTGAAAACTCCATAATGTTTTTTCATCCATCGAAACTATTTTTGAAAAACTACACTAAAGTCATGCTTTTAAACCCTAACATAATTTTGTTTATCTATGGAATATTTTTATATATTGTGAACTACATTCCATAAAACCATAATAATTTTGTGTTAAAATAGTGAGATTTAAACATGGATTTGTAGTATTCTATTTTTTATAATGATTCATCATGACGTACTTTTCAAAATAAAAGACATGATTTTATGTTTTTAATAAAATTGGTATTTTAATATTATAAAATTTTAAACTTATGAATATCATAATATACCATAAATATTAATTAATAAATGTAATATTGTTAAAAAAATATATTTTTTAGATTATTTATATTCAAAAACAATTTAATCAAAATAGAAGTGGTTGTAATACCATTGTAGGGTCATAGAAAAGATAAAACCTTTTGGAATTCCTTGAAAGTTAAAAATTAAAATTTATTCCAAAATATATGACTATAGTTTATTTTAGTAAAAAAAATAAAAAATAAATTTACCACTAGTCTGATGAATAAATTTAGATTAGTTTCCACATGTGTTAAAAAATTTATCTCTAAGGGATATAGAAGATAATATCCTCTACAGGTATCCATAGGTTTTATAAATCACCTAACACCTTTGGAAAAATTTCCTTTAAATTAATGACCATTTCTAATATTTGAGTAGACTAAAATAGAGAAATTAGAGCTATAACTCTAGGATTTTCTTAATATTTATCAAATAAATAATCCATCCATAATTTCAAATTTTTTGAAATTAAATTAATATAACTATGTGTGATTTTATTTGATTTTAATATAATTCAAAAAACACTCAACTATAACTCAAAGGTATAAATTATTCTTATAACATTATAAATATTTTCAAATTTTGGTTCTACCTTAAATGAAATGATTATATATTTAAATATTTTATAAAATATGAATAAAATTCTTTAGATATCATAAAATTATTTTATTACCAATATATGATAGCTTATAGTGGGTAGAAATAACATTTAAAAATCATTATCATATAACTCATCCATTTTTTACACATATCCTTAATGTTTTTTCTTTATCATGATATTTATTTTTCAATTAAAACTCTTGAATGGACAATTTTTTCATGCGGTTATTTTGATTTAGCATATAATTATTTCAATCAAATTCTTCTTAAATTTAGTTTAGTAATGGATTTTCTACAAACCCTAAAATAGAGGGTGCCAAGTGTAACTTAACATTTTATGGTTGACCTGGAGGTTCCAATGATGGTTTTGTAAGACTATTTTCACTGTATGATGGTTAAGTGGTATTTTATATCCTAGTGGCTCTCTTTTGAGTGTCATAAATATCACCATTCAAGGGGAAATATTAATAGAGATCCAAATAAGAATCTTGTTACTAAAATTCTAGAGTACTATTTTCTATTATGTATGTTATAATACCTATAGTAGAACCTAGTATAATACTTTTTATATTTTCTTATATTATTCCCCATATTGTTCCTATAATGGTATTCTCATATTCCTCATTATAATACCTTCTATAGAACTTATTTAGTACTAAAGAATTTATAATACTAGTAATTAAACCCCATGCCTCGTGTGTACTAATCCTTCTTACTTTCTAGTTGATTTGGGGATGATCAAAGAGATTCTAATTTTGGATCAACGTTATTGTGTGTCTCTTTAGAACCTTTATTTATTTATTTTTAATTTTTTTAATCCAAATTATTTTAGGACTAATTTTTTTAGTTTTATTAGACTCACTAAGAATTAATTCTCTATTAATTATATATTTAAAATATCGTGTTTTATCTTCCAAAATATTGTAAACATTAAATCCCTCAAGGTACCCCATGAAAACATCTTTAAGGGATCTCACATCCTTATTATCTTTCTTTATATAAGCATATGTTGTTGGTACGAATAATCTAAAATAATCAAATGAAGATGAGTTTGACATAAAATAGTTTATGGAATTTGGAAACCTATGTTTTATTATAATTAGCAATTATGTAATAGAACAACTATAATAGAAACCGTAATATCGCAGGCCTTGTAAAATTATGAGTAATCAAACATTATCCTATATATTTATATGATTAATCTATACATTTTATTTGGTAACAAATTTTATTTAATCATCTAACTCATTTCCGAAAATCCATCGACTCCACTTTTGTATAATTTAAATTTAATCATTAGATATAAACTCAGAATAATTATTGATTTTGATAAATGTTTTTTTTAATTCATCTATTTTTGTTCAATTTACTTCCATTTTTTTTATAAAATTTTTATTTATAAAATCATTATATATATATAAACACTTACATTGAATAAGTAGTTAAAATATCAAGATAATATTGAACTCCCATATAAAACATTGTCTTGGTTTGAACCTACATATCTAAATGGATATACCCTAAGTATTGGGTAGTTCTATAGAAATTCCTATTAAACATCATCTATGCTTAATTTATATTGAATTAATACTAAAAAAGTGGAATATTATTTGGATAAATTGACACTAAGATCCCATGATTAAATACTTATTACACACCCTTAGAACTAATATGCCGTAAACTCTAATTTCAAGGTGAGTTGGCTTATTTATTATAATATTTTTGTTACTAACTACAAAAAATGTGTCCTGAATGATAGAATTTAAAACCCATTGATTATATTTCAATCCAAAAGAGAAAGTATTCCTAATTTCTCAAATACATGTAATGTTTTTAGAGTACCATTTATTTAATAAATAGATAAAACATATCTACAATATTTAATGGTTTTATTGATAGTATATAATTTAAAAAAACATATACCAATGAATTTATAAAATATATTATATTATACGATAGCACTATATTTATCATTATTTACTAAATTATAGATTTATTCTTCTATATAGGATATATTAAAAGAATAAATTTAGTTTAGATCCCATTCAATTTCCATATGACATTTACAGAAATGTTGGATTTTTTTAATATCACCATCATTAAATGCCATGAGATGAAAATATCCACCATTAATTAGTATTTAAATTGCATAAATGTGGTAAATTTAATTAAATTATTTTATATTGTCAACATAAGAATCAATCCATGGTTTTATACATTGATCTTGATATGCTCCTGTAATTATTATTATTAATTATTGTAGTAGTTTTTTCACTCCTCGCCCATTTATTAGAACTCTTACCATCGAGATTAATCCTATTTTTCAACTAAATATCTTTATAAAGAAAGAAGAGGTTGACATTCTTTATGTTTTCATTTTTCTTACCATACATCATATTATTCCTTACTCTAAAAAGAATCCCAATATGACAATAGGATATTAGATTGATCCTCAGCCTCTATATAAATATAGGTATTAAAAATATCTAAAATTATATTATTCAAATTATCTAAATGATCTAATAAAAATGTTTTATATCATATTCCAAAATATATATTTTAATTATTTTACATATTATTCATATTAAATACACGGTCTTGTAAAATTCTCTTATTTGGGATTGACATATGTTTTATTTATCGTAATATACAAACCAAAAAGTACATTTTCACATAATGATAAAAAATATGATTATGTGTAATATATAAAACATCGTGTGAAATCTATTTTTTATCAAGGGATTGATATATTGTACAATTTTCTATAAAAATAATATTAAATTCCTTAATGGATATGAAGACTTATAATTTTAATAGATAAAAATTATAATTCTCATTATTTTATTTATTAATATAAAATTTTGTAAAATCAATTTCTATCAAATTAGTAGGGTTAAAAATTAAAAAATATTAAAACTTATAATCATTATATTAGAATATAGAAATTCTAATTTCAAGGAAATTCTATGAATAACTGAAATATAATAAATTAAATATTTTAATTAGGATTGTTAATTAATAGAAACTACAAATTAAATAACAAAAGGAAAAACAACATGTTTTCATGTTCTATAATTATTTTAACTTTCATGCACAATATAAATATATTATGTGATATTTTTTACTATGTGATAAGAAAATATATTACCAAAAATTAACATTTTTCTATTGAATCTCACCAAACAAAGGGATAGTCAATATATATATATATATATATATATATCTCAAAATATTGGCATCCATCTTTTATTAGAGGAACTATGATATTGTAAGAAAACTAATATAGTGATTCTAAAGTGAAATGATCATATAGAAACAAAAAATCCTAGTTATTTAAAATTTAAGTATATAATTTAATTAATTTATTAAGAAAAAAATTCTTTTTACATTATTTTATTAACCATGATCCACTATGTCTGTTTTATAGCATCAAAATTTTTATAAAATGTGATCTATTTGGAGACATAAGATAAGAGAAAATGATAGTAGATTACAATAAAATAAGGTTCAATAAAAAACTATAGCTCCACTAAGAGAGAGATATAGAGGTTGAGCGTGATTGATAGAGGCATATGTACACACTAATTAAAATCAAATATGGGGATTGGGGATGATTTTCTAGGAAAGACCCATTTTCAGATTGAGATTTATATATTTATATCTTGGAGATCTATCATTTCTATCTCTTCATATTCTTCTACCTCATCATATATAGTTCTCTTGATCTTCCTATTTGATGCTCCCTTTTATCGTGTTTTATGTTTCATACCATCTTATCATGTCCTTCCTCACCATATGTTTTACCACTGTTCTTCCTCTCCAATACAGCCTCTTGTAGAATACTAGTTCTATTGTTTCCCTTTTAGTAGGATTTTTATTTCTTCTATGTGGCACCTGGACACTACTACCACTACTATTTTCAATTGACCCTTAATGTTAAACCCTATATAGGTTAGTCAAAAATGTACTCCAATGGTTTGAGATTTTATTTGTAGTGATGCTCAGCAGATCTCCCTCATTTGATTATTTTCACCCCTATACTATTTCTACCCATTCCATTATTCATAACCTCATGTTAACGTGGTATGAAAAATATTCGAGGTGGTTTTGGGTGGTGTTGGTGTACATGATTGATGTTGAAGAGTCTTGACTAGTGACATCCATCACATCAATTCATAGTTGGATGGATAATCTAGTAGTGGGATTTTTCTAGTTTTATATCCTTGATTAAATTGATGGGGTTTTATTTTTTGGCTTTATCATTGTTTCTATGAAGAGGATTTCAATTTGATATAGTATTTTCAATATGGTGACCTTAGTTTCTTCCTACATAGTGTCTATAGACATTTGTTTTGAAATATTTTGGCTCCAACCATGATTTTTACTTCCATATCACTAGCTTCCGTTATAATTCTGGTTTTTTGGATTCTATCCTATTGACAGTGGTTTTGAAAGCATGGTTTAGTTGTCATATCTAAGGATATTTCTCCCTGTTACAGCCATTTCCACCTCAAAATATTCTCTTGCATCATGTTTTGACACTCTAAATACATGTTTCTCTAGTGTGGGGGTTCTCAAGGAGGTTTTGGGATGTGTTGTTTGATTGGTAGTTTTTTGTCCAAGATGTTTTACTTATATATGACTTTCTCCATCCTTTTGATTTTAGATGGAATTATTTGTTCTTATTATGGTTGTTCATAATGAACTAATAAATTTGGATCCACTTATTCACCAATATAACTATATTAGATTTCAGATTTCATGTTCAATGTTCTAAAACTAGTGATACATGGTGGTTGGGGAGCTTTGATGATGTTTGGTTAGTACTCGGAAGGGATGAAATTTTTTAATGGAAATGTATGTTCTATGGTTTTGAGTTTTCTAGGATTTTTGGTTCAATATATTGAGGTTGTTATTATATCATCCAGCCATAATAAAAACAAGAAAGGTCTATAAGTGGGTTTTTCCTATTAAATTAGTTTTAAAATAATGGGAACACAATTAGTGATTGTTATTAAAACAATCATGTATTCCATGTTCAAAAATAAATTTCCAATTTTTTTAATTAACTTAGCAGTGGTATAGATAAGTGTCATTTTTTATATTTAGTTGTATATTTTTATTCATTTAGTTGTGGTTTTTATCATAAAAGTTTATATTTAATAAATTAGAAAAATATTACATTTAAGAAAAAATATTATGGTAATTTATTAAAGCTATCATAAAACAAATAATATAAATGCTACATTTTGATGGAATGACCACTTCTATAAATATTATTTATAGTTTCTTTTCATGGTGGTTTATAGAAACCATGCCTAAAAATTGAATCTAAAAAATATAAATAAATAATTTTCAAACATATATATATTATAAAATGAAAATAAATATTAATTAAATATATATATATATATAGATAATAAAATTTTGGATATATCCATCAGTTTTATATCCACTAATATCAGTCATACATCTAATCTCAACACCTCTATCATAATCTCTGTAATCATTTACATATAGAATAAATCAAACATCCAAAATCAAGCCATGACCATTACATCCATATATCCAACTCCACTACATTTGAGGTCCTCCATATCTAGACACATTATACATGAAACTGACCATATCACCATCATTTCAACTAAAAGAAAAACAAGATTGAAATATGAACAATATAACAAAATAAATTATAATTAATTTATAATCCATGATAATAATTGACCATAAAAAATTAATAACCCGTCATGAATATCATTTGAAGACGGTTATGGATCAGAACATTCAACCTCATGAATACTACCGATATCTATCAAATATAATACAAACCAGTAAAATTAAAAAAAGTAACATGAAAAAGAAACAGGCATCGAATATTTTCATAATTTTTCAAATGATAGTTTTTATTTTATTAATGAAACATATGATATTTCATCACTAAAGATATAATATATCATCACACATATCATATATTAAAAAATATCTGAAAATTAAAACAAAAAATAAGCCTTCAACTTGACCAAAACACTTTAGAAACATAAAACTTCCTATTTTAGATATAATTCAACTCTCAAAACTCAAAATGGATATGCTTATAAAAATCATAGTTGTTTTTAAACTGACATGTCGTGTACTCAAAATTACTCAATAAGCAGTTTTTAAATAATTTGATTTAGTGTTAGTTCGTAAATTTCAAAATAAATTTATGGTGTTTTTCCTTTGATTTCATAGTAGTCTTTTTTTTACCCTACGAAACATTTTGTTTGGACTTTGATATCTTTAAAAACTACTTGTTTAGTCATTCTGAGAACACTACACATCTTACTTATATATCATCTTCTCATATAAATCAAGAATAATATAATGATTGTTTTCCCATGATTTCACAACATTCCAAGTTCATTTTATATGTTTGTGACCATTACACACATGTGTTTGAGTTTTAAAACACTAAAAGTGATATTATTGTCATCCTGAGAAAATGAAAACTCATAATGACATGGTATGAGTTCCTACATTTTAAAAATAAATATATAATCATTTTCATATGATTTTTCTCTAATTAGAGTTCATTTTTTTAGGTTTGACCCACTGATTCACATTTTTAAAGACTTTGGTATCTTTTAAAACTAATAATGAGTCACTATACGCACTCTACATGTTTTATTAAAATATTTTCTTCTCAAACACATCAAAAATAGTTTAAAGATGGTTTTTATATGATTTCATGAAAATATGATGTCGTTCTCTATAGTTTTGACCATCACATGTATGCTTTAGTGTATTAAAACACTAAAAACGTGTTTACAAACATCCTAAGAAAATATTCACTATTATAAAAGTGTCAAAAGTTTTCACATTTGAAAAATAAATACATACCTATTTTCTTATGAATTTATGACACTCTTGTATTTTTTTTCTCAGTTTTATCCCTCTAACACATGTTTTCAAAGACTTTCATATCCTTAAAAATGTGTACTCATACATTTCAATCACACCACTCATTGATTTGCATTCCTTATTCTTTAACACATAAAAATATATTCAATTATATTTTTCAAATAATTTTATTTCAATCCAAGGTCATTAGATTTTGTTTTGCCCAATACAAGCATGTTTTAGAGCTTTAAAACACAAAAAATGATTATGAACGTTTCGAGAAAACTGCCAATTAAATTGATGATGTTCAAGTACCTAAATTTAAAAAATAATTATATGGTGGGTTTCTTATGATTTTTTAGAACTTAAAGGATATTTTCTTATTTTCGACCCCCTGATACATGTTTTTAAAAAAATTAATATTCTTAAAGTTTTTTATTAAGTCATTCTAAGAAAACTAGACATCATTTTTATGTTTCACATACTCATACACTTGAAAAAAAATTAATGATAGTTTTACCCTAATATCACAACATTAAAATTTAATTTTTTTTATGTTTTTTGACCATTACCTGCATGTTTTATAGTTTTAAAAAAATAAAAAAAATTACACCATCCTCATAAGAAAACCAACACTCTTATTAATTTATGTATGGATCGAATATTTCAAAAATAAATCACTATAATTTACCAATTATTAAACTCCATCCTAACATTAATTTCTTGGTTTTGACCCCCTTTAAATCATTTTTATTTACTTTGATATCTTTTAAAAAATTATATTGAGTCACTATGAACAAACATCACATCATATTGATGTTATGTCTTCTCATAAATGTCAAAAATTGTTTAAATATAGTTTTACTATGATTTAAAAACAATTAGAGGATGTTCTCTGGGGTTTTAACCATTACACACATGTTTTAGATTTTTAAACACTAAAAATTTGTTTATAGACATCCCAAGTAAACCACCATTCTTATTGATGTGGAATAAGTCCCTATATTTCAAAAATAAACATATGGTAAATTTCCTTTGATTATATTGAACTAAGAGGTCATATTATTTATTTTGACCCATAATACATGTTTTAAAAGTCTTTTAAATATTTTATAACTATTTATTAAAACATTTCAATGACACCACATATCAGATTTAAATTTATCCTACTCATACACATAATAAAATATTCAAAAAATTTATTATGATTTCACAATAATTAAAGGATTTTTATATGGTTTGGAGTGCTATATGCATGATTTAGTGTTATAAAACACAAAAAATTAATTTAAAGACATCCAGTGAAAATGACCACTTGGATTGATGTGGCGACAATTCTTATATTTCAAGATTCATTATATTGTGGTTTTACTTATATTTCATATAAATTCATGGACATTTTATTTGTTTTGACATCCTAAGACATATTTTAAACACATTAAAATCATTATAAATGCCTTATTGAATCACCCTTAGTATGCCACATATTAGTGTCAGGTTCCATTTTTTCATATATAACAGAAATAATTTGATTGTTATTTCACCATGATTTCACACTCTTCAAAGGTTAGTTTTTATGGTGATGACTGTTCCATAAATTTTTAGACTATTAGAACACTAAAAATACATTTAATATAATCCTTGGAAAACCAAAACTTGGATTTATGTGACATCAGATTCAAATGTTCAAAAATAAATCTATGGATGTTTTCCTATGATTTAACTCTAATTTTCATTAATTTTATTGGTTTTAACCCAATAGTACACACTTTTAAATATTATGATATATTTTAAAACTACATATTGAGTCATTCATAACACACTGAACATCAAATTTATGTTTTAATATCTCATACAAGTCAAAAATAATCAAATGATATTTTTCATATGATTTAACAAAAATATGAGGTTAATATCTACTGTTTTACCATTATGTGAATGTTTTAGAGTTTTTGGGACACTATTGAATTTTTCAGTCATTCTGAGAAACATACAACTCGAATAACTGTGAATTAGTTTCTACATTTTTAAAATGAATCTATGATCATTTTCTAATGACTTCATAGCACTATTAGGTCATTTTATTGGTTCATTCCACCTGAAAGATGTTTTAGAAGACATTGAGGTCACTAAAAAGTACTTATTTAGATATTTTGATCATACCAATTATCATACTGGCATTTCAACTCTTTATAAATTTAAAAATGATTCAATGAACGTTTTCCTTTCCTTTCACACCAATATGGGTTTCTTTTCTATTGTTTTCACCAATATGTGAATGTTAATGAGTATTAAATCATAAGAAATGTGTTTATAAACATCCCAAAAAAATTCCAAATACATTGAATTGATGTAATTATTAATATTTTTTTAAAAATTATATAGAGGGGCATTCCTTTGATTTCATGGAAATCATTGATTATTTCCTTTTGTTGACCCACTAATGCATGTTTTCAAATACTTTGATATCTCTAAAAACTACTTATTAACTCATCTGAGCACCCCATAAAACTGGTTTCATATTTTATCTACTCATTCACATCAAAAAAATTCAATGAAATATTTTCCATTATTTTTCATCAAGATAAGCTAATTTTTTATATTTTTGATAGTAACATGAATTTTATAGTAATTTTCTTTGTTCTGGCCTCATAATGCATGTTTCTTAATACATTGATATCTTTTAAAACTTTTTATTGATTCATTCTAAGCACAATACATATAATATCAATGTTGTGTATTCATATGCACAAAATAAATAAATGGTCATTTATCTATGTGTTTCATCACTACACATGTGTTGTATTGTTTCAAACCACTAAAAATGATTTTATGAATATCCTAAGAAAAAATCCACTTGAATTTATGTGGGGTTAGTTATTATATTTTAAAATGATATCTATAGAAATTTAATTATGATTTCATGGAACTATATGGTATTTCACTTCGTTTTTCAAAATAATGCACATTTTTAAACACTTCCATATCATTAAAAACTACTTATTTGGACATTTCCAGCACACCGCATGTCATATTAACATGAATTTTACTTGTACACATCAAAGATGATCCCAAAATATTTTCCCTCAGAATTCAGGATAATTTGAATTCCTTTTCTCTTATTTTGACTGTTATATTCTAGTTTCAATGTTTCAAAACAAAAAAAACTCTTTACATACATCCTATGAAAACCGCCACTCATATTTATTTTTCATCTATTAATATATTTTAAAAATAATTCTATGATAGTTGTTATATCATTTCAAAGCAACATAATGTCAAATTCATGGTTTTTACTCCATAAAATTTGTTTATAATACATTTATACATTTGAAGACTACTTATTGAGTCATTATAAGCACATAACATATCGATTTATCATTTCTTGTACACATACATATTTTAAAATAATTACATGATAGTTTTCAAAGGTTTTATCTTATTCCAACTCCTTTTATAAGGGTTTTACCATTATAAACATATTTTAGAGTTTAAAAAACTAAATATGTGTTTATAAACATCCCATGAAGACCCAAAAAATAGATTGAAATTGTACGAATTCCTAAATTTTAATAATCAATATACGGAAAAAAAGTTATGATTTAACCCTAATATGAGGTTGTTTAATTGGTTTTGACATCATAAATAATTCTAAAAAAACTTTGATATATTTTAAAACTATTTATTGAGTCATTCTAAGAACACTACACATCTGATTAATTTTATGTCTACTCATACACATCACAAATAGTTTTAAGAAAACATTCATATTATTTTACAATAATATGAGTTTGTAATTTATAGTTTTACTATTATACATATATTTTGGAGTTTTGAAAAACTAAAAATGTGTTTACAAACATCCAAAGGAAACCACCACTCATACTCATGAGGATTCAGTTCCTATATATCAAAATAAATCGATATTTTGTGTCATATGATTCAACCGCACTCCAATATAATTTTTTTGAGTTTTAACAGCCTCAAAACTTTTTTTGAAAACTTTTACATCATTAAAAATTTCTTATTCAATAATTTTGAGCACAATGGACATAGGATTGATGTTCTAAATTCTCATACATGTAATAGATAATTCCATGATAGTTTTTATATGATATCATACCAACCCATAGTCATAATCTATTTTTTTTACTGTTATGTGCATGCTTTAGAGTTTTAAAACACAAAAAAATGTGTTTATTAACATACTAAGAAAAATAATACTTGGATTGATGCAGACTCAATTCATATATTTAAAAAATAATTATACTGTTGTTTTAATTATATTTCAAGGAAATATGAAGTCATTTTCTTGGTTTTGACCCCATAATGCATGTTTTTAAAGACTTTGGCGAATTTAAAAAATTCATTTTGATTCATTTTGAGAACACGATAAATTAATTTGATATTTTATCTACTCAAACAGATAAAAAATAGTTAAATGTATGTTATCCCTTGATTTCACGTTATTATAAAGTCATTTAGTGTAGTTTTTGACGTTATATACATGTTTTATTGTTTTAAAACACTAAAAATGTGTATTGTATCATTCTAGGAAAATCAAAAGTTTTATTTACAAAGCAACAATTTATATATTTTAGATATAAATATATTGTCATTATATTATGATTTTACTCTAATTCATGGTCATTTGATTAGTTTATAACCCCTAATGTATGATTTTAAAGACATTAGTATCTTATAAAAATGTTTATTGAGTCATCTTGAGTATACCACACATCATATTTATGTTTTATCCTCACTTACATGTAAAAGATAATTCAATAAAGATTTATTATGAATTCAATTAAATCTAAGGCCATTTTCTATGTTTTTTTATTATACATATATTTTATGGTTTAAAGACACTTAGAATTTTTTATGGACATCCTAGTAAAATGTTCACTTAGGTTGATGTGGTGTCAATTCATTATGGTGATATTCCCTCACACCTTATATATATATATGATACATATTTTTCTTATGAATTATTATTTGCATGCATATAAGTGTATTTTATTTTAAACAATTAAAAAAGGTGATAATTTTAATATTTTTTTCCCACATAAGTTGTCATTTAGTAGGTTGTTACATAAGATAAAACAACTAGAGGTGTTATAATCTTTTATATATATTTCATAAATAAGATTAGGTATTCAGGCATGGATTATAAATGCATGAAGTAATATGTACACTACCTAGGACCATCCGTTTATTCTTTATAAACCCTTATACTATATAATGGTGGTTGGGTGTGGTTATCACCATGGTTAGTTGAACCTCTCTAACCTTGGGGATCTCATCATCCTTCTTCCTTTTCATGCAGATATTCTAGCACACTATGGGATTAAGGAAAATCCAGCATGTATGAAAAGTGAATAATTTAACCTATGGATACACCACAATGGTGGAATGCTAACGTTTTCATCTTATGCAATCATTATCAAACCATGAAATGGTTTTGGAAGATGTAGTAGAAGTCATATGATGTAAGGTATTCCATTTACAGTGTTCTTTATTTATGTATTTCTGTATGTAGGATTCATATTATCATACATGTGGATTAGTAGATAATAACTTTTATTGCTTACACATGATCGAATAATTCTTATTAAACTCTTATAAAAACATTTCTTGGTATTAGAGTGGTCTATGTTTTTCTTTTATGAAAAAATTAATGAAATAAACAAGATAATTTAAAAATAGAGAAGATTCGTATTTTTAGAATTTAGATTTGAAATAAAGGGTTTACCCTTATATTGTTGGGATACGTAATGGTAACCCAAGGATTACTGTTATGTAGCAGAGATGTATAAGGGTAACCATGGTTTTACCCTTACACATATTATTCTATGTATGGTTCATCACTCCTTACCCATATGTAGATAAGTATATATAAGGTTCACTTGATTTTACCCTTATGCGAAACACTGGCACGTAAGGGTAACTGAGATTTTATCATAGCTGTGTATAGTTAAAATGGTTTTACCAATACGTAGATGTATTTTTCAGTACTATCTAAGGGTAATCATTATATATAAAATATCTCATAATTGTATTTTAATTTTTCAAAAAGCCAAATAAAGTTTACCGTCTATTTCCCCTTATGTGAAACATATATGTGTAAAGGTAATCACTGAGTTACCATTACTATATTGCTCAAAAAATGGATTAACCTTATAGAGAGTTACTTTTTGTGAGTCATAACTTTTCTACCTCTACATATACTATCTACATAGGTATAAATGTGTTCCTACGTAAGGGTAAACATAATTGTTTAAAAATTTATAGTGGGTTTAAACCTATAAAATGATTATGATTCATTATAAAATGATTATAAATCATTATAAAAGGTATTTTCGGATATTTTGATTTATAACATAATTATAAATATTTTTTTTATTAATTTCTTGTAATTAATTAAATTTATATAAAACAATTTTTTCTCAGATATTGATTATTGATATCGAAAATAACATTTGAAAAATTATATGGAAGTTCTTATGATATAGAAATAAAAATGTTTATTTATAAATCATAATAAATAATTCCTAATGGGTTATATATTATGAAATAATGCTAATATATATAATTTTTAAATTTTAATTCTGAATTGTTCATAATTAATTATTATTGAATTATTCAAAAATAAAAGGGGCATTATTGGGTTATTCTTTTAAGGCACATCAAAAGTGTTTTGATGATTGATATGATCAAGGTTTAAATAATAATTATGTATATGATATTTAGATTTTATAAAAAATTTACAAAGTAGAAATTTAATAATAAATTGTTTATAATTAATATAAAATCATATATTTAAAATGGAAATGTCGTATAATGATTAATATGAAATATTCTATATTTTAATGAATATAAAGTTTTATATTAAAAATTATAGAGATTACATAATGTTAAATATGAAATTATAAAATATTTTATATTTGGATTAAATTTATAAATTGTTTATAAATGTTTATCATAAGTTTACATATTTGAATTGATCATTTATTTAGATATTATTCACTATTATATCTATAGATAAAATTTGTTTCTATTATGAATATATATATAACCAAATTTATATGATGAATTACTTATAATATAGAGCATTTCATTTTAATGCTTTGAATATCTCTAGAAATAATTTAGTTTTTCATAAACATTGAACTATGTTTGTAACAAAAGTTTTGAACTTGAATTTTGTTTTTAAATATAGATCTCGAATATTAAGTTATAGAGTACTGTCAAATTTGTTTCTATCTTGGTTAATGTATCCATGGGTAGAGGGACTTGTGGTTAGACTACATACCTACATATAAGATTATGCCTTATCTGGGATGGTGAATGTGGTTGGCTATCTATCACTTCAGGATTAATCATTAGGATAACTCTATGAATTTTCATGAAGTGTTCGTGTACCATATGATTATGATGCATCCAGATATGTATGAATATGTTTGACTTCTATTTTTTTGGTAAGTAATCCCAACTTGTCGTTTGTGTAAATAGTTACACGTCAAGGTGGTATGAACATATTAATTTATTGCAGGGAATATGATTCCAAACTAAAATCACAAAAATCTTGCATTCATAAAGGTAATAACATGGAATAAGATAATGAGATTAGAATTACATTCAAATACAAATTGTAATATTGCTTCTAATATAGCACTTCTCAAGACTGTAATCATCCAACAATATAGGTAATGCCAAAACTGGGTGCCCTTATTTTATCTTGTGTAAATAAATAAGGTAACAACATGAATTTTTTAAAATATGAACATAATAATAAAGAGAATACATTAAATAAAGATATAATATGATAATGTAACCCCAAGAAACCATATGATATATTTATTTTTAAATAAAATATATCAATTTGATATCTTGTGATGCATGTAACAATAGAATTAAATGAAACACAATACTCTATTAAAATATTATTATTTAAACATGAGAAATATAACCTTGTTGTTAAGATGGTTGGTATGAATAGTGATAAAGAAATTATGAAAATTATATGGTTTACGCATGCCTAAAATTAATTCAATGGAAATATATTGATGATAAATAAAATAATAACCAATTGAATGAGAGTGAAATGTTTTATGAAAAATATATTTTTATGAAAGGTGTATTATTCATTATTTACATGTATAATTTTTAATTAATTTACTTTAGAAAATTTATTTTGAAAAATAAAATTCATTTTTTAAATCTGTATTTCAAAATTATCTTTTGGTTAGTTTTTGAGAATTTTATGAAATGTTTTATTTCTTGATGAATAGTAAAGAATATGTATTTTAATTCATAACTTCCTTTTTCATTTAAGTTATTTACAAAGATAAATCATATTTAAAATTGGTTTTAAATTAAAATTATTAAAATTATATTATAATTTAAATAATTTAGTTCATTTATTCAATTATAAATTGAAATTTGATATAAAAACATTCTATACTTATGAGAATTTTCTTTTTAGAAAAATGCTCTGTCATTGCATCTGTAGTTTAATTTTAAATTGAATTGTTCCACTTATATGAATTTATTTTGGGAAATGGATTCCAAATTTAATATCATAAAAATTTATATTATTAAATAAATTCAAATTAATTTTTTTATCATAATGAATAGTGTAAAAAGTAAAAATTAATTACTGCAATTATGGTCAAAATGGGTTAATCATTGGGTTAAACTAAGATGGTAAGGGTTAAAATGACCTAAAAAATGTTCAAAACAATTTTTATGGACATATTTATAAACTATATCTTGTAATATTAAATAATTACCCATTTTGTGGAGTTCTTATTTTAAAAAATATGGGTATTAAATTATTGTTTCCAAAATATCACGTGTGTCCTCTCCCCCACTAATAAAAAGTCACCCCCTCTCATCCCCTCTTCACGCTTTCAAAAAAATTATTTCATCTAATAAGTATCCATATAAATTACTTAATTCACTACCACCTTACAATATGACTTATTTTGATTATTAATCCCTCCTAAGAAGGCTTTACATATAAACCTATTGAGGCTCTATAAAGAAGATGTACAATTCTTAAATGTGTGTATTTGTTTTATTTCTTCTTCAACCTCTTTAAAACCTTATTAAACAAATATTATTTAATAAAAAATTATATAATATCTAATAATTTGTTTTTATGTCAATTTCATAACCCATATTCATCTTCAATTCCGTAAAATTGGAAACAAAATTGTCAATCGTGTGTGCAATAGACTACTGCCACATAAATCAATATAATTCATTTTCCATCACCACCTTTCAAGGATCGATATAATGATTGATTTAATACATTTATATTATATTCAGGAAGTTTTTACAATTTTTTAATTATTATATCAAATATAACTTCCTACTTTCTATTCCATGGGGGATATTATAATGTTTCTCATGTGTATGGAAAACTACTGCCACACGTCATTGGTGCGTATATGTGGACTATTTCTTCCATGTAGCGATGGGAAATGTTTTTTATTTTATTTTTACATAGATGGTAATATTGATTTTTTATTAATATAAATTATATATATATAATAATAATTATTTTTTAAAGGTTAATTAATATTTTTTTTATTTCATTCCATCGGTTGAGGAAAATGGAAAAAACATTCATGCGTACGTACGACCTACCATCTCCTTAAACGGTTTAGTCTATTTTCTATCTCTAAAATTAATATTTTACCCAAAATAAATATATAAGGAATATATATGATATTTATATCATGGATAAAAATATTTATATGATTTATCCATGATCAATTTAAAATTTTTAAAAATACTAAACTAAAACATACAATATAAAAGAATAAATTATTACTAGAAAGAGTGACTATAATAAAGAATTGTTAATAAACATGTGATTAAATCAAATAGGTAAATAATATGTAATATTATATATATATATGGGTATTTTCTCTAATAGATTTATAATAAACCTATATTTATTACATATTAGTATTGTCTACATTCAAATAAAGTCAACCCTACCATAAGGGTTTCTCGTCTCACTTTTACTTCTGTGAGATATATGTCATATTCACCACTTATTAATTTATGTGGTGTATATATTGATCAATTGATATTTTATATCATGAATATATCTATATTAGTAGTATTTAATTATTTATTTTATGAAATATATTTTATTGGGCTTTTAATTCAGAAGTTATCATAGTGGTAAGGTTTTACTTCACAATCACATCATTTTTAGTGTCTCTTTTTATGTAAGAATACCTTGGGATAATTAATTGATATTTCTATCATAAAATCAATATATTTTATTATAATATTGTTATAAATGAAACTTTTCATGTAATAGTTCCAATTTTATAACCTTTGGTAATTGTTGATAATTTTTTTTAAGAAAATATGACATTATTTCTCACTTCGGTCCAAATACTTTTACATTAAAACCCATGTCTTACAAAAAAAATTCAAAATTACTTTTGACTATTTATAATTGATTGATTAAATATATATTACCTAGTTTTACTAAAAAATGAATGGTATATTCATTTCATTTTCAAAAAAGAATCATTTTCCTTTTACAAAAAATGTAAAAGGGGTCTTTCATTTAAGGTGTATGGCATGAATAAAAATTATCGCCGTAATGACCACTCAGTGTTTTAAATATTATTTTACAATTATTAAAATGATATTTTAAAATAAAATTATTTTAATAAAATCAAATAAAATTAAAATTTTATTTTCAATGTTCAAATGTTATTATCCACAAGAATGTTTTTAACGAAATTTGTATGGTATTTTTATTAATGAACGACATGAACCCCTTATTGTAATTATGATCTAATGGGGATATGTTGTATCGATATTAACCTTATTCATTATTTGGACCTTTTATGATTAATTTTAATAAGGATTTACAATTTTATTACCATTCACCATATTATTATCAATGTTTTATTATTATTATTATTTTATTAGAGTATGAATTAACATCTCGTTTGATTTTTTTTAAATATAAATGTAAATGTCGATTTTTTTCACCCCTTTAATATGAGGAATGCATTAGACATAGTATGTTATGGGCCAGTCTTGGTTATAGATATCCCCTCAATGCATCGACAGTTCTCATGAGTCTATTCATTTAGATAAATTAGTGAGTTTTTTACCCATAGATATACACATTCTCGTGAAAGGTATTGATAGTTTTAGATTCCAAGAAATATGAATTATCACATTATGAGATCAGTTATTTATTTCCATGTTATTTTTTGATTAGTTATAATATCCATTGATAATGATTAAGCTCATATGATTTTTTATATATATTTATTTGATCATCATTTATTTATTCCATATTATGCTAAGTTTATTGATTAAATGGAATGTGTTTTAGTTATTTACCAGTCCATATTAATTATTCTTATTTATTAATGATAGATTCCATTATATCCAAAATCATATAGAGAATCTTATGTAATGTATTTATTATGTTTTATTTTCCCCAGGATACCAAGATGTTTTTATATACAGAGATATACTAAGGGGAATAATGTTGTTTTCATAGAAACCACTTTATGTATTTTATAATTAAAATATAACATGAATTCCAAGTATGTATCTAGATTATAAAGACTAATAAACTATCAAGTCCTTATAGATTTGATTACATGTATCTTTTAGCAATGTAATAATGTAGATATCAACTCAACGTTACTGGAGTCAGTACATTATTTTTGGTATCATAGGATGTTTTGTAGAAACCGTGGGAACTAAATTTAAGAAAACATAGACTATGGTATATAAACCTATGATAAAAATTTTGGATAAGTATATAATAACATCCTAAAGATATTTAAGATATATAATATTTGTTATTTCCTATAAATAAATCCTTATATGGATACTATAAGTGTTTTTGGTTATCATATAGACGTACCTAGGGGTAATAACTCCAAAAAAGGGGCTTTAGGTTTGACTCAAGCATCACATGGTACACAAAAACAGGCCTTATTATGTACTTGGTTTTGAAACTCACAAGGTAAATTCTTATGATAATTAAAATTTATTTTAAAAACCATTATTATGTATTTGAAAATATTTTTATTATTTAGATACTTTCTCAACGAAAATAGGTTAATGTTATGATATTATTCATGCATCAAATTTTCAATTTATGTTAATTTTTTCACTATTATTTGGATTATACTTTATGATACATAATGTTATGATCCAATATAATATATTACATTGTTTAGAAATGGAACCTAGTATAAGGAATGTGAACTGTATCAATGAATATAATCCAAAGAGTAAGAATGAGAATTACTTTAATGATATTAATCCAATATTTTTAGAGGAACTAATCTCCCAAACATTCTCATCATATGGGGACGTATTATCATGTGTTATAAAAATAGATAATTAATTATCTAAGTATTATGGCCTCAAAGAAAATAAATATACGAAGAGTATAGAAGATAAAAAATGGATAATGGGAAGAAGGGAAAAAAGAGTTTTCCCACATATGATAAATGTTGAAAGAAAAACCCTGGTACTTACTTGAAGTGAATGGGATTTTACATCCATGTATGGAAGAAAATTTCATCCAGATAATGAATTTTAATAAAGAAATATTTTATGTTCAATGTTTAGAATTAATGGATATGGGGCACTACGAAAATGAATACCCTGAGCTCCAGGGGAATATACTTCTGAAGTAGCAAAGGGATCAAGGATGGGCTTATACTATTACTATGGATGACGTATAATGACTATATTTCTTTTGTATATAGATTCAAAAATTATGATATAGGTTTATTTTATTAATGAAAATATGGTTATATGAATTATGTAATGTCTAAGGATTGTACTATAGTAATTTACTTTAAGGATTTTAGAGAATATATTTAGTGGTACTGATAACTAGGAACAATGATTCAGTGGAAAGTTTATATTTTTAAAAACAAAAGATTTAGAGAATATAACCATTGATTTGTGACAAATTGTGACATAATAATTATAAAGGCATGTTTATGAAATATTATTTGTGACTATGAAATGTTTTAGAGATTTGATGTTTTTTGTCATCATTTATATAGTTTACTATATGTTAGGGTTTATGGAATATATTTGACAACATGATATCTTTTTTTTGGAATCATGCATGTTTTCATTAATGTTTTATAGTGATCATGGTATTCTGATATTTCGTAATTTGAAATTAAGAGACACTTTATATTTTCTAAGGATATAATATTGATTTAGTGACCTTCCTTTAAAAATTGTGGAATTTCAATTTAGACAGACATGTTTTATATGATTCTTAAGGTTAAATATATATTGAATGGATTAAGTTGATCGTTGGGTATTAAAGGATAACTTTTTATAACCATTTCGGTATTCAAACATATCTAGAGATAAAAGGAATGACTTGTAAATTTAATGATCTCTTAAATTTTCTTCAGGAATAAAAATATATTTTTTGATATTAATTTCTTTGAGTAAAAAATTATGTGGGAATTGATCAAAGCACAAATAAAGTATGAAATTTTTCCTATGAAATAGAAATATTTCTATCATATATATTTTTATATTTTCTCATACTAAATGGTAAAGGAATTCTTCTACTCTATTAAAATGATATTTCAAGAAAAATATTATTCTAATACCATCAATTTTTTTGAAATAGTGGGATTTTCATTCATTGTAGATTTATGAATTTGTGGTCAATAAATATTAATGATCATTAAATTCCTTTTTATCATTTATCTCTAGAACACTCCATAATTATTTATGACTTTCTTCCATGTTTATATCTTCACTTACACAAAATTTTCTCTTATTTGGAAACAAAGTATGTGTTATTCTAGGCGACCTTCATTATTCAATTCCTCTATTATGTTTATGATGTTTTACTAACCCTTTCTACAATTTTTTTGTTTCATGAAGGGTATTTTCAAATGTCAAAACATTAATTGCCGAGATGAAGATTAAATTGTGATAATACAATTGATTTGAAGGGCGTAGAATATACCACTTGAGGATTTTAAAAAAGATTCATCATATTCAGTAGCATATATGACCCAAAACACTGATATTATAGGATAATTTAACACCCTATGACTTTATGATATATTTATTTTTAAATAAATTATTCCCCCTTGATATTGTTTTCTGCATGCAATGCTGGAATTAAATGAAATGTGACACTCTATAAAGATATTAGTATTTAAGAATAACCATTATAACATATCCATCAAATGGTGAGTAAGAATAATAATAACTAAATTATCAAAATTATATGGTTTAAACTTGTATAAAATATATTAATTGGTAATTTATTGATTAGAAAAAAATAAAAACCATTTTAATGGTAAGGGAATGTTTTCCAAAAAACTATATTCTTCTGAAAAGTGGATTACTCATCCTTTTAACATATAATTTAAAATTTATTTTTCCACTTTTAGAAAATTTATTTGAAAAAATAAACTTCACCTCATAAATCTAACATTGAAAATTATATTTGGGTGAGTTTTTGGGAATTTTCTTAAAATTTTAATTTTCATATGAAAAAGTGCTAATTTTAATGGTTAAATATTTTTTTCTAAAAAATTATTGATTTTCATTGAAAACATCATTTTCAATTAAATTATTTACATGGTCAAATAATATTTTAAATTTATTTGTAAAGAATTTGTTGAATTATATTAAAATTTAACTAATTTATGTCATTGGAATGAATTTCATATATAATTTTGATATTAAAAAATTCTATACTTATGAGAATTTCCTCCTTGTAAAACATCTCTTTCTTCACATATCTGATTTAATATTAAATTTAATTCTGAAAATTAATTGAATTGAATTTGTAAAAATCAATCATATTTTTGGAATTATAATAATTTATATTTTCTAATAATTTCATTTAAATTTTTTATCATAATGAATATTGAAAACATTAAAAAATAATTATCGCAGTTAAGGTGAAAATGAGTATACTAGGGGTTAAACTAAGAATATAAGGGTCAAAAAAAAACAAAAAAACTTGTAAAACCCCCATTTTATAGAGACTTTTAGACCTTATCACTTATATGCTTTGATAATTACCCATTTTGGAATCTTTTTTCATGAGGTAAATGTGGGTATCACTTTATCTTTTCAAAAATCCTCTATGTATCATCTCCCCATCTTATAAAATGCCACCCACTCTCATCCCCTATTAAAACTTCTAGAACCCTTTGATTCAGAAATGACCAATCCAAATATCTTCATTAATTACCAAACCACATTATATAGGTAGTATTTTTATTAGTAATATCTTTTAAAATATATTTAGGTAGAAACTTAAAGAGGTTCTCTAAAGAAGCTATTAAATTCATAAACATGTGTATTTGTTTTATTTCTTCTTTGAAATCCTTCAAAACTTATTCAAATATTCTAGCATAATATGAAAATTATATAATATATACTTATATATTATTATATTAATGTAATTAATCATATCAATCTTCGCTTCTATCAAATGAGAAATGAAATTGTTTATCATGTGTATGAAAAAATACCACCTCGCAAAACGATATAATTCATTTTTCTTCACCACCTTCAATGGATGGATATAATTATAGAATTTAAATATTTATATTACATTTATGAATTTTTTTTAATTATGGATTTATTAAATTACACATACCTTCTTAATCTTCATTACATGGGGGATATTATAATGTCTCTCATATGTATCTAGGACTACCACCTCATGAAGCGATGTGATGTGTTTTTCACTTACGTTTCATATGAAATGTAACAAGGATAAAGTTAATGAATATATTTTATATTTATGATCAAACCATAATTCTGGAAACATAATATCACATCTATCTTCTTACCTTCTAATCTTTTGGAAAACAATAATTTTGCATGTGCAATCATTTGGACTACTGCCTTCACATAGTGATGTGAAATGTTTTTCATTTTATTTTATCATGGAAGGTAATAAGGTTTTATTTTATCAATATGAATTATTTATATGAAATAATAATTATTCTATAAATGTTAATTAATATTTATTTTAATTTCTTTCCATCATGTTGAGAAAATTTTAAACAACGTTTAAGCGGATGTACGACCTTCCGTCTCCATGAACGATGTAGTTCATTTCTATCTCTAAAATAATTTGATTAAAATAATACATATATAATAAATATATATTATGTTTTTACCATGGTGAAAATTCTATATATTATGTGACCATGATAAAATTAAAAGTAACAAAGTTATCGAACTAAATCATACTTGAAAAACTGATCAATTATTACCCGAAACCGAGATTTAAACAAAGAATTGTCAATACACCTGTGATAAAAGGATATAATTAAATAATATATGGTATGAGATATAATATTAAAGTTATATAATATATTTATGGTAAATATATATTTATTATCAAGTATATTTTTACATATATGAAAGAAATCAAACCTAAAGTAAGTGTTTCTCATCTCACTTTTACATCTGTGAGACATATTCCATATTCAACACTTATTCATTTGTGTGCTGCATATACTAACCATTTGATATTTTATATCATTAATTTTTTATATTCATGTTATTTAATTTTTCATTTGATAATATTTCTTTTTATGGGGTTTTCAACTCATAAGTTACAAATGTGGTAATGGTTTATTTCCCAATCTCTTCATTATTCAAGATTATATTTATATAAGTATCTGTTGACGCTCCTTTCATCACATAATCTAAAGATTGGAAAACGGGAATATCTGAGCTCAAAGTGAATCAACCTTTGGACAAATATAGAATATTGACAAAGGAATGAATAAGAAGAACATTGAACAAGGGTCGTACAAGTTCTACAATGGTCACGCAAGTACACTTGCGCGCCGCAATGGTCGCGCAAATACACCAGCGCACCGAAGCTGGTCACGCAGGTCACTTGAGTGCCCTAGGTGATAACTGCCTGGGGTCTTCTCCAGCCTATAAATACCCCCGGTTGGCCCCCATTTATGGAGAGGAATTTTATCTAGAATTTAGATATAGAGCTCTGAACGCCCAAGTCTCTTCTTCAGGTCTTCCGAACACTTATAAGGTAATTCTTTACCTAGAATGGAAGGTCTAAACAGGTGGAATAAGGTCTAAGTGTTATAATTCAATAAAACTTGTGAGCCTAAGTGTTTACCCTTAAGGGAAATGAACACACTTGCATGCTGCCCTACTTTTTCACCATAACTTGCATGTCATCTTATGGAAAGCCTCTAGGGAAGATTCTAATGGCTTTTATCAAGGATCGCCCAAATATTACTCTAAGGGATGAAAATCGTGCAAGTACCCATGTGCCACGAAGGTATACCTGCACGATCAGGACTTTTGCACCCATGCAGTACCTGCGCGCCTGCCAGGACATGCGCGCCCCTACCTTTTTGGGTGCCTTTCCTGCCCATTTTCACCCCTCTTATGTCATTCCACCTCTCCTATTCAAAATTCAGTCTTCAAGACACTCTTCAAAGCCATTTATGGCATGATTTATTGATTTGGCTTCCTTATCTGAAAGGAACTCTGTGGAACATCTCTCAAAATCTAGGGATTTACACATCTTAATGTCACTAAAGATAGAGATTTCATTCATTCAACCTCATCCTTTAAGATGAGAGAATCCTTAACCTAGGCCTCCTTTTCAGGAGTAAGCCTCAGTCCAAATTCTCATTAATTTTGGGCATCCTCTTTAGGAGTAAGCCCCAAGACCTCTAATTCGGGCATCCTCCATAAGAGTAAGCCCAAGTATTAAAGTTCCCAAATATGGGCATCCTCCTTAGGAGTAAGCCCCAACCATAATTCTCTTATCCTGGGCCTCTTTTTCAAGAGTATGCCCTAGTCTTAATTTTCTTTTGATCTGGGCTTCCCAATCAAAAGTCACCTCCTAATTTTGGAATCTTCTTTAGGAGTAAGCACCAAGATTAGAGTATCCAAATCTCCATGAAGCACATATACCTTTATCGACCTTGTTCCTGGATTTCTTCCATGAAGTAAATCTTAATTCTTATCTATTTGGGTAGTAATACACACATAATCCCCATATCATTGCATCTTTCATGGCACAATTGACTGGTTTCACCAATATCTCTTGTTTATCACACCGAGCATGACTCACGTGAGCTTAGAGTGTAAAAGTAATCATGAAATATTTCTTTGATCCATCAATCATGCATACACATCATGCTCCCTTACTCAAACTACGTGGGTTCTAATTCCTTTTCTAAAACAAATGATACATAGGTAGCCCATCAGTGGGTACAATCCCAACTCTGAAATAATCCATGTCCTACTGAATGATTATAAACATCAAGTGCCCCACTGAGTGGCTTTAAAACCAGTATGGTCATTATAATGAACAAGATACTTTTATGTATTTTTAAGGATACCATCTACTAAGAATCTCTAACAAATAAAGATGATTCTTCATCGATGAAGAACCTCGAATACATATAAAAGATTCTCTCAATTTCCTAAATATCGATCATTAATTGTCAGACTAAAAGAAAGATCATTTTATACTTGGTAATGTAATAAGCATTCCAAAACATAACTAAAATCTATAAAGAGAGCCCCATAGTAGACAATAATTCCCCTAAAAAAGGTGTGAAGAGTCCGACCTCCCATCCTCTCGACCAATGAAAATTCCTAAGCCTCATCAGTCTACAACTAATGAGCACCTACCTTTGGAAAGTAGGAAAAAATGGATATGGAATCATTGGATGTTTCCGATTCTACGAACAAACCCGTTAGAAACCGATTGGAATGTTTGAACCTTTAATCAATGAGGTCATCCCCAATTCCTGAAAGAAACAAAAAATAGTGAACCTGATGTGAATCCTTAACCAAGTTAAAATGATGTTTTTCTTATTTGTTAGGCCCTTATTTAAACTCAATGAGAGGGCCAACAAAAAACAATCATTGACACATGTGCTCATCCAAAAGATGTAGTGGATGACTTTATCTTGATTACGTCTGTTATATCAAATAGGCACTCTTTTCCAAGATTTTCAGCATTCTAAGAAATGGTTGCTCCCATGTTCACACCTGTGAATACTGCTACTGTGAATTCCACTACGGTTACTCATGTTTGATCATCATCCGCTCTGAGGATGACATCACCTACTCAGAGTCTTCAACTCTGGGTATCAAATGTGCTGGTTAATGAGTACCATCAATACGGTACTATTCCAACTATGGAGGCTACTGGACAAGCCCTCCAAGTGAACAATTCACCCTTGTCATCCGGACAACGATGACCAGCGATCAAGAAGCAGGCAGTGCTAACTATCATCTCCAACCATTTTGGGTCAATATACTCGGAATGAAATCACCATTATCTCCCTTATTCTATGGAGATGAATGGAAAGGTCCCTCAGGGCCTTAATTCAATGAGACTGGTGTCTTTCCTGAGGGATCCCATCAACAATCACTGCCAGACTCGTGTGGCAGTGCGCCCTCAACATGATGAGGGTGTCGACTCCAGGCGTTCGGCTAAGGTTCCTTGAACCCGAGCAGGCAAGAAGAATCTCCAGAGGTGAAATCTGGTTAATAGTGAGCAGGTTATCATCTCTGCCATCTCTGGAGAAGTACTCTAACCTAACTTGGTGGAAAGCAACGAGTAGGCACACACACCTACCCGTTTGAATTCCGTTGTCAAGCAGACTCATCTGGCATCATCACGCTAATCCCGTTAGGCAATTCCAGCGGATTACTATAGGCAGGAACATATACTTGTTTATACATCATCAGCTAGTCAACAGGCTCGTCTGACTACACATGATGGAGCTCGTCAACCACATTCGGTGAAGTGCAATCAGCAGGCACATACACCTTCTAGTATTAATCAAGCCTACCAACAGTCTCTCTTGGTAGCACTTGGAGAAATCAGTCGGAAAGCTCCGGTGACAAATAGGAGGAAGACTCAACTCTCTTCCCCCACACTTGAGTAATGTCCGGATTCACTAATCAGAAAAGGAGGACAGGAGCAGGAACACACACCTACTCCAAGCACGGAATGGACGTATATCCCCGTTCTGGTATCTAAAGTCACCAAGCATATTCTATCAATGGTGAAAGAGAATAAGAAAATTCCTGCTCATATTCTGGACTCTTTCTAGGATATTATAACAGCTTTAGCAACATCTTAGAGAAAGACACATAAATCTATCCCTACCAGTGGAGTGACACATCAACAGTTCACCCCAGAACAGACACAAACATCTGTTCCAGTCCAAGAGGGTTGTGGGGCATACTTACCCATATCATATGGACAACCAAGTCAGGCACATAAACTTGATTTGGGTGGAGATCGTCAGCCTAACCTGGCCATCTCTCCTAATCAGGCACAAACACTTGCTTAGAGCAGACACTTTCGTCAACAAGTGGTTTCCAAGGAGAGTAAGAAGGTGTCTAAAAAGAAGACCCACCCAGCACAGTCAAGAGATCAAGATCCAATCTGTAATAAGGCCTTTCTCGATGCTGTAGTTCTTAAAGCCCTCAGACAGTTATCTGTTGGAATTGAATATTCTAATCCCTCATTTCCCAATAGTGGGAACATTAATTCAGAAGGTCTTCAACAGACACTTCCTCATGAAGGCTTGCTTCATGACAATTCGGTCAATCTCGAAGTTTCATCTTCAGATGAGAGCTACAATAACCTTATGTGTGGCCATAAGACCAAGGAGCAAGAGATCTCATCTTTTGCTATAACCCACCATGGTGGTCCTCCCCATGATGACGAATTTCTCTGTGAAAGTCCTCTCCATAGTAGTGATGCACATTTCCCAGAAAATGCACCAGTGTACAATGTAGTGCTGAGAAATCCCTCTTATCTTGAGGCACTTGCAAATGCGAAACCAGTCAGGTATGATGCTTCATCGCTAGAAGGTGAAATAATTTCTCAATTGAAAGATAGCGCAGGGTTTAGGTCATTCTCTGAACCACCCCTAAGTCATGAATATTCTATTTTGATAAGTGGTTTCGCTACCAATCTTGTTGAATCCAATGAAGTAACAAGGAAGCACCAGCTCTGGTCAAATTAGGTAGAATAATCTTCATTGAATGATAAAGAGGAAATGTTGAAAATGAGAAAAAAACTAGTGAAGTGTGAAGTGCAAGTCATGTTTTGGCCTCTGGTTGACTCTCAGTATGACATTCCAGTGATGTTGGAGGATGATGGGATTCATGATATTCGTCTCAACATATGGAAAACTATTTGTCAGTTGAAAAATAAAGTATTATCTGGTGATGAATATGAAAATCATGTTAAGATAATAGAAGGGTTATAATGTCAAATTGAATTGGCATCTCTATTAGTCTCTCAATATCTGAAGGCTGAAAAGCAGTAGAGAGCCCTTTAGCATTCATGCCTTGCCGCACTAAGAAGATTACGCCTGTTAATTTCTAATGCCCCATCTAGTATTCATGTCAGAGGATGGGGTATTGATGGAGCACTACATTTAACTGTGCTCTCTAGTCAGCAAAGTCCGCCGAAAATAGTCTCATGCAATGTTATTGCCTGTGGCCGGCCACAATCATCTGGATTTGTATGTAATCAAAGGCTTGCCCAAGAATAGGCTTTAACTAGTTCCTCTCAAAATCAAGAATATAGAGAACAAGTCATTGAATTACTCCTGCATCAAGCAAATGAGAATATTGAACATGCCTCTCGTATGGAGAAAACACATCATCAAGTGACAGAAGTGTCAGAAATCATCCAACGGTCTTTCGAGCTAGGTGATAAAAGTGGATACAGGTTGATGCATCGAGTTAATTTCCAGACTAAGATCCACAAGATCAGGTTAGCTTTTAAGAAATTCTCAGACATAGCATGTCAAGAACCACCCTAGCTTGCCAGACTGGGGACTCTTTTAATCCAACCCTCAGAATCAAAAAATAGAATTCGAGGAGTTGAGCAGGAACAACAGGAATAGCCCCAGTCCACCAGACTGGGGACTTTTTCAAATCATCAATCCCCTCCTCAGAGAAAGTCGGTCTTTTCTCGAGTGGGGAAGAAGCCTCCAGAGGAACGAAGAGCCAAATTATCAGGAGATTCCCTCCAAATTACGGTTTGTCAAGATGTTCCTGAGGGATTGAATCAACAAAAGAAAATGCCTCATCAAAGACCTGGAATAATTTAATATCACAAAAATACTGATAAAAGGAATGTGATACACTATGCATCAATCAATGTCATCAATGTCGTTGTTGCTGATCCACCAGATGAGGCTCACTCAGGGGACTCAGATAAAGTGGTTCCTGCTCAGGAAGTTGTACACACAGACACAAATGAAGAAGGTGTGCATACATGAAATTAAAGATTTACCCAAAATCTGGGTGTTCCTTCAAATAACTCACTTCCCCTCTCTGAAATGGATCAAACAAGGAGAAGGGAATGAATAAGGTTACATATCCTCCCTCTGGAGAAGGCCAATCGCTCTCACTAGAGAAAAGATTTGTGCAACAAGAGGAAGAAATGAAAGAATTGAGGAGGTTGAACGCAGAACTACTTCAAGGTAGTCTTCCTCCTAAGCATGCTGGAGTCAGTCAGCCATGGGAGTTTGTTGTAGCTACTGAGATGGATCAAGAATATCCTCCTTTATCAGTACACCCTCATAGGTCATATCTTATGGGTCATGTGCAACAACAATTGGCAGTGCTGCCATCGGTTGCAGTACCAACCACCACATCTGTCCAAGCTCTAGTCAGTGCACCTGTTCAGATTCAAGCTCAACCGGATGTTTCTCAAAAGTTAATAACTTCTATTGAGTCATTAACAGCTGGGATGGAATCTATGGAAGGTAAGCGTGAAAAGGTTCGACCAGAAAAGAAAACTTACCCTGAATGGGTAGATTCAATCTCTCCCTCATCAAATTTTGGGAACCCTGTATTCCCTATTTTCAATGGATCAGGCGATCGTGAACAGCATTTGACGCATTACATGTCTTGTTGCGATCCTATGATGGGAACTCCGGAGCAGCAAGAAGTAGTGAAACTCAGATGCTTCGTGCAAACCTTACAAGGACCAGCTTTTTTCTGGTATACAAGCTTGAAATCCCAGTCAATTACCATATGGGAAGATCTCCGTCAATTATTTCTTCTATAATTCAGCTCAACTTTTCCAAAGACAATAGTTTTTTATCTTACAAACTGTAAGCAAAGGGAGAATGAAAGTGTCTCTGTTTTCATTTCTCACTGGAAGGGATTAACATATTCCCTGAGCTTAGAACTCCCCCAATAGGAACTATTGCCAATCTATGTGGCAAATCTACATGACGAATTACGCACACCACGGATCCCTGTGAAATACACAGGAGGGTTTTGAGACCTTACCTCAATCACTCAACAGATAGAAGATTCTCTTATACGGACTAAGGGTAAATCTTGTGTAATTCCATCAACTCCAGGAAGAAGAATAGGTAAAGCAGAAAATGCTAGAATTATGCTTAAACTAGCACCTATACCTGCTTCTACCTCAAAACCATCATCTTTTCAAAGGGCTCCACCTCCTGAGCGCCAACAAAAAATTCTGTTTTGTCAAGAAGATCAAAAAGATCAATGACGAAAACAATTTGAGGATCTGAAGAGAAAAACATACTCTTTCCAAAATGAACAAGTTTCTGGTTACTTCATTTCGGCTCGGGAAAATAATTTGTTTCAGTTGCCAAGGCCCAAAAGGCCAAACAAGGAAAGAGATGAAGACCATCCCAATTATTTCCCCTTTCATAAAATGTTAGGGCATCCCATCCAGGAGTGTTTTGTCTTCAAAGAACATCTACATAAGATGGTCGACTCAGGACAAGTCAAATTAAATGGTTCTTTAGCTCAGGTAGCATGTGTTACTACTACAGTTCCAGAGGAGGAAGGCGAGTGGAAAGAAGTTAAGAAAAAAATGCACAAAAATATGATGATTGGATGGTCAGAAAGACGATCAACCGAACTCATGATATTTTGTGAATGTAGTTGAAGAAACCAATTGTACCTTCTTCCATGAATGTCGCAACAAAACTCTCTTCATCAGAGGGAAAATCCTCAAAGAAATGGCATGATTCAAAGAATGAAAAATAATCAGAAGAAGTTGAGTACGTGTCAATGCCTAAGTTGTATTTGACCCTGGCAGACTTCATGCCATCTACATAAAATCAACAGGCACCGTCCCACCAAACGGCACAGCCTAAACATGTTAATCAGGCAGAGTCTTCATCGGATGAAGAGTTGATTTTCAGTTCTGTTAATATGATTCAATTAACAGATCCATATTCAAGTCTCAGTTTCGATTTCGATGAGCCTGAATTCCCTATATCAAACAGAGGAATCAAAGGAAGTTCCAGAGGATCAGGATATAGGGGAAGACATGGATCTTTCAGAAGCCATTATTCCTATTCTACCCCTGCTAGAACTGTGTACGCAGCAGAAAATCATGGTAGATCTCTTCAGTGAGCTCTGCAAGAACAAGCAAGTTCTTCTACCAATAACAAATTCTGTCCTAGTACAGTTATTTTGGAGGATCGGTTGGGGGTTCCACCTTCATCCTCTCCACAAGTAAATAGATCTAATTGGTCTAATCTTTCAAAACGAGGAATATTTCCAACTCTTATCCTAATACAAGATGCATCAACTTCCAAAGCATCTTCATTCCAAGGCACATGCAAAACCACATGTTCCTGTTGGGAAACATAGACCTAGGGATCAAAAGTATGATGTATTGAAACACATGGCCCAAGTACCATCCAAGTTATCAATTCTGGATGCTTTGAATCTGTCAAAATATCTTCAGGAGGTAATCATCGAGGCTTTGTCAAGTCATCAAGAGTTTGAAACTGAAATTTCTACAGCTGAAGTCTATCACATAGAGAATAATCATGCAGAATCCCATGAAATATTATCTTTTACTGATGAAGATGAAGATGATGTTGTGAATGGGAATATTAGACCTTTGTACTTATCTGGAAAGGTCAATGGCGTGGACGTCCGAAGAGCTTTCATTGACAATGGTTCAGGAGTCAACCTCATGCCCATTCGTACACTTCGTCAATTGGGACTCATAGAATCTGATTTATCTCCTTCTACCATGATGTTACAAGGATATGATAAAAATGAAAAAGAATTAATGGTCAAAGTTACACTTAGAACTCAGTTTGGAGATCTTGTATCCAATTCAGATTTCATGGTTGTTGATCAAGACTCTGCTTTCATCATCTTGCTTGGAAGACCCTGGCTACATCAACATGCAGTTATCCCTTCATCATACCATCAATGTCTCAAATATTGCTTTGATGGTCAAGTTGTGACATTATATGGTGATAAGTCCCCATTCAAGACAAGTGAGTCTCAGTACATTGAGTCGGAATTCTATCACATGAAAGAAAAGGATAAACCTGCAACAAAGGAGATTACCAAAGTTAATGCTCCATATGGTTTGGAGAAGATTCCAGTAAATCCATTTGTACATGTGAGTACAGATTATTTGTTTCCTATCAGTCAAATAGACAGGATATAACCAAATCAAAATACTCTTATGGAAAGATCCATAATGTCAATTATGGCAATCACGCCAGACAACATGGGAGAAATTGGTGATCCTCCAAGCAATGATGAAATCCCAAATGGAGATTTCTTCTTTTCATCTGCTGAAATCCAACAAGTCTATACTTCTACAATCAGACCAGAAGAAGTTATAGAAACATCAGAGGTGAACAATTATGTCGATTCTCAATCCATCATCTCCTCTTTATTTCCTAATGAAGACCCTTCATCATCAATTGGGTCATAAATGGAAGCTTCTTCTTCAAGATGTTCAAATTTTAACATCTCTTCTGATCAAGTAAATTCTTCTATATCATATACTATGCATGTAGAAACGGAAGAAATAACACATGTTGAAGAAGAAGTGGAAGATATCAGAGATGCTCCTCCATCATTTGAAGAGGGTATCTCTACCACCATGGATGAACTCATAGAAATAAATCTGGGTACAAAAGAAGATCCACACCCCACTTTAATCAGTGCGGTCATGACTCTTGAAGAACAAGAGATGTATATTTCCATTTTAAAGAAAAATAAAGCCATATTTGCTTGGAACTATACAGAGATTCCCAGTCTTGATTCTGATGTTGCTACTCATCATTTGGGATTACCAGAAGAACATCGAGGATTTAAACAAGCCGCGAGAAGAACACACCAAACTTTTGATTCCAAAATTGAAGCAAAAGTGGATAAGCTTATCAAATCTAACTTCATCAGAGAAGTTCAATATCCCAAGTGGTTGGCTAATATTTTCCCTAAAAAGAAGAAAAACAGACAAATTAGAGTTTGCATCGATTTCATAGATCTTAACCGGCATTGTCCTAAGGATTATTTCCTAGTTCCAATTATATAACTTTTAATTGATGCAACAGTTGGCTATGAATCACTTTCCTTCATGGATGGATATTCCGGATATAATCAAATCCGAATGGCCCCAGAAGATGTGGAATCCGTATCCTTCAGAGCCCTCTGGGTGTGTTTTGCTACCAGGTAATTCCCCTTGTCTTAAAGAATGCATGTGAAACATATCAACGTGCCATGAATTGTATCTTCAAACCCTTTTTAGGGAAGTTTTTTGAATGCTATGTGGACGATTTTGCGGTCAAATCCAAACAAAGTTTTAATCACTTGGCTGATTTGGAAGTCATATTCCGTAATCTTTGACAAAATAATTTTAATATGAACCCCTGAAAATGTGCTTTTGTGGTAACCTTAGGGAAATTTCTCATCTTTGTTGTACTCCATTGTGGTATTGAAGTTGATCCTGAGAAGGAAACGTTAATCCTTGGTATGTCACCTCCTCGAAATTTGAAATAATTAAGAGGACTTCAAGGACACTTAGCCTATATTCGGCGTTTCATCGCCAATTTGGCAGGAAAAAGTTTACCCTTCACCAAATTGATGAAGAAGGGAGTCACTTACCAGTGGATTGAAGAATGTCAAGAAGCATTCGATATTCTCAAGAAATACCTCTTGAGTCTACCGGTACTCATTCCACCTATTGAAGGATGACCACTTATCCTCTACGTGACAGCTTTAGAGTGATCATTGGGTGCCTTTCTTTCTCAAAATAATGATGTTGGGAATGAAAACAGCCTCTAATACCTCAGTCGGACTATGCATGAAGCAGAAACCCACTATTAAAGTATTGAGAAGTGTTGTCTGGCATTAATATTTGCAGTTCAGAAGTTGAGACACTACCTGCAACATCACGAGGTCCAATTGGTATCTCGCAATAACCTGCTCAAATTCATTCTTAGTCGTCCAATGCTTACAGGACGTCTGGCAATGTGGAGAGTTATTTTGCAGCAATTCGATACTCAGTATGTGTCTCAAAAGGCAATAAAGGGCCAAGAATTGGATGATTTCCTATCTGAACACCCTTTAGTGGAAGACACATCTTCAGATATTGAACTCCCTGATGAGGAAGTCTTCTCTATTCAAGAAAGTCCTCAGGCATGGGAAATGTATTTTTATGGTTCTTCCAGAAGTCCAACAGGGAGGAAAATGGAAAATCCTAAATTCAAAAAAGTTGGCTTTGGAATTGTGGTCATTTCTCTAGAAAAGGTAGTGTTACCTTATTCTTTCTTATTGTAGGAAGGTGGTACCGATAATGAAGAAGAATACCAAGCTCTCATCACAGTCTTGGAATTAGCGCTCCAAGCACAAGTGAATCACTTAAAGGTGAAAGGTGATTCAGACCTATTAATCAAACAAGTCAATGGAAATTATGCCATCAGAAAAGAAGAACTAATCCCTTTGTATGATTACGTCAGAGAGTTAATGGCAGAATTCCCTTTGGAACTGACATTTTCTTATGTCCCGCGATCAAAAAATGATCAAGATGATGCACTGGATAATATAGCCACAGCTCTAGTAGATCCAGATCAGGACGAGACAACCATCAGTATTGCCCACCGTCATTCAATTTCACCTTATGTTCAAATTAGAACAGAGTAAATTAATGAAATTAGTCCCATTCCTGAACCATATAGTCATACTACAGGATGGATGTCACCTATCAGGGAATACCTTCAAAATGGAACACTTCCACCTGATAGAGCTGCGAAAGAACAAATATGGAGACGTGTGGACAATTTTACTTTTTATGATAGCCAAGATCACCTAGAAAAAATTCTATACAAATGTGGTTTTGATGGAGTTATCTTCAGATTCATTGATGGTGAAGAGACCATGGTTGTCATGAAAGAAGTGCATGCAGGAGTTTGTGGTGCCCACTAGTCTGGACATAGACTGTCTGATCAGATTCGAAGGCTTGGATACTTTTGGCCTTCAATGATACAATATTATGTTGATCTCACAAAGAAGTTTCATTCATGCCAAGTACAAGACAACTTCATTCATCAACCTCCAGAGTTTCTTCATACAACTAAATACTCGTGGCCATTTTCCACATGGGGAATGGATGTGGTGGGACCATACCCTTCAGCTACGGCCAAGAAGTTTAAGTATATTTTTACTGCTACTGATTTATTTTCCAAATGGGCAGAGGAAATACCTCTCAAGGAAGTCAGTTCTAAATTCATTTTTAGCTTCATCAAGTCTAACATCATTACCAGATTTGGTGTCCCTCATACCATATTGACGGAAAATGGAACCAACTTCTGTTCATTTGAGGTGAATAAATTGTATCAAGAATACAACATCAAATCCAACCATTCATCTCGATATCATGCAGCAGCTAATGGCCAAGTAGAAGCCTTCAATAAGACTCTGTAAAATATACAGCAAAAGTTGGTGGATAAAGATAAGAAATCATTTCCAGATAAACTCTTCCATGCTTTATGGGCTTATCATACTTCCACCCGCACTGCAACGTGGTCAACTCCATATTCACTGGTATATTGAATGGAAGCTGTCTTGGCCATTGAAGTTCAATTACCATCTCTCAGAGTAGCCATTTGAGATCAGTCATCAATAGATGAGCTATCTCAGAAGCAATTGATTGAATTGGAACGGTTAAATGTGAAAATATTGTGCACTTTACACCACTTGGAAGTCTATCAGAATCAAATAGCATGAGATTTTATCAAAAAAGTTCTTCTTCATTCATTCACTCAGGGAGAATTGGTATTAGTTCTCATAACTCCAATGATACCAGGAAAGAAACCTCCTATGTTTGAGCCAAAATGGGAAGGACCTTACTCAATACATAGGGTCTACTCTAATGGAGCTTATTCATTAATCTCGATGGATGGAGAACTCATCACTACTCCAACCAATGCCATATTTTTGAAGACGTATTTTGTATAAACACAAAATATATCATCATTGGTCCGGTATGACCTTAAACTACACCACCGTCCAGCAAGACGTTAAACATCATAACCAACGGTCCATGCATATGACCGTAAACTAATTTAACATACGTCTAACATCACATTAAACTGTGTCCCCTTCATCGTCCTTGCTATATGACGTCAAACTATACAGAAATGGTCCATACGTATGACCTTAAATTATTTGTATTCCTTTCGTCTCACATGACGTTAAACTGTGACGTCCAAACTACATGACGCTAAACTGTACAGATGTCCCTTACGTCTGGTATGACCTTAAACGGCACCACCGTCCAGCAAGACATTAAACTGCAGAACCAACAGTCCGTCCATATGACCCTAAACTATTTGCACATAAGTCCAACATGACGCTAAACTGTGTCCCCTTCATCGTCCTTGCTATATGACGTTAAACTATACAAAAAACGGTCCATACATATGACCTTAAACTATTTGTATTCCTTTTGTCTCCCATGATGTTAAACTATGACGTCCTAACTACATGATGCTAAACTATACAAACATCCCTTACATCCAGCATGACGTTAAACTTCACCATCCACGGTCCATGCATAAGACCTTAAACTATTAGCACTTACGTACAACATGATGCTAAACTTTATCGTCCCTTTTTCGTCCAACGTGACATTAAACTATGAAAAAGTCCCTAATAAGTCCAACATAATGTTAAGTGGTGTACTCTCTTTTCCTCACTACATGACATTAAACTGCACAGTCCCCCTTTCGTCCAATATGATGATATACTATATTGTTCCCAACATCCTAACTACATGACGCTAAACTGTACTGAAAGTCCTTTATACGTCCTACATGACATTAAACTGTGCATCGTTAAGGTTGTTGTTACCTCTTTTTTATCACGCCAAGTATGATTCACGTGATCCTATAGCGAACTTCAACCATAACACTCTCTCTGGGCTACTAACCATTTGTAAGTCCCAACAACATCATTTTTTAGGTTGTTGTCCCCAAGAACAACATGATCATTAGTTCATTCTTTAATTGAACTATGCGGACTTTGATCTTCGCCTTCCAGGCTGGGTACGTAGGCAACCTCCCAAGGTTTAAGCCCAAAATCAATCTCTTCACATCATTTCACCTTCATCTCATACGATGTTGATTCGTGAAATCGCCCCTAGAATCAATATCTTTACATTGGTTCACTTTTGTCCTTGCTATACGACGTTAAACTATACAACACTTTTTTCTAGTATGACAATAAACTACAACATTCTTTGATAACCTCACCTGAGAGGGAATCATTATTTACATTGATTTTCAATCATGTTTCATTCCAAATACTACGTGAATACATGGAAATGCCCGAACCTTTTATCTTGGGTTAAACCATCATTGCACTAAAGTCCCCTTTCACCCTTCACATGTACGAACCAAATTTGTACAAAGGGTATTTCTAGAACTACGTGGGCTTGATTCCCATCCTTATGGGATACATAGGATCTTTCAAGTGTCACTTGAATCCATCCCCAAGTATTTTGGGCCTAACCACAAATTTCACTTTCAGTACCTTGGCTGAAAAGTCCCCATGAAAACACACACGATGTATTTCTTATAATGGTCCAATCTCTATGACCCTAAACTAAGATCCCCATTCCTTTTGTACGACACGATGTTAAACTATAGTTTAAGAACTACATCTGGCTTGATTCCCATATTTATGGGATACGTAGTGAAGTCCAACATTTGCATTCCGGACCCGGCCACAACATGATTATGGTTATCATTGATTCATGCATCTCTGAATACATTGGACAATACCCATCTTTTTGTGTCATAATCCTAATCTTGAAAACTTATAGATCTTCATAACCTTTTTCTTGACTTATAAAAACAAAAGTCCTGAAATTCTGAGAGTTCTTTTCCCTGACCATGCAGCACATGCCCTTAGGCAACCTTGCATAAATAGTCTACATAACAGACTTGTTAGCCAAAATATGCTATTATTTGACTATGAAGTCAATGCCCTTAGGTGTACCTGCATAATTCAACCCCCTAACGGGTTTTTTAAATATTAGTAACTTCATTCATGGGATGAAATCTTCTTTTTCACTTACTTGTCTTAATGACAATGTGTAGGGATCCTCAAAAATAGCCATCATTAACATACTTTTCCCATATCCTTTCTCGTGATATGAAAGTATTCAAATCTATGGTTTATATTCTCCTTCCCTATGTTTTGGTTAGACCTTCGTAGGAGTGATATTCATCCAGTTCTTCGATAATCTTGTTTGGAAATATCTTCTCTATATTCAAGTACCTCTTTTCATACAGAAAACTCTATACTTTGTAAAATTTGAGTCTTCATAAACTTTCACTGGCTTTTTAGCACCAATAAAGTAAATTTCTGAGTGTTCTTTTTCCTGACTGTGCAGCACGTGCCCTTAGGTGGCCTTGCATAAACAGTCTACATAACATACTTGTTAGCCAAAAGATGCTATTTATTTGACTATGCATCCAATTCCCTTAGGTGGCCCTGCATAATTCAACCCCCTAATGGGTTTGTTAAATAATGGTAACTTCATTCCTGTAAACTACTTCTTCTAATTCCTTTTATATATTTTTCATATAATTCCTCATATTCAAATATTCTTAAGTCATAGTTTACATATTTTCCCTCATACATGAGTATGGTAATGTGTTTTCAGATAAATTTTCAAGGAATTGAGTCAATTATAATCCATTTCAGTCAAAGATATTTAGACCTTAAACAATAGCCTATGTATGTCCGACATGCATGAATTTAAACTGTCCATAAAAGAAAAAGTAACTCTGAATAAAAGTCATGTTCCACCTCACTAAACATAAATTTTGTATGATTTAGGTAATATTGATCAATTAAAAGATTCAATGTTTGTAGGGTTATTTACATTAATCCTAGTAAAAATCAACCTATGCTTACTAGGCCCATTGGCTTAGGTAAAATTTAAAGCAGCTAGCAGGAAAATACGTGCACAAGTGATTGAAGATGAAAGTGTTTTTCATTGATGCACTAGAGTAAGAAGGACATCCACAGACTGGAGTCTCTTCCCTGTTTTAGGAATTACAAAAGGATTTCAACATAACACTTCATTTGATTTACGACATCCCGAGCTTCATCAGCAACCACCTAGAATTCATTCATTCAACTGGATACAATTAGATATGCAGTGATACCAGCTCTTCTTGGAACAATTGTAAAAGGATGTTCTTGTGTGCGGTTTGAGAAAATTTTATGATGATCAAACAGTGACTTTGTTTCTATCTAAGAGACTTGGAATATGGATATATGGATTTGAGAATGGAGAATTGGAAGTAAAGATCCATTTGGAGAGAGTAATATTTTCAAATATTGCTCTAATTCCATGTTTGTTTTCTCTCCACCAACCGAAAGTGGAAAACAGAGAAACCTGCGCGGTGAAGGTCACTTGCACAGCGAGAGCTCGAAAGTTTGAAATCCTGATGCTTTGTAAGGAAATGGGGCCACATATTTATAGGCCACAGCCGTACCCTGCATGCCGAAGTCTATCTAGCTAGAAGTTGTGCGCCACTACCCACGCGCCATACCTTGTGCGCCACATATTCCTTGGTTTTCTTCTTTTTCCCCAGAGTCAAATCGTCTTTTCTCTCTGGATCCAACTCTGAGGGAGGACTTTTGTTGACGCTCATTTCATCACAGAATCTAAAGATTGGAAAAGGGTAATATATGAGCTCAAAGTGATTCAAACTTTGGAAAAATATTGAAAATTGAAAAAGGAATGAATAAGAAGAACATTGCACAAGGGTCACGCAAGTTCTACAATGGGCGTGCAAGTACACTTGCGCGCCGCAATGGTCACACAAATACACCAGTGCGTCAAAGTTGGTCGTGTAAGTCACTTGTGTGCCCTAGGTGATTACCACCAGAGGTCTTCTCCGGCCTATAAATACCCCCGGTGGGCCCCCCATTTCTGGGGAGGAATTTTTCCGGAATTCAGATATAGAGCTCTGACTTCCCAAGTCACTTATTCAGGTCTTCTGAACACTTATAATGTAATTCTTTACCTACAATGGAAGGTCTAAACAGGAGGAATAAGGTCTAATTGTTAGAATTCACTAACACTTGCGCGCCTATGTGATTTACCCTTAAGGGAAATGAACACACTTGTGCGCCGCCCAACTTCTAAACCATAACTTGTGTGCCATCTTCTGGAAAGCCTCTAGGGATGATTCTAAAGGCTTTGATCAAAGATCTCCCAAATATTACTCTAAGGGATGAAAATCGCGCAAGTACCCATGTATCGCGTAGGTATACCTAGGCGATCAGGACTTGTGCACCCACGCAGTACCTGCGTGCCTGCCAGGACTTGCGCACCCCTACCTTTTTGGGTTCCTTTCCTGCCCATTTTCACCCTTCTTATTCCATTCCACCTCTCCTATTCAAAATTCAGTCTTCAATACACTCTTCAAAGCCATTTATGGAATGAGTTCTTGATTTGGCTTCCCTATCTAAAAGGAACTCCAATGAACATCTCTCAAAATCTAGTGATTTACACATCTTTATGTCACTAAAGATTGAGATTTAATTCATTCAACCTCATCCTTTAAGATGAGAGAATCCATAACCTAGGCCTCCTTTTCAGGAGTAAACCCCAGTCCAAATTCTCATTACTTTTGGGCATCCTCTTTAAGAGTAAGCCCCAAGTCCTCTAATCTGGGCATCCTCTTTAGGAGTAAGCCCCAGTCTTAAAGTTCCCAAATATGGGCATCCTCTTTATGAGTAAGCCCCAACCATAATTCTCTTAACATGGGCCTCCTTTTCAGGAGTAAGCCCCAGTCTTAATTTCCTTTTGATCTGGGCTTCCCAATCATAAGTCCCCTCCTAATTTGGGAATCTTCCTTAGGAGTAATCCCCAAGATTAGAGAATCCAATTCTCCATGAAGCAAAAATACCTTTATGGACCCTGTTCCAGGATTTATTCCCTGAAGTAAATCTTAATTTTTATCTATTTGGGCAGTCATACTCACATAATCCCCATATCATTGCATCTTTCATGGAACAATTGCCTGGTTTCACCAATACCTCTTGTTTCTCAAACCGATCATGACTCACATGAGCTTTGAGTGTAAAAGTAATCATGACATCTTTCTTTGAGACATCAATCATGAATAAACATCATTCTCCCTTACTCGAACTATGTGGGTTATGATTCCTTTTCTAAAACAAAGGATACGTAGGTAGCCCATCAGCGGGTACAATCCCAACTCTGAAATAATCCATGTCCTCCTGAATGATAATAAACGTCAAGTGCCACGTTTAATGGCTTTAAAACTAGTATGGTCATCATAATGACCAAGATAATTTTATGTATTTTTAAGGATACCGTCAACTAAGAATCTCTAACAAATATAGATGATTCTTCATCGATGAAGAACCTCGAATACATATAAAATATTCTATGAATTTCTTACATATCGATCATTGATTGTTAGACTAAAGGAAATCTCATTTTATACTTGGTAATGTAATAAGGATTCATGAACATAACTTAAATCTATAAAGAGAGTCCCGGAATAGACAATAATTCCCCTTAAAAAGGTGTGATGAGTCCGACCTCCCATCATCTCGACCAATGCAAATTACTAAGCCTCATCAGTCGACAACTAATGAGTTCCTACCTTTGGAAAGTAGGACCAAATAGATATGGAATCATTGGATGTTTCTTTTTCTACGTACAAACCCGTTAGAAACCGATTGGAATGTTTGAACCATTAATCAATGAGGTCATCCCCAATTCCAGAAGGAAACAATATCCCTTATACGAATTATTTGATATTTCTATCTTAAAACAAATATATTTTCTTCTTATTTGGTTATTCATTATTCAATATTATATTTATATAAATTTCTATGTTTAGTTACCATTTTGAAAGTGGATGTCACTATTATATGAGTTTAAAATTAGAGTGGGGTTTTCACTCAATAAACTAAATATGGTTATGATATGTATAAATAAAAATGGAATGAGGTTCACTTGGTTATTGAGAAAAAAGAGAGCAACTATTTATTGAAGGATTATACGAGTTAAAATGAAAATTAAATTACAGTTTATACCCTAAAAGAGTTTCGAGTATGGTGGTAAAAATCAATATAAAGTGTTACATTAGGTACCATAACAAAGTTAATGTTAATTTATCTCAAAAGTGTTTAAGAGGACTAATAATCATTAATATATGTTGTTAAATTGTATAAAGGTAAAAGTATTATGGAATAGAGTTATGAGGATGATTATGATTATCATAGAAAGAGTTATAAGTAGAAAATATAAGATAACATCCTAACATTTTATGTTGAAAAGTTAAGAAGTTTGAATATGTTAAAAGGTTGGAATGATAAGAATATAATTCCTAAATATCACCATTGTTCAAACTATTTCACTTAAAATATATTTCTCACTAAATTGTTTAATCAAGCGGTTTTACTAGATGATCATATAGATATGTTACGTGGTGAAAAAGAGATGTGATGTTTATTATATATGATGTTATGAGTTAAAAAACCCAAAAAGTGTAGCAAGAATAAAGCTAATCTAGTAGTTTATTATATATGATATATAAAATGATGCATATGTTTTTTTATGTATTATAAAAGTGTTTTAGAATTTTAAAATTTACCAAATTGAAAAGTAACCTCTATTTTATCATTCATTAACTTTGGAAACATAAATGTATTACTGATATACATTTTATAAAGTGAAATGATAATTAACCTATCATAGTACGACTTTGAGTTTCTACCTAACCAATGATTATTATGGAGTATTATAGGTTATGAATAAATGTAAAGGTTAGCAAGGGTAGGATTATTATAAAGAAAATTCATTTTGTTCATTGGATCACCAATTAAATATACCACTTAGAGTGATAGAAATAGTTTTATTTGGTATACTAGGGGTGAATGAATCATATTTATGTCCCCAATAACTAGGTTTAGTGAGATATATAGCATGAAAACTTTCAAACATTGATACCTTTCTTACAAAAGTCTATATATGAACTTAGCTAACCAAGGGGTGGTTTTGTATGTTATTGGTCATGTTATTAATTGGACCATAACAAATATCATATTTTTCCTCTCATATAATGAGTATGACACCTGGTCCCTAAATTTTGATAGACTATGGGACTGTGTAGCTGCACCAAGCTATTGTATATCTATTTTAACATGTTTCATGTGATGAGATTATCTATAGGGATTAATTATATGCAATATATTAGTCAATCATAGAAGTATATACTCATAGAGTTATGAATATATGAGTTGGCTATATGGGATTGACACATTCCATTTTCCATGGACAATCGATGTTAGGGACAAAGGGAAATTATGATATTTCACATTTTTATATGATGTAATTTGGTGGACATTGGTATAGTGATACATGTGTTTGATGGATATCACCTGAGATACCTTTATAGATTGAGTATAATTGATTATTTGATAAATGCCAATATTTTCATACATATATAGATCTATAGATTCATATTTTATTTAAATGTTTTAAAGTCTTATCGGGTCACACATTGTAATTGATTTAAAGGGGGTTTATCTTTACTCAGTGAGATGCCCTAAATGTGTTTTATAGTTAATCCAAAACTGTTTTTGATGGTTATTCACAAGTTATGTCATATGATGTTATACAAGGTGAAGTTAATGATAGATTTCCAAAAGATTTTTAAAATATATACAAATGATTTTTTGGATATGGTTTCAAAAGGTCCAAGTATCAAATATCAACTGAGAAGTATGGGTTGAATCAGTTGTTTACTTTCTATGAGTTACCAATATTTTATAAACTTAACCCCTGAAACCTATTAATATTTACATCCTTATCAACTTTTCTTTAATACTCATGCATGAAAAAAATGTATAAAATAAAATCACACAATATTTAGAAGGTTTGAACTTCATGTGTGAACCTACAACCTTACCATTGCCACTCCCATAGGTATATAGAAATTAACTATTATGAAGAAGTGAATATACCTTATGAAAACTCTTATTTGACACCTTTTATCTCCCAATAGGAATGATTATGCGTACACTCGTTAGTTTACAATGTTTTCATATAAAAATATTAATCCAATAAAGTGAATAATGTATTTGTTAAAACTACTCCACAAATGATCATTCCAAATCCTCAGTCTGATTTAGCTAGATCTGAATATCTCAATATAAAGATATTGGAACCAGATCTTATCAAAAAAATTATGTTGGATTATGGATTATATTTCTTTCAATACAATGATGTTGTACCCGAGATCTGATATCAGTCGATAAAATAATTATGTAATATGGATGTGATTTATTTCAAAACAATGATGATGTAATGCAGTTCTGATTTCATTCAATACAATGCTGGAGTAATCTCGATCTTATTTTTCCAATACAATGCTTCTGTAATTTGGATTTGATTTCATTCAATATAATGTTGTTGCAATCTAGATCTGATTTCTTTCAATATAATACTATTGTGATCTAGATCTAATTTCTTTCAATATAATGTTGTTGTAATCTGGATCTGATTTCTTTAAATATAATGTCGTTGTAACTTGGATATGATTTCTTTCAATACAATGTTGTTGTAATCTGGATCTGATTTACTTCAATACAATTTTTTGTAATCTGGATTGGATTTATTTCAAAATAATGAACTCATAATCAATGTGTAACCAACTCAAACTCTTATGGAGTGCTCAAAATAATTCTCGTTCAACTATATGATAACTTCTACTTAAATTTCTCCAGTGCTTCACCTTTCATGAGTGTAGAAAATTCCACAATAAACAAATGATCAGAAGAAGTAATTATAGGCAACTCAATAAACAAAGGTGGGAAACCTGATATATTTTCCACTTCCTCAAATCTAAAAAGTGAAAAAACTTATCACATTTAATCTTCATCGTTGAATTAAAAAAACATTCATAGATTTATCCATGATTTTTACAAAATTTAATGTCATGTTTGATCACTTTAATTGTTATTCATAATCAGATCATTAAGAATTATTTTTCAACATATTTCATTCTTTTTCATTCAAATACCATTAAAATAGTTTGATTATCTTGGATACAATTTTTAGTATCCCTTCCTCCTTCCATATGGTTCTGATTTTCATAGAATAATGGTTATGATTTTCACAAAATTATAATTACCATTATATCGGAAAGCTTGTTACGATTCTCTACGTAAAGCTGGTTAAAATTCTCTCGAAATTCTAGTTACAATTCTCTCAGAATGATGGTTACAATTCTCTACAAAATAATAGTGATGATTCTCTCAAAATTTTGGTTACGATTCTCCCAAAATGCTAATTATGATTCTCTATAGAATGTTGGTTATGATTCTCTGATTACAAAAATATGATTATGAAAATTCATTTTTCGTCTCTTAAATTCATCAAACCTCTTCACTATTTAATAAACATTGTTTATCGTTAATATTTTCATTTTAATTAGAACTACTTGATCAAAAAAAATTATGAATTGGTTTTAGAAAGTATGAAAACATTCAAACTCTTGAATTCACATTATTCTCTCAAAACTCTTCTGCAACTTCATTCTGTCTCAGATTATAGTAGAGATAGGTTCCCAGAAAACAATACATACTACCTTTTATTATTTTGAATCTGATGAACTAAATACAATTAAGAAGGATTAGATTCATGTAAAACAAAACATTCTAATAAAAATAGCTAGTTATCAAAAAATATTAAAACCTTGTTATAAAAAATTATCACAAAGGTATTTCAATCTCCCCCTTTGGATTTATTGGAAAACATAGTTAAATTTTTTTCCAACTCTCAGAATTTTTTCACAGCTCAGGGCTTTATAAATTAATCAAAACAAATCCTATGTCAAAATATTGTGTCTTAAAACTACAGTACTGGACATAGTAATGTTATTTTACAGAATTCCATCCCTCGATGGTACGAAATTGTTTTCCCATGTAAAGAAAAAATCTCCTCAATTTTCTTTTCAAATATCATTTTTCTATCCCCAATTAAATATTTTCTCACTTTCTTTTTCGTTCACTTTTCTTTTCCTGTCACTTTTCTTTTCACTCTCCACTATAATATGATAAAAAAGGCTTTAGATTCAACAAAAATGAAGATAAGTTAAACTTATTACAAAGTAAAAAAGTTTTTACTTTATCTCCCCCTTTGTCAACATAATCCAAAGCATAATGGGGGTTCTTCTATATGAGATTTAAGAAGAAATAGGTGGATATTGAACGTGAGGTTCCATCTACAAAACTTTTATTTAGAATTTATATTGTAAAGATACCATAAATATGATACTTTAATGAAATGTGTTCCAGTAAAACATATCCAACTGAAACATTCTCTTTTATAATGTAATACTTTATATCCATGTGTTTTGATCTTGAATGTTGTATCGTATTCTTAGAAATATCAACTATACATTGATTATCATAAAGAATTATCAATGGTTTAGAAACATTCACATTTAAATCTTCCAACTGAAAATTCATCCACAACATTTCGGTATAGGTCTGAGTAGATTCAATATAATTGGATTCAGCTATGCTCAATGTTGCTGAATATTGTTTCTTACTATTCCAACTCACACAACATTCAACCAAGTAAAATGTTCATCCTAGGGTTTGTTTTCTATCATTACAATCTCCCACCCAATCGGCATCAGTATAACCATTTAACGTCATCTAACAATTTTTTTAGTTTAAAAACACATGTGATGGAGTTCCTTTGACATATCTCATAATTTGTTTTTCCAACATATGCGATTCATTTTGAATACTTTGATAACAGACACAAAAGGTTACAACATATAAAAATTCAGGCCATGAATTGAAGATTATTTGGATTCTTCCATCCCAAAATTCTTCAACAATAAAAAAAATGAAACTCTTTTTCAGAAGAACATAATTATCACATGAGTTTCTTAATAAAGTGCCTTTAATTAATGAAATCTATTTCTACATAGGTGAAATCGGTGTAGAAAAAATGATTGTATAATCCAGGTTATCAATGGTGTCCATTACTCAACATTCATGTAATACCTATTCATGTTTATTTAAACATTATCATTCCATGGGAAATCTTGAAAAAAAAATTAAGAAAAAAATATCCTTCACCCATCTAAGCAAACATATATGAATGTTAAGGTTTATAAAGGTAAAATTAAAAGCTAACCTTTTTGTAACCTCATTATTCTTTTGTAAGAATATTAAGAGACTCGACATTATCATTTTTACTCTAAATCCTTCAATTCCAATCAAATTATTACAAATACCAAATGTTTTAGGAATAAGAAGGAACCTCAGAGATTCTTAATAATAAAGTTTAGACTGAGAGTCTTATCTCAACCTTGAAATTTTATTCTTCTTCTAGGATTTTTTATTGGATGTATTTTCTTTTTTATAATCATTATTCTCAAAATTTATAACAAGATTCTTTTCATCTGTAGATTCTCCTTATAATGATTTCAACATCTTTTATTTTTCAAAAACCTTTTTTTACAAAGATTTTGTAACAAAAATTTTATCCCTTCTACTAGAAAAAAATTCCGGCAACATTTATTAAAATTACATTATTTATCACATCTCTTAAATATTTTCTGAAATTGAAAACCACAATATGTCAATATCTTTTATTCAAATTTTCGGATTTCATCAAAATAATTTCCCATTCCCATTTTTTCGGATACTTTTTGTGCTTCTTCTAACTTACTAGCATTTTAAATTTCATCTAGACAAAAAACTAAGCACTTATTATTTTCAGTCATAGTATGAATACATTTCTCAATGTTCCTAACATATTATGTTTTGACATAATTTTCATTCTTCATCCTCAAAAAATTTTTAGGAAAATTTCATCTTATTTTTTCATCATAACAGCCCCATAATTCATACATGTTTCCCAGTAGAGACTTTCTATACCACCATCAATATTATTTGTGTCTCGAAACTCTACAACACCAATAGTGACTTCTGAATATGGATTTTTCATACTGATAGTAAAATAATTCAGTGCATTGTTCTTGTTGTATTTTATTCACAAATTGTGGACCACTATTCTTGAGAGGATAATTTCTAAATGAATTCCTATCTTTCTTAGTGAAATATGTTTTCTTACATTGTTTATCCACCATGGTTTTCTCTATACTATTTTAGAAACCTAAAAATCAAAAAGAATCAGAAAAAAATTATTTTTAGTAATAGAAATTTTTCCCAGATTCTCATATTGAGACCACTCAACAAATTTTAAAGTCTTAGATTTTAATTCTAATGCTTTGTTGATGTTTTAATTCATATTTATCAGTGTTATTTCAAACTTAAGAAGTTTTCAATAAAACTTTTTAACTTCTTCTTCCTTAATTTCGGACTTCTTACTAATATCTTCTATCATCTTTCCATGTTCAGTAATTCTATGTTTTTTACTCAAAATATCCTCAATGTATTCTTCCTCCCGATTGATGACATACTTTCTTACATAGATAACTTTTTCCCAATATTCCTTTATCATTCTGTTTTCTTTCTTGAGAGATTTTTTTTCTCTGACATGCAAGAAGTTATATTTTGATCTGATACTCTCTATAATATTCTTCACCTTTTTCTTCACTCGTTGAGGAATATTTTGTATTCTTAATTTTTTCAATGATGGTTCTGAAATTTTATTTACATTCATCTTTAGAAGAATTGTTTTTAGTTGAGTATGATTTCAATTTCTTACTCAACATAATCCTTTTATTTCTATTAAACATCTTACTATATTTCTAGGAATACTTTTATTCTTTATCATTTTTTTCACTTCTCCCATTGACAAAATTCTTCTTGGGGAAAATGATAGAAAAATGTCATATTCCACCACAGTCAAAGAATTTAAGAATAATCATTCATCCATAAATTCCTCCTCCTCTTCGATGTTTCTTGGATAACAGAGACGTGATTTTTTTCGTTCAACTCTCCATATTCTTTGTCATCATGCTCGTAAGGATTGGATTCATTAACATCTTTGATTTTAATCTTTCTGATACCTTGAAAATCCATTTCATCATTCATGTTCTTTTTAAATATTCGAGATTTCCTCATTCCATAAGAAACAAGAATGTTATGAAACTCATCAAGAGACAAATCATCCTTATCTTATAAAGAAGAAATTTTTCAATCGAACCTATCTAGAAAGTCTCTCATGAGTTTCTTCACAATTGTATAATCTTCCTGGATATCTCTAAATCCTATGATATTGCATAAAATTTCATTTAATCTTATGAAGTATTCATCAATTGTTTCACCATCCCTCATTCTAAAGTCTTCATACTCACTATGCCATATTTGGAGCTTTGCTTCCATGAATTTAGTATTCCCTTTGAAAACACTCTCTAGCATGTCCGACATACCTTTTTATGTCTTCAGACCCATCACCTTTTGATGAATATTCTCTGATAAGGACATAAGGATTTCATTTCTAGCATTTCCATCAACTTTTATATTTCTCTTATCAGCAAATATCAAGGGATCATCTTTCTCAATAGGTGGAAAACCAATAGTAGCAGCATCAACAACTTCCAATCTCAGAGATAGAAGATAAGGAATCACCCCATTTTTTCATCCATAATAATTCTTGTCATTGAATGATGAAATTATTCTACTATTGGAAGAATTAATATTATCCATGGTAAGGATTCAACAAGGGGACATTTCTATGATAAAAATTTATGTTCCTAGGATCTAATAACAACTGAAAATGGGGGTTTGAATTAGTCATTTACTTTTTATAAGTTTCAAACAATTTAAAAACACAACCCTTGTAACCTATTAAGATTTATAATCTTATCAATATTTATAGAATAATAATTCAAGATAAAGATGGTATGAAAGAAAATCACAAAATATTTACAAGGATAGACCTCAATAAGAGAACCTACATCCTTTTCATAGCCACTAATTTGGGTATATTTAAATCTACTATTATGAAGATGTAAATACAACTTGTGTCAATTTCCACTAGACACTTTTTATCTCCTAATCGGAATGATTATACTTACTTCTATCAGTTTACAATGTTTTCGTTAAAAATATTTGAGACAATAAAATTTAAAAAGCCTTTATTAAAATGACTCTATAGATTCTTAGTCCAAGTCCTTATTCAGATTGGGCGGGATCTGATTTTTTCAAACCGATGATATTGGATCCTAATATTCTCAATGCAGTGATGCTAGATTTTGATCCTATTTATTTCAATACAATGATGTTGTAATCTGGATAAAATTTATTTCAATACAATGATGTTGTCATTTGGATATGATTTATTTCAATATAATGATGTTGTAATCTGGACTCGATTTCTTTCAATATAATGCTACATTAATCTGGATCTGATTTCTTTCAATACAATGTTTCTATTATCTAGATCTGATTTCTTTCAATACATTGATTCTATAATCTGGATCTGAATTCTTTCAATAAAATATTTTTCATATTTGGATCTAATTTATTTCAATACAATACCTCTTTAATATGGATTTTATTTCGTTCAATACAATGATTCTTTAATCTATATCTGATTTCATTCAATACAATGTTGTTTTAATCAGGATGTGATTTTTTTCAATGCAATGCTACTATAATAAAGATCATATTAATTCAATATAATACTACAAAAACAAGATCTGATTTCATTAAATATAACACTATTGTAATATGGAATCGATTTCTTTCATAACAATGAACTCAAACTCAATCTGTAAAAAACTCAAACTCTTCGGGAATACACAAAACAATTCTCCTGCAATCAGATGAGAACTATCACTTAAATTCCTCCAGTGCTCCACCTTTCAAGCGTTTATACAAAATTAGACAATGAAATAATGATATGAAGAAGTATTTATATATAACACATGAAAAAAAGATGGAAACTTGAAATATTTCCCACTTCCTCAAATCTCAAAACACAAAAAAATATCTCGTATTTAAACTTCATCTTTGACATTGTGAAACCTCCTTAGATTTCTCTATGATTTTTGAAAAAATTAAATGTCAATTTTGACAACTTTAATTCTTCTTCATAATCAGCTCATTAAGAATCATTTTTCTAAGTATTACAATATGTTTCTTTATCATACCATTAAAATATTTGGATTAGCCTGGATACAATTGTCAGTATCCCTTCCTCTTTCCTTCTAGTTTTGATTTTCATTGAATTCTGGTAACTATTTTCACAGAATGCTAGCTATGATTCTCTCAAAAAGTTCGTTATGATTCGCTTTACAAAGATGATTATTAATCTCTTATAATGCTGGTTATTATTCACTCAGAATGTTGGTTACGATTCTCTGCGAAATGATGGTTACGATTATCTTAGAATATTAGGTACGATTCTCTTAGAATGTTTGTTATGATTCTCTATAGAATTTAAGTTACCGTTATTTGATTATGAAAATATAATTATGAAAAATTATTTTTCACCTATGAAATTCTTAAAATCTCATCAAAATTTCTTTAAAATATTTTATCATGAATGTTTTCATGACTTTTTATAATTTCTTGATCATAAAACAATCATATGATTTTGTTTTATAATGTATGATAACATTCTAACTCCTAAATTACCTTTCTTCTCTCAAAACTCTTCAGTAACATCATTCTTTCTCTGAATACAACAAATATAGACTCCCCGAGAACCATAAATATTTCCTTTAATTCTTTTGAATATTATGAACTAAATACAATGTAGATGGATCTGATTCCTGGAAAACAAAACATTCTAATACAAAAAGGTCACCTGTCAACAAATACAAAAACGTTTTTATAACAAAATATCACAAAGGTATTTCAGTTACATAAGTTATTGTATATGATATAATATAAAGTGAAAATTCACTATGTATTTTTTCTTTAGTGAAAATATAAGATTGGTGGAGATATTAACTAAATCATTATATATGTATATATGATATATATATTTAATGTGAATTATAATTTTCATGAACATAAGGTAATTTTATTTTATGCAATTGAATAAATTTGATAGTTGTTATCCCTTTGGGTTTCTCCTATGTATAAATGCATTATAAATGCATTAATTAATGTATACACCACTCAAGAGTATTTCCAATTCTATATTAACCCAACTACTATATAATAAAGGGTGGGTGTGGTTATCATCGTTGTTATGTAAACCTCCCTAAAACTGGATCTTTGTTTATCCATTTTTTCTTTGTATGTTGAGATTCTATCACATCTTTGGAGTAAGAAAAATCCTTCATTTATGACATGTGATTAATTCAAATAGTAGAGAAAACATAGAGATGGGATAACTATTTTTTTTAACTAATGTGATCTTTATCAAACCATGACATGGTGTTTGAAGATGTAGCAGAATCCTTGGGGTGTAAGGTATGACTTCTACATCATTCTTCATTATTTTATTATTTTATTAGTTTCACATTATACTACATGGATATCCTAAAAAGGAATTTTAATTTATTATTATTGACCTGATAATTTTTATTATACACTTATAAAACCCTTTAGTTCATACATTTCAAAAAATAAAACCATTGCCCAAATGGTTTAGAATTATCTTTGATTTGCTAAATATTGTAACTTACACCACATGTCACAAATATGAGTGGCGTTTAAGGTATATGTGGAATCAGTTCCAATATTTGAAAATTATAACCCTCACATCACGTGACCCTAACACCCCAACATAGAAGAATCCCTAATAAAAAAAATGTCATCATAATAATAATGAAAATAGTCTTTTGGACATTTCATGGATGGGGTTCAGAATTTTCCTCAGCAAGATGAGAGATAAGACTTGTCACTTCACTGAGGAATACACCCATAATTCTCTAGAATACATAAATTATGGCATTGTCCATTTTTAACAACCAATTATTTTGTATTTTCTTATAGTAGTTATGTTTCTACACTATTTAATTCACCCTTGAAATTTATATTTGCGCTTCCCAATTAATTACACTTATTTAACGCATCACTATATGGTGTAGTAGTTAATGATGATTGTGACCTACCAAATACAGTTGATATTGTTGGTGTAGAAACCATCCTTCATACACACCCTAGATACTACTTCCCAAAAAAAAAATTGTAACTGCATTGTTTTAGGATTCCGATGATGACTATTCAGGGTTTGCATCCTTGGATTCTTGAATTTTAACATGTTAATAAAATAATATTAACAACGATTTTATAAATTATATGAAAATAATAATATTATCCAATTAACTTATTTTCCATTATTTTGTTTTTATAGTAATTAAATAAAATTTAATGGTAATTAAAATTACTTACTCTAATATCTCTGGTTGGTTCCTTCATGAAACAGCCATCAGGTTTCCAATGATCATTAAGCCAGGTTTTTGTTCTTCCAACTAGGTGACATAAACCATAACCCTTTATATATATGTGTGTGTTATTGTGTGTGTGTGTTAAATTTTTTTTATAATATTATAAAATAAATAATAATGAATAAAATACACTCAAAATTCCCTTTTCCATGATAAAGCCTACAATCCAATGATATGAAGAATGGATTGTTTTTCACAATTCAATTTTTTAGATAATTCGAAGAAATAATTGAAAAAAATTATAATATATATAATTTTCTTTTTTTTATGTTATTAATATATTATAAAATATATAAATACATCATGAAATATATCTCTATTAAAATCAACTAGCTACTTCTACTACACAAGAGAGTTTCCTTTAGAAAAGTTTTTGTACACATACCAGGTTATTATATAATTATCATTATTCTTGTTCTATAGTCTCAAATTATAGTCCCACCATAAAAGGATAAATTATTTTATGGTCCATGGGAGAGAAATGTAGTCAGGGACATCAAAATGAAAGAACATCTAAAAAACATAATACTTTGTAATTGTATTAATACTTTCACTCATTCCTTTTAAATTAGTCATTAATAAATAATAAAAAATCACCTTTAATTGTTTTCAAAAACCTCATTATTCAAATATATGGTAATATTCCTTTAATATTTATAATTAATTGTAATACTCACCATCTCATAAGATAATACATAATAATATATTCATAAATTACAGAAACATCACTAGTAGGCACCTCAAACACATCAAATTGAATGATAATGTTAAATACATTTTGGTACCACATATATGCAATATTTATATTTGTATTTCTTTCTTTTTATCCTTATATGTTTGGAAAATTCATTAAATAGTTAATAAAAATATATAATTGATTATATAATTAAATATATACATGTAATGGTAACTCTTCAATATCCCCCAGATAGAGGAATGAACAACTCCACCACTGCTATAGGTTTATCAGATGGTGAGCTACTAGCAATATATAGGGAAGTTTCTGGCTCAATAAAAGTTTCAAATACAACAAAATCACTCAAATGCATGGAAAGTAATGGTTGTGGTAGTGTTCTCCAAGGTGATGATTAGGTAGAATCTCAAGAAAAATAATTATCAATATTTTAATAATTAAAATAGATTATAATATATTATAGTAAAAAAATTCAATTAAAACATTTAAAAAAAAAAAAAATAACAATGAATATATATATGTATTAAGCACATAGAAATGTGAAATTTTAATATAGTTTCAATAATGATTTATACATTAAATTATCTAAGTCTTCATTGTTTTCATTGTTATTAACCTCTATTTTAAAGAATAAATCTCTAATTTCACCCTCTCTTGTAAGATTTAATGTTTCAATATTGTCGGGGAAACAAATTGATTGTTTTTTGGTTGATAAGGTTCACTATAAAAATGTTTCAATTGATATTCATCACCCATATCATAAGAGTCTCTTTTTTTAAGTGTAAAAAAACACTCTAACCTTCATTTTAATCATTTTCATCATATTAAACCATATTCACATCTAATGTGAAGATAAATGTGTCATGCTCTTCATGCACACCAGTATGGATCTTGTGATAAAAGTATACATAAATAAAATGCAATGAATTTTTGGTTATACCCCTATCAATATTGACCCACTTGAATTTGAAAGTGTAAATACACCAATATTTTATGTTTTAATAATTTATTCAAGAATAATTATACAAAACATGAACCCCTAAATATTTTTCCAATCAAATATATTAACCATCCTTAAAGGACCTCATACCAAAAATTTCAAATAATTTTGCATTTAAACTCATTTGTCAATATTAATTATCTAAACAATAAAATATGGGGAATTTATTTTGACATAGAAAATATTACAACACGTAAATAATATGAATTTTTGTAATTACTTAAACAACTAGAGAAGAATTAGAAAATCTCCATATTAACATATTTTTTTAATTCTGACTAATTTTGAGATCAACCTCATAGTTGTATTTTTTTTCAAATATAAATTCTTTAAAAAATGGATATGTAATAATACTATTGATTAAAACATATCTATATTCTTGTTATAACTCTAATTTAGTCTGTGAAAAATGTTATCCATTTTTAATAGGTCATCCTATAGTAGGGTTACTAATGAATTTTTTTCAGAATTATAATTATCAGAGATATCATAAACGCATCCAAAATTATTGAATATATTCTAAATCCAATTAAAATAGCTAGAACAGAATACCAAGAACTCATCATTTATGAAACCATCAATAAAAGATCTTTATGGTTGAGATTTACTTTTAACATATGGATTCAAATAACCAATGTACCAGATAAATCAAATATAATAATAATATTAAAAAAATTATAAAATGATTTCATAAAATTTAATTCATAAATGAAAAAAAATTAATGTACCTCTCAATTAGATACAACTATTAATAGTTTACAAGTCTATCATTTTTAGATTCCTCAAAAAAAATAGTCAAATGATTTATGATAATTAAAAATGACTGGAGAAATCACATATCCAAATGAAAAAGTACCAACACAATTTATTATTGATGATTTAGAAGCTCATTTGGATATAGATTATTTATATAAATCTCTATAAATAATGTTGATAAATTAAATAGAAATTCAGTTAATTTTTCAGGTCCCATATTACACATTTCAAAATATTTTAACTTCTCTAACCTAATATATGAGTCATGACTTTTTAATACATGTATCATATTATGTTTTATATAAATTTACCTTGGTATATTACAAGAATATATATATTTAGCATTTAAATTACTTAAATTTCAAAGGAATGCATCTATATCATTATTTTTCATTGAAAAATAGTTGAAAGGTACTTTTAGTTCTCAATTTCACATAAATCATGCTTTAATTTCATTGGTTCCAAAAACTTATGAGAATTAAGGTGATCCTTTAATTTACCTTGGTCATTAACAATGAAAATGTTTTATTTCCATAGATTATTAAATATAATATTACACTCCAAATAAGTATGTTTAAAAAATATAATCATATCCTACTGTCATTTCACTCTAATTACTTCAAATATAGTTCCTTATACCATATCCCCTTCTTTCAACTGATTAAATTTTCTACGTTCTAAAGATACATTATTTAATTACACTAGGATTTATATTTTATATAACACCTTTTGGGACTTAATCAATTCAATATCTCTATTTAATTATGTCTTACTAAATATTAATTTATAAGATTCATCAAATAATTAGTTGTGGAACATAAAGTAAAATTTTCTACTATGAGGTAATCATTGAGGTTCAAAATTTGAATTAAAAATTAAAATCCATATAATAATGAGTCTTTAAGTTGGATAAGTTTTCTAGTCCTATAAATTCACTAATTATCAACAATAAATAATCATTAATTTTAAATAGTTTTCTCATTGATTCATTTAATGTTTCCACATCGTCATCCTATATTTCTTACAATTAATTGATTATAGTTTAAAGGTTTACATCAAAGTAATTTCTAGTAATTCTATTAACTATAATTATAATAAAAAATAATTGAATAATTATTCTTCATATACATACATGGTGGTATTTTATAGGGGAATAATACAACTAGTCATATGATATAATTAGTATTAAATGTACCAAAATGGTTAAAACCTTATGAATAAAATACAAAACATATATCCATATGATCCAAATAAAAAATAAAATATAATAAATTAAACACCTTCCATGGAATTGAATTTTTTTGATGTCTCATTATGTCATCATATTTAATTTCCAAAGCATACCACTTCATGTTGTATGTAGTCTTAGATGTCAAGAATAATCTTTGTATGTATTGATTAAAATGCATGATATGCAATACCATTATGGGGGTTTCTTTGTCTTCCAATTACTGGGTTTGCATTCATTTGTACTCTCGTGGTTTCTCAATAATTTTAATATACTTGTATGTCATATTATACATTCTTCATTATCAGACGCTTCTCTCCAATGAAGCATGAAATCATTTGGACAAGAATGAATTTTTTATAATCAATCCAGTGTTTGTTAATGATTTAATTCATATCATTGAATTATTTCATGATCTTAGATCACAAAATGAATCATGAATTAACAAAAAAATCATGGACACTAATTTTATAGTAATTAAGTGGAGACACTTTATATAGAACCAATTGATTAAATAAATTATCTTTTATTACGTGGAACTCCACTTAAAAAATCGTGATGTCCATATTTAATGAACTCATAAAACTCATTTTTTATCACTAGGGTTTAGAGAAAAATTTAAACACATGAGATCAACTAAAGGTTATTTTTTACCTGTTAAAAACGTGTTCATTCTATACTATAAAGTAAAATATATCGTTTATGTAGTTTTGAACCCTATGGTAGTCACTTTATGTTTAATTAATAGATTAATTAGTAATTTAGCTTTCCATAAAATTTAATTTTCCATTCCAAATTCAATATAAATATTAATTAAGAGTATATTATAGTATGCGGTGGCCATATTCTTTATTTCAAGTCAAAAATCACTTGAATTTACAATCATGACATGGAATTTTTATTACACCATCTGCTAATCAATTTTCAATTGCATTATCTAAAAAATATTCCAAAAACTTATCATAATAACGTTTGATTCTAGATAAATTAATATAACTATAATCCATAAATATTGTAATCTTCTCCCAAACATGACTGTGTAAAAAAAGAACATCTTTAATGAAATTTTATTGATAGAAATTGAATGTTTGAACTAAAAGATGATAAATATATTGAAGTGATTAGTAACTTTCTATATAATGAATACAATAATTATAACTATTTTAATTATTTTAAATTAATGATATTATATAAAAATATTTATTATGATTTTATAAACATAGTTTATGTTTTGAATATAATGAAGATCTATGTCATCACATAATTAATATTTAAATTATAATAGGGATACATAAAAGTGTAAATTTAATTTCAATAGATATAAAGAATAATAAAAAAATAATGATATACAAATATTAAATATCTAATAGTAAATAATCATGATAATAATGTCTTATTGAAGTTATAATATCATTGTAATGTTTTATTATGAATATATATATATTTCTAATACAGTTTACTGTCATTATTTGTAGATAATACTTTCAATATCAGTAATTTTTTGGATGATCACATGGGGTAGGGATCACCCGAATTCATCATTGACAAGGGTAAGGCCTTTATTTTACAAAACATAAATCAAAAATAAAAAAATGTTGATCCAAACCAACACGAAACATAAAACATGAAAAAAAAATAAACAATATAAAATAAAAAATTTGCTTCTTGCAATATAGGGGGTCAAGTTTCATGGGATATGGCCAAAAATGAGAGGGGATGAAGGCCGGTGAGGAGAAATTGGTGAAAATAGTGGAGGTATGGTAGGTGAGGTTAGATATGTTTGACTCACAAATGGACATGGGTTTGGGGGATCCAAGTCAAGGTAGAGGGGGACAAGGAGGATGGGGGTCAGGGTCATGAGGATAATGGGGTTATAGTTGGTGTCTTGGTAGGGGTGAAGGTTGATATGAAGGGGGATGGGGGTTACTGGGAGATGTTTTTTGGGTCACTCAGAGAATAGTTCAAGGTTACTGAGATAGGTTTTTAGGTTTTCAGTCACGATAAAAGAGTATGGGGGTTAGTGTAACACCATATAATTTTTCAATATATATTACTCTAAATTAATACTATGTTCAATAACATTCTCCACACACAACCCCAAATAAAAATGATCTGTGACGTAGTAGAAGAATATTATTAATAAAATTTATGAATAATAAAACCTCTATTAAATAAAAATATTTTTAAAAATTTAAAATTCATATAAAATAAGATTTAGAACACTTAAATATTAGTAGTTCATTTTTTAAATAATATTAGTTTCTCTTTAAATATTTAATTTGTAGTTAAAAACTAAATGTATAAATAGTATAATTTGAAATTTTGTAAATTGAAAATTAGTTTTGAATTTATAATTCTAAAAATATATTAGGTTGAATATTTGGGACTTTTCAAAAATAAATAATTTTTTGGTGAATAGTGGAAATTATAGTTCTCTCAAAAATTATAACTTTTATGACATTATTATTATATAAGTGAGACTTATAAGAATATAAATAAAATTAAATGATAAAATATAAAATAAAGGAGTAGAATTATTTATTTTAAAAAAATATTTTAATCTAATAAAACCTATATTCCACATTATGGAACATAAGTATCACGTCATTATAATTTAAAAATTATTTTCTATATTTTCATTTTATTAAAAATTATATGGGAGATATTCAGTTTCAAATTTCAATATAAGACATATAAATTTTATTTGTTTTATACGAAAATTATGTCATTGAAATAAATAACATTGATAATTTTATCTAATACATAAATTTGAAACCTAAAAACACACTTTTCTTAAAAGTTATTTTATTCATTATGTGTGTTTATTTTGAAATAAAATTTTATCGACCAAAGAAATAAATTTTCTAAACATAATTCCAAATTAGGGAAAAAAATAAAAAAAGTCTAAAAAATATAATTTTATGTTTTTACATTAAAATTAATTACCGAGGTAAAAAATTAGTAAGTGTATTAAATGTTAATTATGGTAAAAGTTAACAAAAGTAAGGGTAAAATACTAAAATCACTCTATGGTGTCTCCAAAATGTATTTTTCGAGGGATTATAGACCATACATTATCATATATTCCACTATTTCCAACATTTTCATCCTTTAACCTTGGAGAATTTTCATTCCATTGTTGACCACTATGTCTTTACAATAATTCCATTTTTCATCACTTATAAAAGGGGATCACTTCCACCAATTCATGATACAAAAATTACTTGTAATTTATTCATTAAAATATAGATTTTGATCCTCCTTTAATCGTATATAATGTTCATAATCCTTTGGAATCAATTATTTTTCTTAAGGCCTCTATTTCTAAGTTTATTTCTAAGAGAAATATGAAGTTCTCATCTTATATACTATTTTTTCGGAACATTGTTTTTTTATATATTTTCCATTGAAATCTAAATTTATAAATTTTATATGATTAAATTGATATTTATAATGCACTGATTTTTTTAATATTATGGGAATAATTATTATACATTTTCCATTTTTTAACTAAAAGTAAATGAAGATGACATTTTTTGTACGTATAGACAACCACCTCCACGATGCATAATGATTCATTTTATTTAACCAAATTTTAGATCAGGTCTTAATGTGTAATTTAAGGGATACATATGATTTTTATAAAATTATTATAATTATTTTATGTTAAATTTTATATCCTAGAAAAAATATAAGAAACAAATAATCCTTTTAAAGTCTATCATCTAAAATGAGCTTACTAAGTTGAAAAAATACTAATTGTAACAATTTCATATCCATTAAATCTTGTTATAATTATCCTAAATTGTGATTTATCACTTTTTATAAAACCAAATAATATACCATTATTCTTCCATAATAAATATATAACTACTATAGTTTAATTGAAAATATACCATTATTCTTTCATCACTGACATATGATAAAATTATATCGTTATAAATAGTTACAAAATATCAATTAAAATTCTTTTTATGATCTAGTAATGATTAAATTTTGGAGAATAACTATGAACCACACCGTTATTATGAAACTGGTTCAAAATGATAAATATTACTCACACCGATATTGAAAATAGATAAAAACAAACTAATATAAATATAGTGAATAGTTATAAATGAATAATGTAATATTTATATATATGGTAATGCTTCTAGAATAGGTTATTAATATAGTTAATTTTTTATACCGGATATTAAATCACTTTTTTGGATGTCAAAAATTAAGGTAAAGAGCTATTTATATTAACTATAATGTATTGAGATATATTTTATTTTATTCATCATAATATCTTGGATATAGTTTTATTACTACTTAATGAATGTATTTACCATATTCATTTAATTTATGGTTTTTTAAAATCTATATCATGTTCCATTATCAAATTAATTTTGATTCAAAGGATATAAATTTTGTTGAGGTTTTTGCATCTCAATTTTGCTTCATTGAGATATGATGAGTATTTAAAACTTATTTACATTTTGTGGGGTATATATATTTTACATGTATTTATTTTATCACTATTTTTAATAAAAAATATGGGATTTAAAAATCCATTATTATATCCCTTTTCAAGGTTTTTTCATTCAAGTTTTAATAATGTTGTAAGATATTTTTGATAAATAAATTCTCCTTTCAGTGAGTTATAACTCCTCTTCCTGAACATATTTTTTTATGATCTGTTTATTCCATCAGAAGAGTTTATTTCATGTTACTTTATCTTACTCTATAAGGATAATGAATTTATAATTAAAATATTTTACTGTGATGAATTTATTCCTGAAAATTTATACCATTGTTAAGAATAATTCACATTTTATTGAACAAAATTCTACCCTCCTTGTCTATATTATCCTTTCCCTCAAATGGTCTTCATTAAATTTGTAATCCTAATAATGTTGTACATCATTTGAAATTGACATTTCACTTCTCATCTTTTAAAAGGAATGTTTTTGTACTCTTTTCATGATGTAGGTTTTCTAAAATGGTAATTAAAAATATAAAAAATCTTTTTCATGATTTCAAAATTATTTTTTTATCTATCACTATAAATTTCATCTAAAACCTTTTATATAATTTTATAATATTAATAATTTAAGATAATTTTAAAAAATAAAAAATATTTAAATTTATTCACATCACTTTTAGGAAAATGACTTCTAAATATTACTTATATGTTGTTTTTTTCGATCACAGTAAAAATAATTTATAAAAACTATTTTATTGTTTCTATTATCCTATGAGAATAACTAATAATAAAGATTAATTTACATAATTACAATGTTTATCAAAATTATTTCAACTCTTGATGATTTTTAAAATGAAATGAAATGATATTATATTTATTTAAAGAAAAATTAATATTTTTTAAAAATGATTACTTAATTTAAAAAGGGGTTTAAAGGCTTGTAATTTAAGAAATAATTTTTAAAGTGTTTTTATGTCTTTGAATGAAATTTTGAAAATTATTTTTCTCTTATAAAATTAATTTGAAAAAACATTTTTATGATTTAATATAATTTTTTTTAATAAATATATCATTCTCAAAGTATTTGAATTTAATGAAAACATTTTAAGGAGTTTTTAGTCCTTTAAAAAATGATTATTTACTGTTATTTGTCAATTGATTTATCCAATGATATAAAAAAGTAATTTTTCTTTTATTTCAACATCATTAATTATCGTTTAGTTACACTGGGGGTATTTTTATGCCAATATCCTTCTCTTTTTATTTGGATTCCTTATGTAATGTTCTAGGAAAGTTTTTCATGAATCCCATCTTTTTTCCACAGATTATTTATATGATGTTTAAAGTATAAATTTCATCAGATTCTAATAGAAAAAATATGTATGGATGATTATTATTATGATGTTAAGGATCCTATATTTATCTCTAATGAATTTTTTGAGGGTTTATATCTCATGATATAATTATAGGAATCAGGTATTGATAATCACTAAACTATGGTAATCAAGAACGGGTGTCTTCTCTACTATGTTATGAGAATAAGTCATTGATTCCTACTCCACTATATTATAGGAACCGGGTAGTGATGCTTTCTCCACTATGTAATTTTAATCTGGTAGTGATACTTTCTCCACTGTGTTAATGGGAATTTATAATGATGTTTGCTTCAAAATAGGAATCTGGTAGTGTTTATTGATCTACCATGTTATTGGAAATAAGTGGTAATTTTTTCTCTAATATTTTTTTATTTATACGATTATCTTAGTTCCATACTTTATGATTATAATTAATTTCCATGACATTATATGTCTTTATGCCTTTGATTATGCTCCATGGATCATGTCTACTATCTCATGCTTTCACAATATTATATTGTGGTATATGTTTTCTCTTTACATATTACATGTCTTATTATTTTGGATTATGAATAACTCATCTTGTTCCATGTTATTTTTAATAAAAAATTTACCCCTTCATTTTATTCTCTCATATTATTATGATATAATCATTGATGAAATATTGATGACGTTTTTCCCTTACTGAAATTTTTATCTCACTGTTTTCTTATGTTTTTATTCCCTAGGTTATGGAGATATATATAACTTATAATGAGTCTATAATGGATTCTATTTTGGTTAAATTTTAGGAAACATTCCCATGTATCATTAAATAACTTTCTTGTGTATCTAATTATCAAATACACTAAAACTTATATTCATGGTATTTGGTGTATATTAGTGTGATTTAATGTTTAAATTATTATAAAATATGTATTTTTAGCTTGGGTAATCTCACATTGTATCAAATCAAGTGTTTCAAGAACGTGTTTTAGAAACCGATCCAGGAGTGCAAGTTAGAGCTGCTATAGTTAGTATGGGAGTAATTTGGATTTTTGAATCATAAATTTTGTGGAAGATAGTAAACAACCACCATTAAATATTTACAAAATTATTGTATAAAAAAATTTCAATGGGTATAACAAACCACCCCTATAATTTAAATAAAATTAAGTATGTTAAAATTTAGTTTTATTTTTAAAACCCAATAATAAAAAAACCATTTCTAATATGTCATTTTATTTTATTGGTATGTTCCTCATGGTCGTTTTGGGTGGATATGATGGTGGATTCTATGTTAGAGTGAATGAATCTTGGTAAATTGTAGTATGTAAATATGACATACACAGTTTTTAAATATTTATATATATGGGAGGGTTTTTTTCCTTGTATATAAGTCGTTATTAATTTTAATTTTTTCTATGGTTTTTCTCTTTGAATTGTTTTTTTTGTTATGTTATATAGTAATTTTTTAGGTTCACAGTCAACCATAGAAGTGATTTATTCATAAAATATGAAAAATATACATTGATGGAGTGGTTTGAGGCTGAGTAAGGGGTTTCACATAGTCACAATAAAACAATTTTAATAATTTGGTCGAGGAGGAAGTAGAGAAATGATCAATATGTATGGAATTATAATTTTGAAAGGTATATATATAAATATTATTGACTAAAAAGAACATAAATCATGAATGTATGTGTGGGGGACAAAACAATATTGATAAATCATGTGATAATTATAATTAAAGACCAATAATAAATACAATTAAATGAGAAATATGATGTTAAATGTTAGGTAAATATTAAATAATACATTTCATAATTGAAAAATGGGTTATATAAGAGGAATAAATAAGGGAATATACCAATTACCATATAAAACCCATTTCATTATTCATTAATGTTATCACCACCCACCATTATCATTACCATACAACCTTATATGCAAACTATTTAGTCATCACTTACCAGTTCTAATACTTATACTTTGAGTCTAAAATATTCATTTCTCAGGTGATTGTTAATGTCTCAAACCCTCACCCCCGATATCTACTATAATCACCAACCGAACATTATCCTCCATGTCCATCCTCAAATGTACACTACTTTGCTTCTCTCCTCTGATTGTACCAAAAATAATTTTCACCACACTATATTCATTTCTAAATAAGATAATCCCTCCCTTTAAACCCACAACCCTATTGGAACCCCCTATTCACAGCCAAAACCTTCTACCTCTATTGCCTCCTCCAACATTCACCATCATCAACCACTAGCCCTCACCTGACCCCTTATCCTTTATCTCCCTCTCTAAGATAGTTTTTTTAGGAAATTATTGATATAATTGAGCTTTTTATGTAAAAGGAGGATCATGGTTGGTATTTTTCTACATGTGATCTGAATATTTAATCTCTAGAATTATTTTAATGACTTTATTGTTGAATATATGATGATCCTTTTTTCAATTAATATTACAAACCACTGGATTATACCATTCTATTTATACTTATGTTAAATTATTAAATATATAAAATTGATAATATAATGTATAATTTAAATATTATTTTTTGTTATTCTATTTTTCATAAAAACCCATCACATTGGCCTAGCCTCTATAGAATATCTAGAAAATATGAATGTGATGAGTGTCCATTTTCAATTTATAAAGCCTCTATAATTATTTTCACTTTTCATTCCACTACATGTGTTGATGTATTCCTAAATAATCTTTAGTTATGATTCAATTCCTAAAATCAAAACCTTCCTTACCCAACACATTAACCCTCATGGGGTTTTGTCCTACAAATAATTGGTGATATGAGGTGTGAAGCATCCAATCTTAAATGATATCCATCATTCCTTTTGGAAAATGTTGTTGGATTAGGTTTTCACCAAACAATCCTCCACTAAAACAAAATACCATGAATTTGGTTCTTTCCCTTCAATGATAATATACCAGATCCAAACATCACTACACATTCACTATCATTTCTCTCATCATCAGGGACATATATCCTATCTGTTATTATCATTCATACATTCGATAAAATTCACCATCATCGATCAACATGATCCAACCTGATTAATCATTATCATTCTTAAACTCATTAGGGGATCATCCACCCACATCCTAGCTACATAATATTCCTGCTCTGATACCACTTTTAAAGATCTAAATCATTAATCCAAAACCTTCTAGGACCAACACATAAACCCTTATAAGGGTCTATCTTAAAACTAATTGACAAGGGGAGGAGTATCCCATCCAAGATTATATGTAAATGACCAATCATTTTGAAAACTGATGTCGGATTGGGTTTTCACCCAACAGGTTCATTTTCCTTATTCATATATTTAATTTTCCATTGAATATTGAATATATTAATGAATTTTGAGAAATATTATATTTTTCATAAAAGAAACCCATAAATGAACACATATTTAATAATATTATTTTGATATCATATATAACGTTTTGTTTATATAGTTTTATATAAAGAAATATATATTTTAAAATATAATTTTCAGTCTTTTATACATATATTTATGCACCATAGACCTATTTTAAAATATATTAAAACCTACTCATAATTTTTTAAAAATTATATTTGTATGTGGTGTTTTATGTTTGGATAGTGAATAGACACTTAAAACCAAAATTTCAAATGAAACTAATTAATTTAGAAACCAAAAGCCTATATTGATAAAATAGAAAGATAAACATAAATTAAATAAGAAACCATTTGTCTAAATTTTTTTAAAAAGAAAATAAATTTATTTTTTAGAGAAGATCGATTATTATATAAAAATTGCACTTATTTGTGAAACTAAGGATGAAGTAAAAGTTTCTTTAATTCATATATTTTTTTGTAGTTTTCTGGATTTATTTTGAACTCATCTTAGATTTTTTTTCTCATGTAAATATTGAAGGTATATTTTTTAATAATTGAATGATATGAAATATGATGTTCCCTCTTATTTATTCCATGAACTCATAGTATCAATGTTACATTAACAAAAATATGAGTAGTGGCTCCATGATATCTCAATTTTCTGCCAAGGGTGGTGTTATTAATTTGTTATTAGGTTATACACATTGGGGTATGGTTGTTCTTGCGGGATAGATTTTAAATATTTCAACACTATACCATGTTAAATAACTAAATGAAAATTCCTATTATATGATAAAGGTAAAAAAATATGTCTTCTATCATATTACACACATAATTTCTTGTGACAGAGAGATTGAGAATTTAATTTGAAATGTAATAAATTGTTATAATTAATGCCATTAAGGGATTTAATTTTTCACTTATTTCTTCAGATCATAGTACATTTATTAGATATAGGCACTAAGATACAATAGAAATTTAAACAACATGATAAGAATGACCAATCAACATTTAATTTTGTTATATATTTTTCTTTTGTTTGTGAACATTGAATATTACTATAAACATTTTTCATGGGATCCAATTTAAAATTTTCATTTTTTATCATTAAAATTACTCTTTGGGTTTTATTTTTATTTTGAAATTATTTTTATGAATTGTTTCATGTTTAAATTCTTCTATAAAATGAAAAATGTATTAATAAAACACCAATTTTATAACATTTTTTATATATAGATTTCTTATAGTGCTTATATTTCTCGCTATATGTTTTGATGACATGTTTTATAATGTTTGAAATTGATACCCTCTATTTTGGAAACATATATTCATTTCTAGATCTAAATGATTTTTTCACATTAATTATTCATTTATTATTATGTTTTGTTGGTAACGGTTATAGTTAACTTATTATAATTATATAACATTTAGAATGGGGTTAGATTTGAAGGATAACATACCTTTGTATAGGACTATATTAGGTTAAATGTGTCTTTGTGTATTTATAATATGTTTGTTCAATTTGTTTTATATTTTTTCCCCATATACATTTAAATAATTATTATATTTTATTTAAAAGTGTAGGTTAAAATGATTTTAATATATGTGTTTTTAATGATATTAATGATGCATTATTAGGAAAATTTTATCTTTGATTACTACAAAAATAATTATAGATGAATGACTTTAAAAGGACATGATGTTATTAAAATTTTTACACATCGCGTTATTTTCTATTTACAGGGGATAAATATATTATTTTAAAGACACTAGATTACTCATCAGAAAAATACTTTCTACAAAAAGTAAATCCTTATCCAGGTATACACATTGTTTGTTTTTATTACTTCTCCATGTTATTTCATGGCATAATATATTTTTTTAAAGTGAATTCTACATCCCACTACCACAGATCACATGATATAAACTACTAGATTTTATCAGTGCTACAAAAATCTATGATAAAAGGGGAACCTTTATCATCACTAGATAAAAGCTGCAATAAAGGTTACTTTTACCAGTGCTAAAAATATAATTGATAAAAGTATAACCTTTTTTAGCATCTTTTTTAGTGTTGTTAAAGGTTACACATTATTAGTGCTTTTCCAATGCTAATAAAATATTTGTATACCTTTTAATTAGAAAATATTATCGATATAAATATAATTATCATATTTATATTCAAAAAATAATTTCTATATATATATATTAATTAAAAATGCATATTATTAATATAAATGCAATATATTAATATGTGACATTTAAATTTATATATTTATATCAATGTCTATATGTGGGATGTACATATATTCATGTGTATGTGTATGTATAGTACATGTGTATATGTATATGTATAGAATTTAATAGTAATATTTTTATTATTATTTCACATTTAATTTATATTATATTTATTTTTAGGATAATATTTTCAAATTTATTCAATTTTTAAAATGTATACATATTTATTTACTAAGTATTATTTATAATATGTTTTTAATTTATATGATTAGTATTTATAACATTTTATTTATTGATTCATAATATTTTTAAAATGTTTGAAATCTATATAGTTAAGTTATTTAGATGCATTTATTAATATTTTCTTTATTTCTATACATGTTTACAGTTCATATAGTTAATCTTATTAATTATTTTTTTAATATAGTTCTTTATATTAAGCTTTATTAATTAATTTTTAATATTATTTAATTTAATATTTATTGATTTTTATTTATGTTGAAATTTAATCATTTTTAAATATTTATTTTTATATATATTTATTTACTACGTATTATTTTCAACATGTTTGTAAATTATATGAATAATATTTATTCATGTTTTAAATGACGTTTAAAAATTTCAAATATATTTTGTATTTATAAAATTAATATCTCTAAATGAATTTTTAAATAATTTTGTGATATAAATAATAAATATTATTTAATTTATTACATTTTATTCATTTATTTTAACTATTATTTTATTAAAATAATATTTTTTTTCATTTTTAAATTTATTATTTTTTAATATTTTCGTATGTAATACATTTTTTATAATTTAAAAATGTTTATTTAGTATGTTATAATATTTTCATTTTTTTAATTTATATAGTTAATATTTACTCATTTCTATTTATTATATTTCAATATTTTTATTTTTTTTAATATTTATATAATTTATTCATATAAATTAATTTTAATTTTACTGTTTTTTTAGTCAATATAATTCATTTATTGATAATTTATATATATATATATATATATATATATATATTTAATAATATCTTTAAATCCATTTTTATTCATTTTTATGTGTCTGTAATTCTTGTAGTTAATATCACAAATTTACTTTTTTAAATATTTTTTTTGTAATAGTTTCATTTTTTTCATTTTTAAATTTAATTCTTTTAGTGTTACTTAATTTTTTAATATATTTTAATATTTAATATTTTTGGGATTTGTTCCATATTTAATATTTATCTATACATAATTATTGAATATGTTTTAATATATTTAATATATTTTTAATTTATATGATTAATATTTAATCAATTATACTTATTAAGAGTTAATATTTTTCAAAAAAAATATAAATTTATAAAATTAATTTAATTAAATAATTTTTCTAGTGTTTTCTTCATTTTTATATATGGTTACAATCGATGTAGTTAATCATACAAACTATACATTATTAATTATTACTATTTAATAACCTTACATATTTTAATGGAAAAGGTCTAGCGAAAAGCGAAATCTCCTGAACATTTATTAATGGTGGAAAAAAAGATAACAGGAAAGAAAGAAAGCAGATATGGTTATACAAAGATACATTCCCTCATCCAGATAAAAAACTATGTATCAAGAAAAGCCGGATCATTTCCATAATCATAATCCTTATTATCATCAGTACTTTCCCACTCGGGCAGTGAAATTCTTTAATTGTGGATCCCAAGGATCCTCTCATTATACCTTTACTACTCTAGAGTGAGTACGATCAATGATGTCTTGGAAGATGACCAGGTAGATTCATTCTTAGGTAGACTCAAATAATCCTATTATGGCCTATCTTTTCATGGAACAAAAGAAAAACCGTCACAACTGACCACATTTCATTTTCCATTTAAAATACTATCCTTGAATGAAATCGGGTCAATACTGCCCATAGATCGGAGCTGAGTGGTATATAGTATAACCATATAATTTTCCATGTCATTTCCATCATCTGAAACATCACCAAATTTTATATACATTCCTAAATAAATGATGAAATTTTGAATCTCTTGAAGATAAACCAATATATTCTAAACATCATATTTCCTAAACCCATATTCTTTTTGAACATTCTCTGAAAAGACTATGGATAGCTACATCACAATATAACCTTGATCATCAGTTGGTAAAGGAAACACCTAGGCACAAAACCAATAGTCTCATCTATAGATTGTCCCACCTCACCCGTGTGGAAACTATCCGGACCAGTGAATTTCATGATAATCGATTTAGAGTTATCAACCTACTAATCAGTTTTAGATTGAAAACCATACTGAACCAATTTAACACCCATAAAAACACCATAACTCCCCCTGTTATATGGAACATCATTTCTAGTGGTAGACTCATTTATAACATTATCAACCAAAGCTTACTCAAACCCATTCCCCACAACATCTCTTATAAGGGAAGACCCCATATGAATGGAATTCTTCAGCATAGTATCATATGAGATGTCATCCCCAGTGCTTGCAGTTGCCATATGAGACCCACTCTTATTACCACCGTTATCTTCAGGAATGGATAATGAGTTAGTAATAGAAAATAAAGTCTCTTCGTACTATCAATTCACCACTAGATGTTTATTCTTATACATTGTACCCCTTGTCTTTGAGAATTATTATCCATATATTTCAAGGGATGCTTCCCTTGCTTCTTATGTAATGACTTCCCATGAAGTCCAGATGAATACATTTTAAATTATAATATCATTCTTTTAAAGTATTCCCCTTAAAACCACATTAATCACAACCCTTCCTCCTTAATTTATCATCCAAATGTCCGACATACATTCAATTTGGATAGAACACGGGAAAATTCTCACGCTCAATACTAATTTCTATATCATAAGTGGGATTAGTAAGATTCAAATTTCAAATAATAGTGTAAATAAAATAAATTTAAACCATAATCCTTGAAAATTTTCCATACATGCCATTTTTGTTCCCTTATCCAGATGAATCAGATCGCCAATTATAGCAGTAATATCATACAATATTTTGAGATGCCATCAAATCCAATTGAGGTTATACGACCAGACCCATACCCATGAATTAGAGTTATTAACCCTAGAAAAATTAAAATATATCATCCATTCATGGATATGGAGCATTTCTGGAATCAATAGTAGAAAACTATAGGACTATGAACTAATTTCATCTTCATTCAATTGAAAAAATTAATTAAAGAAACTTATACCTTATGAAATACACATTCAATCTAAAACCAACCACAAACTGGAAATCCAATGAACAATATCTTAAAGCTTCCATTGCTTCAGATTTTTAGAGAGAAAAACCGTAGAAATTAAGGAGTTATTACCTATGGTATGTGATTATTTTTACTCCTCATTAATAGATCTTACATCACTCGATTTACATGCTCATCATAAATGCATTATTCAAGATTCTATTTAATTTATCCTTGTACATTATTTATATCCATCATCATCAAACCAGATTTATTTTCATCATTTGTTCATAGCACAAATGATAACATGTTGGTGTGATCTAAACCTAATGAGAAATTTGTTTCCTCTACATTAACAGCTCATTCGGAAGCAGCGATTTTGGGATAAAGGATATGAAATGAATCGATTCAAATTCATTTCCCCTATTTTATTGGTTAAACCCCAAATAAATTCAATTGTTTCTTCAATATTTTTTTCTCATGTCTTTGTGTATGGTCCCTATTAATTTTTTCATCATCTAAAAAAAGATCAACATAGGATTATAAGAATCCTATTATATAAACCCAACATGGCCCACCATTTACCAAGTGACGAAATTAATGAACTTAAAATCCTAAATGTTGTTGATTTCAATTTCTCACTTCTTTTTTAAGATCTTTTTTTTCTATTTAATCATATGATATATCTTCAAATTGAACTTATGTGAGATATTTTATTGCAAGTTTATCACTCTGATTTCATGGAGCTCACTAATGAATGATGATGTTTGTGAAATGACTATTTACACACTACAAAAACATTGTATACTTAAAAAGTAAGGTCGTTATTTCAAAATATATGTATCTACAATTTCATAATTACACATATTGAAATTGGGTCTATGTTTTAGGTTTTCATCTTGCTCTCATGGATTATAGTCAAATAATTCTCCATATTGTCTTCCACTATCGTGTCAAAGAACCTAAATACTTTTCATATTTTCATTTTCATGAACATATACAATAGGTATTATTCAACATAAATTGTTAAACTAAGGTTTAGTTAAAAATTCATTATTGTAATAATGATACAAAAAGTGATCATATGCAAGTTATGGGTTATTATTAAGTTAGTTAATTCGGATTATTTTTCATTTTTAGTGTCCCATTTCTATAAATTTTTAATCATAAAAGTTTCTTCCCCTACGGAATATATTAAGGTTTCCTTCAACATTCATTTCAACCTCAATTCCAATTATAAAGGGGGTCTTTCTTTTCAATGTGTTCTTTCTCGTTTCCCCACTTACATTCATTTGGACCACTATTGGATTTCTTTAAGTCATCAATATTTTTATCTTTTCTCCTGTTTAATTTATCTATTCATCACATAAAGACAAACCCACAATTTTATTTAAACCTTGTTCTATGTGGTATGGACTCCCAAAACTCACTTTAAAGCTCTACTCATATTTCCTTCAAATCATTAAATTTTAATTTTTATTGGCATCCAAAAAATCTATATCTTCTTTCATATTATTTATACATCACTCCCATTTTCAACTTTAAAAATTTTCAAGAGTTGTTTTTCTTTTTTGGTTCCACTGAGGATGAGTTTTTTTAGTATATCCTATATATTTGGGATTATACTATAATCATTAGTTTGAGATGAGTATTTTTTCGGATCCCACTAAGAATCTTCATCAACTTGTGTTGAAGTTCGTTTTTCCTTATGAACTTAATTAAAAATTGCATTTATATTCTTTAGGTCTTAATATCATCCATGAGAATTTTATAAATTTAATGTAATCATGAAACCCCAATAATATTATTCTTTATCTTTTCTAGTAGCTGAAGAACCACAACATGAGATTTCTAGTTCATTGGATTTAAATTCAATAGTTTCTTTAAATGTTGGGTTTTTAAGACTATTTGATCGGGCCCTATCAACATTTTCATCATCTAAAAAAATATCAACTTCAGATCCAAATAATCATATCACTGAAATACCCCTTAGATCACCATGTACCATGTGAAGAAATGAAATAATATCAACTCATCCCTCTTGTTGTTCTCCCACCTATAAAAATTAAAGAAACCATCCTTGATCTCTTTGTTTTGTAATAGATGAAAATTTAATTAGATTCTTTGTAACATTATAGATATCACACATTTATTTTCTTTGATGATTTCCTCCACTAAAAGACAATAAAAAAACACATCCTTCATCTGTAATTATCATATAATATTGTCTTCATATATCATAAAATATATTATAAAAATTTACTTTTAGAGGTTCTATGATCATATAACTTTTTATTTTTTTACTTTGATAAATATTAATATTAATTATTCAAATAGGATGGATATGAATTAAAAACTGATGGATGTCAATCATATAACAAAAGAGTATGAGTATGGGGTGAAATATTTTCTCAAATTTGAAAAATATCATGCATATAACCCTTATTAAATCATTTCTCTATGTTTACACTATTGTAATTCAAGAATAAATAGTACATACGATTTGGAATAACATGTGATCTATGATGGAATAGATCAACGTTATAATCATTGGACTAAACATTGGAAAAACTGAATGTATCTAGTGACATGGATGCCACTACATTTTATGGATCATCTAATATGACTACAAGTGTGAAAAATTATGGACAATGTATCAAGGATTTGATTATATGTGTGAATTATGATTATGGTCATAGTGAGGAAATGATAATGATAGCTGAAGATGAACTTCATGATGGTCCAATGTTGTTACATAAGTTAAAGAGTTGTTCCAAGATTCCATTTTATGCTACTTGTGATAAATATATAGTATTTTTATCTATAATAAATCTATATAATTTAAAATCTAGCAATGGATGGAGTGAAGAAATCTTTATTGAACTTCTCTCTCTCATGAATGATATTCTTCTAGAAGATGATGAGTTTCCTTGATAAAAATGTGGTGCTAAAAGAATTTTATGTTCAATGGGTATGATCATTCTGACAATACATTCCTATCAATATTATTTTATATTGTTTCACAAGGAACACAAATCACATTAAAAACTCACAAACTATGGTGTGTATTGATACAAGAAAGTTGAATTTGGTTCTATGAATGTTTTATGGAACCTTCTAGTCATTTCAAGGGTTAGGTGACTCTATGGAAGTGATGAGACTGCTAAGAAATTTTTGTGTCATTATGAAATAAGAAATAGATATGGGAAGCTTCATCACCCAACTGTAACATCTCACCCCATTCCATTGGCTTGAGAGGGACGAGCAATGATACTTGGCCTTAAGAGATGATTCCAAGATGCCAAAGGCTATCAATAAATTCCAAAGGATTCAAGAATCATTGGGGAATTATTTTCTCTTAAGACAGAACCATCCAACCAACAATCCATTATTAAAGAAATCTATATGATGCATGTCAACAAGCAACCCAACCCATACATTACCTAAAGACAACCAAACTATTCCATAATAATTCCAACATTCCAATACAACCAAACCCAAATATCACAGTACCAAGAAGAAGAATACAAACCACAACGCCAAAGATATAGGATTTCATTCATAACTCCACACCAAGCACCACACTCTAAGCACCACAAAATCACTAATGAATCATGCCGAACTACTAACAAAATGAGATTCCTTACTCTAAACTGTGTCCCAGAGTACAAAATCTACAAAATCCCCAAAGTTCCAAAGATGAGGGGAGTAATAATACTTAGTATTATTTCCCCAGTTTACTTCCCTACACACACCACTGGGATAAAACCTTTATCATCATTATATAAAACAGTTTATATAAAAAATCAAATAGTTCAACAATTTCAAATAATCCAAACACACCCATACCAAGCCACCATACCCAAACCATGAAAACAAATGGAAATCCAAACAACCATTCCATAAGGCACTTCACCATTTCACATTAGCACAAAAAATTACATCTTACAAAGCAAACAAAATAAGGAAACCAAAGTGGTTGAGATTCCATCAAACTCGTTCACTACATTTCCATCTAGTGGTGCTTCCAGAACACTTCCATAATTGTTGATATTCCATCCACTATCCATCACCTTTTAGAGTGAGACTTCACGCCCACTTCCACACAATCAACACAAGCATTAACACTTAATCAAAAAACAAGAACAAATTACCAATGCCACACAATTAGCACACAATCATTTCAAAAACATTCCAATTCACTTCAAAAAAATCACCCATTTATTGAAAACGCTATTAATACAATTTTCCATGCCCAAAAAAATTTCAATAAAAATCATATTTTTTGAGAAACATATTTCACAAAACATTTATCATAATCAACCACTAATGATTTTAAAATCATCATTTTAAAATCATACAGCAAACCCATTTTTTCATCAAAAACCCCTTTTCCCAAAAATCCCCCAAATCACCACCAAATCTGTTTCCAACAATATTTACACATCTTTATTAAAATTTATTTCAAGGAGATAAATTAATTGCAACCAAGGTCATAAATTCTGACCAAGTAGAGTCAATAGAGAAGCCACCTACCTTTAGGGCTCCGGTGAAATTGACCCACAAGTAATCACACAACAAATCTGGAAAAAAAACTCCACCAAAACCACTATAGGTATCCATACCTATCACAAAAAATTCCTAAAATAAAAACTTTAGGCCACCAATACCCTATATCCGCATGAAAAATACATAGATCTAGAAAACAAAGAGAGATGGAAGATTAGATCTAGAGAATACCACAAAAGAACCAAAAGAGAAGCTTTTCCTGAGATGAACTTCCTTCAAACCACAAGAAACCCCTTAAAATACCTTCTAAAATGAGTGGGAGAGCACCCATAACCCTTGATATGGATAAATACAATGTAGGGTTCATATAGGAGAAGATTTGGGTGAGTTGGTGTAAATCCCATCTAACCCTGTTTTTAAAAAAACAATTTTTAATGGGTCGTACAGTTAGCTCACACGGTTAGAAAAACTGTGCGCGAATTGTGTGTCTGCTGATGCCTCAAAGGGGAACCTTGAATGACCTACCCTGCATGGTTAGACAAACCGTGTGCAAACCATGTGTACCCCACTGCCCGGGCGATTCATCACACAAGGTTTTCCCTTATCGTGATCAAACAGTGCATCCTTAAAAAAGCCTCCAAACGTTTTCAAAACCATTCCAAACTCTCCCAACCTCATCCCAACTCATCCCAATCACTTTAAACACATAAAATTGCATACAAAAGGAAACATATACCAAAATTTGGGGTTCTACATTATCCCCACCATTGGTCTTTCCGTCCTCAGAAAATGGAGAACTATCTCATTGTCGAAAGAGCTCAGGTCATTGCTCAGTCATCTCCTTCTCCCACTCCGAAGACCCCTCCTGGATCTAACCATGTCGCCACAAAATCCTAAATAAACTAATTATTTTATCATGAAAGGCATTATCTTTAATATACATAATCTACACTAGCACATGCACCAAAGAATCATCTGGTTCTAGCTCAACATGTTCCCAACGAATCACATGGTCATAATCTGGCTGATACTTCTTCAACTACGACACATGAAACACATTGTGCTCTGTGATAAACCATGGTGGAAAATCTAATAGATAATCCACCTCTCTAATCCAATCAATTATATCCAAAGTCCTAATATAAATCTGATATAACATACCTTTCTTTCCTAACTAATGATTTCCCAACTTATGATATATTCTCCAAAACACATGATCACCCACCTCAAATGAAAACGGTCGTCGATGATGTTCTTAATACGATTTATAAGGACATTGATTCATCTCCATATTCTTTCTAATAAACATGATATTCTTCGTAGTTTCTGGGACAACGCTCAGTATAATCATCGAAGTCTCGCCCACTTCCACCCAACATAATGGAGAACGACACAGACGCCCATAAAATTCCTCCAACATAGCCATATGTATTGAATCCTAATAAGTATTATTATTTAAGAACTACACCAATGGTATGTTCTCCTCCCATGAACCACCAAATTCCAACACACAATCCCTTAGAATATCCTCGAATTTTTATATCTTTCCCTATGATTGATCATTCGTCTGCTGATGATACATTGTGCTCATCGTCAACTGTTTTCAAGGGCATGCTGTAAGGATTTCCAAAAACAAGATGTGAACCACAGATATCTATCTAAAAAAATGGAAACTTGAACATAATGCCTCATTACTACTTCATGGATATAAATTTTTGATTAATCATTCACCATACAAGATTCATGAATCAGGATGAAATGGGCTGAATTTGTGAGTTGATCGATAATCAACCATTTGGAATCGTGTTTTATAACCATTCCCGGAGGACCTGTCACAAAATCCATTGTTGTCTGCTCTCATTTCCACACTAGGATAGGTAAATATTTGAACATGCTATCTGGCCACTGATGCTCGGCCTTGACTTGCATACAAGTCAAGAATATTGAAATGAACTCCACCACTTTTCCTTTAATACCAGCCCACCAAAACTACACTTTCAATGCCTTATACATCTTCAAAATTCTAGGATGTACATCCCAATTGGAATGATGATGTTCCCTGAGAAGTTATTCCAAAAAATCCTCCGGTGCCACCATTTGATTTCAAAAACACAAGACTAAATTCCCATTCAGTTACAAGACCTTAATAGTATCCCCACCATTGAGTTTCAACCTAATCTCCATACACTCTAAATCAGATGCATGTTCCTCATTAACCAAAAAAACCTAGTCAAGAACCAGTGAAACTAGAAAGAAGACTGCTCTGTCACACCAGACCTCACATTCCAACTGCATGTCGGCTATGAGCGACATCAACTTCCATTGATCTAATGCATGTTTCACCACTTCAGCATATGATTTCTTACATAATTCATCTTCCACTGAATTTCCATTATCTGGTGTGTACCTTAAGTCGAAATCAAACATTTGGAGGTATTAAATCCATCTCCTTTGCCTCAATTTCAAATCTCTTTTTTAGAAGATATGCTTCAAAATCTTGTGATTAGTAAACACTATAAATTTCTCACTCAAGGGATAATGATGCCAGATTTTTAAATCATGAACCACTATTTCCAACTCCAAATCATATGTTAGGTAGTTCTTCTCATTAAATCTTGTCTAAAGTGAGCCATATAAAACCACATGATCTCCCTACACGAGAACACACCCAAACCTTGATCCTAATGTTTCATAATACACCATGTACCATTTCCCTGATTCAGGAAAAACCAAGATTGGTGATAATGTAAGGAGACCCTTTATCTCTTCAAAACATTTATGAAACTACTCATCCCATTGAATTGGGATATTCTTCCTTATCAAAGTAGTCATTGGTGAAGCCAATATTGAGAAATCATGAACAAAACATCGATAATAATCAGATAGACTAAAGAAGCTTCGTATCTCGAAAACATTCATTGGTGGTTGCCATGAGATAACAGCCACTATATTTTCTGGATCAATTGAAACACCTTTCTCTGAAATAAAATAGCCAAGGAAATGAACCTAATGTATCCAAAAGTTATACATTGAAAAGTTGGTATACAACCAATGATCCCTCAAGATCCGCAACTCTATCTCCAAATTCTTCTCATGCTCTACCCTTTTACTTGAATATACCAAAATATAATCAATAAATACCACCACAAGGTAATACATATATCTCTGAAATATTTGATTCATCAATTCCATGAACACTGCTGGTGCATTTGTTAGACCAAAGGGCATAACCACATACTCCTAATGGCCATATCTACTTCTAAAAGCTATTTTGGGAATATACACCTTCCTCACTAAAAGTTGATAATACCCTAACCAAAATTCAATCTTGGAGAATCACTGAGCTCCCATCAACTATTCAAACAAATCATCAAGTCATGGAAGTGGATATTTTTTCCTTATCGTAACCTGATTAAGCTTATGATAATCAATATAAAATGGCCGAGTTCCAGCCACCTTTTAAAAAAATCGCCGCTACCCATAGATACATGTTAGGATGGATGAACCCTTTGTTTAATGAATATTCAAACTACACCTTTAATTTTTTCAATTCTACTAGTTCCATAGAGTAAAACAGATGTGAGATAGGACTGGTCCCTAGAATGAGATCAATCGTAAACTCCACTTCTCTCACAGGTGGAAACCCTATGAATACATTGGGAAAGAAATCCATAAACTGATACAAAACTACTGAAATAACACTCTTCTCGACACCTTCCACTGATGCCAATAAAAATCCACTAAATGATATGAGATCGTTCCAACAGTCTGTGCCAACATTTTTTTCCACACAAATTTTCCTTCTTCTCCCCTTTAAAGAGATGTTTAATGCCATCCTCCTTCATAAAAATAACCATTTTCATATAGCAATCGATGTGGGCCTTAAAAACCTCAAACAAATCCATTCCTAGAATTATATCATAAGAATCCATCTCAAACACTGAGAAATCTCACATCAATTCAATGTCATCCCCAACTAATCAATGCGCTCTATATAGGAAGGCTCATCACTATCTTTGACCAATAGGAGTTTGTAGTTTCAAAACCGAAGGCATCATTTCGACATATAAACCCAAAAAATAAATGATGTGATATGAAATAAAAAAATGAAAAGAACATGTATCAAACAAATCTTGCATCAATGTGGAATTCCAATGAATCATACCTGACACTAAGGATGGTCCGGACTAATCATCCATCATAGCTTTTTCAGCCCCAAAAAATTACTTTCTTTCTACACTCTTCTCTTTATTACCTATATGAGGTGTCATGGTATTTCTAGAATCATCATGACCAAATTTACTCTATTATTGAGGGTTATGCTGCTGCCCCCATCCTTTTGAGGCATAAGACCCCTACAACTCCTGAGGAGTTTCACGGATACCCAAACTTGGAGCAGTACGACAATAATAATATAGATGTATTATATTCTTATTGTTATGACATGCTTGAGGATGTTCCATACAATCCTTATTGATGTGCCCTGTAGAGCCACATTGAAAACATCTCACACAACTATGAGGCTTTGGAGGAAGATTCACTAATCCTACCATCAGATTCCGAGTTGTACTCCCACCCTAGAAATAAGTATCCCTCTTCTGCTTGAACACAGTGTTTGGGTCCCACTATTCCGATTGGGTACCAACATACTTCCCCCTCTCGTGGCCCCCAAAATATCTCACTCACCCACCGTATATCTATTTACCATTTTTTTGTAATCATTTAAACACAGTACTACAATCTTAGAACAAATTTCCTACCTCAACCCAACATTAAAAATTCACTCCTTCAATGATGTACTAGCCTCCACCTCAGGTGAAAACCACACTAAGTTCATAAACATAGCCGCATATGCCAATAACTCCATGTTCCTTTTCTTCATAATAAAAAACTGTTTTATTCTGAATTATGAATGTATGAGGGTAGAATTATTTATTAAACAATTCCTCAAAAACCTCCCATGTCACACCGTGGTTTGTCCCAGCTTGGAATGCCAACTCCCACCACGAAAAGGAAATATCTTCCAATATATACATGGATAACTTCACATTCTGATCTTCTAGTGTTCCCAAGAATTCAAATATCCTACTCATTTTGTTCAGCAACACATCATCCCATCACGGCTCTAAATCACTCATAATCATGGGTGGATTCTGGCATTGAAATTGAACCACCTGATCTGCATGCTTTTGTTTATCCCCTTTATTCTCACTTTCCACAGCCTAGAAATATTGAACTATACTCTGTACTATCTTCTGTTTTACAAAGGGCTCCGGTGCAACCACATTTTTAGCAGCTTTCTCCGGTTGGTCTATACGATGCCTACCCAGTGCCATTTCATTCAATACAAAAACAATCATAAGCCCCACTCCCTTTACAAAAAAGGGTACAAAATTATCAAATTCAATACATTGCAACTTTTACAACCAAGATTTCCACATGTTCATATTTCCCATGTTGCACTATTCTAAATGACCACAATGTTTTGAAAATAGATCCATTTTCAAAATACCACAAGTTTCCATGACTCAAATCCTTCGGTTTTGAAACCCAGTTCAGATTTTTCAAAATCCACCGATTTATATCATCCCATAAATCATTACGCCCCAATGAAATATGAATCATAGAGGGAAGTCATTTATACCATGTATTCTATGCTCATCTCATTGGCTACAACCATGAAAATGATATTTCCATTTCATATAAGTTTCTCTAAAACACATATATACCCAAATCCCTGGTAACTTGGAGTTCATCATAAAAGGGTTAGCTACGTCCTTTTAAGCTATACATTCAAAGTTCCAACAATATTATTCCTTTCAATCATCCCGACTAGAGGAATATACTAAGAAATAATTTCAACACCAAGATCAACAATCAATTCCAAAGGACCGAACAACTCCTCTCACCTGAAATCCAAGGATCGAGCACACTGAAAGCACTTGTAGCATCATTCCCCATCCCATTGTCTTAAGAGGGAGGACGAATGATACTTCCCCTTAAGAGACATTTCCAAGGTGCCAATGGCTGGAAATAAATTCCAAGGGCATAAAGATTCATTTGGAAATTATTTTCCCTCAATGTAAAATTAACCAACTAGCAATCCATTATCAAAACACAACTATATGATGCATGTCAACAACCGACCCGAAACATACATTACCAAAAGACAACCAAACTATTTCATAACAATTCCCACATTCCAATACAACCAAACCCAAATCTCAGAGTACCAAGAGGACGACTACACACCATGACCTAAAGAACAAGAACACGATCCATATCTCCACACCAAGCTCCATGCTCCAAGCACCACAACATCACCAAAGCATCATGCCGAACCGCTAGCAAAATGATATGTCTTACTATTACCTGTGTCCCAGAGTACAATATCTTCAAAAGAACCCATGTGCCAAAGCAGGGGTGAGTAATAATACTCAATAGGATTTCCACAAAGGACTTCCCAATAAATTCCACAAAGACAAAACCGTTATCACCTTTATATAAAACAGTTTATATAAAACATCAAATAATTCAACAATTTCCAAAAATCCAAACAAACACTTACTAAGCCACCTTACCCAAACCATGAAACCCAAGGAAAATCCAAAAAAACATGCCATAAGACACTTCAATATTTCTAATTATCACAATAAATTCCATATTGCAAAGAAACAAACTACAAGGAAACCAAAATGGTGAGGCTTTCGTCCAACCTGTTCTCTACATTTCCAACTAGTTGTGCTTCTCGACAACTATTCATAATAGTTTCTCTTCTTTCCACTATCCATCACCTTTTATATTTATAATTACTTCCCACTTCCACACAATTAACATAATCCATAACACTTAATCATCCAGAAAGCACAAAGCACCAAGGCCACACAATTGGCACACCATCATTTCCAACACTTGCCAATGCACTTCAATAAATCACCCATTTTTTTAAAACACCCTTTATCCAATTTTCCATGACCAAACTCATTTAAAAAGAAACATATTTATTGATAACCATCTTTCACAATAAATTTTTCATTAGCAACCACTAAGGATTTAAAATCAATATTTTAAAACCACACAACAAAGCCCAATTTTGAAATAATAACCCCTTTTTCTAAAAAAATCCACCAAATCATCACCAAATTGGATTCCAAAAAGATTAAAATATCATTGTCTAAATTTATTTTGAGGGAAAAAATAATTGAAACCAAGGTCACAAATTATAACCAATTGGAGTCGAGAGAGAAGTAAGTTACCTTTAGGGATCCGGCCAAATCGACCCACAAGCAACTGCACCCCAAATCCTAAAAAATGCTCCACCAAAACCACTCTAGGTCTCCTTAACTATAACTAAAAATCATTAAAATCAACTGTTTTAAAACCAAAACCCTATATATACATGCAACATATGTAGATCTAGAAAAACAAGACATATAAAAGTGTTGATCTAGAGAAATCCACAAAACAACTAAGAGAAAAGTCTTAACGGAGATGAACCTCCTTAAAACCACCGAGAAACCCCTAAAAATACCTTCCAAAACGAGTGAGAGATAACCACTAACACTTGGTAAGGAGAAATCCCACATAGTTTTCTTATAGGAGAAGATTTAGGTCTATTATGGTAAATCCTGACTAGCCCTGTTTAAAAAAACCATTTTTAAAGGTCTGTACGGTTAGACAAACCGTGCCCTAACGGTGTGCCTACTACTAACTCAAAGGGTCCCCTCACATGGCCCACCCCGCATGCTTATGAAATCTATGCACAAACCATGTATACCCCACATCCCATATGATTTATCTCGTACAGTGTCCCCTAACTGTGCACAAACCATGCATCATTAAAAGGGACTCCATACTTATTAAAATCCATTCCATACACTTCCATCATCTTCCCAACTAATTCCAAAGAATTTAAACACCAAAAAAGACATAAAAAAGATACATACCGCAAACCGGGGTTCTACACAATATTCTCTCCATGGTGGAATAAAATTGATCATGAGTATCCTAAATTTGGAAAGGAGCCAAGAAACCTTCATCTTACACTATCTAAATATGGAGTAGATCCATTTATTTTCTAATAAGAAATCATAGTACAAGGACAATTATGTTTTTAAATTATAAATTGACATTGTGGATATGCATGAAATGAAAATACATTATGTTATATCTACTACCAAAACAACAGGGTAATGATATTGATGATTATTTGGATCTAATGATTGAAGATTTTAAATTATTATGGGATTCAGGTGTTTAATTGTGTGATGTGTAAATAAATTAATATTTCATTTTATATCCATGACGTAAGAGATGATAAATGACTTTATTATTTATAGAAATTTATTAGGATATAGAATTAAAGTAAGTTGACTGTGTTGCATTTGTGAACAAGTTATATACTCAATTAGGTTGATATATTATTCAATTATTGTGCTTATAGGACATCACATATTTCTACCTTGGTAGAATTTTTAGTTCCAATAGGGTAATGGAAGATGATATAAAGTGGGCTTAATAGAACTGAATAAAGAAAATTAATTGGATAAATTTATTAGTTAAATTTCTTAATAAAGTTAATTATTATTGTTAAATAGCAGTGGAAATAAAATAAAGAACAAGGAAATTTTTATACTGGTTTGGTCGAAAGTGGACTCACTGTAGTCTTATATATCTCTACTCTGTGAGAGATATGTGTGCACTACCTGATTTTTTAACGTGGAATCATAACATGTTACGAAATCCTTTTCTAGTAGTGGGATAACCATGACACTAAATTTTTTATGCGGAGTCACAACCCTTAAAAACTAACTTTTGACATAAGGAGTCACATCCCTCTTATCCTGAATTTAGTATCCTGGAGCCACAACTATAGGAAGAGAAGAAGAAATAATTCTCTTGTGTAAATTCATAAACAGAAAAATAGATTGCATGTGAGTGATGAGAAATAGTGTTATAGAATCAAGAAACAAATCAATTCAAAAGATAAACAATAAAAGTGTGAGAAATATTTTTCTACAATTGGATTGGAATATCTCATCAAGATAGTATATGTTGATGAAAATGTAATCAGAGACTTGAGAGAATTTCTTGGTGATGATGCAGGGTATTACAGGAATTTCCAAAAATATAGTAGGTTCAAATTGCATATCTTTTTTTGAAGGAAAAATAGAATATCAAAGAATTTGTTAGCCATTATTTTATGATCTTTCCTAATACCTTTAAATCGGATCGGTAATACAAAACTAAAAATAATTGTCTTGAGATAAATAAATTCAAATTCGAAAATGATTGAATTATTTATGGGAGATAAGATTATCCACCATAATAAATGTAAGAAAATTTGGTTTGGTTTTAAAATATGAAGACAAATTGAAACCTATTTGAATTATCATGTAAATCATAATAATAATTCAAATCAATCTAATAAAAAACAGAAGAATTTTTATATTGAATATTAAATACAATTTAATTTAAAAAAGCATGTAGTTTTATAAAAATTATACACATATAAATTGAATAAAAAGTGTTTGAATATATTCAATTTTATTAAATATTAATTTTTAAAAGAATCAGTCAATAAAATTAATTTAATAAATTAAATCCAAAAAATTACATAAATATGTTGCAAGTGTTACGTAAAAATAATGAATAAATTTAATAACATCTCAAAACTATTTAAAATAATATAATAACACTTCCCTTGACATAAGTACAATCTATAATAATTTATAAATTAATAAAACACTTAAAAATTACAAAATTCATTCATTTGATGAATGTATAAAAAGTGATGAAAAAGAGAGAATTAATAAATCATCACAATTGGTAGAAAAAATACATGGTCATGATAGAAATAAGTCACTTTCGAAAAATAATATGAGTCACCATTAAAATAATAATTTGAGTCACCACTAAAAGATAATTTGAGTCACCAATGGATATATGAAAAAATTGGAAAAGGATATAACAAGTCACTATTGGGTATACAAATAAATTATAAAAGGAAATAAAGGACTCACCATTGTAAGAGACCTCAAGTCACTATTAGGAATAAAAAAATTGGAAAATGAAATAAAGGACTTGCCGTTAAAATTTAAATAATAACCCGCCATTGGATATGAGAAAAGAACCCACTATTGAAAGAATAAAAGAACCGGACATTTCATGAATGAGAAACAACCCACCATTAATGAATGAGAAATAACCCACCATTTGAAGGAGTTGTTGCAACTTGTCATTGGAACCTATCAACCATATTAGAAGGGAGAAAAGACTCCACCATCTATTGTTAAGATGGAAACACCCACTAAGTAATCTGATGCTTAAGGAGCATCTATAAAAGGAGGAATATGATGGCTTCAAGGATCCTATATGAAGGAAAGAATTATTGAGACTTCATCCATGGAGGAAAGAGGGTGGAGGAGGAAGATTATAAATAGTGTTCCATTATTTTAAGTAAAAATTGAGTGCATAAACTTCGAAAAATATTTAATCCATCTAAATTATTGAATATGAAGTTGGTCCAAAAGACTTATTTTTAGGTAATTTTAAGACCTTTTTAACAAATTAATAATTTCATTAACTATATGTATTGAATAATATAAAATCAAAATTCTTTGAAAATAATTTTTTTCGGTCCTTTTTTAAGGTATGTAAATGATATTTTTAAAAATTCATGTAGTTGAATGAAATGAATAAAAAATTGTTATATTTATAAATGAAAAAACTATGATTAATTATGATAATAAAATAATTAGATATCAAATAAACAGAAAAAATTCAATTATAGAAAATTCAGAATTTAAAATCTATTTCATAATCTTCTGACATAAGGTGCCCCCCCTTAAAAATAAAATCCAAAAATCATTTAATCTAATTAAATTAATTTAGATTATTTGGATTTAAAATGGGGTATGTCTAGAAATAATACAATCAGTATAGTGTCTGTTATAAAATAAATACAGAAGAACATGCTAAATCGTTTTATACTGAAAATATTACTTGATAGAAAAAACTTAAATCATGTTCGAGCTTAAATGTGAATATACTAGATAAATTATTAGAAACTTCTATACATTAATAAATTTTATATAAAATTTATATACTTTTAATGAAATAATAATTATAAAATTTTGATCCCTAAAACACAATTTAAAATTAAAATACAGTGATTTTTTCAAAATAATTTTCCACATAAAATAATAAATGGGTTTTGAGATATTTAAAAACATAAAAGAACATGTAATCAAACCAAATAGAAATATATCCATGAACATGCACAAATAAACTCTTGATTGATTTTTATTACAAAAACTAAATATTCAAAAATATAATACAAAAACTCCCCCCTAAAAAATGTAATATTAATGTAATTAAATTTTTAATATTCCAAGTTCAAATTTATTTTTTCAAAATGAGAAAACTCTAAAATCTTGGAAAATATATCTTCTATATGACTTTAAGTAGGGATAAATTTCAAAAAAAATATCACCCTTATTCATGTGGTCTCAAATAAAATGAAATCAAAGATCATTATGATTTGTTCAAGATTTTTGTAAGGGGTTTTTAGAAATTAAAATTGCGGATTTTTTATCATAATAAATTTTAAATATATCAACATATGTAACAAAATAACATATTTTTTTCTTAATACATAAAATTTGAACTTAACTACTAGCATTAGAGATATTATCATATTTTGTAGTAGATAGAGAAACATGTAGTTTCATCTAAGAATACCATAAAATTAGTCTTTTACATAGAAAATGAAACAAATATGATGTTCTTTTTATATCAATTCTACAACATTTAAAATCAGATTCAGAATAAGATATTAAATAAAATAGTTATATTTAGATAAAATAAGACATAATCACTAGTTTCTTTTAACATGTTTAATTATTATTTTTACTATTTTAATGTTCCTATATTTAGTAATATCTTGGTATCTAGCACATAAACATACAAAAACCAAAATATCATGTCTATATGCTATTAAATATAGTAAGATACCTATCATTCTGCTAAGGACATTAATATTAACAGATATTTCTGATGCATAAATATCTAATTTATAATTAGTACATATATGGTTTTCATAGATTTAGAGGAATCAAGACCAAATCATTTAACTAAATCTTTAGCATAATTAGATTGATTAATAAAAATTCAATCATTTATTTGAGAAAATTGAAGTCCAAGAAATAACATTAATTCTCACATTAAACTCATGTCAAACTCAAAAGACATCAAAGTAGAAAAATAATTTCAAATCATTTCACTAAATGAACCAAAAAATATATCATCAACAAATATTTTTACAATTAATATATCACTATAAATTCTTATAATAAAAAGCATAGGATCAACATTTCCTTTATTGAATCCATTATCCAATAAAAATAAAAAGTCTATAATATCATGCATGAGGTTCCTGTTTGAGACCATACAAGATAATTTAAAAAATTAATAGGAATTTTTTCATTTTAAAAACCGAGAGATTGAGAAACATAAACTTCTTTAGTTATATAATCATTTAAGAAATCACTTTTTATATATATTTGATTTAATTTAAAACCTTTAAAATATGAAAAATCTAAAAAATAGACTCTAACCTAGAAGCTGGTAAATAATTCTTCAAAGTCTATACCTTTTTCTTTATATTATACTTGGGCAACAAGTCCATATTTGTTATTGATAATCTACAAAGATTCATTCATCTTGTATCTAAATATACATTTTTTCCAAATACCTACATATCCTCAATAAATTATACTAATGACCAAACATTATTTCTAAAAAATTTATAAAGATAATATTCCATAGAAACAATCTAGTTATAATCATGTAAATCATTGCTATTATTATTACTTTCACAAAAATGTAAAATAAAATTTCTTGTCTTAACACAATAATCATCATTTCTAATAACATTTTAAACATGATGATATTTGTGAATCTTCCATGATCATATATCAGATTAAAAAGTATTATTCTCCCCCTCAATTGATTCAACCTTATCTTGAGGTTTTTCTTCACTAAAATTAAAATTTCAAAATTCATCATCAAAAATAATAGAATGAAAATTTAATTTAACATTATTTTCATAAAACAATAACATGAATAAATTATTCAATAACCATAGTTCTTTTATTATAAACTCTATAAGAAATACTATTATTAGAATATCTAAGAAAAATATCTCCATCACTTTTAACATAAAATTTATCTAAATTATACTTTGAATTTAAAATTAAATATTTACACCCAAACCTCTAAAGTTACCAACTTTCGGACCATTATTATTAAATAATTTATAAGGATTTTTCTTTAACATATCTCAAGTAATAAATCTATTAGAAATATAATAAGCATTAAAAATAACCTTAACCCAAAAATATCTAGGAAAATTATATTATGTAAACATATTTTCAGCCATTTCAATAAGAGTTTTATTATTTGGTACTAAAAAACCATTTTGTTGTGTTGTTATAGGAGCTGAAAATATATGAAAGTAACAATTTTTTAACAAAAATTTTCAAAATATAAATTATGATATTCACCTCTTTTATCACTACAAATTGAAATAATCTTACAAGCTCAATCATTTTGAACTAAATTAGAAAACACAGTAAATATAGATAAAGTATCATTTTATTGGAAAGAAAGTATACCCACAAAATTATACTATAATAATAAAAAATACCTAAACTATATTTCTTTAAACCAAGGATATAAATTTGAGTATTAATAAATAAATCCATAATTACTAACTATAAAGGTATTTTAGTACTTATCTGATTGATAGGTCTAAAAAAATTTACATTGTTTCCCTATCATGTAAATTTCACAATCATGGATCTTTTCTTTCTTAAAAAAAGTAAATTGTAACACATTCTTATGATATGAGAAATTATGTAATATTTGGAAATTAGCAATACAAAAACATTTAATTCAAAGGATGATGTTTTTCTGTACAGCATTTAAATACATAACATATTGAATAGTTAGATCAAAAAAATCAATATTAGAAATATTTTATTTTCTTTTATCATAAAATAATAAAGAATCATCTTTGAAACTAAATATTTTTCTTTTTTAAATTCAATTCCATTCCATCATCTCACAATTTTTATATACTAACTAATTTTTTTAATCCTTCATCATTTAAAACATTATAAATAAATGTGGAATTTGAGATACCAACATTACCAAAACCGTTTACTTTTCCTTGGAATTATCTCTTAATGTAATAGTGCCTCCATCATAAGTGTTTTAAGTGGTAAAATAATTTGGGTCTTTGTTCATATGCCTATATAATCCAAAAGTTTTTCTTGATACATCCGTGGAATTTTTACAACAAAAATAAATTACATAACATTTTTAATACCCAAGATACTTTGGGTCCAATAAGATTAGTAATACAATTTTTATGTACCCGTATAGAATTTAAAGACGTATTGTATGCTACTCTTGATAATAGGGATTTTTAATTATTAGTTTTTGTAAATCCCAAATATTAGTTGAATATAATATAACTATTATTTTCTTAGTGACCTATCATGCCACATTTAAAACAAGTAATAGTAAAAATACAACCATTTTTACTTTTAACAAAATGGGTTTTAAACATTTAAGGTCATCTTCAATCATAACCAAAATCATATTTATTTTTATCAATTTTATTCAAATAAATAATTCTATGATATTTTTCACAAACATGAATAAAATAATATAAAATTTATTTGATACTTTCAATCTCATTTTTCAATTTTTTATTTAAATCTTTAGTTGATTTAAAATTTTCATAAAATCTATAATGAGAATCCGAAGAAGGGTTTCTTAGTTTTTCATTTTCTTATAAAATTACCTTATTTTTAGAAGTAAGTTTCCCATTATTTTCCTTAATCTTATTATAAAAATTGGAAGCTTTAAAAATATATTTTATTATTATTTTAATTTCATTATTTTATTCAGAAAAATTCTTGTTTTCAGAATCACTGTCTGAATCAGAACATCCAAAATAAAAACAAGAATCCCTAACCTTAACCTATTATTCCAGGAATCACAATTTAGCAGTTTCTTTTTTATTTCCATATTGTTCACTGGAATCATATTCTTTTATACAAATCCAACTAGTTATCAGTTCCCTTTTATCCTTCTATTTTATTTTTCTTTATTATTATTTCTGTGAAGGTCATAATAAATATGAACTTTATTCTTGCACAAATAAGAAGCTAAATTTGAATCATTTTAAATCATACCACCTTTATTATCGCCCTTATGTTTTTCTTTTTAAGGGTTTCTTCCAAACTGGTTTTTGAATCCTTTCTTTTCATTATTTTTAAACTCCAATCACAATCTGAGCTATATCAAACTTTTCTATATCATGTAGATCAGAATAAAAATCATCAGTACAAAAATTATTAATAGATTTATAAGTTACACCTTTTCTTTTTTGTCTCCTTTCTAGTTATGTTCTTTAATTCCAATTCATAATAAAGTAGTGATTCAATCAATACATCTAGGATGTACTCTTTGATGTTATTGTTTCATCAATGGTGGCCTTATTTTATTTCCATGTATTTAGTAAGACTTGTTGGAATCATTCATAAAGTATTGGGTTTTACAGTGCTTCTCCAAGTGAGTTCATTCCATTTACAATTCTTGTGAATCAGTGGAACATTTGGTTTACAGTTTCATCCTCACCCATCTTGAAGGATCATAACTCTACTCAACACATTCCATGCTAGGTTCAAATTAATTTATGAGTTCCATGGTGATTAACCTATAGAATCTTTCAAATTTAATGATTTGTATTATAAGAAGGCATGTGACTACAAACATTAATCTTAATATCACAATATAAAATATTAACAACTTTTACATTTAAAACATATCTATTAACGTCATTTCATGTAATTGTATCAGGGTCATCCCTAGGCAGTGTGTATAACTTTTCCATGATAGACTAGTGCTCAATGATCAACTATTTGAGGTATTCCTACATTTTGGATCTCCTGTAGCCATAATAATTATCATTAAAGTGTGGTGGATTTTTAAGAATCTAAGAATCATTTTTGTTCAATCCCCCCATCTTAAAAATATTTTTCGTTGTAATAGAAATTCTAATAATAGTTTAGCATAATAAAATGAAAATAGACTAAATAGAGGTATTTAATTATTCCAAAAATAACAACATATGATACTAATTATTGGTATTTATTAATATAATTATAGAGCTAAAATATTTTTAAGAAGGTTATCCTTCGATATCAATTGTTATAACAACTTGGGTAATGGTAGATTGTAGGGGTAAGTCATTAATCCTTAGAATATATAGGACCCACTAACTCATTTAATCAGGTTACATATTTTGTATGATTAATTCTAAATTTTTATGGAAATAAAATGAAATAAATTTTATATTCAACGAACCACTTGAATCATAAGAACATAAAAATATAAAAATAAAAAATAGGAAAGGACACCAAATATAACATGATTTGTATCATCGTGATCCTACATGAATGGACAGAACACAACCTAGGTTAGTAGTTTTATTAATAAGAAAAATAAATCAAGAAATACAGAATCAAAGTGTAAAGTACATGACCAATGAAACAATCCAATGAGGTTATCCATGTTGAATTGGATGGCGATGATGAAACAAGTTACTTAGAGTAAAAACTTTCCACTCTTGTGTGGAATCACAATCACACCCAATAATGATACATTTCCAATCATGATAGAATGAAATTAATTGTATAGAGATAGAAGAATCATAAATAGAAACTCTTTTAAGTTGAACTAAATCCAAGATCTTCAACTGACTCTAGTGTGCAAGCATCCAACACCCAATGTCGAGTCGATCTCCACTGAATCTCCATTAAAGCGGAACTCCAGTTACAGGAGGAGGAATAAACCCGGTGGAGGGTAGTGCTGGTGGCTAAGAAACACATATTCTCTCTCTTTTTTAGATCCTCTCTATAAAATAAAGGATTCTCACATAGGGAGCTCTCGAGATGAACCAGACAAAAACCCTTAGCTAGAAAGGGACGATTGCCTCAAATCAAGGTGTATAACAGAGCGATGATGGAATTCCAAGAGAGTGTCAGACGGAACGGTCAAAACCATTATATTAATGCCACATGGATAGCTGAGATACAATAGGTGGTTTTACTAAAATAATGTGGTTCAGCTGGTGGGATAGGTGGTAGTGTTCCATTGGCATAAAGAAATAGATCTGAATCAAGGTTGGGTTAAACAAGCATAATCGAGAGTGCTATCCACTGTCAGATCGGACACAAAAAATGATCTAGAAAAAAATGCTACACATGTAATGAAATAATATATAGAGAAAAAATCAGCTGCATAAAAAAATAGGTAAAAAATGGCCATTCAAGTACACCCCATGAATATACCCATCCATCAGATCAAATTTGATTAAAACATATGGGAAAATATTAAATGAATTAAATTTCAACATACACAGTGGAAAAAATAACCACATTGCAAGTAAATTAATTTTATAATGTTTCTCTTGTAATCGAAGTTATATAATGTGGACTAAGTTCATTAATTTTAGACAGTCCATGAACATAGACAAGGGTATAGACTTATTTAAACTATCAGCTAGATTATCCCTTGTGGGTAGCATAGTGACACTCAATGTCTTAAATTCTATAGCATTCCTAACAAGATTAAGTATAATTTTAATGTTCTTTGATCTAACATTGTATACATAGTTTTTAGATAGATTTAATGTAAATTGGATATGATAGTGGGATATTGTACTATCTATAGATAAAGACAACTCAGAAAGGAAAGAATTCAACCATATGTCCCCCCTGAAAAAAAATTTCATGGATATAAACTCTACCTCGGTGGTGGAGAGGGAAACCACTGATTTCAGTTTTCACTTCTAGTAGATCGGCCCTCTATTTGCAAGAAACACAAAAGTAGTGAGTGATTTTGAGTGTCAATATTTGCATCATAATCAGGGTCAAAAAACTAAAAATGTCATCACTGAAAATATAATTTAATCCATATCTAATTCACTATTTATTATACATAGATAATTTTCTAAGCATCCACTTAAAATCATGCCAGTGAGGCTTACTAGGTTTCCCTATAAACCAACTCAATCTAAAAACATCAAATTTTATATCTAGTCAAGAACATATCATAGCATACATAATAATTCCTACTACATTTGTATATGGAATCTCATTTGTAAAGGAAGCCTCATCAACATTTATAGGGGATTTTTCTAATGAAATTTTAAAATTATTTCATAAAGGAAAATTAATATGTCTAATATGCTCAAATAGATACTTTTTAATACCTTTCTAACATAAGAAAAATGATATTAGATCAAGGTTTGAGACTTTCTATATCATATTATACCCATCACCAAGATTTGATTAGAATTACCTTATTATTTCATTTAAAAAGTAGAGTTCAATTGATTTCTAATTGAATTTATATTCCTTGTTTTTTACCAATTAAACCATTTCATCAAAATATAATTACAGATAAACATGTTCATGATTAATAGCTTTATTGTAAACACATGCATCAAACTTACTTCTAAAAAAATTATTTTCAATCATAAAGGATTCAAATCATTCCTACCATTTATAAGAATACTTTTTAATCCCATACAATGACATAATAATAAAGAAAAGATGATTAGGGTTACACTAGATTGAAATACCATTTGGAGGATTCATATAAATTTTCGCATCAAGGGTACCATATATAAAAGCTGTTTTTACAGTTCATTGTTCAACATGAATATAAAACAAGGTAGAAAAATCAATAAGAATTCTTATAGATGAATTTTTAACAACTATGGAGAATATATCACCATAATCAATACCTATATATTAAAGTATTCCTTTGTCTACCAATTGAGCATTAAGTTTGACTTTATTTTCTCCAACGTTATTTTCCTTATTCTTATAAATCCACTTTGAAACTATAATCTTTTGGTTATTAGGTTTGGTAACAAAAAACCAAGTATTATTACTAATAAATGAATTCAACTATTATTGAAGATATTCTAACCATTTAGTGGCATATTTGGACTTAAGTTATTTCTTATAAGATTGAGTTTCATCATTAAATAAATCCTGAGCAGCATTAAATGCATAGGCAGTAATATCTGCTTTCTTGAAGCGGGTGAAGGCCTAATTACTCTTCTCTCTCTATCATGGGGGAGCTAATAATTTATTAGATAATCTTGTTCCTTTATTTTAGTTTCTTAATTTGATTCCAATTGAGTATGAGGAATGGAAGGAGCATAATTAGTCCTGGGATGGGATTGGTTATTATATTCCAAAAGAATTTCAACACCTATAGGTGTTGGAGGTCTAGAAGACTATCAACCCCTATAAAAAGACTCTATAGATTATATTCATTTATCATTGGAGAGACCAGAGTTTTGAAACACCACATCATGAATAACTATTCACTTTTGATAACCTAGTTTATCCATCCATAGACAATACCCCTTAACACCATCTTGATAACCCAAGAATATACACTTCACATCCCTAGGAGATAGATTGTGTTTGTGGGCATAAGAATAAGATATGGATCCAAATATCCTATGGTGTGAAAGACACAAGGGTGAACCTCTCCATTACTACTCTCGTGTTTTAAAAAAATTATCAAAGGATAGGCAGCGATTAATCAAGTAAACTATCATTGTGGTAGCATCATCCCAAAAGGACCTAGGGAGCTAAGAGTGGGATAGAATACAACTAATCCTCTCTAGGATAGTCCTATTCATCCTTTCTACTAAACCATTCTATTATGGTGTTTCCACAATAGTATGGTATCAATTTATTCCCTCAAATTCACATAATTCAATTAATTCGGTGGAACGATATTCTAGACCATTATCAGTTCTCAAGGCTTTGAGTTTCTTACCAGATTCACTTTGTTCCCCATCTTTCCATTTATTAAAATTTTAAAAAATATCATACTTATGTTTGATTATATAAATCCAGACTTACCTAGTCTATTCACAAATAAAGGACATTGATTACATACCTCTACCAGGGGAGGTGCCCCTATAAGGACCCAAAAGATTATAGTGGGTATACTCTAGGGTTTCATTAGCATTATACATTTACCTACTAATAATAAATCTTCTAGATTTTCCATATAGAAAATCTATATAGAATGGAAGAATGATAGAGCTAACATTACTCAAAATCCTCTATTTTCGAAGTTCATCAAGACCTTTTCCACTAACATTCCCAAATATTCTATGCAATAGGGTTGTTTTTTCAAGTTCTAAATCAAAAGTGGTGTTTAACTAAGTTCTATAAAACATACCATATAACACATAAAGTTCATTGAGATGATTTGATTTCATGAAATTGAGGTATCCTTATGAAATCCTGAGACTCTCAGAGTGTTATTTATAGGTGTATCCCTTTTAATAATGGAATCCTAGTGATATGGGGTTTATTTTCAGTTCGAAAACCCAACTATCATTCCCAATATTTATAACAGTCATATCATGATGAACTAATGAAACCAAGATAATTCCCATAATATGACAGATCCTATTATTCCCTACAAATACCTCTATAAATTTAATTTCCCTAGACATAGTGAAGAGTTTCCTCCTAGGATTAATGTGGAATAAACACCTAGAATCATGGATTTATTCATCAAAGATGGTAATATTAGAAATATTTAACTCATCGGAAGTGTCATATTCCTTCTCAACTAATAAATAATGGTCACTACTGTGGTCTCTATAGTAAAATTTCTTATTAGGGTAGTTCCTCTTAATGTGACTAGGTTTTTTTCATTGAAAACACATGATTAATTTATTCTTAGAATTAAAAATATTCTTTTTAGACATGGCTATTTCATTCCTCATATACCTATACCCACTTTTACCAATGGAATCACTTTAATCCCTTATGTTCAAACCATTTTCTTAATCCTTAATTCTATCCTTACTTTGAAGGTCCTTGGAGAGTAGAGCATATTTTACTTTTTCGCGAGTAAGGGTGTCCTTTCCATATACCATAGAATATGTGATATCATTAAAGCTATCAAATAATCATGTTAACAATATTATGGCTTGATCTTCAACATTTAATTTAATTTCTATGTTGGATATATCTAACAGAAAATTGTTAAAATCATCAACGTGTATCCAAAATGTAGTTCCAAGATGCATTTTGAATGTATATAATCTCATATTTTTGTATAGTCTACAAACAAGAGACTTCATCATGTACATATATTTGACTATAGACTATATACCAGAAGTAGAAGACTCATATGAGACTTCTCTAAGAACATTATCTCCTAAAGATAAAAATATTAAACTATGTTATTTCCTATATGTTTTATCAAGAACATATACATAGGTAAGATTTATCTTCCCATATAGGGAAAGGTTAGTTACTTTCTTTTTAGTGATCTTAAGGGAATCAATAAATATTTTTGATTTGAAAGATAATTCTCTTTTATCCTCTATAGATTAAAATTATTTTTTCCATCAAATTTATTGATATCAAAATATGTACAGCGCATAGTCTATATTTCAGTAGTCTCTGATCCCAATTGATGGGGTAATCCCTTAACCCTTAGAACATTAAGGAAAAACTAACCAGTATAATTCGATTAAAAATTTGGTTTTATGAATTCAAAATGTTTATGGAATGAAAATGAAATAAATTTATTATTCAAAAAAACCACTATAATTAAAAGAAAAAAATACATAATAGTAAATAACACCATATATAACATGCTTTAGATCAGTATAATCCTACGTGCATTGCGAGAACACCACCCAAGTTAGTCATTTTATTAGTAAGGAAAAGAAAGAAAGAAACACTGACTCAAAGTATAAATAAGATGAACATAGAAACTATCTAACGAGGCTGCCCATATTAAACTAGGTTACAGAGAGGAAACCAATCACATAAAATCAACACTTTCCACTCTTGGATAGACTCCTGCGCACACCCAAGAAGGATATAGTTCCAATAATGATAAAAAGATATTAATCACATACAGTTCCCAGAATCATAAACCAAAATCTTCTTATGATGAATATAATCCAATATCTAAAACCCCCTTTAGTGTGTAGGAATCATAGACCCGAGGTTGATATGATCTCCAATGAATCTCTACCAGAGTGGAACTCTACTTCCAGGAGGTGGCATGAACATGAAGGTGGGGAGTACAGGTGGCCGAGAAAATCATGTTTTCTCTCTTCTTTATCTATATCCTCTCCCTATAAAAATAGAAGTTCACACCAAGAGTTGTCAAGATGAACTAGATGATAAACCTATGCCAAAAATGGATGATTTCCATGAATCAATGCATACTATAGAGAAATGATGACATTTCAAGAGAGTTTCAAATAAGTGTAGTCAGAACCGTGAGTTGAAATCTGCATGAGTGGTCGAGATATAGTAGGTAGCTCGCCTAATAGAAGGTGGTTCAGCTGGTCGGAGAGGTGGCAGTGTGCCATTGGCACAAAGGGAGCAACCTGGATTAAGGTTTAGGTAAACAAGCACAACCTAAAGTGTTATCCATCATTAAATCAATACTAATCAGTGGTCTAGAAACATAATACTACATAGGTAATAAAAAAAGATCTCTAGTGTAATTCAGAAGCATAAAATAACATAATTTGGTAAATAATGGCCATGCAGGTATACCCCATGTAAATAACTATCTATAAGATCAAATATGAATAAATCAAAAGGTAAAATCTTAAATAAATTGAATTTCAATATACATAGAGGGCATAAAATGACAGAGATGATCTAGATGGGGTGAATAGACCAGATTAAAAAAATTAATCAAGTATATTGATATATTAAACTGATTATAAAGTTAATAATTATAGTTAATTATCATTGGAAATAAAATAAAGAACACATAAATTTTTAAACTAGTTCGGTCCAAAGTGAACAAAGTCCAATCTTATATCTCTCTACATGGAAGGAGATATGTGTGCACTACCTGATTCTTTTATTGGGAATCATAACACATTAAAAATATTAATATGGTGGAGGGATAATCATGACACAATCATTTTTATAGGGATTCACAACCCTTATAACACTATCATTAGATATAGGGATTCACAATCCTTAGATCCCTAATTTAGAATCCTGGAGTCACAACCTGAGGAAGAGAATAAGAAATAATTCTTTTGGGTGTATAAATAGAAAAATAGAGTGCATGTGAGATATGGGAAATAGTGTTACATACTCAAGAAATCAGACAAAGGATAAGATAAAAAAATAAAATTGTAGAGTCTAGTTCTTGAGAATTGGATTGGAACATCTTATCAAGGTAGTATAGGTCGATGGAGAAGTAATTTGTCACTTGAGATAATTTCTAGGAGATGAAACTGGGTATTATAGGAATTTTAAAATGAACAATAGGTTCAAAGTCAATAGATTTTTTCTTGAGGAAAAATAGAGTATCAAAGAATATTATTATCCAATATTCGATGAACTACTCAATTAACTTTAAATAGGATCATTAAAAAAACAGAGAAAACCAATCGCTGGAAAAATAAATTCAAATTCAAAAATTATTCAATTATTTAGAATAGGTAAAATTATCCTACATAATAATAGTAACAAAATTCATTTGAATTTAAAATAATAATACCAATTCAAATCTATTATAATTACCTAGTTAATGATAATAATAATTAAATGCATTCCCATAAAATTATTAAGCCTACATAAACAAATATGAAATTCAATTTAATTTAACATAGCATGTAATTTAAAAAAAATATACAACATTAAATGGCATAAAAAGTGTTTGAATATATTCATTTTCTTTTAATAATATTTTAGAAAAAAATAGTCAATAAATTAACATAAAATATTAATGCATAAATATTCCTTACATATGTTGTATGTGTTACATAAAACTCATTAAAATACTATAAAAACACATCACATGAGTTAAATATTATTTTTATTATTTTTATAAATTAATAAAGCACTTAAAATAATTATAAAATGCATTTGGATCATTAGAGTATAAAATGTTATGAAAAAAGGATAATTAAGAAATATTCAATGGTGGTGGAAAAAAAGGGTCACTATTGAAAAATAATTTGAGTCCTCATTGAAAATTAATTTGATCCACCATAGGAAAATAATTTGAGTCACCATTGGGTATAAAAAAAATAGAAAAGGAAATAATAATTCATCATTGGGAATACAAAAAATTAGTAAATGAAATAAAGGACTCGCAGTTGGAAGGGAACACTAGTCACTATTGGGTATACAAAAAAATGGAAAATAAAATAAAGGACTCACCATTAGAATTTATATTTCCACCCACCATTGGATTTGAGAAAAGAACCCCCTTTTTAAAGAAGAAAATAACCCAACATTTCATGAATGAGAAACAACCCACTGTTGAATAAGCATGAGTGATATTGTACAACCAACAAGGATCGTTATAATCAAGAAACTTTAAAGATGGGATAATTTTAAATATTGATAAATGAGGAGTGATATTTTCTAGTTAAACAACTGAAATCAAGAACCAATAAGAATTGATATATATAAATCATGATAAACAACATTTGTTTCCTATGTCAAGTAATCCAATTTCAGACCTGTTGGGCGGGATCTAAGGTATAAAATGCCCAAGGAATAATCCTTTATTAAAGGGAACATCTCCATAGAATTATCATTAAATAATTGAGTGGATCCCATGGAGACTTTCCAAGGATTTCCCTTAAATCTATATACAATGAGTAGAAGTTTCCTTAGAATACAAAGACATTAGGATAAATGGAGTAGTAATGTTTATGTCATCCAATGTAATTAGGATCCATATAGTATAAATGTTTATGGAATCCAATTTAATCCAGATTCGTGGAGTATAAATGTTCATGGAATCCATTTTAATCATAATCATTTCATTAAACATTTCATAAATCATTTCCTAGTCATATACAAGCCATGAGTTCATCCGAATCATTCATGATTTTCCATTTAATCCATTTATTAATTTTAATGAATTTCATAACATGTTAAAGGAGGAATGATCCATCTCCTAATATCACATTTTATAAAAAAGGTTCCCCCTACCAATGGAGAGCTCACACACACCCTACTGGGTGTTATATCATTGGGATGATTCTTAAACACACCTCCTCATTGGTTCAAGTTCAGGTTGAATACCTCCAACCATATCATGGTTCTAATTGGGAAACCATAAAGGTTCCAATAATTTAATTGAGGCATTCAGTTAATTTAGAATCAATAGAAAGAAGGTAATTTTTGAATCATAATAGAAATTATTTATAAAACAACTATACTTTGTATGAAAATGTATAGAACACCTACCATATTCTTGTGGTTGAACACTCATCTAGTGTCATCTCCTAACTCAACCTAGATCATAAGAAAATGGAGGAACGAATGAACAACATAAAAATATAGCACAATATCTTACAAAAAAATAGATCTCTAAATAATAATATTTTTTATTAAAGGATAAATTGAATAGAGATCTTACTGTTGGCTTTATAACATGACTTATAGGTTTAGAATCATAGATCAGATGATAAAACCACATCAAATCCTAGGTTAGATGGATTAAGGGATCTCAAAGGAGGGAGAAGGACCACCTACAAGGTGGAGATGATAAAGATGGTTTCGTCTTTAACATTAAGGAAATTAATTGAAAAATGGTAAATTATCCTCTAAATATTGGGTCTAATGGTTTGGATGCACGGTTGGCCGAATCATGAGAAAATTATACTCCCTTCTCTATCCAATGGGGGAATGCACATGTTCCATGCGCACAGTTTGTGAAACTATATACAAACCATGCTTTATTGTTTCAGTTAAAAATTAAAAATCCCCCACATGGTCATGTGTCCTGGGTTTCATGGTTTCATCAAACTGTGTATCCCACTTATACTCTGTGAAATTCCTTGAACGGTTAGTAGTAACCAGGAAGCCTGGGCTACGTGGTTTCTACTAACCATATGACCTAGCGGCTTCTTTAAAATATGAGCCTCTGAGATTTATACAAGGCTCAGACACCCCCAATACTCTTGGGACATTATTTGGAACTAAAATTAGTCCCAAAAAAATTAAACTGGAATATAAAAGATTTTCACCTCATAGAAAATCTCCAGACCTTAAAATTTCCACCTCTTAAAATAACTCCTCTTCCTGTTTCTCTACTGAATTTGGTAAAGCATCTGAGAGAGTTGTAACCATTTATCATGTATACATACCTCTCTCTCCATTTTCATGTCCTACACACATTCATGATTCCATGGCACCTAAACTAAAGGAATAGACCTTCGTCATAGAGATTTCATGCACCGATCAATGATATGTATGGTATGATACTCGAAGGATGCATCTACCCGTAACTCAACCACATTTAGATAAAGAGTGTAAGACAAGGATGAGTGATAAATACATAGTTGATATGCTTATAAGTTGTTTTGAATGTCTCAATACCTCTGAGGTAACTTCAACTGATAGGATACTGGACCAAATCTCTTCAAAACCTTGAAAGGTCTGATATATCAGGGAAAAAGATTACCATGTCCCTGAATCGAACTCTACCCCATCCTTAATGAGATTCTTAAAAATACCTGATCCCTAACCTCAAAATCTATAGGCCATCGGTCAGAATTGGTGAAGTATTTCTATAAAAAACGTGTTGTATCCATCCATTTCTAAATCAGTTGAATATACTATAACGTCTCATTCATAAGACATGGTCCAAGCAGCTTTTCTTCTCCTACCACTAACCATCATAGTGGTGATTGGCATGGGCTACCATACAAATTCTTATAAGGTGACATCCATATAGTAACATGATAGATATTGTTGTAGGATAATTTAACCAAGGGTATATTACTCTCTCAGGAGCCCTCAAAATCAAGGACATGTGCTCTATGAATATAATCCATAACACGTATTATGTGCTCTGGCTAACCATCAGTCTGAGGGTGGTATTTCAAGACTAAAATCACATATTCTCCCAAATCCATCTATAAGACTTTATAAAATTGAGATGTAAACTGAGCATCCCTATCCAATTCAATGTTAAGAGGAACCCCTTGAAGGTGTAAAATCTCATGGATTTAATTTCTCTCAAAACCATATACTAATAATTTATCTTTAATTAGTAGGAAGTGGGAGACCTTCATCTTCCTATCCAAAAAGAACCCATACAACATCAGTACCTCGTGGTAACCATGGAAACCCAGTCACAAGATTCATCACAACATCATCCCATTTCCACATGGGAATGGGTAACTGCTATAAGAACTCATTTGTTCACTAGTTTTATCCCTTCACTTGTTGATAGGTGTAGAACCTAGTCAAAAATCATGTTATTTCCCATTTCATACCCGACCACCAATACTGATGATGTAATGACCCAATGTTTTATCAATACAAATTCCCTTCTTATAATAATGTCATATGATCACATCAAATCACAAGACAATGAACAACTAAGCACTATCTGACCTTTAAACATAATATTCTCACTTCTATGTTTTGAGTTTTGAAAATCTCACATACCCGATTACGATCATTAAGATGTTTGGAGTCCGATAAAACAAACTTAATTTTTTGTGAAAAGTAACTAACCCTAATGAATAGTAATGTTACTCTTATGAATACTAATATGACCATTATGAATAGTAAATCTTTCAAAATAATACTAAACATCACCCATGAATGTATAAATAAAATTTATGCATCATATAAGTGATAATATAACCATAGTAAAAGGATTGATATTTTTGTAAGTAATAATTAATTAATTGCAATTAATTAATTAATTAAAAGGAAAATATATTTTCCTAAAAATTTTCATTAATAAATACTTTTATTTCTTCTGTTTTTAATTTAATTTTATATGACCTTGTGTAATTTTTAAAATCATTATTTAACCAGTTATAATTTTAAAATTGGTATTTTTAAGTAAATTATGATTTTAATTAAAAATTAAATTATTCATATTTAGAAACAAAATTGTGAAAAATGGATTTCATTTTTTTATTCTACACATTGAAAAATCATTAGGGTGGATTTTAGGGATATTTCTAAAATAAATGGATTTTTGATGATTAGTGAAATACGATAATTCATGATAAATGCTAAAACCGAAATTCATGTATCATGCTTGAGTCATGGATGATGTAAATGGACATGGGTTTGAACTCACATGCACATATTAATATTTTTTTCACAATAATAATTACTATTTATGTCTTATGGAAAAATAATAAACTAAGGATTAATATACTAAGAAAATCATCCTCCCTCCACTATTAAAATCACCCACACTCCCATATTCTCTTCACTCTTCTAAATAATTTTTACTTCCCTAAATTATGACCAAATATCTACCAAACATCCTATCCCAATAAAATTAGCCATTGGTCTCCTCAAAACACTAAATACTATCCCCTTAATAGGATCTCAAGGAAGATAAAATTAAGAGGTAAATTCCTCTTTTCTTTTCTCTCTCTTTCTATCCATGTAAGTTTATTTTATTTTCTATCCTTACATATACTCATCAAAATTTTATGAGAACACAAGTAAATTATATATACTAGAATTTTTTATGATAATGGTATTATTTTTTATCATCCCTCATTTACCCTACATTTATTTTAGTAGTAAATACACCATTCTATATGTGTTAATTTATCACATTCAAGGATGATGGGTTTTCAATTTCTATTACCATCATAAATTTTGATCATGAAACCATTTTCATTGTTGAACCAAACCATAAAATATGTATTATGTCCTATATATGGTTTTGTAATCATTTTGTACACATGGTTTTGATTTATAAAACAAAACATGTTCATTATTGTCAAAAACAGCAAACTAACCAAAAAGGTTATCACTAAAGTTTTATAAAATGATTCAAATTCACACAAGTAAACAAATTAAATTTAAAACCATGTATCCTCCAATATGTTGAAAAAAAATATAACTCCACTTCTGTACAACCATCCACATTGTACATGATTCTCTGTTCATAATAATAATTAAACCGATCAAAAAAACCCAGAAAACAAACTGACCCGAACAATGAAATTGAAACACTTAACACATCAAAAAGGCCATGAATGAACTTAAAATGGATATAAAAAATATTTTACATATATAATAGGTTATTTAATAATTAATTAATGAACCTAATTTTATTATTCAGGTCATTAAGTTCAAGAAAACAACACTATCGGACTTAAGGTAAGGGATCCTCTCTTTTTCCTTTTTATTCAAAAATGTCCTCTATGTTATGCCCTTTTATGGGTGATCCCTAATGATGGGTTATTATTTATAACCCCCCACCCCATAATGAACTCTTGATTTATTGGTTATGATAAACCCCCTTCTCTCTCATAAATACCACTTAAGTACCCCCCATACCATGCAGATAATCTATAAGGGATCCTACCTGAACCTCCATTATTCCTTCAGGTTGCATTATCTTCCTTTTAAAAAAATGTAGTTATATTATATTGTTATTTTCATATTTTAAATGATTTTTACAGTTACCAAATTCATTTATAAATACCCTTTCATCATTCTATTTTCATGATATATTTGTTTTTAAGTGATTCCCTCCTCAATATTTCCAAATTAGCAAACCTATTTTGAGGGAACTTCCCAAATTCTTACCCGATTCCAAGTACACTATAAGATATATTTTTGGCATACATTATATATTTAAAACAAAATTTTTCATTAAAACCTTCTTGGTTCACTTCTGGTTTTATATAAAAGGTTACTCCCTTTTTTATTTTAAATGATCATTAGTATTTTCTTTAATACCACACTAAAATTTTTAATGATAAAATTTATTAAATACATTTATCTAATGTTTTAAAGTATGTTTTACATAACTTACCACGGTATATGATTATTTTACCTTATTAACATCCTCGTATTTTTTAATTCATTTCTTTCATGGACACTTTTATGATATGCCCATTCATTATGATTGATGACATGATTAAGATACCCATTTCTTTCCATGGGTACACTTATGTTTTTGTAAGATTAATTATGTATGATTATTTATATGGAAAACATATTCATGAAAAGTTGTTATGGGTGCACCCAAATAGTGCACTATTGCATTTGGTAATGTTGAGTCTCATGATACGTTATGTGTGACGGTCTTGGTGGTTTGCCTTGGTGTGTACTACCAATTGCGACGGACTTGGTGGTTAGCCTTGGCTTGTGCTACCATGTGCCACAATCTTGTATGTTAGCCTTGAATCATTCTAAAGACATGTTTTATGTTGCTTCTACATTATTATGACTCCATGTTTATATGATTCGATGTTTGTATTTTATGAATCCATAAGTCACATGCCTTTTTATATCCTCATGTCATGCCCTATATCCCATGTGCTAATGCTTTGTTATTATGGTTATTCCCTTACTTGGCTATTCAGCTCATCCCTTTTTTCATGAGTTCCCCAGGGTACCCTATGAAATGTTTTTATCATAATGAAATATAAGAGCTCAAATTTAATATTAAATAATTAAATGTTTTATTTTTTTTCCATATTTTTAGTTTTATGTACCTTGTCTTCTAAGACACTAGACTTTACGATTCTGGGTTGTACGCTGATGTATAATTATGCTTAAAATAATGTAATGTTATCTGAAAAAAGTCTAGGGTCTCTATATTTTGTATAATAGTATGTTCTAGTTATTTTTGGATATTATTAATATATAACTTTAGTAAGAAACATAAGGATAAGACTAAGTATAAGAAAACACCCCTAAATTTTGGTAAGTATAGAGTAGGTGGTTGGTCAAGAAAATGCATCCCTATCTAGATATGAACTGGTAAGGTGGATTTGGAATAGATTTATCTTGGGGTAAAACCTAAAAACACTGATTTGAGCTAGAATTGAATGGAAATTAGTTCACAAGAACAAGCCTTACTGAACTCTTGGTTTTACACTTTTAGGGGATATGCTTTGGTAAATTCATGAGCATTGAACAAACCATTATTAAGGGAATGAAAAAAATTCCATAATAGTATAAGTAAATAAATAAATCAAGGATAAACAAGATTTAAATATAGGGAATCACAATTTAGGATATACTTCTCCTTTACAAGTTTATACTCGTATGTTCAGACCTAAATTTTTTATTCTTTATAGATAAGAATTAAATCCCTCTAACTGTTAGTTATTTTTCTTAGTTAATTATGGGAAATAAAACAACACATGACAACAATCAATGTGATAGGAAATGTGAATATTTCCCTAATGATATGCCTGATATAATGGGAGCAGGTTCTCAATACTTCATGACAATACTTGATCAGCTAGATCAAGTTATGAATAATTACTTAAATCACGTGGAACACCATACTACTCCAAGGAAAAAAAGAAATTTTCTACTGAATCCATCATGTTTCAAAGTCCTCCCTTGTATAGTGGATCTTCTGATCCCATCCTCATTGAACAGAGGATTAACTCCATTGAAAATATATTCTCTATCCTTCATTGATTAGAATAAGAGAAAGTCGTACTGGTGGTCTATCATTTTGAAGGGGAAGTTAATTAATGGTGGAAATTGATCAAAAATAAGAATCCCCAAGAGTAAATTGATTACATTGGATGGGGGAATTCATTAAAAAAATTCAATAAATATTTTCCCAAAACTCTCCATCTTAAGATGGAAAAAGAGTTCCTCAGACTCAAGTAGAAAGAAGATGAGTCAATCCGGGCATATGAAGAAAACTGTACAAGGATTTAATGGTTTTCCTCTAGCCTTGTTGTGAACACTGAAAGCAAGGTGGATCACTTCTTTAGTGGACTAATTCTGATTATATGAAAATCATTGGCGATTCAAGACTTTGATTGCTATCAAGTGATTTTTCATTGTGCAATCAAGGTTGAAATAGAGATCAGAGACTCTCGGTGGTATCATGGGCCTAGTGATATGAAGATGAATATGGAATCTAATTTGGGTGTTCCTGTAAATAAATTCCATGATGGAAAGAAGTTGGATCATGCCACGTGTAAAAATTGGGGGAAAAACATCTTGGAAACTATATAAAGTGAACTAGGAATTTCTTCAAATGTGGAATGATGGGACATATGGCTAAAAACTACCAAAGGGATATGAAAAATCCCACTAATGTAGAAGAAGAAAGGATGGTTCATATCAACACTCATCCTATAGTGCAGTGTTACAACTACAAGGACAAGACCTGAATGTTAATTTTTTATTCCAATGCACTTTTGAGGAAAAAGTAAAAAACCCCCACATGTCCAAAATAAAGTTTTTAACAACAAAATGATCCCAAAATGTTGTTAAAAACAAGACTAATGATATTCAAGTCAACCACCATATAAATCTACCAATTCAGATTGGATACCTGCGTGTTCAAATCATTCCTGATAAGATCTTCAAAATAATCTGCCATCTTGTCCCAGGTCAGGATTAATTCTTCTACTATGATCTTCCTTTCATTGAAACAATTCTCTAGGATGCAGTCTTTTTTAGTGATCCACTCACTTTTTTCTTCATTAGTTTCAACACCTAGCGAACTCTCTTAAATTTTGTGGATAACCTCACTCAAGGCATTGATATGAAAAGTTAATTCTCATATTTCCTCCTCAGAGTGTAAGAAAATCTCCAAACATTCCCCATTCCCCGCTTCCACCTTGTCTACCAATCTAATTTCAGTACTATCTGGTATTGGTTCAACATTTGGTACCTTGATTTCACCATCAGGGGGCTTGATTTCCTTATGTTAAACATGCTCTCCCAACTCTCCAAACATGTGCCTATAACTTTCATTACATGTTGGGACCCACGGTCCTTCCACTGTCACATTATGCCTAAACTACCCTAAAGATCTAGTAACAGTTTTCTTTGTGGTATTTGAGTAGAGTTTGCAGGGCCTTGCCTTTTTCCCTCCCTTGTGGACTGGGAAATTCCCAGAGATATCATTCCCTTGCTTCCCCTTTCTCGATTCAGGCCCAACCATCATGTGGCCTTGGGGGTCATTCTCATAATCATTCGATGCCAAGGAGTTTGCTTTGTTGTCACTTGGTTCAGTATCCTTGGAAGTCCTTTTCAAGCCCAGTTTGCATTCCCACCTTGGCATGTGTGTTTTCCATCCTTCCGGGTTGGCATTTTCCTTCCCCTTATCAGTCAAACATGTGAACCGATTGTGGGTCTGAATTGCACCTAGAGGATCCTGTTGATCAAGCGGTCGCAAAGTCAGAGATAGAACTATGTTCGGACTTCAAAATGCATGAAACTCGGACAGAACAACATTTGGACCACAGGAAACATGCACCTCAGACAAACCCCGTCCATCTGCATGGGCATCATCAGCATCGGATTCCCCAGAGGATACGACCTCTTGTCCATATTACATACCATCAGACTTCACCTTATCATCATAAGATGGTCCAGCCTGCAGGACCTGAGCTACCTTATTACCATCATCCAGATCACTCCTCAATATGGAAAAAATATCCACGACTCATGGGTCTGGGATCCTATAGCACGGTTTAACGATATGGTAGTCAAGATTGAGATCAAACTCACGAGCTTGGGGATCAGAAAAGGTGTCCTAAATAGTTGGCTCGATTGGAAGGTGAGGTGATTTCATACCATTAAAGATTATTCTACCACTCTAGCATGAAGTAATGGAGTTGCCCAACCACCTTTAAGAAGAGAAAAACTTTGTCCAGCTCTCAATGACCACCCTCTACATGCACCGAAATTCTTCACCAACTGTAATCCAGATCAAATCAATCGTTGGATTCGACACATCAACCTCGACACAAATCCGGGGAGAAATAGGGTGACAGACCTTGTTTGTTTTATAGTCTGAACATAGGAAATGTCCAACCAGGTTCCCCAACAAATGGATAATTGATGTAATTTGAAATGGAAGACGGAGTTCCGGAAGGCTTAACCATAAAGCCTTTGTTGGAGTGTCCTATTTCATATGGATATCGTAAGACCACTAGAATAGATGTGGGGATAGGTACATTTTTATTCATTCAAGAACAGAGATTTTCCTATTTGAATCTATTTCTACGCATTATTTTATGTCTTTCATGTTTAGTAGAACTATAGAAAACCCACCACAAAATTTGGACGATATGTTATCTGTGAGAAAAGTGAATGGGAAAAGTATTGCATCCATGGTTTATAACTCCTACCTAGTTAACATATGAGTAATAAACCTCCTAGAAAATCTCTTCATACTTCATTTAGTGGTCTTAAATTCTATCTTATACATGGATTGATTATCTTTATACGAATCCAACATCAACTCTCTGGAAAGGGAAATCACTCTTAACATCCCGATGTACCCTCAAATTCATTGAAAGTGTAAGGATGAATAAGAATATCCATTAGAATCATTTTATCAATTGTGGATATTAATTCATTTTGAGAAAACATGTATCTCTCAAATGATTGAGACAAAGGAGAGAATCATGATTGAAGATATTCTCATCGTGAGGGATTACACAAATGTATCACTGAAGATTTTTCTAGTATTCCTCCTAATAAAGAGGTAGATTTCTTAATTGAACTTATTTTGGGATCTCTCCATATATCAAATAATCCTTATAGAATGGATACTGTAGATATGTAGGAGCTGAAGAAGTAGTTACAAGAGAATATAGAGAGGACTTTTATACACCCGAGTGCTTCACTACGCGGTTCTCTGGTCCTCTTCAACAAGATGAAGGATGGATAAATGCGCCTCTTCATTAATTATAGTGATCTCAATAAAATCATGATAAAGAACAAGTATCCACTACCATGGATAGATGACATGTTTGGTCAGCTTCGTGGGGCCAGTTATTTATCTAAGGTGGACCTTCGTTCAGGATATCACCAATTGAAGGTGAGGAAAGTATATATCCCCTAGACAACCTTTTGAATGACGCGTAGAAAATATGAGTTCATAGTGATTCCCTTCAGACTCACTAATCCTCCAGATATTTTCATGGTTTTAATGAATATTGTTTTTAGAGAATAACTCGAAAAATTTGTGGTCATCTTTATTGATGATATTCTAATATACTCTAAGAGCAAGGAGGAACATGAAAAGCATTTAAATATTATGTTGAAGGCTTCGTGAAAGGAGAAGATATATGAAAAGTACAGTAAATTCAAGTTATGTATGGAGGAATTATCATTTTTGGGAAATTTTATCACAATTAAATAGATATTTATGGACCCTTTTAGGACAAAGGAGATTGAAGAGTGGCCCAAGAAAACATCTGCATTTGAGATCCATATATTTTTGGGTCTACTGAGGAATTATCTATGATTTTTGAAGAACTTATCACAATTTTCAAACCTAATGACGAATATAAAAAAGAAGGGGTTGAAGTATGTCTGGACATAGGAATGTGAAGACAGTTTTAAGGAGTTGAAAATGAGGCTTATCCCAGTTCTCGTACTCACAATCCAATCTAGTGTAGAACTCTTTGTGGTGTACAATTATGCTTCAACGAAGGTCTTAGGTTGTGTGCTAATGAAAAATTATAATGTGATAACCTATTCCATAAGGAAATTGAAAATCCATGAGAAAAACTATTCCACGCATTATTTGGAGTTGGTAGTTGTGATCTTTGTGTTAAAAATCTGGTGGAATTGTCTCTAGGGGAGAAGTGTGAGATATATACTGATAAAAAATCTACAACATATATTCACACAAAAAGATCTTAATATTCTCCAATAAATATGGATAGAGCACAACAAGGATTATGACTTCTCAATCCATTACCATCCGGATTAGGCCAATAAGGTGGAGGATGCTCTGAGTAAAAAGGATCATGCATAATTATCCATAATTATAATTTAAAAGTAATTGATCATATTAGATTTGTAGAGGATGAACATGGAAATCATGAAGGGATGAATATCATCAATCCTTTCTCAAATGATTTCTCAACCATCCCTCTTAGAGAAAATAAAGGATTCTTAATGAAAAGATGTGGATGTTTTGAAAACGGTGGATTCAATTAAAAATGGAAAATCCTAATATTTCATGATTGATGAAGGAGTTGTAATATTTGGGTCAATATTATATGTACCATATGATCTAGAGATAAAGAAGGATCTTTTCAATGACGTGCATATCTCAACATTCCCTATTCACCCATGGAGCACAAATATGTATCAAGATCTCTAAGGGAACTTTTGGTGGGACAATATGAAGAAGGTGATTACTGAGTATACATCAAATTTATAGGTATGTAAACATGTTATGGTTTAATGACAAAAGTATAAGGGGAGGATGCAACCACTACCTATACAAAGTGGAAGTGGTAGAACATCACCATGGACTTTTTCAGTACACTTCCAAGGACATCTAGAGAAAACAATGCTATATGTGTTATTATAGATCGTCTTACAAAGACAGTTCAATTTATTGAAATTTGATAGGACTTCTCATTGGATCAACTTTCACACACACACACACACACACATATATATATATATATATCAAAGATGTGTTAAGTCTACATGGATTTCCACTATCTATTGTATCTGATCAAGTTCTGAGATTCACCACCATGTTCTTGAAAAGTCTCCAACATGCTCTAAGAACTGAACTGAACACCAGTATGGCCTATCATCCTCAAACTAATAGCCAATCTGAGTGGACTATTCAGACACTAGTGGATATTTTGAAAGAAAGTTAAATAGAATTAAAATGAGAATGGGACTGACACCTTTCACTGATTGAATTATCCTATAACAAGAGTTTCCACTCGAGCATCTGAATAACACCATATGAATCCCTTTATGGGAAAAGGTGAAGAACACCAGTGTTATGGGATGAATTTGATGAGTTTAATCTACTAGGATAGGAAATTGACAAATAAATGGTGGAGAAAGTGAAAACCATTCAGCTGTACATCAAGGCATCCCAATGTTGATAAATGAGTTATGTAAACAATCACTGATGAGATATTGTGTTCAAAATTGGAGACATGGTATTTCTATATATATCAATATAGAATAAGGGAATGAGATTTAAAAATAATGGAATGATAATTCATAGGTACATCATACACTTTG